>CM057455.1:1148990000-1150190000 GCA_016271365.2 Neoceratodus forsteri | reverse complement strand
AATGGGTCAAACGTCTTACTGAAATCTATGTAGACCACATCCACCGCTCCACTCTGATCCAGTTCCTTGGTCATACAGTCAAAGAAATCTAATACATTAGTTTGACATGCCCTCCCCTCTGAGAAACCATGCTGCCTTGGGTCTTGTAGCCCCCTGGATTCAAGACACAAAAAAGTTTTTGTAAAGCACAAAAGCTTTTGACATGGTTAACCTCACCCTCCTAATCTCTGCCCTCTCATCCCTTGGCATCTCACCCTATGCCACCACCTGGTTCTTGAACTATCTCTCTGATAGAACTCAGTGTGCCAAGATACATGATACCCTTTACTCCACCCTCTTCATCCCTTCCAGAGTCCCACAAGATTCAATCCTGGGCCCTCTTCTCTTCCGTCTTTTCCTCAACTCCCTCCCTTCTGTCTGCTCCAGCAACCTCCTTCTTTATGCTGATGATGCTGTCATCTTTTCCAGTCACCCTGACCCCACCCATCTTAAGGGTATCCTACAAAAGTGTTTCAATGAAGCTGAAACTTAGTTCTCTGACCATAAACTGGTAACTAACTAAAAAAAAAAAGTCATGGTTTTTGCTAACCCCCACAACAAGCACAAAGGCTCACACCTCAACATCTTCAATCACCTTCACCAACCACTAGAGCAAGTCAGCTGCTTCAAGTATCTTGGAGTTACCCTTGACTCCTCCCTAACCTTCCAAGAGCATGTCAACCAGGTCTGTAAAGCTGTCAATATTAGGGTCGGTGCCCTATACAGACACAAACACTGCATGACCCCTGACACAATCCAGCTGGCTATAACTAGCTCTATCCTCTCACTCTGTTCTCAATCTCAGCTGAGATTGAGGGATGACATAATTTTAGAACTTTCACAGCTGCATAAGCCACACTGGAATGTTGCAGTTGGAGGTTAGAGTAGAACATTGGGGATTTTTAAGTGATTCAGTCTGTGTGCAGTCTGAGTGAGAGACAGTAGTACAGCTGAGTGTGTGCAGGCTGTCAGAGCTTTAAGCTCTGTTTTATAGCTACTTTTGGAAGGTGTGTGTTTCTACCTGAAGAGGAACACAGGAACTGGTAATTGAAGTGGTGGAGGCCACTTTCAATGGTTCAAGAGCCCCATCCCTGAGGGGATGGGGGGAAGGTTTTTTGCTTGTTTTCTGAGGCAACCCTCCTGGGTCCAGCTTAGGGAAAGAAGCTGCCTGTTCAAGTTGTGCTGATGTACCAGAAACTCTGAAAGAGAAATTCCTTGCGGAGGAAATGCCTGTGGGGCACCGGCAACCAAAGTGTGAGTTCGCTCTGAAAAAGGGCCAAGTGTTTTTCACCTGAACAGAAGGAAACTAAAGGGATTGTTACTGTGGGGTCAGGAAAAGACAGCCAAGTACAGTTGGAAAGTGCGGATTGGACTGCTTAATCTGTGGGAGGTCTAGAGTAATGGACAATGCCACTTAAAAGTATGTTCAAGTCCACCAAAAAGAGCGAAGGAAATTGGAGATTGGACTGCTTAACTCAGTGGGGGGTCTAGAGTAATGAACAATGCCACTTAAAAGTATGTTCAAGTCCAGCACAAATGGAAAGCAAGACAAGTAAATGGAATGTGAAATACATTTAGCAAGTATCTACATTGCAAAGCTTTACAGGATGAGGTGTTTACTGTCCAGAGAAATGGCCGGGTATGAACTGTGGGAGCAAGAGGTGGGAGACCCCCCCCATCAGTAGTAACCAAATTCACCTCTACGGATTTGCTCTGAGACACCTTTTACTTTCTCTCAGGTACTTGGCCAGTGCCTGGGGAAAGTACCCAGACGTGGGATTAAAAGGAAGATTCTCTGATGGAGCCATGATGCTCTTAGGTGGTTTAGGGAGCCACCAGAAAATGTTTCCATGAAGTATGGAAGGTGTCCAAGTGGCTGGCAAAGGAGCCGAGCCAGGAAAAACCCAGAACAGTGTACAAGTTTGGGCTGTGTAACCCAAAGCAGCGTGCAAGTCCAGGCTGTGTGCCCAGTGGGTTCAGAGCCTGAGGGCTAAAGTGTTGAGGAAGTGTTCTAGTCTCTTTTAATCTGCAGTACCAGGAGTGTAGCCCCATGGGGGTCAATCTATGCTTTGTTTATTCTGTTTGGATGTGAATAAAAAGCCACACTTTAGAATCCCACTTCTGGTATTGGACATTACAGTTATTGCTTCCTGTGTTCGGAGTTACTTGGGTGCCCCTGTGCAGAGTAGCCAAACCTAGCCTTTGTGCCGGGTGACCTATTCCTTCCCGAACCCAGCCCACCTGGTACTGCTGTCAGATACAAACGGCAGACTGGCCCTGGGTTACATGTAGTAGATGGGAATTGGATCTCCTTGTAGTGATGTTCCTATGTCTAGGCTTAAGGCAGGCACAGACACCAGGTGGGGCAAGCCCCATTATAATTTTCTTGACCGTGTTGCAGGTTTGGTATTTTATGCGTTTGTCCAGTTGAAGCCATCCAGATTGGGAATAAAGGTCACATGTGTGGGTACGGTGATGTGAGCCAGTGATGAGATGACAAGCCTTATTCAGGGAGGTCGCGATACGTTTGAGAGTAGTGGTAGTTGCAGACACATATATGATAAGACCATAGTCTATGATGCTGATGATGGAGCTTTGGACAGCCACTGATAGTGCTTCTGGGGTTAGATGTTTCCTGTGCTGGAATAATATGCCTAACCTCGCATTGGCAGACTTTGCAACATTGCTGATATGGACAGCGTATGAGAGGTGGGGATCAAGGGTGATGCCGAGGTACTTGAATGATTGTGTTTGCTCTTGGATGGCTCCTTGTTCGGTTGCAATGGAGAGGTGGAGTTGTTTGTTTTTGTTGTGGGGGCTGCAGAAGACCATAGACTTGTTTTTTTTTCTAATTGAGGAGCAGTCTATGATTTCAGAACCAGGATTCGATGGAGGAGAAGGCCTGCTGAAGTTTATTTTGTAATTGGATTGGATCAGGGTCCAAGGTGAGAATCACAGCATTGTTGGCGTAGAGAATGAAGCTATTAAGTTAGACATGAGGCCCGTGGGCTTCAGAGGTGGGAGACTGTGTGCTGCCTCAGTGGAGGCATTGTCAGTGGGCCAGGTATGACCTCCAGTGATACAGCAGGGCCTTGGATTAGGCTAGCGGTCACACTGGCAGTTGCAGGAAGACAAAATGTGGGTTTTCAGGGCAGCCTTAAAGGGACCTAGTTTGGATATTGCGGTGAGGCGGGGGAGGCATTATACCAGGAAGGGGCTCTTATTATTTCATTTGCATGTTTCAGAAATTGTATTTCTATTTGGTCCAGTCCATGGTTTATTTTAGCATTTAAGCATTTAATTTGAAGGTCTCTATCATATCTCCCCTCTCCCTTCTGGTCTCCAGTGAGTACATGTTCAGTGCCTTGTAGCACTCCTCATAGGACTTGTCCTGCTGGCCCTGAATCATTTTTGTTACCCTGTGCTGCACCGTCTCAAGCCTAACCCTATTCTTCCTGAGGTGAGGACTCCAGAACTGGGTGCAGTACTCCAGGTGTGGCCCCATCAAGGACCTATACAGCATTACCTCCTTTTTTCTGCTGTCAGCACCCCTACCAATACATCCAAGCATCCTATTTGCCTTGCTATAAGACTTGTTGCACTAACTTGATTAATTAAGGGAGTCACTGATGATAATTCTAAGGTCTTATTCCTCAGCTGTGTCTCTCCCCTCTCATCCAGTACTCCGACCTGGGGTTCTAGTTCCCTAGATGCATCACCTTACACTTATTGGTAGTGAATTTCTACTGCCAAACCTTTGCCCACCCCTCCAGCTTTTGCAGGTTTCTCTGCATTTCCTTTATTCCCTCATCATTTTCCACCCTCCCACAGAGCTTAGCAGCATCTGTGCAGAGACACAGCCTGCCCTGGATCCCCTCACCAATGTAACTAATGGACATGTTGAAGAGGACCAGACCCAGGACAGATCCCCGCTGAACCCAGCTTGTGTCCTCCCTCTCTTCTAATTTAGCCCCATTGACCACTACCCTCTGCGGCGTCACCTTTAGCCAGTTACCTATCAGTTTGCTATAACTTTAGCTGCACCTAGATCCTCCATCTTCTTCAGCAAGCATAGAAACATAGAAACATAGATTTTGACGGCAGATAAGGACCGCTTGGCCCACCCAGTCTGCCCATTTCCCTACCAAATGGATAAGCTGCAGATCCTAGTTAACCAGCAGCCTACTTCTTCCTACCCCTACCCACTAGAATTGCCTTATGACTGTCCCATGCATGCTTGAATTCCACCACTGTTTTTGACTCCACAACCTCCTCCGGAAGGCTGTTCCATGCATCCACAACCCTCTCTGTGAAAAAATACTTCCTTAAATTACCTCTGAGCCTCCCCCTTCTATCTTCAAATTGTGCCCCCTTGTTCTTGCACACCTCTTTTTTTGAAAGATGCTACCCTCTTGGACTTTGTTGATTCCCTTGAGGTACTTGAAAGTTTCTATCATGTCCCCCCTCTCCCTCCTTTCCTCGAGGCTATACATATTCAGCTCCTTAAGTCTCTCTTCATAAGTCTTCCGGTGCAGACCCTGCACCATTTTAGTTGCCCTCCTCTGGACAGCCTCCATCCTGTCTATGTCCTTGCAGAGACTGGGTCTCCAGAACTGCACGCAGTACTCCAGATGAGGTCTCACCAACTGTCTGTACAGAGGAATAATAACTTCCTGTTTTCTACTGGTGATGCCTCTCCCTATGCATCCCAGTATCCCCCCAGCCCTCCTTGCTGCCCTCTCACATTGCTTGCCCACCTTTAGGTCATCTGATATGACTACCCCCAGGTCCCTTTCCATTTTTGTTGTTGTTAGTATCTCACCCCCCATTGTGTACTCTTCCCCTGGGTTTTTGTTTCCCAGGTGCATTACCTTGCACTTCTTAGCATTGAGTCTAAGCTGCCATGCATTTAACCATTCCTCTAACCTTGTCAAGTCCCTTCTCATCCTTTCCACCCCACCATGTGCATCAACTCTGTTGCAGATCTTTGTGTCATCTGCAAAGAGACATATTTTTCCTTCCAGTCCCTCTGCAATGTCGCTTATAAAGACATTGAAGAGGACCGTCCAATACTGAACTCATGTACCCCACTAGTAACCCCCTTCTTCAGAGTGGACTCCATTTACTATTACTCTCTGTGTCCTATTCTCCAGCCAATTCTTTACCCAGGCTGTCATCTTGGGACCCACTCCCAGGCTGGCTAACTTGTATATTAATCTTTTGTGTGGGACTGTGTCAAATGCCTTGCTAAAGTCTAGGTAGGCCAAGTCCACAGTCCCTTCCTGATCTACTGCTTTGGTCACCCAGTCAAAGAAATCTATCAGATTTGTCTGGCATGACCTTCCCGCTGTGAATCCATGCTGCCTTGGGTCCTGAGCCCCGCTGGCCTCTAGATACTCAACAATTCTTTCCTTCAGAAGTGATTTCATCATTTTCCCTATCACTGAGGTTAAACTAACAGGTCTGTAGTTTTCTGCTTCTGCCTTGCTCCCACTTTTGTGAAGGGGAATCACATCTGCCCTTCTCCAGTCCTCGGGTACCACCCCATCCTCCAATGATTTGTTAAAGAGGGTAGTCAGTGGTGTCACTAGTTCTACCCTTAGTTCTTTTAGAATTCTGGGATGAATCCCATCAGGCCCTATTGCTTTGTCCACCTTCAGTTTTAAGAGTTCTTTCAGAACCCTTTCTTCTGTAAATGGGCTGGTATCAACTTCTGTATCCAGAGTGTTTCTACTGTTTGTTTTAGGTACCTCCCCCACTTCCTTTGTAAATACTGAGCAAAAATATTTGTTTAGTATCTCTGCCTTTTCACAGTCACCCTCTGCCCATCCTCCCTCCTCTTTATTAAGCCTCACTAGCCCTCCCTTGGTCTTCCTTCGCTCCCTGATGTACCTATAAAATATTTTATCCCCTTTTAACTGAGTTGGCTATCTTTTCCTCGGTTTGGGCCTTTGCTGTTCTGACTGCCTTCCCAGCTTCCTTTTGCTTTAACTGATACAGTTCCCTGTCCTGCTCCTTCTGTGATTCCTTGTACTTCCTGAATGCTTTCTTTTCTCTTGAACCTTCACTGCCACTTCCTTTGAGAACCATAGTGGTTTCTTACATCGCTTCGTTTTGTTAATTTGCTTCACAAAGGCTTGTTACCTCTGTGATGGCAGTTTTTATTATTCCCATTTTCTTCCACCCCTCCTTCCTGCCCATTTGCTAGTGCATTCTTAGGCACTCACCCATTTTGGCAAAGTCAGCCTCCTAAAGTCCAGTACTTTTGCCTTTGTATGACTTGACTCTATTGCTGTGTTTATTGTGAACCATACTGTTCGATGGTCGCTAGTTCTCAGATGGCTACCCACTTCTACATTTGTGATCCTCTTCATCTCCATTTGAGAGAACCAGGTCTAAGATTGCTCCCTCTCGAGTGGGCTCCAATACTAGTTGTCTAACGATGCCCTTGTAGGGCATCTAGAATAACTCCACTCTTTGAAGTGGCTGCTGCAACTGCACTCCAGTTAACATCTGGCATATTCAGATCACCCATCAGCAATATCTCCCCTTTTCTGCCATTCTAAGTATTCTTTCTATCATTTCCTTGTCCATTTCCTCCCCTGAGAAGTTCTGTATCAACCCTGTGGATTGTGGTGCCATTGCGGTCTCCAAATTTACCCACAGTGCTTCTTCTCCTCCCTGTTTTCCCTTTTGTTCTGTTGCTTTCATTCCTTCCCTTAGGTAAAGAGCTACTCCTCCTCCTCTTTTACCTGTAGATAGTGTATCCTGGTACATTTATGTCCCAGTCATGGTTTTGTGTGTACCATGTTTCTATGACTGCCACGATATCCAGATGTTCCTCCTCCATCAAGGTCACTAATTCAGGAAGCTTTTTACTCAGACTACAGGCATTGGTACTCATTGCTCTCCATTTTTTGATGGCTTTACCTTCTTTTGCAGCATCCCCCACTGACCTGTCTACCTCGGTCTTTTTCTCATTTAGTACCCTGTTTTGTAGGGAGAGGCTGGGATTTTCCTGCTGCTTATCAGTGCCTCCCCCCTTGACTAGTTTAAAAGCTTGCCAATGAAGCATTTAAACCGATTGCTCAAAAGACTTGTTCCCTTCCTGGATAGATGCAGACCATCCTGCCAGTATAGGCTGGTGTCCCTCCAGGTGGAACCCCAGTCCCCAACTAAACCCCTCTCCTCCATACCATTTTTTCAACCATTCATTAAACTGCATGGTGCAAAGTACCCTCGCCTCACTCATGCCATTGACAGGCAGCACCTCAGAGAAGGATATTGTGAGTGCTACTTGTCTTAGGCCCCTCCCCAATTCTACAAAGTCCTTCTGCACTGCTCTAATCTCATGATTAGCCAAGTCATTTGTCCCTAGGTGGACAATGACGTCCAGCTCAGACTCCCATGCAGCTGTTCTCGTGATCCTGAGGATGCGCTTCGTGTCTCTCCAAGTCATGGCACCAGGCAGGCACCTTACTTCAGTTTTCCCAGTTCTATCCCCCTAATAATTGAGTCCCCCACCAGGAGCTGCTTCCTTTCCTTGTGGTGTCCTCTGCCTCCTTCCTGTGGGCCTCCCTTGTGACAGTTGTCCTCAGCCTCCTTAGTCTCCTCTGTGGGTGCATCCATAGGGGAGCTATGCTCCCCCAGAATGGTGTATGGATTGTGGTGTGGAACAACTGACTGGGTATGCCTCTGTTCCACCATCCTCACCCTCCCTGAGCCCACTGTGGTCCAACTGCTGTGCTTTCTTCGCAACCTCTGAGGTAGTGGTGGTGGCTCTGGTGCTCCCTGGATGGGGGAGGTTCCCTTCCTACCGTCCAGTGTGGCCTGGGGGAAGGTCCCCTTACTACTGTCATCTGTGGGGTACTGAGTAAAAAGTAAAGCAAATCCACAGCATGGCCCCTATCCAGTTCCCTCATCACCCAATCAAAGAAAACTATCAGGTTAGTCTGACAAGACCTCCCTGCCACAAATCTGTACTGCGTACTATCCTGGAGACCGTTGCTGTCCAAGTAGTCATTGAAATCCTCTTTGACCCATGACTCCATCAGTTTTCTTACAATGGAAGTAATACTGACATGTCTGCAGTTCTCTGCTTGTTCCTCCCCTCCTGCCTCCCCCTCATGTAGCAGAACTACTTCCACCTCCTCCAATCCTTCAGAACCACCCCTGTCCTTACATGTTGAATAGATCTACCAGGGGATCAGCCAGTTCTGCTGCCAGTTCCTTGAGTATCCTCAGATGCAACCCATCTGGTCCTGGGGCCTTAATCAATATTTAGGACTGCCAGCCCTTTCAGGACTCATTTGCTAGTACTGTAAATGCTGGTTGCCTCATCTCCAGGACCCCCTTAATGGCCACATTGGTGCCACTCTCTGGCAGAGCCCACCATCCTTCCTAGTGAAAACTGATCAAAAGTAATCGTTAAAGATGGCAGCCTTTTGCCTCTCCACCTCAATCACCCTAACCCCTCTCAGCCTCACAATTCCCCCTCCTTTCTTTTCTTCCTTTTTTCACTAATATATCTGAACTCTTTTTCTCCACTCTTGACTCCCTCCATGATATGCAGCTCTGTGTCTGCTTTTGCCTCCCTAACTGCCCTCTTTGTCTCCCTGTTTTTGGGCAAATATTCTTTCCATTTTTCCTTACCTGCTTTTCCTTAAATTTGTAGAAGGCCTTTTTTTCTTGGCCCTCACCACTTCTCTGACCCTTGCCAAGAACCATAGTGGTCTCTTGAATCTGTTCTTTTTGGTTAACATTCTCATGCATACCTTAGTTGCCCCAAGGATGGCCCCTTAATTACTACCCATTTCTCTTCCACCTATTCTATGTTGTCCACCCCTACTAACTTATCCCTAACTAGCTTCTTCAGCCTACTGAATTCTGCCCTTCTAAAATCAAGGACTTCTGCTTTCGATTGTGGTTCACCAGATAAGAGGACCAGTTCAAACCAAACAGAGTTAGGGTCACTGTTTCCCAATGGCTTCCCTACTCCCACAGCTCATACCACCTCTGAGTTGGTGAGCACCATATCAATAATTGCTGTCTGCCTGTTGGGCTCCTTAACTAACTGTACCAGTAGACAGTCCTGGAAAGTATGCAGCAAGACTTGACTTCTGGTGCTTCTGGACCCTGAAACATCCCAGTAGATGTCCAGCAGGTTCAGATCACCCACTTCCACTACTTACCCCTTAGCTATCCCTCTTTCCAGTACTTCTCTGAGCTCTCTGTCCCTCTTCTCACCTTACTCTGGCAGTCTGTAGATCACCCACAAGAGTAGTTTCTCTCCTGAGGCTGTCATGAGTTGCACCCACAGTGACTCAATCTCCCCATTAGTACACATGGTGGGCCCATCTTCTGTCACCTCTATGCCCTCCTTCTCATAAAGGGGTACCCCTCCCCCCTACCTGTTTTTCTATCCCTCCTAAACACAGAGTACCAAGGGCCTATCAGTTCCCAGTCATTATTTTCTGAAGCTCATGTTTCTGTTATGGCCACCAGGTCCACCTCAGTGTCTGCCATCAGCCAAGTTTGTGACGACAGACAAGATGAAGTACAGTGAGGAGCTAATCAGTTGTGGTGACTGCAGGGCACTCTTCACCAGAGATACGCTATGGAGGTGAGGGCACTTTGCAAAGCTCCATGCTCACTGGTAGCAGCAAGAGAAGAAATAGCTCAGCTGTATCACCACCTCAGCAGGACACCATTTCCCACACCTCCACTCCCCCCAAGGCCCACTGGTCTAGGGGGAGAGTTGTGGGAAGGGGAGGAGAAAGGTATCCAGGGTAGTTTCAAGGAGGTTGACCAGCTCCACATCATCCAGACAGCAAAATAATTTGTGCTTCTGGAGGAAACCTGGGTACTTGACTCTACTGTGTGGTGACTCTGAGTCAGTTTGGGTAATGGGCAGAACAACTTGGTGGCATGGGGTGGTACAATCAAGACAAAGTCAGCTAGGAGAGTCTTAGGAGTCAGAGACTCAATAATAGTGGGTAGAGAGGGTGGTGGGAGTGTTGTTGGATGGGTGGGGGATGTTCAGGTGCCTTCCTGGCGTATCAGCCATCCAGAATATAGACAGGATAGGGTGGATGTTGCAGAGGGAAGCTGGGGGTGCTGGTACACTTGGAATTGAACTGTCTGGTGAACCAGCCTATTGAGATGGTGAAAGGAGGTACTACTATCTCTATATAAGTCACTGGTGAGGCTACACCTGGAATACTGTGCACAGTTCTGGAGTACTCACCTAAGGAAGGACAAGGATAGTCTGGAGACAGTCCAGCACAAGGTGACCAAGATGATACAGGGCCAACAGGGCAGATCTGAACATGTACTACTCAGTAGAGACCAAGTGAGAGAGGGGGATATGATAGAGACCTTCAAGTTCCTGAAGGGACTATACAATGTGAACTGCAGGGGACTATTTAGCAGGAGTATAAAGTCAAGAACCCAAGGTCATGAATGGAAACTGTTGAGGGAAAGGTTTAAGAGTGATGTGAGGAAGTTCTATTTTATGAAAAGGGTGGTGGAGCTGTTGAACAGTCTTCCAGTAGAGTTGGAGGGCACCAAGACTGTAAAAGGTTTCAAGCATGGTTAAGACAGAGTGAAGGGCTTGGTGGCTGCTCAGGTCAGTAGCAATAGGGAGGGGAGCAGGGTGGTGGATCGGGAGGGATAAATCCAATATGGACAGTAGGTCCTGGAGCAGATAGGGAACCCCAGGCAGACTAGGTGGACCTTTGTTCTTTTTTTGCTGCCATTGTCTACATTTCTATGGTTCTAAGTAGAACTTTCTTAAACTGGGGGACAGATTAAAGGCACGCTCAACCTCTCCGGCCTTTTACATTGTCCTTTTTCTGTGGCTTGGAGGGGATAGAATAAGGACGAATGAGATTAAGGAGTTTGATGGGTGGTTAAACGATGGTGTTTAGAGATGGAGTACACTTTGTGGAGGACTGGGAGGGGTCTTTTGGGACAGGAGGCTTTTCAAGTGTGATGGTCTGCACCTCAAAAGAGAGGGGGCCAGTGCATGAGGGCAGAAGTTTGACATCTTCATCGGACAGTTAAACTGACTACGGGGGTAGACTGAGGCTAGGGAATTCATGGTCAAAGGGCAGGAGGGAGAGTATAAGGAGGGGGATCTGGACAAGGCAGAAATACTGAACAAATACTTCTGCTCAGTATTCACTAGGGAGGGGGAGGGTCAAGGACCACAGATGGGAAGCAGAGGTAATGGGGAGGGGAGAAATGGACACCAGTCCACTCACAGTGGAGAGAGTTCTGGAAGAACTCACAAAGCTGAAGGTGGATAAGGCCTTGGAGCCAGACGGCATCCACCTGAGGATATTAAGGGAGCTGCAAATGGAACAGCCCTGTTCATGAAGTCACTCAACACGGGTGTGGTTCCAGAGGACTGGAGGAGGGCACATGTTGTCCCACTGCACAAAAGCAGCAGTAGGGAGGAGGCAGGGAACTACAGGCCAGTCAGCCTCACCTCAGTGGTGGGAAAGATCATGGAGACATTGCTGAAAGAAAGGATAGTGGCACATATGGAATTCAGAGGTGCCCAGGATCTGAGGCAACATGGATTCACAGCAGGAAGATCATGTCAAATGAATCTGACAGATTTTTTTTGATTGGGTGACTAGGGAAGTAAATCAGGGAGGGGCAGTAGATGCCGCCTACCTAGATTTCAGCAAAGCCTTCAACACCGTCCCACGTAGAAGGCTAGTTAACAAGATGGGAAGTCTGAGCATGGGAGGCAAGGTGGTGAACTAAGTTAGGAACTGGTTAACAGACAGGAGACAGATGGTGGTGGTAAATGGGGTACAATGTGGGGAGAGGGGGTGACCAGTGGGGTACCATAGGGATCAGTACTGGAACCAGTCCTGATCAATGTCTGCATTACTGACATTGCAGAGGGGCTGGAAGGAAAGGTCTGCTTGTTTGCAGATGAGACCAAGATTTGCAACATGCTGGATATTCCAGAAGGGGTGCAGAAAATGAAGAGGGACCTGGAGAAGCTTAGAAGATGGTCAGAGATGTGGCAACTGAGGATCGGTACAAAAAAGTGAAAAATAATGCACCTGGGTAGAGGGAATCCTGGGGAGAGCTACATGTTGGTAGGGAGGAGCTGACCATCACCAAGGAGGTAAGGGACCTTGGGGTTATCATCTCTGATGACTTTAAGGTATCAAAGCAGTGCACAAAGGTGGCAGGGAGGGCCAGTGGCATGCTAGAGTGCATAGGCAGGGGTATCACTAGCAGGAGGGGGGAGGTGGTGATGCCATCGTATAAAACATTGGTAAGACCACACTTGGAGTACTACATGCAGTGCTGGAGGCCACACCTGTGCAGGGACATAAACAAGGTGGTGACTATCCAGAGAAGGATGACAAAGATGGTACAGGGCTTGTACCACAAAACATATGAGGAGAGACTAAGGGACCTCAATATGTACTCACTGGAGGAGAGGAGAGAGTGGGGGGACATGATTAAAACTTTCAAGTACCTCAATGGCATAAACAAGGTGCAGGTGGGGGACCTTTTCCAGTAAAGAAAAAGTACTAGAAGAAGGGGGCATGATATGAAATTGGAGGAGAGTAGATTAAGAGGTAATGTGAAGCAGTTGTTCTACACAGAAGGGGTAGTTGACACTAGGAATGGTCTGCCACAGGAGGTAGTGGGGGCAAGTACAGTGGAGGGATTTAAGCATGCCTAGGACAGGCACAAGAGAACCTTGAGAGGGGAGAGAGTGATGAAAAGCCATTGATTACATACAGTCAATGGCCACATACAATGTATAGGGCCTATGGGCAGACTGGATGGGCTTGGCAATCCTTATCTGCCGACAGTTTCTATGTTTCTATGGTGATAGTATAGAGAAAAAGGAGCCTAGCTAGTACTTCCTCTAATCTGGGGGCTTGCATCAGCACAGTGGGCAAAAATAAGGTTGAGGTTCAAACTGGCTAGGGGAAGTACAGACAAATACAGACAAATATGGATAGATAGGTCATTGACAGTGTAAAGGTGTGTGGCACATTCATAAGGTAGAAAAATTGGGCAGACTGGATGGGCCTTGTGGTCCTTATCTGCCGTCAACCTCTATGTTTCTATGTTTCTATGAAGGGACCTCAGAAGGGAGGGCTTAAAAATCCTGCAATCAACATGAAAAATGAGACCAGGGAAGAATAATTGAGAAATGCAATTAAAATGCAGAAGGGATCAGGAGTTAGATGAAAGGGGTTTGCCTTAGTGCAAGGAGTCTGGGTAATAAAAGCAGCAAGGACCAGGCAATAACGGCAGACACTTAGATGGACCTCATAGCCATCACAGAAATGTGGGCCTCAGAAAATAATGACTGGCACCTGACAGTCCCTGGTTACATAATGTTTAACAGGGACAGATGAAAAGGTAAAGAAGGGGGACATAAATCTATACAGGGAAGGCATGGAGGCTGTGGAAGATGGATACATCAGGGGAAGTAATAGGGAGACAGAGTTTCTGTGGATGTAGTTCATGGCTGCCTCAGGTAAGAAACTACAGTTGGGGTTGATCAATAGACCACCAGGACAAGGGGGAAGAGAGCGATAAGGAGCTGGGGAAAGAACAAGGAAGGGGAGTGGCAAAGAGGAAGGGAGTGGGTGAGTGGATAATCTGAACCTGCCAGATATTTATTTATTTAACTTTGATGACCGGGTAAGTACACTGGCAATAGGAGCCTTTTTCAGGCACAAGCCAGGTGCAGAAGCACAGGCGAGAGCAGGGATACAAATGCAGTACATGGACAATATTTACAGAGTTTGATTATAGACTTATTGACTGGGACATTTTAACTGCGAGGACCACCAGAAGTCAGGCCCTGCTGGATACATTCCAGGACTGTCTGCTGATGCAGCTGGTTAAAATCCACCAGGCTGGCTGCTAATCTCGAAGTGGTGCTCATCAACTCAGTGGTGGTAGGAGGTGTTCAGGCAGGGTGCCACTAGGGCCCGGCAGCCATAACTCTATTTGGTTTAAGTTGCCCTTGGGACCAGAAAGCCCCAATCAAAGGTGAGGGCCTTGATTTCACTAGGGCAGACATTAACAGGATGAGGGAGCTGGTCCAGTACAAGTTAGTCTGGGTAGACAGCATTAGAGGGGTAGAGGAGGGAAGGTGGCAATTAATGAGGCCATTATCAAGGTATCTAAGTTATGCATGAGAACGTTAACCAGAAGAAACAGATACAAGAAACCAAAATGGTTCTTGGAAAAGGTCAGCAAAGCAATGAGGCCAAAAAAAGACCTTCACCAGGTACACAGACATGCAGGGGGAGGAAGAATGGGGAGAAAACCTTTTGAGAAGTAAGGAAGCAAAGAGCGTAGTTAGGAAGGCAAAGCAGACACTGAGCTGCATATTGCAGAGGGGGTCAAGGGCAGGGAAAGCAGCTCTTCAGGTATATTAGTAAAAAAAGAAAGAAAGGAGTGGGAATTGTTAGGCTATCTGAGGGAGGTAGAGTAACAGAGAAGGACTTGCAAAAGGCAGCCGTTCCTAATGATTACTTTAGCTCTGTCTTCACAAGGGAAGACAGCGGGCCACTTCCAGACAGTGGCATCAAGGCAGCCATTAAGGGGGTCCATGGGATGAGACAGACAGTATTTACCATCAGAAGGATGCGTAAAGGCCTGGCAACCCTAAATATAGATAAGCCCTGGGGCCTAATGGGGAGCATCTGAGGCAAAGGAAACTGGGCAGCTTATGGGTGGGTCCTAAGGTAGTAAAATGGGTAAGAAATTGGCAAATGGATAGGTGACAGAGGGTGGTGGTAAATGGAGTTCACTCCGGGGAAGGGAGGGTGACCAGCAGGGTGCCTCAGGGCTCAGTACTGGCACCTGTCCTCTTTAATGTCTTTATAAGTGACATTGCAGATGAACTGCAAGGGAAGGGAGGGTATGCCTCTTTGCAGATGACACGAAAATCTGCAATAATGTTGACACTCCAGAGGGGATGGAAAGGATGTGCAGAGACTTAAGAAAACTATAGGAGTGGTCAAGGGTATGGCAGCTGGGTTTCAATGTGAAAAAAAATGCAAAATTATGCACCATGGGCACAGAAACCCAGAGGCGGAATACAAAATGGGAGAAGAGATATTGATGGTCACCAAACAGGAACAGGACCTGGAGGTAATCATTTCCAAGGACCTCAAGGTGGCACAACAGTGTGACAAGGCAGTGGGTAGGGCTACTGGGATGCTGCGGTGCACAGGGAGGGGTACTGCCAGCAGAACGAGGGAGGTGGTGTTGCCACTGTATAGATTTCTGATGAGACCCCACCTGGAGTATTGTTTCCAGATCTGAAGACCGCATCTCAAGAAGGATATAGACAGGGTGGAGGTTGTCTAGAGGAGGACAACTAAAGTGGTGCAGGGGCTTTGTCAGAAGTCCCACAGGAAGAGACGAAAGGACCTGAAAATGTACATGCTGGAAGAGAGAAGGGAGAGAGGGAACAAGATAGAAACCTATAAATACCTCTCAGGGTAAGGCAAAGGAGTAGAGTATTTCACAGAGGAAAAGATGTACAAAAACAAGGGGACATGCAATGAAGCTTGAAGGGGGACATTTTAGGAGACCTGTGAGGAAGTACTTCTTCACTGAAAGAGTGGTGAATGCTTGGAAATGTCTTCCAGCAGAGGTAGTAGGGGTGAAAACAAGTTTGTTTTGTTTTTGTTCTTTGGTAACTAGGTAAGGCCCACTAAGCACAAGTGCCTGTTTTCAGAGGTGACCCAGGAGCATTGAGGAGGTCAACTGACTTGCCGAGAGTCATGCAGTATGCAAGTGGAGGTTGTGGAAATAAAACCAGGTCTGCTGGATGTACCAAGCTCATTCACTGCTCATTACTTTCACCTCTAGGCTATCCTGCCAGCCTCACCCCCAACCCCCCATGGTGGGCTTCAAGCATACATGAAATAGGCACAAAGGAATCTTAGTTGGGACGCAAGGGGGCAAGAGCCAGAGACCAAGCAGGGCCTGTGGTGACAGAATAGGGTAGACAGGAAAAAACTGGCAGACTGTGCAAGCCAAGCGGTCCTTATTTGCTGTCAACTTCTTTGTTTCTATGGGTACTCATGGAACTGGCAGAAGAAATGGCTAAACCCCTGGTAGAGCTACTCAATAGCTCCTTACAGATGGGGGCAGTTGGAAATTACTAAAGGGTAGCAGACATACAGCAGTTCCACTACATAAAGGGGTGGGACAAAGAGTAAGAGGGGAACTACAGACCTGTCAATCTTACCTTTGTAACCCCCCTGTTACCTGGGGTTACTAGAATCCCAGTAAGACTTAGTGGTAGGCAGGGAAGGCAGCTTGTGAAACTCCAGTTAAATGGATTTCACACTGTCTCAGTCTGTTCTCAGTCTCAGCTGAGACTGAGGGATGACATCATTTTAGAATTGTCGCAGCTGCATAAGCCACACTGGAATGTTGCAGTTGGAGGTTAGACTAGAACTTTGGGGAATTTGAAGTGAGTTCAGTAGAGTCTGGTCAGTCTGAAGGAGGTGCTGTGCTGCAGGCAGGCCCTCAGAGCTCTAAGCTCTGTCAAAGAGCTATTTCTTTGGTATAGGTGTGTGTTCTCACCTGAAGAGGAACACAAGAAGAACACATTGAAGTGGTAGAGACCGCTTTCAGTGGTTCAGGGCCCCATCCTCGCGGGGATGGGGGGAAGGAATCAGCCTGCTTCTAGGGGCACCCCCCCGGTCTGGCTAGAGAGAAAAGAAGCTGCCTGATGTAAGTTCGTGCTGAGGCACCAGAAGTTCTGGACGAGATTTCCTTTGAGGAGAAAACGCCGGTGGGGCACCTTCAACCAAGGGGTGAGTTCACTCTGCTAAAGGGCTATGTGTTTTCACCTGAAACAAAATGAAACTAAAGTGACTGTTACTGTGGGGTCAGGAAAAGACAGCCAAGTACAGTTTGGAAGATGTGGGGATTGGACTGCTTAACTCTGTGGGGGGTCTAGAGTACTGGACACAGCCACTTATTAAGTATGTTCAAGTTCAGCACAAATGGGATGTAAAGACAGTAGATTGAATGTGAATACATTTAAAAAGAATCTACACAGCAAAGTGTTTTAAAGGATGAGGTGTTACAGTACAGGGAAATGGCTGGGTATGAATTATGGGAGCAAGAGGTGGGAGACTCCCTATCTGTAGTAACCAAATTCACCTCTACAGGTTTGCTCTGGGGCACCTGTTGCTTTCTCTCAGGTACTTGTCCGGTGCCTGAGGAAAGTACCCAGACGTGGGATTGATGAGGAAGATTCCCTGATGGAGCAGAAGTGCTCATAGGTGGTTTAGGGAGCCACCAGTAAATCTTTCCATGCTATATGGAAAGTGTCCAAAGGGCTGGCAAGGGAGCAGAGCCAGGGAAAACCCAGAGCAGCGTACAAGTTTGGGCTGTGTGCCTAGTATGTTTCAGAGCCTGAGGGCTAAAGTGAATGAGGATGTGTTCTGATCTCCATAAATCAGCATTACCAGGTGTGTAGCCCCGTGGGGGTCCATCTATGCTTTGTTTATTCTGTTGGATGTGAATAAAAGCCACACTTTAGAATCCCACTTCTGGTATTGGACATTACAGTTATTGCTTCCTGATCCGGAGTTACTTGGGTGCCCCTGTTGCAGAGTAGCCAAACCTAGCCAATGTGCTGAGTGACATATTCCTCCCCAAACCTAGCCCACCAGGTATTGCTGTCAAGATAGAAACGGCATACCTGGTT
This sequence comes from Neoceratodus forsteri, assembly GCA_016271365.2. Taxonomy (NCBI): domain Eukaryota; kingdom Metazoa; phylum Chordata; order Ceratodontiformes; family Ceratodontidae; genus Neoceratodus; species Neoceratodus forsteri. The sequence continues at coordinate 1,150,172,218 of CM057455.1, read as the reverse complement.
GGGGGTTATACCTTTGTTGTGGGTAAACTGTTGGAGTCACTGGTCTAAGAGGTCCGTGTGGACTAGCTGGACAGCAACAGCCTCCAGGATAATAAACAGCATGGGTCTGTGGCAGGGAGTTCTTGTTAGATCAACTTGATAGTTTCTTTGATTGGGTGACGAGGGTATTTGATAGGAGCCACACCGTGGATTTCTTCTAGTTCAACATCAGCAAAGCTTTTGTCTCAGTGCCTCATGAAAGATTACTGAAGCAGATGGAGGATCTGGTTGTGGCAAGGGACGTCATAAGATGGGTAGGAAATTGGTTGAAGGAGAGGCAGCAGAGGGTTGGGATTAATGCTGTCAAATCAGAAGAGAGGGAGGTCCTGAGTAGGGTGTGAAAATGACCTGTCCTAGGTCCTGTCCTCTTCAATATGTTCATCAGTGACATTGGAGAAGGAATCCAGGGCAAGTTGCATCTCTTCACAGATGACACTAAGCTCTGTGGGAGGGTATATAGTGTTGGAATTAGGGAGATGCGGAGTGATCTGCAAAGGTTAGAGAGGTGGACTAAGGTTTGGCAGTTGAAATTCAACATAAAAAAGTGCAAGGTGATGCACCTAGGAACAAGAACCTCAGGACAGTCTACTGGATGGGAGGGATAAAACTGAGCACTACAGCTCAGAAAAGGGACCTAGGAGTAATCATTAGTGACTCCCTTAAACAATCAACCCAGTGCAACAAGCCCTACAGTATAGTAAGGCAAATAGGATGTTGGGATGTATTGGCAGGGGTATTGACAGTAGAAGAAAAGAGGTATACTACCTCTTTATATACCACTGGTAACACCACTCCTGGAATACTGTACCCAGTTATGGAATCCTTGCCTACGGAAAGATAAGGACTGGCTAGAGACAGTGCAATGAAGGGTGACCAGGATGACTCTGGGCCAGCAGGGCAGATCTGACAGGGATCAGCTTAAGTCACTGAATATGTACTCACTGCAGACCAGATGAGAAATGCCATGTGATATTTATTTATTTGTTTGTTTATTTATTTACAGTATTTATGTAGCTTTTGTTAACCAGGTAAGTGCACTAGGATAAAACCTGCCTATTTTCAGGCACGACCTGGGAAAGTACATTACAGGTAAACAAATACATCACAAGAAAAAACTGGATACAGATACTGAGAGCAAAGGTAATTACTCTGAGGAGAGACACAAACATCACTGCAAAGTTTAAAGCAAATACAGCCATCATGCAAGTTACAAGCATACATTAATGCAATGAACATGATACAGGTGGTAAATTGCCTACCATAGCAAACAGCAATGTAGGACAGAGAGAAAAAGTGCACAAGGGTACAGCTTAAAAGAAGTTATGTACAATATCTAGTTTGAAGTAGAGAAACAAATATTAATAAATATGAGGTCATAAGACCAGCAGTGGAACAATAGAACTCAGGCTAAAAATGTAGGGGGACAGAGAAGAGGCAAAAGAAAAAAATAATCAGTAGAAACTGGAGAAATAAGCTCTGTTTATGATAGATATGATAGAGACCTTCAAGTTCCTGAAAGGAATAAATAAGATGAACTGCAAGGCATTATTTAGCTTGAGTAACATTTCAAGGACACGGGATCATGAGTAGAAACTGATAGGAGGGAGGATCAAGAGGAATGTGAGAAAGTATTATTTTACAGAAAGGGTGGTGGAACTGTGGAAGTCTGCCAGCCAGGGTGGTGAGCATTAAAAAAATAAATGGTTTCAAGCACAGCTGGGACAGAGTGAAGGGTATTGTGTTTACTCAGTGTGATGGCAGTAGGGAGGAGAACAGGGGGTGGGTAGTGAGGAGTAGTACTTTGCATGGACAACTGGTCCTGGGTTTTGATAGGTAACTATGGGCAGACTGTGGATGGACTAAAGGTCTTTTGCTGATGTCACTGTCTGTTGCTTTGCTAATAAAGGATGGGGCACCCCATTCCCCAGTAAACTGATGGAATAGCCAATAAACTGAATTTCACAATATGTGATATTAAGGAGAAACAGACTATTAGTCTTAAATATCTACAAAGTTCAATCAAAATAGACTCTCCACTACTCCACGTAGTTAGTAAGGTGGTGCATCCTAAAAAAACATGAAACTGGAAACTTTCAAAGGTGCACCCACCTACTTAGTTCATCCACATCCTTTAAATGTGATTACTGAGTCTTTTTCTGGTGTACCTTGGAATAAAGGAACAGAAATCCCGTATTCACAATGCAAAAATGCTTTAATATTTGTTAGAAAGTTTTTCCAAAATTGGTACTTCCCATACAAAGAAACAAGCATACATACAAACCATTCACAATAAATGCAAGAGCAGAAATAAAGCCTTACGTTTCACCGCGGCTCAGCGTGGTTTCATCAGAGGCATTAATTCTTGGAATTAATATAAAGAAAAAGGTGAGGGAATCAAACCCTGTTCATTTACAATAGAAAATGTTAGCATCTGTTTATAGCTGTGTTATAAACATCTATATAGTCTCCTTAAGTGATGACGCCACGAGCTCGGCGTGGCTGGCATTTGGAAATAGGATAAGAAATTTGCCATAATTGCAGATCAGCCCCATTTTGCTCACTACCAGGTTATGGCCCTACAGTAATCACATGAATAGCTTCTTTTACTATACCGTAATATATTTATTACTGTGTTAACTTTATCAAATGCTCTATATGAGGTTTGTAAAAATAAACAACAAATTAGAGCACTAATAAAATACAAAAGCATTGATAGGATAACTGTTCAACCTCAGACATCAAGGAGCAATGAATTCAATCCGAACATTGATTATACTGATTGTTCTGTTTATGGGCCGAATTGACATATTTCCTGTATCTTGCTTTAAAAAGCGGCAAGCACAGGAAGCCACATATTATTGTTCTTCCCATCCTCTTCTGCCCCCCAAAATGAATCCTTTATTTAAAAAAAGGATGCGTCTGTCTCACTGACTCCAATCTTTCTTTTTTTTTCCTAAATATTTCTCTTTATTGACTTTCTGCCTGCTTTTTCAGCCACCTGCCTTTTTGCTTGTACCACCATGTCCAAGGCTCACTTATATCTATGCTGATTTCCCCTGGCATGGCCTCTCTCCCCTACATACACCCTTCACAGTTCACCCCACACTTCATCCTTCTAGCTAAATGCCCCATGGCTGTTTCCACTTAACATTCTTCTGTTACCCTTTTCTAGGCATTTTCCCTGTTTTCTCCCATGACCCATTTCACTCAGAAGATTACCTATTTTTCTTGGGTATCCCTAACAGACAGATGCAAAAATAGATTGAAAGACAAAAAGAGAGGCACAACATGTGAAACAAAAATAAATTCAATCATATTGATGTGAAAGGCATGGAAACCGAAGAAAATAACAAAATGACACACACTGTAATGATGCAGGAAGTTAAGCTTTATTCGTAACAAAACCTAAGTGTTGACCAAAGAAGCTACCTACCCGTTACTTCCTGGCACATTGTCTAGTTTGTCAGGGAGGCGTGACACCTCCCCTGATGAAGTGGCAGTGCGCCACGAAGCCCCAGGTGGTGAGCTTCTTTAATCAGCACTTTGGATGCGTTACAAATAAAGGGCTGGATTCTCAAAGAGAGCCAAAAATTCCATAGGTGCGGAAAAATGGCTTTCAGCACTGTGGAAATTTAATTGCGGCATATTCAAAAAAAAAAAAGTTCTACAGTTGCAAAAAAATCACAAAACAGGCAAGTTGTGAAAATTCTGCAAGTGCTGAAAATCCGCAACATTTTTTCCACAGCTGCAAAAATAATATTAAAGGCTCAGCAGACAGAACAACAGCAGGTGCTCCATATTAAGTGGAACAGGAGACTTTCACAGTCTTGCAAAAGTTGTAGCAGGACCAGCACTCCCAGCAAGGCAAGCAGCCAGTCCCACAAAAGGGACCATAGTACTGTAGCACCACCTGTACCAGCAAGACCTTGCACCCACTGGCAATATGTATCTGTTGGTTGTGTCTCTCTCTGAGGTGTTTCTTCCTCCTATGTCTATAGCACATACTTTTGTCTGTTACCACCTCTGTCTCTATTGTCTATGGGGCTCCTTTATGGACTGCACTAGGTCCTAAAGTTGTGGTTTGTTGTCTTTCAATGAAAATGTTTGCTATTTGTTTTGTAACAACAGACACTGCTATGCAGCCCACAGGTTTGCAGTTGCTGGTGCCTGAACTCCCACTATAATTGCATCCCAATTGTTAGTGCACTGCTTTTTGCTCAGGATGAGTCATGCCTCACTCTGTAGTGCAGCATATGCACAACATTCTTTCCGCAACTGCAGAAAAACAGTGGTTGAAAATAGCCTTGAAAGGGATACGCCATACTTTTCAATGGCTTTTTTTTTGCTCCTTAACTTCCACAGCTGCACTTTTTTTCACAGTCTGCAGTGTATTTTTCCGGCAGCTACCAAAGTTTTATGTATACCACTTAGTGCAATTACCCCTTTATTGCCACAACTGCACAACTTTTAGGGACTTGCAAATTTTTTTGCACCTTCCAAGTGTTTTGAGAATCGAGCCCAAAGTTTCTTTTTACACTATTACAATGTGTGCCGTTTTCTTGTTTTCTTCAGTTTGTCCCTTGCCTCACATGATGGCACCCGACATGGCTGTGCAGTGTAGGTTGGCTCTGTGTTCCAAGGAAGGGAAACCTAACATAACTTAAAGTCAAGGGGCAGGCTTTTCAAATGGCATGATGCAGACCCAATTTCCAATTTCAGATGCTGCCTGCATTATGCTAAACATGTCAAAACCTTTGAATTCTATTTGCAAAGGTTTAGATTGATTTGCAGCAGTTTCCAGTAAAATAATGATACGTCATTTTCTAAGCATAAGCTGCATCAAATGCATCTGAAAGTTAGACCACCTTTTAAAGGGATACTGTCAACCATTTCTGCATCATATTTTTTCTAGTTGAAAACCCACGTTGTGATTGCTTGACTTCCCTAAAATTTGTTGATGTTGCTGGATATTTTATGTGCTACTCTTCGCACTAGAAGTGAAATGCTTGCTAATAGTGGAAAAGTACCAAACCTTTTGTTTCAAATCCTTTTTCTGCACTTGTTGCCTTTTGAACATTAGGAACACCCCAAAACTGTGCAGCCACTTATGGTGCAACAGTATCCTCTCCTCCCACTGATTCATGATGGCTAGACTGCGTTGGGGCTGTTCTTAGTTCAGGAAAGATGCAATGGGAGTTGTCAAAGACTGTAAACAAACATGTTTTTGTGTGGTAAACACCAGTGTGGTGGGCAGACAGTTTTTCACTACTTAAAAGAAACAAGAATTTGTCAATGCCGAATGTTGGCTTGCTGGCATTGGCATTGGTAGAGCAGGAGTTAGAGAGATGTATAATAGGAATGGCAGTGAAGTAGTGAACTGATGCCAACCCACCCCCATGCTGCAGAGACTGACAGGCACTGGGGTGGCCCTTTGGGTGTTGGCCATAGTGCTCATGCCATTTCACCTCTCCTTCTCCTGCAGACACTGACAAGTGTCGCGTTGTGCATTGGGGTCTTCCGAAGTTACAAGGGTGCGTGGGAAATATGCAATGCACACTTGGAACACTGCCATTTTATGGGCGTTCGGCACCAAATTTTCAACATAGGTATTTTAGCACCTCTGCTCATGTACAGTGTCACTGTTATTTCCTCAAAGTGTCCCAAGAAGTGATTTCGCACAGCGACCATGCTATTCTGTGCCAGAAGTGCAAAAACACATTTTGGGTGGGATATGTGAAATGGCAGCTGTACTGTTCATCAAGAGGTGTGGAAAAATGGCAATGGTGAAAATCCAGAGTGAAAATATCATAAATGCACGATGGTATGATCATGCGTGCAATCTGTCAACGTACGCTCGTAACACAGTCATTTTATGGAGTATCATCACCAAATTTTCAACATAGGCATTTTAGGACCGCTGCTCATGAACTGTGTCACTGTCATTTTCATAATCTGGCCCAAACACTGATGTCCCACAGCGACTGCGCTATTGTGTGCCGGAAGTGCGGAAACACATTTTGAGCAGGATGTGGAAAATGACAGTTGTGCTGTTCACAAGGAGGTGTACAAAAATGGCAATGCTGAAAATCCGGCATTAAAATATTGCGAATGCGCGAAGTTACGAGCCTGCGTAACAACTGCACAATGCACACTCGTAAAACAGGCATTTGCTGGATTTTTTTCACCAAATTTGTAACATAGGCTTTTTGAGAGGCCACCTCATGATCACTGGCACTGTCATTTCTTTAATGGGTCCTGAAAGGTGATTTCGTGCAGTGACTGCGAAATCACCTTTCGAGGCTGATTAATGCCATGACAGTGATAGAATTCATGAGAAGGGGCCACAAAAACCCCAGGTAGAAAATTTGGTGCCAAAATTCCAACAAATGCCCGAGATATGCAGCAAAGTTGAAAAAACCCTATTCATTCCATTATACAGCTTACCAGCATTTCCTCAGTTCACGGTCAGCTTTAAAGAGTGCAGACGTGTTCCCGGTCCACCGAAGATCATTGCGCCGGACTCCGGAGGTAAGTATGGGGTGAGTGGGGGTGTGGGGAGGCAGGGTGCACAGTGGGTGGAGTGCGGGTGGGGGCAAGAGACTACGAGGACCTTTTTGTTGCAGAAGAAGAAAAAACACTAACATTGCAGGACAGTTTTTCTTTTCAGGAACTTGGCATGCTGAGGTGGGCTCCAGCGTGCCACCTAACTGTTTTGGGGGTTGCTGCAGCTGACGAGGATTGGGCACCCTCATTGGCAGACAATGGGGTACAGTTTTGCCGATGGGGATTGGGCATCCCTAGCCGGCACACAATGACAGCGGGGGAGGCAAGAGCAAAGATTGGGCACCTGGCGCCTATAAGAAATGCAGGGGTCGATTTATGCCGACAGGAGTAGGCTCCCATCTGCAAATTTCTGTGGCCACAGAAAGCCATCTGGGGGATTGGGCACCCTGAAGTCGGCTGTTGGGCAGCCGTCAGCCATGCTGCTAATGTGGCAGCACGCAGGAAGGGTCTGCTGCTTGTGGCAAGCTTTGCTCGGATTGCAGCAGACCTTTCCTTAGATGTGCTCGCCACATTAGCATGCATGGTGTGGCGCCGGCATGCAGGCTGATTGGGGAATGAGGGATGCACCTACTGATGCATGCCCTGCATTCACTCAACAGCAGCCGCGCCTCCAAATCTGCACTCTCCCAAGATGTTGACTTGCGCGCAAGCGTGGCAAGCCAACATAAAAAGTACTCAGAATCAAAATGCCAGGTGTGTCAACAATCTATACAGAATGTGAGCAATCATGAAATGTTTTTTTTAAACCAGGGACCATCTGAGGCCTAAGGGCTTGACAGTGTCTTTTTAAGTGATCAAACTTTTCAGTTACAATTGTGAAACTTGTGTTGCAATCATAATGTGATTTCTCTGGAAGGCTTTGGAAACACTGCCCAAGAACCTTTAATTCTTTTATCTTCTGACGTCAATGATATTGGCAGGAATGATGGTTGTAAAAGAACCTTCCAGGGTATATACAGTATGACTCTCTACCTACGGCATCGGAATTTATTATGCCCCTGGGCAGTGCAGTATAGCTCAATACCTCCTACCCTGTTGGGTATTATTGCTTACATGGATAGCCTTATGAAATACAAGTGCCTTTTCTTTGTGAAGTATGGATGTAGCAACACATATACCAAGTAAGACATGGCTTACAAACTGACTGGAGAGGAGGGCAGCATTCTGTTTCAAACCACTGATTGTGGTTACTCCTACTGTCTGATATCCATTCCTGCTGGTGTTATATTATGACTGCCTGTTCAGCGTGAATTAAACAATGTTAAATACATAAAACTAAGTACTGCTGAGTTGTTTCCTCATAAAATATAGTTCTCAAAGTACAATATGAGATGTACAAGGGGTTTGGGTAACAAATAGGGGCATGTCTACAATAGGCGAGGGAAGTGGCACCAGAGTTCTGGCTCACAAATGTTATTTTTCTAACTGCACCACTGTTGTAAGGGTTCAAAGAACAGCAGACAAGCAAATAATTATCCCAAATTTATACCATATGTAGGGTCTGAGATTTAGAAATTGGGGGTCATTTGTGGCTTTCCTGGCTGAGAGAATGGCATTTTATGTAAAGCCTCAAAAGGATTTATCATATATTAGAAAAGCATCAACACATACTTGTTTTGGACAAATGTGGCATGGATTTTATTTACTGGGCTTATTGTTTGTCTACAGAGTAATCCGAACAACTGGGTACCTGCTGTTTATCCTACACCTCAATGCATGTCTCTACTACTTGGCTTCATACTACGAAGGCCTTGGCAAAACAAAGTGGGTGTATGACGGCAAAGGGAACAAGTAAGTGAGCTACAGCCTTTTCTCTATGAACATACTGTACTTATAATGGGGCATTCTTAGCCGCACTTGTCTGGAACTCCCTTCTCCTCTGTCTTAAGAGTTCCCCTTTGGGGGAGGCATTTAAAGAGAGGCAAAAGTACTACCAGTTGTCAGCTTTTGGAAACGTAACCTTTCTCCATCTTTGTCTCAGCACTTTTATGATGTTATGCCTTTTTATAACTACTATATAAATTATTATCATATGTTTTCTTTTTTCTCTATGTTAAATACTGTGAAGAGTCCTGAGCCTTAGGGATAGGGCACTATATAAATAAAAATTCCTTACCTTGCCTAATAATGACTTAATTGGGGAAAGTGAGCATGCCGTATGATGGACCTCTAGTCGTTTTCTGACATCATGGTCTATGTTTCTATATTTCTATTTAGCCCAGTCTCTTTTTATGATTGCTATTCACTCAGTTGAGTGTATCAGTTTCTAGCAGTCAACAATGAATGAGCAGATTTCAAATAGATTCTGTTTTCTGAGACATATATTCTAAACGTAAGAACATAAGAATGTGATGGCAGAAGAGGACTGTGAGATCCATCTGGTCTGCCCATTTTGACTACCCCCACCTTACAATTTTCCTAGATTACCGCAGTACTTGTCCCATGCTAACTTGAAGGCCGTGACAGTCTTAGATTCCACTACTGTTGTGGGAAGACTATTCCAAGGTCCCACCATTCACTCTGTGAAGAAGGACCTTCTATGGTTGGATTTGAATCTACCTCCTATATGGCGCATGGTGTGTCCTCTTGTTCGTGGTGATTTGTTTTCTTGGAATAGGTGTTCCCGTTTTACCTGATTTATCACTTTCATGTATTTAAAGGTTTCTATCATACCTCCCCCCCCCGTTTCTTCTCTGTTCAAGGGAGTACAATTGCAGGTGCCTCAGTCTAGCTTCGTATTGTTCCTTGTATAAGCCATGCACCATTTTCGTGGCCCTCCGCTGCACTGCCTCCAGGCGATCAATGTCCTTTCTGAGGTGCGGCCTCCAGAACTGTACACAGTACTCAAGATGTTGCCTTACCAATGTCCTGTAGAGTGGCATTACCACCTCTTGTTTTCTACTTGAAATGCCCCTGCCTATACATCCGAGGATGCCACTGGCTTTTTATGTTGCCTTTTCACATTGTCTTCCTACTTTTAAGTTATCAGAAGTCAGTACTGCAAGGTCCCGTTCGAGTTTTGTTACTGTCAGTTGTTCTCCGTTCAGTGTGTTTAATCTGTTCAGTTTTGTCTTCCCTATGTGCATGACTTTGCACTTTTTGGGATTGAATTTCAACTGCCAGTTCCTAGATCATGCTTCCAAGTGTCTTAGATCCTCTTCCACTGCTCCTGTCCCTTTTAATGTGTCCACCCTGTTGCACCTCTTTGTGTCATCTGCAAAAAGGCAAACCTTTCCCTATAGGCTCTCAGCTATGTCACTGATGAACACATTGAAGAGAACCAGTCCTAGGACCGATCTCTGTGGTACCCCACTTGTTACCTTTCCTTCCCTAGACATAGTTCCAATGATTATGACTCTCAGGGTCCTTTCTTGAAGCCAGTTATGAATCCACCTGACCATTTTTTGCCCTATGCCTGTGTGTTCCAGTTTGTTAGTCAGTCTCCTGTGAGGGACTGAGTCAAAAGCTTTGTTGAAATCCAGATATACTACATCCACTGCCCCTACCTGGTCTACTATTCTTGTGACCCAGTCGAAGAATTCGATCATGTTCGTCTGACATGATCGCCCTGCTATGAATCCGTGTTGTTTTGTGTCCAGATGCCCAGTTTCTGTTAAGTGTTTCACTAGACATTCCTTAAGTAGAGTTTCCATAAGTTTGCCCATTGCTGAGGTCAGGCTGATGAGGCAATAGTTTCCGGTGCTCTTCTTGTTCCCACTTTTGTACAAAGGCACCACTGTGGCCATTCTCCAGTCATTTGGCACTTGTCCGCTCTCCAGAGGCTCTGTGTACAATTCTGCTAGTGGGTCTGCGAGCTCCTCTGCAAGTTCTTTCAGAATCCTGGGGTGGATTCCGTCTTATCCCATTGTCTTATTAGTATTTAATTTTTGTAGTTGTTTAAGTACACTGTCTCATGTGAAAGGGTTCATTGCCAGTCTCCTTGTCATGTCTGTCTGCCTTGTGTAACCTGAAGCCATTACCATGGTCTTCTTTTGTGAATACTGAGCAGAAAAAATTGTTTAGAAACTCGATTTTGCCTTCGTCACTTTCCTTGTTTTGTCTGTCATCCGTTGTGAGTCTAATGATGCCTCCTTTTATTTTCCTTTTTTCCCTAATGTAACAATAAAAAGTTTTGTTACCTTTTCTAACTTCTCTTGCTATTTTTTCTTCTGTTTGGGCTTTGGCCATCTTGACTGCCTTTCTGGCTTCTTTGAGTTTTGTTTTGTAGTCCTCCATCTCAGCATCTGATTTTGTCTCCTTGAATCTTTTGTATGCTTTTTTCTTGTCTTTTATTTTTGATGCTACTTCTTTAGTATACCAGAGAGCCTTTTTGTGTTTCTTGGATTTGGTAACTTGTCTGGTGTACTGGGCCGTCACTGTGAGTATCACCCCCTTCAGTGCCTCCCACTTTTGTTCTGCCATGTCCTCTGCTTTGTTGTTGAGGAGAGGTTTGATGCTTTCTTTCATTTGTGCAAAACTGGCCTTTTTGAAATCCAGAACTGAAAGCTTGATGTGGGTGCTCTCCACTTTTCTGGTGACCTTGAATGAGACGGTTCTATGGTCACTGGAACTTAGGTTACTGCCTACTTCTAAGTCTGAGATCCTGTTGCTATTTGTGAGCATGAGGTTCAGAATAGATTCTTCTCTGGTTGGTGAGGTCACCGTCTGTACTAGACCTACATCTTGCAGTGTAAGGAAAAAGTCTCTGCTCCTTTCTGTGAAAGCAGAGTATGAGAGCCAGTCAACATCTGGTAGATTGAAGTCTCCCATTAGCAACAATTCTCCCTTATCCACAATCTGTAAGATGGATTCCAGGAGCTCCTTGTCATGGTCTTCATCCTGGGATGGAGGTCAGTATACCACCCCAACCAGGATAGGTGTCTTACTCCCTGTGCCAAGGGTGACCCAGAGGACTTCTGTGTTGATGTTCAGTCTTTGGGTTTCTATGGCACTGATGCTGTTTTTTGCATATAGTGCTACCCCTCCACCTTTCTTACCCCTTCAATCCCTTCTGAAAGGGCGTAACCTGGGATGGCTACATCCCAGGTGTGGTTCTCAGTGAACCAGGTTTCTGTGACTGCAACCCAGTCTATGTTTGCTTCCATGAGTAAGGCTGTTAAATCATTGGTTTTGTTTGCCAGGCTGCGAGCATTTACACATGGAGCCTGCCATTTTGGCTCTGATGTATTTACATTTTCACTGGAGTTTTTGCCCTTCTGTTTTTTTTTCTTTGAGTACTTTATCTTAAGATTTAGTCTCAAAGAGTGATCTGATGAGTGGGGAGTGCTAACCCTATCCCGACCCAAAGGGTGGTGTTGGCCACTCCCTGTCTCCTAGTTTAAATGTGTGACAAAGACATCAAACTTCTGTCCAAGGGCCTGGGTGCCCTCCTTTGTAAGGTGAAGGCCATCATATCTAAAGAATTGTCTTTCCCAGAATGTATTCCAGTTTCAATGAATTTGAAGCCGTTCCCCGCGCACTGACCCCTTGTCCAGGTGTTTAGCTCAGAAATGTCTTTCTCTCTGAGCATCTTCCTATTGGCTCCCCATTGCATTTTTATGTTGCCCTTTGTTTTTGTTTTTTATTTTATTTATTTTTTTTGTGGGGTTATTGAATCTGATTCTACCAAACATGCATGGCAAGACAAAATGACCTGTCATAATTTCCTTCTTGAAGTGCCCAGATTAGGGATGGGGACATTTTTAAGAGAGGTGTGAATTTAATTAAGAAAGAAATAACAGTCAATAGAAAAATTAAGTATAACTTGTCTGCATCTCAGTTTGCAGCTTTAAGAAATTTAGAGGATGATGAGAACACTATTATAAGAAAAGCTGATGAAGGTGAGCGATTGTCTTGCAGGATTATTCAGCTTATAAACTGGAATATCTAAGACAGTTAAATGACAGCGTTACGTATTTAAAACTTGAGACAAGTCCCCTAGTAGAGCTACAAGAAAAAGTACACTTAATATTGGAAGAGGTGGTGAAAAGAAAATGGATTACAGAATACGAATCTACGAAGAGGCCAACAGAAGAAGGCCATTTGGTCTATCAAGTCTGCATGTATTGCATGGTCCACAGCTTGAACTAATGTTCCTGCCCTCCCTCCCCACTACTCCCGTCCTCCCTACCCATGATCCTTACCTTCCCCTTTTGTCTATCACAGACTCTCTTAAAGCTGCCCACCGCTAAAGAATGGGAGTTTCACCTTTTGAACTAGAAGTGACCAATCATGCCAATCTTTAACATTTATCCAAAGTGCATAAAAGCGTAGAATCAACACTGGGATGTCCAAAAGTTGTTGAAACTGGCTCTCTGTTCAAACACCTTTCCACTTATGTGGATAGTCATATAAAGGAATCTGTAGAACATATCAGGTCTTGTGTTACTGATTCAACTGACACTGTAAATATAGTTGAAAATGTTGATCTAAATGGAGGGGACAAGGACCTGATATTGGTAAGTAAAGATGTTAAGGATCCCCACATACTTAAACATCTGTGCATAGTAATTTTAGGACTGCGACTGCTTTATATCCCTAGGTACACTGGTGTAACCATGGTTGTAATATCCTTTTTTTCAATAAAATATTTTTTTAAAAAAAAAAGGATCCACACACATTAATACCATATACTGAAGGCCTAGCAGCCATGCAACAACATTTGGAACAGACAACAGAAAATAAACCCCTGAATGCCCTCGGCTAGTATTAAAAGAAAATCACTTTAAGTTTGAAGACACATATTACAAACAAAAGACAGGAACTGCAGTGGGGTTCTCAATGGCCCCAGTTTTGCTAATTTGAAAATGGGGTAGTTCAAAGAGCAGCACATATATTCAGATAATAACTTATTTAAAGATAAAATACATCTATAGTGCTGTTTTATTGACAATGTACTTATTTTGGGGCAGGAACTGAGAAAAAACTGTTATAGTTCAAAGATTATATGGCATCAATTACATTGGGTCCTATTTACTATGACTACACAGCCCTACGCACACTGCGTAAGACCCGCGCGTAGACTGATACATGCAGAACATGTGTAAGCAGCCCTAGAGTGGCATGCATGACCCGTGCACAGGGCCATGCACAAAGCTGCCATGCGAACATTTCTCACCACAGTGGATATGCAGCCATGCAGGGGCATTCCCATGTACAATGTATGCATGGGACTCTGAACACCCATACACAATGCATGTTACATCAGAAAGCCATGTCAGGTCCCCGCATATGCAATACGCATTCAGAGGCAGCCATAAGCAAGGGAGTGTGTGCACACACACGACCCAAGGTGGCCAGCAAAGCAAGCCGGAAGGGGCACGACAATGCCCGCAGAGGCACCACATGCCAGCCATGCATGCAACAATGCAGTGTATGTTGGCAGCACCATCACACATGCCGGACACCAGCCACATGTGACTGCTGCACATGCAACAACACGGGCTATATGGCCTACCACTGCATGGCACATATGCCACCCAGCAGGCACCACTGAAACTGGACATACAGCATGGCATACCATGACGAACATGCAGGCACACACGCCATGCATGCCACAAGGCCCAGTCATGGAAGCATGTAGAACACACAGCCACACACAACACACACACCCACAGCCGCCTGTGCACACTGTGCCAGGGCATATAACAAGATACACAGACTTAGCTGGATACAAAAACCTTTACTGGTACCCAAATAAAGCCCACAAAAGGCAGTAATGGCAATAGTACAAAAGGGGGGAGGATCGGCTTCATGGGTGGGCCTCCGCCTCAATCCGAGTCCTGCTCCGTGGGCACCTCTGGGCTGGTGGACCAGGTCAGCTCCTGGGGGGGTGGAGTCAGTGAATTTTCCCTCCTCAAGGACAAGCTGCCTGATAGGGCCATGGTAGCACTGAAATGACAATAGCAGACAGAGGGGACCGATGTCAGTGACTCAGTAACCTGCAACAGCCCCTACCCAGCAATGCCACACACTCACACATGGCCAAGGACCACCTACCTTTGAAGGTGCACAGATGGCCCAAAGGTTTTCCTGGTCATCCCTATAGACATAGCCCTCTGTGAACTGTCATGGCAAGTTGTGCAGCAGGTGCCGCCGTGGGGTCACCACACTTGCAGGACTGGGCCCACCCACCTCCTGGTGCTCCAGGTCCAGCACCACCTTCCAACGCTGGGTCCCTTGCAATGAAACACAGAGAACATGCTTAGCAGGCATGCCCATGGCACTGGCCCAACCCACCCGACATACACACACACGACACATGGCCATGAGTACCAGCTGTAGCTCCTACCTGCCTCTTCTTGATCACCTCTCATATATCTCCAGCTGGCATCCCATCTTGGTAGGTGACCTCCACCACCAATACAGACACCGTGGCAGGACGAGCCTGCCATGGACCTCCCCAGCTGGCATGGGTGGAGCTGCTGCCACCATCATATCCACAGCTATAATGGCGAGCCTAGGTAGGCATGGGCATGCCACGCCCTTAAGGGCACATGCAACATACCACACGGCATGCATGGCACACACATGTGGATGTGCAATGCCACAGTGTGAATGCTAAGAGTAGTTCATGTACTGGCAATGCGATGTGCCCAGGGGCACTACTACATATGGTCTTCCTTGAGGAGGCCAATGCTGAGTGCCGTGGCAGACTGTCGCACCATTACCGAGCATTCAGGCCATGACTTGTTGCCCAGACACTGCACCCCACCAACATCCTGTAGTGGTACTGGGTCGACCATGGCATCTACAGTACATTTGTGGCCTGGTGGAGGATACATTCTGATGGGCCACCGAGTGTTCCATGGTCATATCCATGGAGACAAAGGTGCTGTGCACCCTTCAGTACTATGCCACAGGCACCTTCCAGAGGGTGATGGGCGACATGACAGGGGTGAGTCAGTCATCCCTGTCACGGGCTCTGCACCGAGTGACCGATGCCCTGGTGAGGTACCGGGAGAGGCACATCACATTCCCCACAGATGAGGCAGGGCTCAGGGCCATCAAGGGTGCATTCCTGGAATTGTATGGCATGCCGAACATGGTAGGTGCGATTGACTGCACGCATGTACCCATTCTCACCCCATCCAACAATGGGGAGGCATACAGGAACTATAAGGGGTTCCACAGCATCAACTGTCAGGTCGTCTGCAATGCCACGGGCATTCTGACCAACATCCTGGCATGGTACCCAGGGTTGTGCCATGACTCATATGTCAATGAGAACAGCAGCCTGAGATACCATTTGGACCAGCAACCAGAGGGCTACAGCTGGCTGTTGAATGAGACCCCATCACATCATGTGGATATGTTGGCTGCATGTTTACCCCAGCATCACTAAAGTATCTGTTCTACTCCACTTACACAGGTGACAGTGGGTACCCCCTGAGGACAACACTCCTGACACCGTACCTGGCTCCACGGTACCCTGCTGAAGAGGCATACAATGCAGTACATACACAGGCACGTGGCATTAGGAATGTACCATAGGGCTGATGAAGATGCGTTTCCGATGCCTGGACCACACGGGTGGCACGATGATGCTTGCACCGGGGATGGCTTGCAAAGTGTTCACCACCTGTGCCATGCTGCACAACATCTGTATGCGCCGTATGGTGCCGGAGCCCCTGATGTACACCCAGAGGAGGATGGTAAGGAACCACCACAGCAACCCCATGGACCAGCGCCACCTGCCGAGGGCACCAGGGTGTCTCCAAAGGGTAACCAAGCAGAGGGATGCATGGCAGCATGGGCTGTGTTCCATTACATGGCCCATGGCACATTTGGTAGGTAAGGCAGAGTGCATGCTGGCAATAGTGAGTGTGCCAGACTAAGCTGGCATGTGCATGGTGTGCTCACCATGGTGTGACGCAGACACGTTGTGCCACTGATGTGCACCTCGCTCATGCAGTCCGCCATGTGCGGCGCATGTGAATTATGTGCTGTGGGTCACACCAAGGGCACATTGCTGTTTGCAGTGCATACCATCATGTGGGTGCTGCATGGTGGGTGTGTGAGGATGGGTGCCAGGGTGTTACGCAGCATGGACCTGTGGCACTGGCACCCGGCACCATTCCCAGATGATGTTGGTCCATGGGGTGTCAGTTCTGACTGGCATGTATGCTGTGGTGGGGGGTTTGGCGGTGGTGGTGGTGTGTCCATGGCAGTCACATGCGTGTGTGTGTGTGTCATCCATACCACCTCACTGTGTCTCCAACCTCGGTTGAGACCCACCAAGGCTGCACAATCTTCCGGCCGCTGTCGTGCAGCATGCTGTGCCTGCTGGCTGTGTGGCCCCCTGTGACACCTGTACACAGTGCGAACAACATGTCACGGTGCTAATTATGGGTTCTGGCCCAATGCCACCAGCTGCAGTTTGGGGGTGCTGTCTGGGACTCTCACGCCTCACCGATGGTTCCACGGGTGTGGGGTCAGGTGCACTGGCTGGTGCCATGGGTGCAGGCATGGCAGGACATCCCTGTTGGGCAGCAAGGTGAGCGGCTATGATCTGGAGGGCATCTGCAGTCTGCTCCTGTGCACATGCCCCCACGGCCACCTCATCCACCAGGCAATCCTGTGTGTGCGCCCCTGCAGCCACCACCTCCACCATCTGCTCCTGCACCTCACACCCACAGCCATGCCTTTAGCAAGCCTCTCCTGTGCCCACAAGGACCTCGTCATGACCTCCGTGAGGCAGGACTCAGCCTTCATGCACTCACTGGTCGCAAGTAGGTGGTCCCACTCCAGCCTGCAGAGGTCAGAGTAATAGCTAGCAAGGAGGGAGCCACTGGTATCCTGTCTATGGTGCCTTTTGGGTGGAGGTCCTCAGAGGCAACCGTGTCCAATTCCTGTGTGTCAGGCAGTGTGGCAGGTGCTGATGTGTCTGTGGTCACAGCACAGCTGTCCTCAGGGGAACGGAGAAGTCCTCGCTGCTGCGGTCTGGTGTGGACGATGGCTGTTCTGCCCCAGCAGTGCTCTACTGTGTCTCCCCATCGTTGGTCACCTATGTATGCTTGCCCATGCCAGGGCTGCTTCCATCCTCCTGCAGCCGCCTTCTGGAGTCCATCGACAGTCCCTGCTGTGGCTGTCTCCAGGTGTGGTGACTGCTGGGTATCATCCTCCTGCATGTCCCGGTTCCATGCTGCTGCATTCCTGTGTGGGGGATGGGGGGACATTGGTTAGAATGCCTGCATATCTGTCGTGGGAAGAGTCATGCCCTGTATTACTGCCATTACCCACCTTTGCCATCTGCCCTCAGAGGCCCTCGGAGGCCCTCCTCCTCCTCCTCCTCTGA
Source organism: Neoceratodus forsteri (assembly GCA_016271365.2). NCBI lineage: Eukaryota > Metazoa > Chordata > Ceratodontiformes > Ceratodontidae > Neoceratodus > Neoceratodus forsteri. The sequence continues at coordinate 1,150,154,319 of CM057455.1, read as the reverse complement.
TGCTGGGTGGTCCCTATCCGGCACTGTCTTCATCCTGCACTGTGGGATGGAGTGTCACAGGTGGTCAGTGACTGTTGCCATACAATGGCACTGTGATAGTGCTTTGTGCACTCCCGCATCGCACTTAATTGGCATGTTGCCCAGTCCGTCTGGCTCACCGTCCATGAGGACATCACTGATAGTGTCCGCCACCTGCTGTTCAACAGGTGTCAGTGGTGGGTCAGGGGGTGGTGATCCACCTCCTGTGGCACCCTGTGACTGTCGTGCCCTACTCAGCCGTCTCTTCACCTGGGACCAGAGGTCACCCCACTTGTGCTTGATGGCCACCAGTGTGTGTGCCTCCAGTCTGGTGGCATTGATTGCCACCTGCAAGTACAGCCATATGTAGACCTTAGTCTTGGCCAGGGTGCCCAGTGACCTCCACCTAAACAGCACGTCATAGTGTTGGCAGATCTCAGTAATGGGGATGTCCACCTGTGCCCCCATGAAGTTTGGGGACCGCAGCCTCCTTCCGCCACCACCCCCACCTGTGCTGCATCCACTGGCGGTGCTGGTTGGGTTCATGGTGGTTGTCCCTGCACACTCCTCGGGCACATGGTTTCTGCTGCCATTCTCTGCAGACGTCTCTCTTCTGCACTGTGCATATTGCTGGCACCTTGCAGTTCCTCATCGCCATATATGGTGGATTCAAGGGGTGTTCCCATCATCTTGCGCTGGCTCCATCCCACCCCTGCCATAGCTGCCCAGACTCCTGGGGACATGTCAAGCTGTGTTGTGCATACCAAATATTTTGCATTGGCTATGTAACATGCAGCAGCACGGCTGCTTTTATGACAGTTTCGTGCATAGCAGATGGCCTTCGTGAATAGGGCCCATCATTTTTAAGGTTTACCATGAATTATAGCAAGGAATAGATTTATGTTCTTGACATACAGATCAGTAAGATGGGGAAAAGTTCAAAGGGAACCTATTTAGGAAATCTACATATAGAAATATGTTGTTATTATCCTTGAGCTATCATTCAAGATTAGGTAATATTCCAAAAAGACAACTCACGAAAATAAGGAGAAATACTACACTAGATGAAGATTATGAAATTGAAAAAAAGATTCATTGTGATAGATTTATACAGAGGGGGTATTGCACAAGACTTTTAAAACATGCAGAGGAACATATGGACAAAATGAACAGAGAGTTGTTGACTAAAAATTGTAGAGATGAAAACAGAGAGAAGCTGGTTATAGCAACCAGGTACTATGATGACCAGTATAAAATTAGAAATTTATTGTGGAGACATTGGCACATAGTAGTGGCCAATTCAGAAGCAGGGAAAACTTTCCAATCAAAACCCCTGGTTGTTTCTAGGAGAGTCAGAAACCTGAAGGCTAGATTGTGCAAGTCTGATAATAAGGTGCCACACATGGAATCTGGCACTGATTGGCTGAAGTCTGATATTAAAAGTAGTTTCCAATGTGGGAACTGAGTGCAGTGTTCAAATACCTGTAAGACTAAAGAATTCAGAAATGTGGCCAAAAATGAAACTTTTACAGGGACAATGGTTTTCCATTTTAACCGGTAACACCGGTAAAAATCACGGAATCCTGCTTGGTTTGTGGATTTTGAATTCTTGTACCGGTGCCTCACGGAAATTGCATTTCACTGCACAGAATCCCTAAGATTTCAGTGCATTTTTAAATGTTTTTATTTTCTCTTTCTCTGCCCCTTCTCACAGCATCAGTCTCCACTTTCAGAGATCCCTAGGCTGGGTATCCCTAGCTTCAGCCCAGGTAATGCTCAGGAGCTCCTGTGAGCCTGCACCAATCCTGCCTAGGTTGTACCCCCCAGGTGGGAAGGGAGGAGACCCCAGGTCACCCCTCCACAGTCCTTTAATGTGTGTCGGGCAGCCCAGTGGGTCCCTCATGGAAGCTGGTTATGAAGTCTGGGGCAGCTGGGTCCCTTCTACCAGCAGCTGATGTGGGATGATTGTTAATAGTTTTCTGGTCTTTGTCCCTGAGGGCACCAACACTTGAGGGGGTCCAAGGAAGTAGGGCACATAGAGACATGCTGCTACTCCAGATCCTGGCTAGCTTCCTATCTTCCCAAATGCTCTGCAGCCTCATTGCACCACCACTTGTGGTCACCCAGGTAGCAGTAAAGCAGCAGGACCTGCAAGCCACCGTTCCCAGAGGAAGAGAGCAGCCCCAGGTGCTCAATCCTACTCCCTGGCCAGGCCTCAGCAACCAATTCGCTTCTGATCCGAGTCCTGGCATTGCAAGTAGTAGTGCTACCTCAGGTTATTTACAGTGCTCTGTTAACTATACACCCACTTTGGTGTAAGAAAACATAAGCAGATGGAGAGGAAATAATTCAGTTTTAGTAAAATGTTGCAGTGTTCAATGTTCATAATTTACTGTAGGTACTGTACTATTATTGAAATCATATATTAAAACATTATATATGGGTGTTATGGCTGGCAGTATAGCCTAGTGGTTAGAGTAACAAACAGTGATCGAACTGAGTACATTTAGAAGACTTGGGTTTGATTCCCACAACCTCCACTTGCATACTGTGTGACTGTAAGCAAGGCACTTAACCTCCACAGAGCTCCTGGGTCACCTCTTAAAACAGGCAGTTTTGCCTAGTGAGTTTACCCAGTTTATAAAGAAATATAAAAAAAAATACCAATATATGTTTACTACATCATACAGTAGTCAGGGTACCATATAATTTATCTGAGTTGTACTTGGGCTGCAATGATGTTGTATAGGTAAATATAAATGTTCAGATACATTTTGTGTTTAATAAACTTGTTTTTAGACTTTAGTCAGATTTTTATTGTATTTTTTGCATATGAACATCTAGGATATAGATTGCTAAGCGCAGGATCACTGTTACCAACTAGTTTATTCAAGTTTATAATCAGCAGGGCCATCCAAAATCCTCAGTTGTTTGAATGAAAGTGAGTCTGAATGAAAGTATGTTCACAAGGCAGAAGCTGCCTTACTACTTATTTAGGTGAATGGGATAGAAACATAGAAACATAGACTTTGATGGCCCACCTAGTCTGCCCATTTCATCATTTGCACCTTCTCTCCCACCTGTTGTGTCAGTCTCTGTGGCAACAAAACGTTTTCTGACAGACTTTTTTAATAAAAAGCAAATGTTACGTGTCTAAGTGTACTTATGCTTGTCCAGTGGATTTGAAAGCACATTCAGTGAAACATGGAAAGTAAGACCCCAGGGGCTGTATGATACTGGTGGGTAGAGTGGTGTTCAATTCATATCTGAACAAAGACATGAAAACTGGGACACACCCTTTTTATGGAGACCAAGGGAAAAAATGGAATACACATGTTTGTGAGATGCATTAGAAGGTCCTCCACTAATCACTTGTGAATTTTTTTTTAGGTGAAGACATTATTTCAAAGAAGCAAATGCAGTTTTTTTTTTTTGTTCCTCCTACCCCCTGGCCATACACTCCTTCAGACCTGCCTAATCCCCCTACCACTGCTGCTGAGCCCCCCCCACCATCCACTGCCCCTTACGGCCATGCTACCAGGTAACCCGAATTAACCCTTCATCAGTGGGCCCCTATCCTGTGGGAGGCTAACAAGGGAAGACAATCACCCTAAAGAGCTTCCTGTATGGCATGGCAGGGGTCAGAACAGACACATGTGTCTGGGACTTCATGCTTATGGAGGGACCAGAGGCCATCCTCTAGGTAGCCGGCAGGTGTTTTTCCATTTTTGTGGGAGCGTGACAGGCCACATGATGTCAAGGCACAAGCTGATGTCCATCATGCTCTCTTCTGCAATGAGGGCCAATGTGTTGCCATGTCTCCAGCCTCCACCTGGGGCCAGCAAATTCTGAGCTGTGAATATACCCTCCCTCCCAGGAGAAGACGAGTGGTTGTTGGACACTCAAGCCTTCACCCTCCCCCCCGGCTGGTCTTCCAGCACCCAAACCTATTACCAAACCCTGGTCAGTGGTGTCACTGGCAGAAATCCAATTCAGGCAGTTAAATAATAGGAAAAAACAAATGTGGTCCACCTTAGTAGTGGTGGTGGTTCAGATTAATTCACATCAGAGTTCTAACAAGCAAAGAGACTAAGTAATTTGTAACTTGTGCATGTGGGGTGTGGGTGTTGAAGAAAGGGGATCATTGTGCTGTCACTACTGCCATCATCCCTGAGGGATGTGGACTGCATTGTTGCTACTGCCATCACACCTGAGAGGCGGGGGGGGGCCATAGTACTTCTGCCATAACCACTGGTGGATGGGGAATGTTGTACTGCTGCTGTCCCATCTGAGGGATGGGGGCCATAGTGCTGATACTGTCATCACACCTGAGGAATGCGGAACGTGGTACTGCTGCCATCACACCTAATGGATAGGGACCACAGTGCTGCTGCTTCCTTCACACTTGAGGGAGAGGGGACACAGTGTTGTTCCTGCTGCCATCACACCAGAGGGATGGGTCTGTAGTGTTGTTGGTGCTGCCATTGCACCAGAGGGATGGGGGCCTTACTGCTGCTTCCATCACACCAGAGGGATGGGGTCATAGTGCTGTTGGTGCTGCCATCGCACCTTAGGGATGGGGCCATAGTGCTGCTTCCATCACACCTCAGGGATGGGGGCTGAAGTGCTGTTGCTGCCATCATATTTTGTACCTAAAATAACTTTAAATTGGTACAAGGATGGAAGGGTGTGCAATAGTGGAGGTCAAAACTGCTAAAATGCATGTTACCAGAATTAAAAATTGTTAAATAAAGTTCACAAAACCAAACACCGGTAAAACCAGATTTTGGCTTAGCAGACACCGGTGACAATACCATTTTTTACAATGTGCAAAATGGAATTTGCCCTTTCTCAATCCCGGTAAACCAGTGTCCCTGAACTTTTACCATTAGATACTTCATAACACGTCAGACTACACATGCGGTATATTTAATAAAATTCCCATGTGATTTAAGCTGTATAGGAATGACAGTACATAAGTTAAACACGAGAATCTCCAAACACAAAAACTGTAGCTGGAGAAAAGATGCAAACTCACCTGTAGCAAGACATTTAATGGAGAGATCACACACAATACCACTTCGATCCGAGGTGTTGAGCAAGTAAAAAAGCCAAAACGGGGGTGGGGGACTGGGAAAAGCTTCTCTTTATACATGGCGAGATAGATAAACAGAATAAAACAATTAACCCAAAGTATGGATTAAATGAGGAATTAGATTGGTTAGCCCTTTTGTAGTAAAATGGAATAGTTTTATGAGGGTTGTTCTGTTTTCTGCTCTTTTTTTTTAAGTTTCTGCGTGTGCGTCAAACTTCTTGCGATTAGTGACTTTTGAGGGGTGTGACACTGTCTGTCTAGTGCAGAGTGCTCTGCAAGGGGCTCAACAGTATCACACCAATCATCAGCCAGGATGATCATGATGACACTGTTTTGCCTGAAATGGTCTGCACTTGAAAAGAAAAAGCCACACCAATCATGTGGTGGCTTTTTCCTTTCATCTGCAGGTCACTGCCCAGCAAACAACTGTTTGCATCCCGATCAGCCTGGCTGATGTCTCCGCCCCCCCCTCACAACCCCACCGATCCCTTCCCCCTCCGGTCCCTTGCACCCCTGGCTGACAGCTTAAGCCCTGTAGGGCATAAATAAATTTACAACAGTGCTGCCGGTGATTCTGGGAGGAGGTGCTTTCCTCCCCTGCGTCCTCCATTTCCCGTTGACTCCTTTTGCTCCTCTTCTCCCACCTGTGTGGAGTAAGCCACAGCCTAAGCTCCATACAGGCTGGGAATTTACAGTGCCCTAAGGCACTTTCACTTAAATGCAATCGTGCTAGCGGATCCCTCCCCCCGCCAACATCAGTGGTGGTCTGCACTTGAAAAGAAAAAGCCACACCAGTCATGTGGTGGCTTTTTCCCTTCATCTGCAGGTCACTGCCCAGCAAACAACTGCTTGCATCCCGATCAGCCTGGCTGATGTCTCCGCCCCCCCCTTACAACCCCACCGATCCCTTCCCCCTCCAGTTCTTTGCACTCCTGGCTGACAGCTTAAGCCCTGTAGGGCATAAATAAATTTACAATAGTGCTGCCGGTGATTCTGGGAGGAGGTGCTTTCCTCCCCTGCCTCCTCCATTTCCTGTTGACTCCTTTTGCTCCTCTTCTCCCATCTGTGTGCAGTAAGCCACAGCCTAAGCTCCATACAGGCTGGGAATTTACAGTGCCGTAAGGCACTTTCACTTAAATGCAATCGTGCTATCGGATCCCCCGCCAACATCAGTGGTGGCTCAGCACTTGAAAGAAAAAGCCACACCAATCATGTGGTGGCTTTTTCCCTTCATCTGCAGGTCACTGCCCAGCAAACAAATGCTTGCATCCCAATCAGCCTGGCTGATGTCTCCGCCCCCCCTCACAACCCCACCAGTCCCTCTAAATCCTCATGTCAGCATGTATCCCCCTCCCCCATTAATGTGGCACACTAGGAGCCCACCCCAGTGTGCCAAAAAACTACCTCTTTGATGTTTCTAACACCCAGATAGCCACTGCTGGTGTTGGACACACCACCCCCCCCACACCCCTATGTTCTGAGCCGACCTAGGGGTGCCCAATCCCTGGATCGGCATTGATCCCTCCAATACTCTGGCACACTGGGAGCCCACCCCAGTGTGACAAAATCCATTTTATTAATATTTCACCTGTAAAAAAGAAAACAGCCCCACAAGGTCTTTTATTTTTTAAACCTGAAAAAAAAAGAAAACGATCCCTCATCGTTCCCTCTAGTCCCCTTCCCCCAACCTGCACCCTCCCTCTGTGCACCCCATCTCACCGCACTCCCCTCACCCATACTTACCTCCAGAGGTTGGGAGCAGCAGTCTTCTGTGGACCAGAAATACATCTGCACTCTTCAAAGACCAACCTGGAACTGAAGAAATGACAGAAAGCCCTATAATGGCAGTCAATGGAGGGGTTCAACTAGGTTGATATCTCAACCAATTTTTGGAGTTTTGGTCCCAAGTTTTTAACATGGGGTTCTTGGGATCCCACCTCATTAACACTGTCACTGTCATTTTGTTTCTCATTCCCGAAAGGTGATTTTGCCGTCACTGCACGGAATCATCTTTCGGGACCCATTAACGAAATGACAGTGCACTGTTCATGACGTGGCATCCCAAAAAGCTCTTGTTGCAAATTTGGTGAAAAAACTCCAAAAAATGACTGCATTATGAGTATCCATTGTTCAGATTCTACACACACTCGTAACTTCATCAATGTTTAATATTTTCACTCCAAATTTCCAACATTGCCATTTTTTAACACACCCTTATGAACAGTACAGCTGTCACTTTTTGCATCCTTACCAAAATGTGTTTTTGCACCTGTGGTGCAGAATGGCGCGATCACTGTGCAAAATCAACTTTTGGGACAGATTAATTAAATCCCAGTGCCACTGTTCGTGAGTGGAGGTCCCAAACAGGCCACGCTGAAACTTTGGTGAAAACATTCAAAAAAATGACTGCATTATGAACGTGCGTTGCACAGTTTCTACGCACACTCACAACTTCACCACTTTTTGATATTTTCACTCCAGATTTTCAACATAGCCATTTCTTCACACCTTCTCATGAACAGTATAGCTGTCATTTTTACATCCTGCCCGAAATGTGTTTTCACACCTGTGGTGCCGCATGGCTCACCTCGAAGTTGGGGCACAATAACAAAACAGGGACGATCTCTCCCCGACATGGGATTTCCCTTCTTCCTTGTCCCACTACCTTCCAGTCCCTTGCCTGTAGTCCCACAGACCCCCCCATCTCTTTGTTCAATGTCTGCCATTCAGTGCTGAGAAAGGGGGCAGTAGGCAAGACACCCTCCCTCCCAAGTCATGGCGCCTGATCCTCAGGGGTGCCTAATGGGACCTCTCCAGCCCTACAAAAGAGCTTGGGAAGGACTACAATGAGGAGTCAGTGCCTGAGCATGGAGGGTTGAGGATGCGGGGAGTATGGACAATAAAAAGTTTCCTGGGGAATAAATAAGAACCTTGTATTGTTGGTGAGAAATTATGCTACTCAACTGCATGTCAATAAGCCTGTGCTGGGACCTGTAGCCCTGTCCCACATGGTACAATACTAATAGATGTACCAGTAGCGAACTTCGGCATTGATAAATGCTTGTTTGTTCTTTCTTTCTTCTGACCTCAGAGCCTTGGCTCTACCTCAAGTCCGATTTCCCTGCATTCCAAAATACATAAACATGAGGGCTATATGTAACTTGCATATGAGTTGCTGTATATAGACATTTTTTTGAATGGAGTGTTTGCTGTATGTGGGGTGGGGAAGGCCAATAGATACTAGGGGGCTGGATTTTCAAAGCCCTAAGAAGAATGCAAGGTGCTTGCATCAAACAGTTCTGATGCAGTTGGCACTTTGCATCAAAAGATGTGGCATTCCCGATTCAGAAATGCAGTCTTCATCTGAATTGGGAGCCACTACTTCAAACTGGCAATGTGCCCCCCTTGAACCACACAACAGAGTGCAGCAGGTCACAAGGGGGCTTGCACCACTGTGGGGCTGTACCATCTCCTTTTCTGGGATCCAGAAAGCCTTGCCATGGGCACAGCAAGGAGCTCAAGTTAGACCTGCACTGAGTTGGTCTAAGCCCCTTGCTGCCAGGGCTGTGCCCACGTGGTGCCATGGCACTGGGTTCCTGTACCCCCCAGTGGTGTCATGTCATTGGCATGCTTGCTATATAATCGGTACCCCTGCCAGGTGCAACATCACTGATTGCATTGCCAAAAGTCTCCTCACTTCACTGTATGACACCCTGTGCCCCTTCCACCCCCAGACCACTATTAAGTGGCATGTTTTTGACCCCCCACCACCACCCCATCCCAGCTCTTCTCATGTTGAGCCATGTGAGGGGGCAGACTGGATCCCTGCAACGTTTTCCTCAGGTGCACCGACTGCTTTGGCATATGCTTGCAGGTGTAGCAACTACTGGATTTGTGGCGCAGGGACATAGTTCTTCCTGAATATGGTGCAGGGTCCCTGACACAACCAGAGTGTGCTGCAGCCCTAGATCGACGCAAACTGTGGCAGTCTAGGGGCTCTTTGAAAATCCGGCCCTAGGTGTCATTATGGAATTCATGCATGTTCATGCTGAAGGATTAGAAAAATACAATGTAAACTGCTTTTAGTTTTCTGTCTATGGATGAGAATGGTATGCTCATTAAGTTGCACCTTGGAACTGTAAGAGTTCTAAATGAATATTAAAACTATTTTGTTCATCTTTGGTTAGGATTGTGGTATAAGCTTTAATGTTTTAGAAAAAAAACTTAGTATGAATGATACTACGATGTCAAGACATCATGATATTCATGACACTGCATACCATGGACATTTGAGTAACTAGCTAAAATTAGTTTTGACTTGATTTAGGGAACTGTAACAGTTTCTGTTGCTTTAGTTGATCTGATTTAGGACAGTGAAGCTTCAGATTGCTATACTTTTTTACGGTCATTTAATTTAAACATGTTAGCTTACCCTTTAACAAATTTCATAAGGGAAAGAGATAGAATAAGGGAGGTGTGCCACATTTCCTTATGGTGTTTTAAACTACTGAATTGTTTTGAAAATAGTAAGCATTTTTGCATCACTTACAAGGTAAATGTAATTTATGGAAGTGGATCTCTTAGAGAGAAGAGAAACAAATGAAAGTATTGCTCTCCTGTCCTGTTGTAGCACTCTTGGCAATGCCTCATAATATTTTGTTCAAAATGAGTTTTGACATTTTTTTTAAATGTATATATGGTATATAAACTGTAGGCTAAGAATGCATATATTGTATAGTTACCACCATACCTCGAGAAATTCCCAATAGGGTGAAAGATTGGACTTGTGACCTGGCAACTCTGAAACAGCCTGGCTCAGCAGCCAATTGGGTCTCTGGGACAATGGTCGCTAAATCATGAGACATTTCAATGCCTCTGCCACAGATTCGGGCATCTAGAGCTAGATCTCTACCTTCTGAAGTACCACTCAGGTACCACTCAAGTACCACTCGGGTTGCAAGATTATACAGTCAGTACAGATGTCCAGGGGTGGAAGCACCAGACACCATGGCCCGACTGTGGGCCTTCAGGAGGGCATATCTGTTCCTGCCATTCCCCTTACTCCCGGTAGTTCTTCCAATGTTCTCACAATTAGTTCATTCTAGTGGCTCTGTAGTGACCAAGAAGATTGTGGTTTTTAGACCCAGTCAGTCTGGCCATTCCAGAGCACTTCTGGCGCCCTCAGCAGTATGATCTTCTGTGTCAAGGTCTGAGTCTTCTTCCCAATCTGACTTAGCTCTAACTGGCAGCTTAGCTCCTGAGAAGGGGAGTCTTCTCAGACTAGACTATTCTCAAAGAGTTTTGGATACACTGATGTCATTCAGAAAACACTTTGATGGTGGCTTATGACAAAGTGTGGTTGACTTTTTCTGTTGTGTCAAACAGGCAGCTATTAGAACAAGAAAGGCGTCAGATTAAAAAAGGAAAGGGCTGGGCAGGGGGTAGTGAAGAAAAAGCAGAGGTACTTAACAAGTACTTCTGTTCGGTATTCATTAGGGAGGATGGACCACTGCTACAAGGTAGCAGGGAGTGGGGGCTGGGAGGGGGATGTCACGAACAGCATAATGCAAGCAGACAGGGTACATAAGGGTCTAAGGGCTCTAAAGGTGGATAAATCCTTAGGGCCAGAGGGCATGCACCCAAGGATCATGAGAGAACTGGCAGAGGTTCTGGTGGGTCCCGTGGCTGACCTGTTTAACATCTCTCTGGAGTCCGTGAGTGTGCCCCAGGACTAAGTAACTGCATAATTGGTATCTCTCCCTAAAAGTGGGCCAAGAGATGAACCAGGAAACTACAGGCCAGTCAGCCTGACCTCAGTAGTAGGCAAGCTGATGGAGACCATCCTGAAAGAGAGATAGGAGGACTTTCTGGAAGAAAATGGACTCCAGGATGTGAGGCAGCATGGGTTTATGTTGGGGTGGTCCTGCCAAATGAACCTAATGGGCTTCTTCTACAGAGTCACTAGGACAGTGGACATGGGCCAAATGGTTGATGTCCTGTATGTGGACTTCAGCAAGGCCTTCAACTCTGTACCTCTTAGAAGACTGGTCAGGAAGCTGGAGGGGGGGGGGCTAAACGTGTGGGATGGGTCAGTAACTGGTTGCAGGACAGAAACCAAGAGGTTGTAGTCGAGGGGGATTCTCAGAAGTGAGACCTGTGACCAGTGCTCAGGCCATTGTTGTTTAACATATTCATAAGTGACATTTCAGATGGAATCAAGGGTAAGATATGCCTTTTTGTGGATGGCACAAAGCTCTGTGGGAGAGTGGACTCGGGGTAGGGGAGGCAGGAACTCGGGGAAGACCTGGCTGGGCTAAGGAAGTGGTCTGGCATTTGGCAACTGGGGTTCAGTGCTAAAACAAAATTCCAAATCGAGAGGGGAAGATTTAGAGGAAATGTTAGAAAATACGTCTTCACTGAAAGGGTGGTGGACAACTGGAATGTGCTGCTGAGGGAAGTGGTGGGGAGAAGATGGTGGGAGTTCAAGAGGGCATGGGATAAGCACAGGGAGCTGTTGGCATGGGAGGGATACAGGAAAGGTCTAGTGGATATCTAAGCAAATTGGGCAGACTGGACGGGCCTGGCAGTCCTTTTCTGTTGTCACATTCCTATGCTCTTGTGTTCCTTTGTTATGCACTTGGGGGTGAAGAACCCAGGGATCAAATTCTAGTTGGGAGGTATGCAGGTAAGCAGGTCATAGAAAGAAAAGGACCTGGGAGTAATCATTACAAGTGACCTGAAACTATCAGCACACTACAGGACAGTAGCAGCCAAAGCAAATCAAATGCTGGGCTGCAGTGCAGGGGAATTACCAGCAAAACAGCAGAGGTCATTCTGCCACTGTAACAGTCTCTGGTTAGACCCCACCTTGAGTAGAGTGTGCAGTATTTGTGCTCTTATCTTAAGAAGGATATCATCTTGCTGGAGACAGTCTAGAGAAGGGCAACTAAGATACTCCAGGACCAGCAGGGCAACACCTATTAGGAGGAGTTCGGGGGCTCAACATGTACTCTCTTGAGGGAAAGAAATGAGGGGGGACATGACTAAGATCCTCAAGTACCTTAAAGGTATAAACAGCATGAGCACTGAGGGCCTCGTCAGCCTTAGTGGGAACAGGACAACTAGGGGGCACAGCCTAAAACTGGTGGGGCCAGTATCAGGATAGTAATGGGAAGCCCTTTTTCACTGAGAGGGTGGTTGCTAAGTGCAATAAGGTGTAAGAGGAGTTGGTTTCCCTAAAAATGGTAGACAGCTTCAAGAGGGGATGGAACTGGGTGAAGGGGAAAGTTGCAGGTAGAGTGGATGGTGGGGAGGGGGAGCAGAGGGAGATCAATAAGGAAGAGAGGGGGCAGTTCCCCCCGTAACATCATGGGAACTGAACAACTGAACAGACTTGATAGACTGTAAGACTTATCTGCTGGCATGTCCGTATGTTCCTATGTATGTTCGTGTCTGTGTCCCAGATTTTGAATTTTCTTCAGGATAGGGCAGACAAAGATCTGACCCTCATTATGCTGCAAGTTCAAGTCTAGGCATTGGGCACAGTAGTCAGGCCTTATGAAATACATCAAATAGTTATAATACTACTGCCCCCCCCAAACAAAAGCTTCTCTGAAGCTGCAGATCACTTTAAGTAATTCTATTTTCTTACTTTCTGTTTTCATTCCATCATTTCAGCATTTTATTTATCTAAAAAGTTTCACCAGGAAAGACATACTGAGCCGGTAACAACTCATTTCCAGATGTTTGGGGGGGTCACAAGAAGTAGACAATAACAAAGGTGCAAAATAATTCAAATACAAAATTATACAGAATCAAATATGTTCTTGCTCTCATCATTCAGCCAAATCATGATTAGCCTGACCATTAATGGCAAGGTGCCCCCCTCATAGGTCAGGTACCTACACTTTAAATTTTTATATGACAACGTGAGCTGAGGTCCCAGTCTCGTTTCACTGTGTGGAAACCACTCTCTGGCTGCATTTTTTATACCATGTGCTGGCCCATAAGAGCCTCGCATGTAGCCATTGGGCAGCTTACTAATTATGAGAGGGCCACACCTCTCCTGTTCTTTGATGCAATGTTGAGGGTTCAGCAAGCTCAGCCCTGGCTAATTCACTGTGTTTTAATCACTTTTTTATATAGTTTTCTTTAATTCTGTAGGGTTTCTATGGGCCAGCACACAGCATGAAAAATGCAGCCAGACAGTGGTTTCTGCACAAGAAAAAGAGAACACAGTGGGATGGAAACATAGAAGCTGTCATCCCATTGCTTTCTTTTATTCTTCTCAGCTCACATTGGTATGTTATAATTTAAAGTGTAAGTACCTGACCTGACAGGGTCACCTTGCCATCAGTGGTCAGGCTAATCATGATTTGGTGAGGTGATGAGACCAAGAACCCCATTAAAATATAAAAATGTAGCCAGCCCAGCAGTGGAAAGGGCTGAGGCACTGGGTGCCTCACCTCCTTGCCACACCAAGGACTCGGGTTCAGAAACCGGCAAGGGTCATTCGGTAGCTGGCTGGGGGAGGGATGATTGAGTGTCCCAAGAACAGCTCTCCTGCCTCAGGGAGGGGGAACATGTGTTGTGATAGGTGGCTGCCACCTGAAGGAACTGGATGTCAGCACTGTGGGATGCCAGAGAATGGTCCCAGCCCCCCCATCCCCCTGCTTGCCACAGAGACACATCTCTGCGGAGCTCGCATTGTGTCATTGCACGTGCTAGTGGGCCCAGGTGTGAAAAACCAGAGGAAAACCACTGACCATGGCCAGATGAGGGCCTGGTCTCTTGTAGGCCCAGCACCAGTGACTGGGCATCTCCGAGGTTCTGTGGCAGAGGACCACCAATGAAGCAAGATTCAGAGAAGCTGGGTGACAGGGCTGGGGGGACCAGTCTGGATGAGGTATGGTTGGTAGATGAGGCAGACAAACTACCGATAAAAAAATGTTAAAATGATGGAATGGAAACAAAGTAAGAAAACTGAATTACTCTAAATGATTTACAGGCTTTGAAGCAGCTTTTTTTTGGGGGGGGGGTCACTGTTACTACAACTGTTTGATTTGAGTTTTGGCCACACACCAGTAGCACTCCTACACAATTTAAGAAAAATGTACAAGAAAAGTTATTAACATTTATTATAAAAAGCGTCTCAGAAATGCTGCAATCTGATTGGCTGTTAGGATTCCAACAGCCTTATATTAATCCTTTTTACACTGCCATGTACAGCCTGATTACCACGGCACATGAATTCTTCCTGCCAGCATTCCATCCTCTAGCACTGCTGAATGACTGGAATGATGCATTCTGATAGGTTCATAGATATAGTACGAGCTCAATAGGCTATTTGCCCTTTGAAGAACTCGCCATCTTTATGTTTAAAGGTGGAACTCATATTTTAAGTCGCTCATGTATTCGTCTAATAGTTTTAAAAATATTGATATTCGGACTTGAGACAACCAATGATGGCAAGCTGTTCCATAATTCCACAATTCTCTGTGTAAAAAAACAACCTCTTTTAGTTGTTTTTATTACTTTGCCATTGAGTTTATAACCATTGCTTCTTGTGTTAATGCTACCATCAAACAATGTCAGGCCTATAGTTCCCTTGAGGTACTCATTATTAGCTGCCTTATAGGTTAGACAGATCTCCATGGGTATGCCTGTATGCTGCTGAGTACAGGTTTAGTGTCTTGAGTCTTATATTATAGTCTATAGTCTTCAGATTTTTTATCTTTTTTGTGTATTTCCTCTGTACACCCTCAATAAGCTTACGACCCCTCTTAGTGAGTGGTTGATTAAACTGGGAGCAATATTCAAGGTGTGGGCGGACAAGGCTGGAAAAGAGAGGTAATAGTACTTCCTGTTGTCTGCTTTTTATATTGGCCATGATAGACCCTATAATTTTGTTACATTTCTTGACTTTGATAACAGTATTTCTTTCAAAGTTGAAATCATTTGTAACTAATGTACCAAGGTCCCTTTCCTTGCCAATTGTCTGAAGTATGGTAGTCCCTAATTTGTAATCATTAGATGGATTGTGTTTCCCCAGGTGCATTACCTTACATTTTTCTATATTAAACTGCATCTTAGTTACATCTGCCAAGTCAACAAACTTGTCTAACTGCTTTTGCATATTATTACTGCCACTGATAGATGTTACAAACCCTTAGATCTTACAATCATCAGTGTACTTAGATAACCACACATGTTCTGAAACGGGTATTGTGGCTACCAGGATATTAAAGAGTGTGGGGCCCAGGACTGATCCCTGAGGGGCACACTGGTCACTTTACCCCTATTGGATAGATGTCCCTTTACTGATACCCTCTGGTGTCTATCTGTCAACCAGGAGTTAATCCAGTTAATAATATAGGGGGATAATCCTATCCTTTGAAGTTCCTTTATTAATGTATGATTTGACACCTTGTCGAATGCTTTAGCAAAATCGAGGAATATTATATCACAAGGGCTGGCCTTATCTAAAGCCTCACTTATGGGCTCAAAAAGATCGATTTGATTGGTAAGGCAAGATCTACCGGGAATTAATCCATGCTAACGTTGGTCTATTAGTCCAGTGTTTGTTATATACTCATTTATTAACCCTTGAAGATGCCTTTCCTTTATTTTTCCAATTACCAATGTGAGGCTGATCGGCCAGTAGTTTTTGGACTCATCTTTTTTACCTCCCTTGTGTATTGCTGTGACTAATGCTTCCCGCCAATCTGTTATCGTTTTTCCTTCCTTGATTGATTTATTGAATAGGTCAGTAAGAGGTCCAACTACCTCAGTGTATATAATTCCTGAAGGAGCCTGGGAGATATTCCATCAGGTCCAGGTGAGCTATTGGCTTTTAGAGAATGTATAATACACTCTACATCAGTTCTACTGATTTCTATTGGACAGTTATTTTCTAGAGCCATGGGTTCTACCCTTGGGCCTGTTGGTTCATAAACACTCAGAAAATAGTTATTTAATGCTTCAGCCATCTCTTCTTCACCAGTTATTATTCCCTTCAGATGTTTTAAGGGGTCCGATGGTCTGTTGTTTTCCCTTTAAGATGCCGATGTAGTTATACAATTGTTTTTTATTGTCCTTAACTTTGGTTACTAATTTTGTTTCTAGATTTTTTTTAGTATTCTTTATCATACTTTTGATCTTTTTATTACAGTTCTTAAGTTCAATCAGTATCGCTGAGGATGTATTTATCTCGTATTTTTGAAATAACTTATTTTTTTTGTTTATCTGTCTCTTTATTTTCTTATTCCACCATTGAGGGATACATCTATTACTATTGTATTTAGGTCTTATGGGTACATATTTATCTATGCAGAATTCCAGTTGTTGTTTAATTATCTGCCATGTATTGACAAGATCTTTGTCAGCTAATTCACTTTCCCAATTCCAATTTGCTAAGTATCTCTTCATATTGTGATAGCCAGCCCTGTGAAAATCTCTAAGTATAGAGTTACCTTTGGTGTGGGTTAATTTATTGTTGTAGTGGATAGAAATTATATTATGAACTGAGTCTCCTAAAGGGGGAAGTATCACAATATTCTGAAACTTCTCCTCACTATTTGTTAAAATTAAGTCCAAGATGTTTGTTCCTCTTGTCGGTAGGTCTACTAGCTGCTCTAGATTTTGCTGAACAAATATGTCGAGAAACATGTTTTCTAAGGTGGCTGTACTATTCCATGTATTCCAATCTATGTCAGGGAGATTAAAGTCTCCCATTAAGACATAGTCCCCTGTTATGTCTTTTGTTTCTAATACTTTTAACAAATTGGCATTTTGTTCACTAGTAAGACTGGGTGGGCAGTAAACTAAACCCACAGATAAATTATTATTTTTGAAATTAATGTTTATCCGTATAGTTTCTGTCTCATTATCCATACTATTATGTTGCTTGTATGCTTTAACTTCTTCCTTTATATATATGGCTACCCCACCACCTTTACGATCTTTCCTATTCTTATAAAATCTGTTATAACCCTTGATTTCAATATTCCAGTTGTCTTTACCCCAGGTCTCGGTTATGCCACATATTGTAATGTTATTTTTAACTAATATGTATTGCAACGCATCTATGTTAGTGTTCAGGCTTCTGGCATTTAGTAATAATATGCCAATTTCATAATCATGGTTCTCTTTTCTTTTGTCTGTGTTTGTATCACATGTATGAGGTGATAGAATTTTGTGTGTTATTACTTTGAGGTTCTTTTTAAGAGTGGTATCTTCATACTCCCCTCCCTCAGGGTTTCTAGTTTAAACAGTTATTGATAATTACTTCAATATGTTCACCTAGCTTCTTGCTTCCCCTTCTACTTAGATGTAGACCATCATAACAGTATAGATTAGGCACCCCATAGAATTCTTCCCAATGGATCACACATTTAAAGTTTTGTCCCAGGCACCATTTTCTCAGCCAATTATTTATATCCCTAATTTTTATTTAATGGATCCTTTTTATTCTTGGTATTGGGAGGATCTCAGATATGACTATTTCACAGCCTTTTTCTATTAGTTTATTTGTAAGTGCTATGAAGTCCTGTTTAATGTTTTGAACTGGTGCTACCCAGGAACCATTTGATCCTGTATGTATAATTACTAGGGGATTAATGCCAGTTCCCTTTAGTATATTGTCTATCATTTTAGTAATGTCATTGATTCTAGCCCTTACTGAAGCTTGAGACTGTTCTGGTTGATTTGTTGGGATTACATATTACTCTATCAAGGTGTTTTATTATAGAGTCAGCCAGAAATACCACTTCTTTTGTTACTGGTGGGCCATCAACCTGCCTGTATGACACGTTCTGTTCTCCAGTCCCATTTAGGTCAATTAAAGGTTTATCAGTGGTCATCTCATTATTATCTGTTTGCAGGTTACCAATGTTACATTGAGCATGATCTGATTGGAGTGGTGCTGTTTGAGTTTGTGCTTCCATGGTACAGGTATTAATGGGAGTATTATCTGTATGTTGTTTACTAGGTGTCATGAGTGAATCAAAGTGATTCAGGAGGGGAAGTTCAAATTGTGCTTCTCTTCTACCATGTTTTGCTACTTTAGCTGCCTGAACTTCAAACCATTCATTATCACTTAACTCAGTCTGTTCCTCTTCACTGCATCTTTATTTTTATTTTTTTTTTCATTGTTTTAATACCAGTGCTAGGGATCTTGGGTTTATTGGTTGGTAGACATTTGTCCTCTTTCATTATGGATCTGCTTTTTTTTCCCCAGTATGTTTTATTTGTTTTTGTCACTGTTGTTGTTTTGTTGTTTGTGTATACATTTTACTTTTACTGTTCTCTTGCAGGGTGTTTACATTACCAACAGCTGTACTTATACCAGGCCCATCAATATCAATGTTCAGTTTTTGCACCATTTCAAACTGTTTCTGATCCAGGGCTTGAAGCCATAAAGAAAACAAGTTAAGTTCTATCTGCAGTTCTAAATTGTGTCTGCATTTTGTACAAGTAAAGATGTCCTGATCATTTGCTTGTGTTATTGCATACATCGAACACTCAGTACACAGAACTCCCTTACTCCCATCGATATTTACTGTTTGTTTCATTATTTATTTTAAGATGTATAGTACCAATATACAGAAACAGTCTATGGCAAGCTATTTGTTCCTGTGTTAGGATGTTATAAATCCTACCAGTCCCAGCATAGTTACAGAACTGTCAATTCAATACTATAGATAAATCTTGTTTTAGGTCCATGGTTCTTACCTAGTGTCTGTTGCCTCTATGCCACTATCGCACTAGACACGCAGCAATGCGCACTCGCCCTGCTTGCCTCAGGGCAAGTAAATATAGGAGTCTATGACCCGGGAGTGCTTTTTGGGGTCATGGGACATTTTCAGTCACAAAACAGTTTTAAAATATGATTAAATGCTATTTCCACTCGTGTGGTCTTAGCAGTCTAAAGTATTCATACTCAAAACATACAGAGTGCAATAATACAGCCTAAAATACAAGTTGCAGTTCCACCAGGCTTGCTATGGAACTACAGCTCCTCTTCCTGTGCCCTGTAGGGACAGGGCTCCAAAACTACTCACTATGCAGCTATTTCAGTAAGTTTTCACAGCACACTGTTAACATAGCATGAGTTCTGTGACATCCCTGGGTAAAATTTCACACAGACAATAAATTCAACCCTGATTCTGAACCAGCATTCTTAAACTGTTGATGGAAGAACTATTTTATTAAAAATCTCCCTCTAAATGAGTAAAACATTCAAAAAGTACACTTCTAAGTCTTCTTTTGGAATAATTTTTAATAATAGCAATAAGCCACTCCCAGGAGTTAGACTAACAGTCAGTTAATTGCCCCCAGGGGCAATATGGAACTCGGCTTCACCTCATGCCACATTACAGCCAGTCATGCCTTATTGCTTAAGTGGAATAGCCAGGGTTGAATTTGCTAAACCTTTAACACTGCATTTGCAAAAGACATCCCCTAGGCTTGCATTCTGACATTGATCACTTTTTTGAAGATTCCAACCAAACCAAAATGGTCTGCAGATCTTCAGTTCCTCCTTGGGATCTTACTGTGGTCCTTAATGCACTCTGCCATTCTCCATTTGAGCTTTTGTCACAAGCATCAGAGGACATCCTGTACATTAAGGCATGTTTTTTACTTGCAATTTGCTCTGCTAGGTGAATAGGAAAATTACAAGCATTCTCAAGCAAGGAACAATATCTGTTTTTTCATAAGGATATGGTAGTGTTCCATACTATTCCTGCCTTCCTTCCTTCCTCACTCACTGAGTCCTGCCTTCTGTTCCTACTGAGTTTCATGTTAACCAAGAAGCAAGCCTCCCTTCCTTTTGTCTAAAGCCTGTGAACACTAAACAGACACAGCTACCCCTTGATATAGTTATGTTTCTGTATGGCTCTGAAAGATTTAGGACTGAAGATTCCAAGTCAACTACCTTGGAATGTGAGGAGACAGGGTTCTATAATGATGTCACAGCTTTAGAGTGTATTAGGTCCCTAGTAGGTGAGCAAGTGTAACCCTACAGTAAATGAATGCTCATTGACAACTTTGGAACTAACAGAAAAAGAAATTCCAGTAAGTTTGATAATATTTTTTCATTGGTTTATGTCTCTTCATGTACAGTGCCTTGAACATATTGAAAGGCATTCAATAAAAAAAATCTAGCTAGCTAAATCATCCACTGTGCTTGTGGTGGAGTTAGACTACACCCTCGGCTGTGACCAATGGACAACTTTTCTATTGCTTTTCTCTTTGCTTTCCTTCTTTTTCCCACCTACCTTAGGTTGGGCACCTAGTGTAGATCTTTACTTTCCCTGCTAAATTTCCTACTAGTTCTCTCTTTTCATTCTTTTTCCTTTTCCATCCATCCGGAGAGGTGTTGTGTAAAGTGCATGAGTGTATTTTGTGTACAAAATAAACATGAAGGCTATTTTAAATATGAATGAATACAGTTAGTAAAGACTTTTTAAAGAAAAAGGAGTCAGAAGTCATATAAAACAATAATAATGTCATGATTAATACAGTTATAAGAAATCCTTAAGGTATCAAATTTACATTATAAACTTGTTATTGTATAAGGTTCTGTGTATAAAAGAGCTTAGTCACTGTGGCTCAGAGATGTAGAAAGTCAATATCTGTGGATATATACACCTTACCTTTACCTGAACCAGGAAGTCCTCTGAAATAACCCCTCCTCCCTTGGTTTTGAAACAACATGTTCAGACATGAAGCAACATGTCCAGACTTGTAACTAGAAGAGGGATCAGTCAGGTGATCCAACCAAAAATATATAAATACCTCTTCAGTGAGTTTACTTCAGTTCAGCCCAGAGGGGTTCAGCCCTAGGAGAGGGAGAAGAGAGGCAGACAAGCTGTTGAATGCAGATGAGAATGGTCTTAGGAGCTTTAAGATCCAGGACTGTATTTTGCGAGAAACTACTGATGTTAAGTAGTGATTTTCTTTGCAATTTTTGTTGTTTTCATTTATGATATGTCTAACCTTTGAAAACTAAATATCACACCACGGTGTGTTAAACCTGTAAATTTGCCATGTCTGACATTTATTACCACACGCTGTGACAGTGCTCTATATAGTCTTTGCAGCAAAATAAAAAGAATGATGCTTTTTTTTCATGGGGTAGGGCTTTTCATAATGCTGTTGTGGTGAAACTCTTCAAGCAAAGGGCATCATACTTCACAAAACGTGGCCAGAGAGCAGGTCACATGACTGATTTCTTGTATAAAAGGATGATCACATGGTACATGCTGTAGCAGTAAGTTCCATGGGGTCCCATACTCAGTGTGCAGTCACAGAGTGAGAGGAGAAGTAGGACATGTCTCTGAATGCTGAACAAAATTAGTCTTACTGTAGGTTTATAAAATCATAGTGCAGAAATCTTCACTCAGTTTGAGTGCTGAGACTTTGTAGTTGCTATTGTCTTTGTTCCACCTGGTTACGGTGAAGATGGCTTAAGCATTATTATTGTGATAAGTGTTTTGAATTGGGTCTCTCGCAGGTTATTACTAAAGCTACTCATATTATAAGACTGGCACAAGCACTTTTTTGGACAGGGTAATGGTCACTTGCCCTGACCATATTAAGTTTTCTGGTGTCTTGCATGATATTATGAGTGATAACTCCCCAGTCTATTGTATTTGGAAAACTTGTAGACCACGTCCTCCTCTGGTTGCTATTGAACTGTGAATTAAAGTTGGCTTTTATTTGGTACCATTTAAAAATGCTATCATAAATTGTGACTGGTCATTTTTGAATGATAGACCAAATGTTGATTCAGCCTTGCACTTGTTTCCTTTGTATTTTCCTGCATGTATAATCATCATATCCCGATTTGAAAAATGCATGTCAAAGGTAATAATCAGAACTGGCTTACCACTGATTTGCACTTGTTAACGGCATCAAGAAATAAAGCTTGGAAAGAACATAATGTTAATAATGATCCTAAGCTTCTGAGAGTTTGTAAAGCACTGCGTAGCCAGTACAAGCATTTGTAAAGCAGTGCAAGATTGATTTTTACAATGGAAAACAGATTGGTTCCTTCTCTAACCCTGGTCAGTCCTGGAAATGTATAAACTCTCTATTAAATAAAAAAATATCCCTGACACCTATCAGATTGATTGATACTACTGAAGGGCAGTTTGTTGATATAGTTGCTATTTCAACTAAATTTAATCATTATTTCCATAATATTGCAAGTTCTACATTAGCTGCTAATTTTACAGAGCTGGAATCAAAGGTTACTGATGAATTTAAAACTAATCTGGATCTTGGTTCCATTGCAACCCCATTTTTTTTAATTTCAAAAGTTTCTCATATCAGGATACTCTGAAATATGTAAAATCTACGAAGGTGTCCACTTCAGTTGGATTGGATGGTGTGGATATGTCTTTATAGTGTATGGTCGAATGTTTGTCATTGATCCACAGGTCAGGAAGCATAGGGAAAACCCAGGAGCAGTTGTAAAAATCACCAAAACTTTATTTATTGTAGCAGTAACATAAAACAAAATAAACCTGTTCAGAATAACAATGTACAGAAGCAAAAATAAAATCTTTCTTGTAAAAAAAATCTCTCTTGCAGCTCAGCTTAGCTGTTTTTATAAGAATTTTTCAACCCCCATCCTTTGCAAGCATCCTGTTCTTTGTAAATTTTGGGGGCTGCTAGAACATTGAGAGCTTCCTGAGGTCCCTCCAACCTTTGCAAAAGGCTCAGGCATTTGCACTCAAATAACCTCTGGCTTTTACAGTTATCTCAAATTATAAAAACATATACATTTCAACAGCAATACTAAACATTTTCTAAACAAAAGAGATCCCAATATCAGTTTCACTCCATACATTGATTTTCATACATTTTATATTAGCTGACATAGATATGCAAGGGAGGAAAAACAGAAAGCAAAAGAAAACAGAGTGACAGTGAGAGGCAAAGGATTGCAAGACTGTTCGGGTTGATCAAGTCTGAAGCCTCACAGGAAAATGTGGTTGCGCAACCAGACAGAGAAGAGACAGAAAAGGAAAGAATATATCCTTACATTTAAATACTTTCTGCAAAAAAATGGGACAGGATCCTGTTCTGTCCTGTCACATATAACACTGTGTGCTTTGAGCTGAGAGGCCCCTGTTTTAGGGTATTCACAGCTTAAATCCCACTGCTAACACCATCTGTCGTCGAGGCACAGGTCAGGAAACATAGGGAAAACCCAGGAGCAGTTGTAAAAATTGCCAAAACTTTATTTATTGTAGCAGTAACATAAAATAAAATAAACCTGTTCCAAATAACTATGCACAGAAGCAAAAATAAAATCTTTCTTGTAAAAAAAATCTCTATTGCAGCTCAGCTTAACTGTTTTTATAAGTCTTTTTCAACCCCCATCCTTTGCAAGCATCCTGTTCTTTGTAAATTTCAGGAGCTGCTAGAACATTGAGAGCTTTCTGAGGTTCCTCCAGCCTTTACAAAAGGCTCAGGCATTTGCACTCAAATAACCTCTGGCTTTTTACAGTTATCTCAAATTAAAAATACATATACATTTCGGCCCAGATATTCAAACTGCGCCCAAAAAGTGCACAATAGCAGGAGCAAGCACAAGTCTATTGTGCCCATGTGCAACAGTCGCGATATTTAAAAATGGAGCAGGCCAAACTACGCCTACAGCCAAGGACTGAATATCACACCACCTGCGCCATAGTGCAACTAGGGAAGGGAAGCTGAGCAGATCTGATGCGCCATAGCGCAACAAGGGATATGCAGCTGAGCAGTCCAGAGGTGCCATAGCACAACCAGGGATGCCCCCCAGCAGCAGAGCACTGTAACTGCATAACCAGGGAGGTAGTGGCCCACCACCCATGCCACAGATGGGCACAGGAACACACAGCAGAACAGACATCATCAACCCACACCCCATGCACTGCACAACTGGGGGAGGGCTGGAATAACCACTGGCCCATGGAGACAAGCAAACAACCCACACCTGGGCCACGGTGCCCAATCACACCTACCGGCAAGCTGTGACTGGCACACAAGGAGGGCTGACCACCCCGTGTCACACCAACCCCCCAATGCAGAGCACACCCTGCACAGTGACCCTCAGACACCCCCCCATGAGTAGTGACCACCACTGCAGGAAACCCCATGCATGCCACCACCCCCACTGTGACACTGCAACCCTGTGCACCACAGAACCATGCAAGCCAGCCCCACCATGAGCACCCATCAGTGGGTGGCAGCACACAGCAATGCAACAATGGCAGACACAGTGCCACCATGCACAGTCCCCCCGAGGTACTGCTGAGAGACCAAGCATGCGTCGGCACAAGAGGTACCCCACAAAAGGACAGGGTGTGCCCTTGACACCACCACCAGTGGTACAGCACCCTGCACAGTAGTCCAGTGACACACCCGACCCACCACTGGCCACAACAGCCAACACAGCCACCCACAGTGGTGCGTGGAAGCATGCACCACACTGGATGCCACACAGTGTATGGACAGACACCCACCCATAACCAAGGGCACAACAACACAGGGACGCAGTGGTGGGGCAACCAAGCCCCCATTGTGGGCCCATGTAAACTGTGTACATACAACCCACAGTCTTCCATGGCACTGGAGTGCCAGCCACCCTGCGCAGGCACTATGGACCCATACACCACCAGCAGTCGCCCGAAGCACAAGTCACAGACAGTGAGGCACATCCCCTGCAACACACACAAGGCACAGCATGGAGATGGGACAATGACTGTGGTGCCCACAGTGCCACCCGAGCCAGGCATGCACCACACCAGTGACAGGAGGCAACCCAGCAAAGTGATGGATACAGTGGCTTCCCTGCAGGGACTGCCACCACTGACATGCCTGTGGACCGTGCAGGTCACAGACATGCATGTGTGTCAGCTGCACAGGCCATTGATGGGCCAATGGGTGCGCCATGGACACAGAGCATGCACCATGGCCCACTGCACACAGTCAGCCAGCGCACATGGAACAACACACACACCACAGACACTGACTGATAGCTATCCCCACTCCATAGTCACCTCCACACTGACACACACACACACACCCATGACCACACCACCCCTGATGCCATGCACACCACTGCAGCTGAGCACCTATAGCCCGCTGCAAATCAGAGACCACAACAGTATTCATATCAAAATTAAATCTATTGAAAAAATATGTAACGATCAACTATTTACAGTAATACAAACTATATACAGTAAAACATTGGAACTATATACAAGGTTTGGGGGGCCACAAACAAGGTGGGGGTGGGTAGAGGGCAGGGGTGGACAAATGGGATGGGGAAGAAGGGGTGTGAAGGTGGGTCCAGGGGGGATAGGGGAATACTGTGAGCCATCCAGCACTAGCGGGAGCACCTCTCCCTGCTCTGGCTCCTCCGGGCCCTGTGCCTCCTCAGAACTTCGATTTCATCCAACCATCGCAGGAAGTCCATCGACGCTCGTGCGACCACCATGATCTCCTGCAGTGCCTCCCGTATCTGTCGAAGATCACGGGTACCTAGGACAAGGGAGTACAGTCAATAGGTGTGAATGCACAACCCCATACAGCCCACCCACTGTGCATGGCATATGGCTGTGGGACATACCACTGTGATGGTGTGTGACCACCCGCAGTGATCACATCCACAGGACTTGCCCACCCAGGCACATACAGCCATGCGGAATGCTGCACACACCCACCGGCCAAGTCATGCACAGCACCACCGTGGCTGTTTAGTGACATGGCTATGTGGTGCAAAGGCAGTGGCACAACCATGTACCTGGTGCATGCATGGACCACCATTGACACACTCCCAGACATGCATTGCCACTGGACAGTGTTGACTGTAACAAGTTGCGTGCATGGCAGTGGTATCGCTGTATGGTGGCCATGCCCCGCTGCCCACCCTGTCACACAGCATGCAATAGTAATCATGGATGTATGGCACTCACCCTCATAGGGCCGGTCAGGTGGGCAGTGATGACCCTTACCCCACCTGGCTGCACCATCTTCTTCCCTCCGTCGCTCCTCCCTTGCACGGCGGCATTCTTCCCGGGCCTGTGGGGCAAACAAGGAGAGAGAGGAACATCAGTACAATCCTGAAGCAAAGTCCTCCTGTCCCCAGGTGTGTGCCCTCCCACCCAGCCAGACCCACCCACCCCATACGCTGTGAACACCACCACAGCCAACCCCAGATGGTCCCTCCTCTATGTGCTGGACACATACAACACTGTTACCCATATGGACAATAAAAGTGTGTTGACGGAACCCCTACCTGGCCATGGCACTATGCCCCTCCTGGCACATGCTCGCAGTCGTGCCAGTAGCTCTGGCTCCCTCCTCTGCAGGTCCCCATAGCAGTGCCTGCACTGCTCCGCACTCCTCCCCCATCCAGTGGCCTCCTCCAGGGCAGTGGCCACCTCCTGCCACACCTGGGTCCTGGCCCTGTCCAGGGGTGCCACCCCAAAGAGAGGCCCATGGTGTGGCTCTACAATTGCCACTAGATTCACAAGTTCTATTGCAGACCACTGCGCTGCCCATCTGCGTGCCATTCTCTCACTACTAGTTGACAATATGGCACTCTGCAGTGCGGCTCCCCACTTGCAGATGCTGTGCGGTACAGCGCTGCCATTCTCTATTGCGCTGTTACCGAACAGCGCGCTAGAGGTGCACCCATGCCTGATGCATGGTGCCTAGGGGGCAAAGGTTGGGCACAGGGTCAAGGGTCTCTGGTGCATGGCCACGAACAGCGCCATTGGAACACAATGCGTGCAGCACGATTGGCTGCCTGTGTGCCAGCGCCATAGCGGCCTACCACACAGTTGTCCCATTGCGCCTATGATGGCCCAGTGCCACAGCGCCATGTAGTGACCATTGCTATAGTGCCACTGGCACAATGGTGGCCATGCCCTGCATTGCCTACCACACACAGCATGTCATCAGCACGACAGATGCCTGCGTCAGCAACCGGGGCATGCGCAGTGAGGTGTGTACTACGCATGTCACAGAACTGCGCCATTGGCTGAGCATGTTCAACACAATTGCGCAAAGTGCAACAGCATGATATTCAGTCGTCATATGCAGATCATCTAATCAGCCATTCAATGGCGCAGCACTGCAATTTGCATCTACTTAAAGTTCCTTCTCGCCTCATTTGCATGGATTGCGCTATAAAAGTGCAACATTGTGCTGCAGTGGCCATAGTCGGTTACTGCAGTCTATTGGTGAGTTGCATGCTGTTTGGGAGTGTGGACTGTGGATTCAGGGACATGCATGGGACTGCACAGTCACAGGTAACAACTGCCATTCTTACAGGCTGCATAATGACTGAGCAGGTTGTTGGAGAGGAGGAACACAGTGGTGGGAGGAGGAGGAGGCCTAACTTTACAAAGGCGCCGAAACCGAGGCCCTGTTCGTGGCCTACCTGAATCAGGAGCCACTTCTCAGTGGACAGCGGGGAACACCTCAAGCCTGTGCTGCTGCATGGGAGAAGGTGGCACATGCTGTGAATCTGCCTGGCAGCCACCACTGCTCCGTGCAGGAGTGTAAGAAAAAGATGAGTACGGATAGGAGGAGGATAAAGGAGAAGGTGGCTGCCATCAGGGCAACACGTGCTACAACAGGTGGGGGACAGCCGGAGGTGGTACAGCTGACCCTACAGGAGGAGAGGCTTGCTGGAAGCATGCAGCGCAGTGCCATTGAGGGTGTTCCAGGTGGTGGCTTCCAGACGGGTGGTGGCCCATCACTGCATGGTAAGTCATGGTCTGTCTATGGAGGGGGCAGGGTAGGTCACATGCAGTAATGCGACTTTGCTTTCTCTTACAGATCCTGAGCATCTGCATGGGTCAGCAGTGGTGGGCCTGTCCACTGAGGACAGTCAGCTGGAGTTGGAGGTGGGACCATGCACCTCCACAGGTATACGTGGAGCATTGCGACAGTAGGGCCGCCTGGCTGTCCACACTGATATCGTTGTAGCAGGTGTGAAGGAAGCCCTGCCTGTGTCCCAGCATGCTGGCATCCACGGATGCCAGCATGCTGTAACTTTGGCCGGTGCAGAGTCCATCACCGGTGATGATGACACTACCGTCATGGGCAGTGACACGTGTGTGCCACGGGATGGCCACACAGCAGGGCAATTCGCGCCCATGGCTGTGGGTGGTGCCACCATGGAGGCCTGCGTGTCAGCACAGTCCCAGCCTGTGCCTGTCAGCACCAGTGGGGCAGCACTGGTGTCTCTTCAGGACAGTGGGACTGTTGCGGCCACTGCAGCGGCACCACTGAGCCCTGGGGAGCAGCAGCCGGAGGGGCAGCATCAGCAGTCGCCCAATGAGCTTGGGGGTACAGGGTTCAGCAGCAGCGTCTGTGCACTGCCTGTGGACATGCCCAGACCTGGTCCTGGTGTGCAGCACCCACCCTTAAGGGGTGCTGATCATCAGGGCCATGCACACCCTAAGGGACAGGATGCCGAGGAGGCTGATGACCTCTTGGACGAGCACACCCACCAACTGCAAGCATCAGTCCAGCAGCAGATGCGGCTGATGATGTCCGTGGATGTACTGCATATGGCTCTGGAGTGGGCAGAGGAGCGTTGCAGCAGGGACACCACACTGATCCTGGCAGGGATGGACCGTTTGCGGGAGGATGTGACCGCTGCCATTGACAGGCATGCACAGGCATTCACTGCTGTCATGGCCACAATGGGCACACAGTCAGGTGCCCATGCATCGCAGACACCACGCAGTGCACTATCCACCCCCCCATTCCCAGCGTCGTGCAACTCCCACCCTGTCGATGTCGGGTTCAGCTGTGGGCATCCCGAGCACTCCTGGCGCAGGCATGTTTGGTGTGCTGCAGACCCCTGCACGAGCACGGTCACGTTCACACAGTGGAACCCCTGGGGGACCATCGGTGCCACCCCATGAGGCCAGTGATCAGCCTGTCAGTGCTGGCGGGTCTCGGTGGGGCCGCCCACGCATCTATGGCAGCCGGGGCACTGTGTCGCGTGACTGACCTGTCTCCCAGCCCGGCTACTGTCTGGTGTTGCCCTGTGTGCATTGTGTGTTTCAGTGGGCAGTGCATGGGTGGGTACCCGGACCTGCATGTGGACACACAGTCCACCTGCACACCCTCCCGGCTGCTGTCCACAGTTGCGTGTGATGTCTGCATTGTGCTGTATACCAATGTGCAATGGTGCTCAGCATCTGACACACGCGCATGGACAGGCAGTGGGCATGGTGGCCTGTGGACATGTGTGTTGCTAGGGTTGGCGTTCTGGGTCGGTGTGCCTCCTGCCCTCTGTGCACGTTTGTTGCATTGTGTGTGTGTGTGTCCGTCTGCGTGACATGTTAATCCTCACCCATCCCTGGTTGTGTGTGTCCTTCTGTGCCCTGCCACTTCCCTTGGTGGCATGCACCCCTGGTGTGTGTCCATGCATGTTTGTGGGTTGTGCCTTAGCCACTGGTGGTTGCACATGGCCCCATGACTTACCTGGGTAGGCTGAAGTGCTCCTCCATGATGGTGTCCCGGTGCAGCTAAGCCAGCCGGAGCAGTCGGGGGTCCCGTTAGCCAAGGGGGGGCTGCCCATCACCATTGTCACTGGCATCCCCATGGCTGTACCCCTCTTCAACCTGTACAGCTATCCCACATTCGTTGACCATGTTGTGCAGGATGCAATAGGCCAGGAATAGCCTGCAGGCCTTTGAGGGGCTGTACTGTAGGGCACCACCAGAGGTGTCCAGGCAACGGAAATGTGCCTTCAGCATCCCAAACACCCGCTCAATGACATTATGTGTGGAGACGTGTGCCTCATTGTAGCATTGCTGCGATGGGGTCGCGGGCCACCAGTAGGGTGTGAGCAGCCAGGGAAGGAGTGGGTATCCACTGTCACCTGTGTGTAGAGGGCGGAGGTTAGTTTTGTGATCAGCATCGCCCTGCACCAGGCCATGTAGGCCACTACCCATGCCACCTCTGGCCATGCCTCCCCAGGCCCTATGTTTGTCCTTGTGGTTTGCATACTTACCCACTAGGTGTCCAGTAGGGATGTCCCCACTCTCGAATCTGTGGCACAGTGCTTACTGGTGCCAGATGAAATAATCGTGTGCTCCTCCAGGGCGCATGGCAGAGACATTGATTATGCGCCCCCTGGCATCGCACGCCACCTGGCAGTTGATGCTGGCATAGTCCTTGCGATTGATGTATGCGGCCCCCTCGGGGCCAGGTGGTGTGCATATGGCCACATGGTGCAGTCTATTGCCCCAGCACACCAGGCATATGTGCTACCCTATGGAACTCCTGTATGTTTGCTGTGCGCTTCACCACTGTGCTGGGGAAATGGATGTACTCCGCAGCATGTGGCAGCAGTGTGCTGAGGAATTGGGTGAGGTGATGTGACGTGGCCAACTGGGTTATGCCTGTGGTGTCCCCAGTTGGTCACTGGAAGGTACCTGTGGTGAGCAAGCACATGCAGGCTGTTACCTTAGTCTCCACTGACAGGGCATGGCTCCGTCGTGTGGGTGCCTGCATCACATCACTGCACAGCTCACAGAGCCACCTCAGAATTGCCCTATTCAGGCAGTACCAGCCCACAATCTCAGTATCAGTGTACAGCTCAAAGCTGGTGCAGGCTCGGTACTGCCTGTTGGGGGCATACCGCCGACGGGCCCTTCCACGACCACGCTCCCTCCTGCTGCCCGCCTTCTCACCCCCCTCATAACGGCCTCCATTTGGAAGGTGGCACTGGCCATGTCCCTGGCTTGTGTTCACCCCCCCCGGGCAGCTGTTGCTGTATTCCCCCGCTGTCCTGGCTGCTACTTCCCCTGCACCAGGTACACCTGCCTGTGCTGGCCTCTGTGCTGTGTGGCTCCCCACACCTTCCCTGTGCCTGGCTGTTCAGAGTGCCCTTTCCCTGGCCTGCCCTGTTTGTGCCTCCTGCCCTGTCTGTCTGCCTATGCTTCTGCCTCATGTGGCTTCCCTATAGTGTTCTTGTGCCTCTCCCTTGCTCCTTTTTATTTTGGCTCATTTCCGCTATGGCGCAACTTCCGCTTGCTCCCCTATTGCACATGGCGCAAGTCATTGAATATCGCACTGCACCATTTATGCGTGGCTCCTCCTCCTTCAGTTGCGCATGCCTTCATTATCATTGCGCTGTTGCTCAGCATGATTTCGGGGGTGCAACTTACTCCTGCTGAATATCGCAGAATGGCGCAATTTCGGACTTGCGCAGACGCAACCCTATTGCGCATGGCTCAACTCTTTTGAATATCTGGGCATTCAACAGCAACACTAAACATTTTCTAAACAAAAGAGATCCCAATATCAGTTTCACTCCATACACTGATTCTCATATATTTTATATTAGCTGACATAGATATGCAAGGGAGGAAAAACAGTAAGCAAGAGAAAACAGAGAGACAGTGAGAGGCAAAGGATTGCGATGACTGTTCAGGTTGATCAAGTCCAAAGCCTCACAGGAAAATTTGGTTGCGCAACCAGACAGAGAAGAGACAGAAAAGGAAAGAATAGATCCTTGCATTTAAATACTTTCTCCAAAACAAATGGGACAGGGTCCTATTCTACCCTGTCACAACGTCATTGTGTATGATAATCAATACACTGTAAAAAGTTGTTCTGCTGCACTAGTGATGTTCATACTGAGGCAAAACAGCTTTTTGTTCTGTATTAGTATGAATGTCACAATGTAAGCGACCCCATCAGAGCAGTTGATTGGGCTGGAGTGTTGCATGCACGGATTTGCCAGCGGGTGGATGGCTAAGAAGTGAGAGTCGGAGATGGCTGAATCCTACTTATTTTTCAAGGTAAATTAAGTGATTGTGCTTTTGGGGACTATACACTATATAGAATAGTGTATAGTAGCCCAAATACACAACAACAGTCTTCTAAAGATAGTTAAAGCCATGGGGCCAGACGGCATCCACCCACGCATACTGAGAGAACTTAAGAATGAATTGGCAGCACCTCTAGCAGATCTTTTTAGTAGATCCCTGAGAGAGAGAATTGTTCCACAAGACTGGAAATAGTGCAATTAGGGCAATAGTGATTCCCATACACAAAGGAGGGAGCAGGGAGGTGGTGGGTAACTCCCTCCCTGTCAGTCTCATCTCGGTGGTAGGCAAGATGATGGAAATCCTGCTAAAGGAAAGAATTTTAACTTCCTTGGAAGAGACTAGACAGCAGGCAACATGGCTTCATGGTAGGAAGGGCCTGCCAGACAAATCTGATTGAGTTTTTTGACTTGGTTACTAAGATAGTGGACATGGGGGGAGCCGTGGATGTTATCTACCTCGACTTTAGCAAAGCCTTCAACTCAGTCCCACACAACAGGCTGCTAAATAAGCTTGAGCATACAGGAGTGAGACAGGAAGTGATATCATGGGTTAGGAGTTGGCTTAGTCAGAGAAATCCATTGGTGATGGTCAACAGGGCAGCATCAGGGGATGGGGGTGACCAGCGGGGTTCCACAGGGTTCAGTCCTCGATCCTTTACTCTTCAATATTCTCATAAGTGACATCACTGAGGGGCAGGACAGGAAGGTGAGTCTGTTTGCAGATGACACAAAGATCTGCAACAGAGTGGACACTGCTCAGGGAGTGGAACAAATGAAAAGTGACCTGCTCAAGCTAGAACAATGGTCCAACATGTGGCAGTTAAAACTGAATGCAAAAAAATGCAACGTGATGCATCTGGGCAGAAGCAACCCACAGACAGTCTACTATCTGGGAGGGGAGCAGCTAACAGCCACCAAACAGGAGCGGGATCTTGGGGTCATCATTTCTGATGATTTAAAAGTAGGCAGACAATATGAAAAAAACAGCGCACAAAGCCAGTAAAATGCTGGGATGCATAGGAAGGGGCATCACAAGTACAAAGACTGAAGTGATCATGCCTCTGTATAAGTCCCTGGTAAGACCCCACCTTGAGTACTGCGTACAGTTCTGGAGGCCTTATCTCAGGAAAGACGTGGATAGACTAGAGACAGTACAGAGGAGGGCAACAAAAGTGGTGCAAGGGCTCCATGAAATGCCATACGAAAGCAGATTAAAGCAACTCAACATGTACTCACTGGAGCAGCGCACAGATAGGGGTGACATGATGGAGACATTCAAGTTCCTGGAGGGCATAAACAGAGTCCCTACCCAGGAACTCTTTCTGATCAACAGCTCCACAAAGACAAGCGGTCATGAAATGAAATTAAGGGGAGGGAGGTTCCGGGATAACATCCATAAGTTCTTCTTTACGGAAAGAGTGGTGGCTCCATGGAATAGCCTACCTGCAGAAGTCATTGACTCCAAAACAACAGGGCAATTCAAATCTGCTTGGGATAGGCATAAGGGGATTGTCTCTAAGAAATTCTAAGGGGGGGGGTAGGACTCAGGGCAGACTAGATGGATCTTTGGTCCCCATCTGCCATCACTTTCTATGTTTCTATGTTTCTTACACCTTGTGGTTGCCATGATGTCAAAGGGACCTCCCGAGCTTCGTTCTCGAGGTTCTTGACGTCATAGCAAACACTAGGTGTAAAAATAACATTGTTGTGTATGGGCACCTTGCACTATCCTATATATTTCATCTTGCACTTCAGGAAGTTGTTTCTCCAGTTAGAGTTCTAATCAGTTTATATTTGTATTCTCGGCAGGTTCTGCAGACTTGAAAACAGGTGACTGGGGTTCTTATATTTAAGTCTGGGTCTTGAACTGAAATCTCTAATTATTATCCTATATCTCTTTTGTCTTCTTTATCTAAGGCTTTAGAAAGTGCAGTCTGATCAGGTTTCTGATTATTTGAAAGCTTATAATTTATCAACTGCCAAACAGCATGGTTTTAGGACTCATTTCAAGACTCAGACTGCTTTGTTAACCTTTTCAGAGCTTTTGCATGGTGCGTTGGATTCGGGAAACACTGCTACTGTAGTGTTTCTCGAACTTACTAAGGCTTTTGATCTGGTGAACCACACTCTGCTGCTATTCAAGAACACAGCACATGGTTTCTCTGCCAAAGTTATGGGCTGGTTTGGGGATTATTTGTCCAACAGAGGCCAATGCACAAAAATCAAGTCACTTAACTGCCCAGTGCTCCCAGGTCACCCCTGAAAACAGGCATTTGTGCCTAGTGGGGCTTACCTGGTTACCAAAGACTTAAAAAAAAATTGATAATACAACTTGTGCTTTTGGGGGATGGACATTGGAATACACCATGACTCCATCCTGAGTCCCTTTTTGTTCAGTCTCTATCTTAATGATTTAGCATTTGGCATTAATAATGTTGAAATAGTCCTTTATGCTGATGATAGTTTCGCTCTCTAGTGGCTGTGATCGGATTATTACCCAGAAAAAATATTCAATTGGCCTTTGATTATGTTCAGAATTGGTTTAATCATAACCAATTGATTCTTATAGTAAAAAAATAGGTATGATTCTCTTTGGCATAAAAGGGCTGCTTCTCTGCCACTAGAGATCATAGCTATTAATGGTCAACTTATTAAGTTTGTCAATTAATTTAAATATCTTGGTTTGATTTTTGACTCTTTGTTTGCTTATGTAAATCATATTGATGATTTAGTGAAATCAGCTCACTTTAGATTGGGACTGTTGTATAGAACAAAAAGTTTTTGGGTCCCCAAATCATGGTAATTGACTGCTATTGGCTTAATCATTTCTTTGATTGATTATGCCCATCCAATTTACAGTGCAGCTATAGATTCTTGTCTGCAGAGGTTCTCCAAGCTCCTGAATGCTGTGTGCTGCTTTGTCTTGGGGACTGGCAGGTTGATGCATCACTGTTCCCTGTATGAGGACTTTCAGTCAGTAGGAGAGGAGAGAGAGGGGGATATGATAGAGATTTTCAAATACCTCAAGGGTGTAAATAAGGTACAAGAGAGTAGCATCTTTCAATAAACAAGCATTTGTCAATGCCAAACGTTCGCTTGCAGGTATTTGCAGTGGTGTTTGGCACGTATGGTGCTTTACCCTAATGCCCTGTGCGATTGCTGGTATTTGCACAATAAATTTTCAGCATGACCTTTTTGTTACCATCATTGTGCGCTACATAGGCGGAAACACATTTTGAGCAGGATGTGAAAAATGACAGCTGTACTGCTCTTAAGGAAGTGTGGTAAAATGGCAATGTTGAAAATCTGGAGTGGAAATATTGAAAATTCACAAACCTACGAGCGTGCGTGGGAA
Organism: Neoceratodus forsteri; assembly: GCA_016271365.2. Taxonomy (NCBI): domain Eukaryota; kingdom Metazoa; phylum Chordata; order Ceratodontiformes; family Ceratodontidae; genus Neoceratodus; species Neoceratodus forsteri. The sequence goes on along the minus strand of CM057455.1, from coordinate 1,150,118,988 downwards.
CTGTGCAACGCATGCTCGTAAAACAGTCATTGTTAGGAATTTTTTCACCAGATTTTCAACATTGGCATTTTAAAACCTCTGCTAATGAACAGTGTCACTGTGATTTTCTTACTGTGTCCCATACATTGATTTCGCACACCGACTGCGCCATTGTGCACTACATGGGCGGAAACACGTTTTGGGCAGGATGTGAAAAATGACAGCTGTACTGCTCATGAGGTGTGGTAAAATGGCAATGTTGAAAATCTGGAGTGAAAATATTGAAAATTCGCAAACTTACGAGCATGCGTAGGAACTGCTCAACGCACATTCGTAAAACAGTTAATTTTAGGAATTTGTTCACCAAATTGTCAACATAGCCATTTTAAGATCTCTGCTCATGAACAGTGACACTGTGATTTTCTTAATGTGTCCCATACACTGAGTTCACACAGCGACTGTGCCATTGTGCGCTACATGGGCAGAAACACATTTTGGGCAAGATGTGAAAATGACAGCTATACTGCTCATAAGGAGGTGTGGTAAAATGGCAATGTTGAAAATCTGAGTGAAAATATTGAAAATTTGCAAACTTACAAGCATGCATAGGAACTGCCAATGAACACTAGTAAAACAGTAATTTTAGGAATTTTGTCACCAAATTTTCAACACAGCCATTTAAGACCTCTGCTTATGAACAGTGTCACTGTGATTTTCTTAATGTGTCCCATACATTGAGTTCGTCACCAACTGTGCCATTGTGTGCTACAGAAGCGGAAACACGTTTGGGCAAGATGTGAAAATGACAGCTGTACTGCTCATGAGGAGGTGTGGTAAATTGGCAATGTTGAAAATCTGGAGTGAAAATATTGAAAATTTGCAAACTTACGAGCATGCATAGGAACTGCGCAATGAACACTCGTAAAACAGTAATTTTTAGGAATTTTGTCACCAAATTTTCAAAACAGCCATTTTAAGACATCTGCTCATGATCAGTGTCACTGTGATTTTCTTAATGTGTCCCATACATTGATTTCGCACTCCGACTGTGCCATTGTGCGCTACATGGGCGGAAACATGTTTTGGGCAGGATGTGAAAAATGACAGCTGTACTGCTCATGAGGAGGTGTGTAAAATGCCAATGTTAATCTGGGTGGAAATATTGAAAATTTGCAAACCCTCACAGCGTGCGTGGGAACTGTGCAAAGCCTCGTAAGTAAAACAGTCATTTTTGGAATTTTTTCACCAAATTTTCAACATTGCCATTTTGAAAACCTCTGCTAATGAACAGTGTCTATGATTTTCTTACTGTGTCCCATACATTGATTTACTGAACCGACTGCGCCATTGTGCACTACATGGGCAGAAACACGTTTTGGGCAGGATGTGAAAAATGACAGCTGTACTGCTCATGAGGAGGTGTGGTAAAATAGCAATGTTGAAAATCTGGAGTGAAAATATTGAAATTTCGCGAACTTACGAGCGCAAGGTGGAACTGCACAATCATATTAATTAAAACAGTTAATTTTAGGAATTTGTTCACCAAATTTTCAACATAGCCATTTTAAGATCTCTGCTCATGAACAGTGACACTGTGATTTTCTTAATGTGTCCCATACACTGAGTTCGCACAGCGACTGTGCCATTGTGCGCTACATGGGCGGAAACACGTTTTGGGCAAGATGTGAAAAAAGACAGCTGTACTGCTCATAAGGAGGTGTGGTAAAATGGCAATGTTGAAAATCTGGAGTGAAAATATTGAAAATTCACAAACTTACGAGCGTGCATAGAAACTGTGCAATGAACACTCGTAAAACAGTAATTTTTAGGAATTTGTCACCAAATTTTCAACACAGCCATTTTAAGACCTCTGCTTATGAACAGTGTCACTGTGATTTTCTTAATGTGTCCCATACATTGAGTTCACACACCGACTGCGCCATTGTGTGCTACATGGGCGGAAACACATTTTGGGCAGGATGTGAAAAATGACAGCTGTACTGCTCATGAGGAGGTGTGGTAAAATGGCAATGTTGAAAATCTGGAGTGAAAATATTGAAAATTTGCAAACTTACGAGTGTGCGTAGGAACTGCGCAGCGCACACTCGTAAAACAGTCATTTTAAGGAATTTTTTCACCAAATTTTCAACACAGCCATTTTAAGACATCTGCTCATGATCAGTATCACTGTGATTTTCTTAATGTGTCCCATACATTGATTTCGCACTCCGATTGCGCCATTGTGCGCTACATGGGCAGAAACACGTTTTGGGCAGGATGTGAAAAATGACAGCTGTATTGCTCATGAGGAGGTGTGGTAAAATGCCAATGTTGAAAATCTGGAGTGGAAATATTGAAAATTCGCAAACCTACGAGCGTGCATGGGAACTGTGCAACGCACGCTCATAAAACAGTCATTTTTATGAATTTTTCACCAAATTTTCAACATTGCCATTTGAAACCTCTGCTAATGAACAGTGTCACTGTGATTTTCTTACTGTGTCCCATACATTGATTTACGCTACCGACTGCGCCATTGCACTACATGCGGGAAACACGTTTTGGGCAAGATGTGAAAATGACAGCTGCACTGCTCATAAGGAGTGTGTGGTAAAATAGCAATGTTGAAAATGAGTGAAAATATTGAAAATTCGCAAACTTCCGAGCGTGCATAGGAGCTGCGCAATGAACATTCGTAAAACAGTAGTTTTTAGGAATTTTTTCACCAAATATTCAACACAGCCATTTTAAGACCTCTGCTCATGAACAGTGTCACTGTGATTTTCTTAATGTGTCCCATACATTGAGTTTGCACACCGACTGCGCCATTGTGCGCTACATGGGTGGAAACATGTTTTGGGCAGAATGTGAAAAATGACAACTGTACTGCTCATGAGGAGGTGTAGTAAAATGGCAATGTTGAAAATCTGGAATGAAAATATTGAAAATCTCGTGAAACTTACGGCGTGTGTAAGAACTGCGCAACGCAGACTCATAAAACAGTCATTTTGAGGAATTTTTTCACCAAATTTTCAACACAGCCATTTTAAGACCTCTGCTCATGATCAGTGTCACTTGATTTTCTTAATGTGTCCCATACATTGAGTTCGCACACCAACTGCATCATTGTGCGCTACATGGGCGGAAACACGTTTTGGGCAGGATGTGAAAAATGACAGCTGTACTGCTCATGAGGAGGTGTGGTAAAATGGCAATGTTGAAAATCTGGAGTGAAAATATTGAAAATTCACAAACGTACGAGCATGCATAGGAACTGCATAGCATGCGGCTAAATAAAACAGTCATTTTAGGAATTTTTTACCACATTTTCAACATAGCCATTTAAGATCTCTGCTCATGAACAGTGTCACTGTGATTTTCTTAATGTGTCTCATACATTGATTTCGCACACCAACTGTGCCATTGTGTGCTACATGGGCGGAAACACATTTTGGGCAGGGTGTGAAAAATGACAGCTGTACTGCTCATAAGAAGGTGTGGTAAAATGGCTTAAGTTGAAAATCTGGAGTGGAAATATTGAAAATTCACAAACCTACGAGTGTGCGTAGGAACTGCGCAACGCACACTCGTAAAACAGCCATGTTTAGGAATTTTTTCACCAAATTTTCAACATAGCCATTTTAAGACCTCTGCTAATGAACAGTGTCACCATGATTTTCTTAATGCATCCCATACATTGATTTCGCACACCGACTGCGCCATTGTGCGCTACATGGGCGGAAACACATTTTGGGCAGGGTGTGAAAAATGACAGCTGTACTGCTCATAAGGAGGTGTGGTAAAATGGCAATGTTGAAAATCTGGAGTGAAAATATTGAAAATTCGCGAACTTACGAGCCTGAGTAAGAACTGCGCAATGCACGCTCGTAAAACAGTCATTTTTTGGAATTTTTGCACTAAATTTTCAACATGGGGTTTTTGGGACCCCTTCTCATGAATGATGTCACTGTCATGGTGTTATTCAGGCCCAAAGGGTGATTTCACGCAGTGCCTGCGAAATCACCCTTCTGGCCCGAATAACGCCATGACAGTGACATCATTCATGAGAAGGGGTCCCAAAAACCCCATGTTGAAAATTTGGTGCAAAAATTCCATAAATGCCTGAGATATGCAATAAAGTTGAAAACCCCCTATCTAGCCCATTATACAGCTTACCGGCATTTCCTCAGTTCACGGTCGCCTTTGAAGAGTGCAGGCGGTTCCGGTCCACGAAGATCGTCGCGCTGAGCTCCGGAGGTAAGTATAGGGTGAGGGGTGTGGGAGGCTGGGTGCACAGTGGGTGGGTGCGGGTTGTGGGAGGGGACTGGGAGAAGCGCCGTGTATCGTTTCGATTTACAGGTAAAAAACAGATGGCGTGGGACGTTTGCCACACTGTGGTGGGCTCCCAGCATGGCAGAAGCATGGCTGGGGGCGAGGCCGACGAGTTGGGCACCCCGTCGGCGAGACAACCTGGGACATTGCCACGCTGGGTGGGCTCCCAGTGTGGCAGAAGAGTAACTTGGGGGTCCATGGAGCCGGCGAGGATTGGGCACCCCGTCGGCAGGCGACGGAGACGTTCACCACACTGGGGTGGGCTCCCAGCGTGGCAGCAAAATTTTGAGGCGGCGTGGCGCGGGGTGGCGTGGCGGCGGCGGCGTGGCGGGCGGCGTGATGCAGTGTTCTGTATGACAGCAGTGGTTTTCTTTGAAGTGAAGACCACCGCTGTCATACACAGCTCCCGCACCCATTGGTGCAGGACCGCCACACCTGCTCTGTGGAGCAGTGGATTGAAAGGGAGAGGCACACCTCCAAAGTGTGCTACTTTCCCAAAACGTTCCTTGCGCATGCGTGCAAGTGAACATAAAAAGATTTTCAAGAGCAAGGGGCCATGATATGAAAATAGAGGGGGTAGACTTAGGAGTAATGTGAGAAAGTATTTTTCACAGAAAGAACATGTAATAGTCTCCCAGCAGAGGTTGTAAGGGCAAAAATGATAGGAGAATTCAAAAATGCATACATAAAGGAACTCTAGCAATAGGAAAGAGGGTAAGCTACAGATCATTTAGGAACTGCAGTATATGAAACAGGTAGGGAAAATGGGCAGACTAGGTGGGCCAAGCAGTCCTTATCTGCTATCAAATTCTATATTTCTATGTTTCAGTGGTTCCCCCCGGAACAATGAATGAAATATCTGGGTGTTTTTTGGGTTTTTTTTACTTGTAAACTTTTGAAAGGAAAGAGTCCTTTTTACCTTACTAAACTTTTTATTACTTCAAAATCTAGTCATGTAACCCATAGTTTGATGAGTGTTTGTTGGTTACACCATTCTGAAAAGTAAAACAGGTCAAAAAGTCCTATAGAAACATAGAAACATAGAAACATAGAAACATAGAAGCTGATGGCAGATAAAGACCACAAGGCCCATCCAGTCTGCCCATTTTTTCTACCTTATGAATGTGCCATCGGCCTTTACTCTGTCAACGGCCTATCTATTCATACTCATCTGTATTGCTCCCTTATGCCTATCCCATGCCTGTTTGAAGCCCTGCACTGTATTCATATTCCTGAGGTAGCTATCATTGCCAAAGCCTTGGAATTCTTTGCCTCAAAATTTAATTGCTGTAGATTGTGTTGCTACATTTAAAGCAGCAGTACTACATAAAAAAAAAGGATCTTTTACAACGGTTTGTTCACTGTGCTCTGTTGAGCACTTATCTGGTAATTTTTTTTTATTTTCGTTTTACTGTCACCTTGTAATTTGCTCCATTTTTCTTAGTTTTGGTTTACATTTCTCCCACCATGTTGAACTGGAACCCTCTGCTGCCAACTGCATACATGCATGTCTCGCAGTACTACACAGGGACAGCAGGAATGCACAGTACAGGGTCCTATGGAAGTAAACAAAAGACGTGATGCGATGTGAGGAGAGAAATCAGCTGAAAATTAGGCACCAGCCATATTTACTGTGGATCCAGAACAATAAGAATACATTTTAAATATCTAAAAAACTGAAGACTGCTAAAAAAAAATATTTACAGATATGGGAACCAGAACTATGGTTGCATTCTTCTATGCAAAAAGCAGAATTTTGATAATCACTTCCTGATTATCTAGTACTTCTGCTTTAAAAGTAAGTATAAGAACCATTTGTTGGCTTGCAGTATGTGTAAATGTTTTATATAAGCGCATTGTCTTTTTTTTGTTTGTTTGTTATTTTTGTACATTCTGCTTATTCACTCCGCAGCTCCAGGCACCCTTCCAGAGTACCCACTCGGCTGGGTCTCTACTGCCTGCCTGAACCCTCGCTAACCAGTGTCCTCCCCCGACTGCCCAGGTGGGTCCAGCCCCCCTGGATCACCCCCAGGGTGGGCTCACCCTCCCTTGGCAGCCTTTTTGGAATTAGAGGGGCCTACCTTGTGTCAGGTCAGGCTCGGAGTTCACTGGTACGCTGGGTTTGGCAATGGGATGTGGACCTGCACCTGGATTCTCCTTCATCCCCACGCCTCTGCAGAGGGCTTTCTCTTGTTTCAGCCCCGAGTGTTCAGACATGCAATGGCAGCTGGGCACTACATGCCACCACCCGCCAAGCTCCTCCCCCACTATGTGTGCACCACTGGTCTGTGCAGCACCCGACAGCCACCAGGTGCCACTACAGAGTGGCGCATCCCCAAAGCCCTCCCCAGGGAAGGAGAGCTGTCCTCCGGATGCTCTATCCCTTCCTCCCTGCTGACCCCAGGTGGTCCTGGCTCATTCCCGAACCCAAGTCGCCGGTGTGGCGCAAGATGTGGCGTCCAGTGCCTCAACCCTCAGCACCACCAAGCCAGCCTACCAAATGTCTTTTGGTTTTGACTTGTCTTGCTTTCTGTATTGCATTACTCATGATTTGTATTGTTTTTGCACTTTGTTTTTCATTTTCTTCTCTTCTGCATCCCCCTTGAAAATTTACGCTTTTGTCCTTGGGTTCTTACCGGTTAACAAAATGTAAAATAAATAAAATAAAAAGTTTCAATGTTGTTTTAAGAACCGTTTTAAATGCTTAATGATTTTTTTTTACCAGTTCAGCTTTTTCTTTTAATGGTCTGTCCTGACCACAGATTGTGAGTGGCCACTGACCACCAGCCTGCATTCTCCTCTCAACACTCTGTCCTTTAGAGACTATTCTAATGTGACATGTCTCATTATTCTCTGACTTTAGTACTGTTGACTGGTCAGTCCTTCACACCTTGTCTGATGTTAACTCAGCCTTGACATTCTTCACTGCTGCCCTATCCCCCATTCAGGAGAAGCACTTCCCACTAAGTGCACAGAGAGTATGAGAGTATGTGCTGGAAGTACAAGGTGACTCTTTAAAGAACTCCTTAGGAAAATAAAACTTAGGGATGCAGTGTGGTTGGCTTACAAATCCAGTCCTTTACCCTCTTCCTAGAATGAGTTCTGCTGGATGCACAACCATTGCAAGTATGAAGTAAAAGCCCGTAAGGCTAACTGTCTCAAAGACCAGCAAACCCAACACATGGGTAACCCCCAAAAATTCTGGATTGCAGCAAACTCTCTCATTAAGCCTGGAAACAGGTTAAATGCCATTTAACTAAAATTGAAGGCTGGGATCCTATCTGACCCCCTCCAAGTTACAGAGGCTCTAATACAAAATGTACTGGCCTGTCCAACTTGCTGGGTAAGCCCCCCCCCCATTGACTATAACCTTACTTACCACAGTCAGGTTGCTGATGGCCCAGCCATGCCTCCCCTTTCCACATTAAGGCCACTTATCCCTATGAGATCTTCAATCTTCTCAAGCCCCTCCTCAATCATGGTGGGTCAGGCAGTGATTTCCTATGTCTGAAGTTTCTTAATCCACTTGCATACTGTGTGACCCTGAGCAAGTCACTTAACTTCTTTGTGCTCCCAGGTCACACCTGGAATGAAGCTTTGACTTAGTGTGCCTCTCCTGGTTAAACAATTTCCCCTTCACTTTATTGTTTGCTAATGTAATTGCCAAACCTCTCACCACCATTTTCAACCTATCCCTGTTCTTCTTGACCATCCCTTCAATCTGGAAACAGGTCAGCGTGTCTCAGTTCTCAAACCTGGTGACCTTCTCTACATGACAACTATGTACCCATCTCCATTCTATCCCACCTGAAGAAGATCCTTGAGAGAACAGTCTTCAAACAAATCTCTATGTGTTCAAGCACAACCTCCTCTCTCCCTACCCACATGGTTTAAAGCAAGACCACAGTATCACTACTGCCTTGGCCTGTTTTACTGACCATGTCATCAAGGGGATGGATCACAGTAAAGTAACTGTTGCCATGTTTGTGCATTTGACAAAAGGCTTGCAACCTGGTGGATCACAACCTCCTCTTGGGCAAACTTACTCACCTTGGGTTCACCACTGCAACCATGTCCTGGTTTCAAAATTACCTCTTGGGGAGAACCCAGGTGGTCTGCACTGGGGGGGGTGTCACTTAAATCCTTGCATATATCAAGTGATGTCCTCCAAGGGTCCATCCTCTGGCCCCTTCTGTTCTCCTTATTTATGGACTGCCTCCCCAAGGACTCTAAGCAGTGAAAAATGCTTCTTTATACTAATAATCTGATTCTTTTCCTTAGTGCCAAGTCTCCATTCAAAATATCCTCCAACCTCACAGAGGACTTCAGTGCTGCCCAGAGGTGGTTCCTAGCCAACAGCCTCATCGTTAATGCCAAAAAGACCAAGGCCATGCTGTTCAGGTCCAAGCCTAGGCTGATCAAGGGAGTTGCAGGAGCCAGCCCCCTGAATGTCCAGTCACAAGATGGAACCCTCCTCAAACTGGTCACAGCCTTTAAATACCTTGAGGTTACATTTAAACTCTTCATGACCTGTTCAGAACACATTGGGCTTATGATCAAACACATCAATCAGAAATTGGGGCTTGGTTTCTGGCTAAAAGACCATAAGACTTCTGAAGTATGGCTGTTCATTGCTACTGACATATTCCTCCCCATGCTGGACTACTGCTTCCCTATTTACATATGAATCTCCTCCTCTAGCCTGTCTGGACCAAAAACAGTCTATAACAATATATTTAGGTTTGTTTTAATGCCTCCATACTCCACTTACCACTGCTGTCTTTACAAGTCCCTTGGCTGGTTCTCCCCTTATGCCGACTGTTAATACCTGACCAGTTGCCTCATTGATAAAACCTTTTAGGATATGGAGTCCTCCCTTTTGAATTACTTCCTCAAGCCCAGGCTTTGCCACTGCAGCCTCAGGTCCTCCTCATGTCTACTCTTGGAACATCCCCAGGTAACAACCTGTGTGGGTTAAAAAGGCTGTCTCTGTTCCTGTCCCTTGTCACTGGAATAGCCTGCCACTCTTACTCTGATCTCTAGGGACAAACTGCTTATTCAAATCCCACTATAGGGTGTATCTCATGTCTGTTGTAACCTGCAAATGCCCCCCCCCCAATATTGCTATATTTCTCCTGCCATTTGACCTCTATGCATGTTCAGCATTTGGTTATGAAAGTGTGCCTTGAAATGCTTTTGCTTATTTTGTATTTTGTGTAAATTTTCTGAATTTTTGTATATTGTGTAACTTGTCCAAATTGTTTGAGTGTCTGTTTTCTCTGCTATAGTTACTATATTGCACCATGTCCTGCACACTATTGACATATTTTCCCAGTCATTTTGTTGTACTGTGTTAGTCCAATTGCATTCTATCCTGTATATGTTACTTGTCTTGCTTTAATGTACATTTGCCATAACAAGTTATGTGCCATCTTGATGGCCCAGGTCATCCCTGAAAGTGGTCCCTGGGACCAGCACACCCACCTAGTAAATAAATTAATAAATATCTGTGATTTTGGAAGTGAGGTAACTTTTTCATATAGAAATATTATACATATATCTATACAGTGTGTATATATATATATATATATATGTATGTATGTATGTATTCATTGCAAAAAAACTGCCTTAATGCATCAGTTTGGGTTTTTTTTAAAGCAAAAAAAGCTGGGAAATTCGATGTTAGGGTTATCAACCCTACCACCCCACTATCACCCCCCCACTCTCCACACACCAACAAGCGTCAGGGTATGCCTTGGAATCATTGGCCCTAACTCTCACCCCATTCCATGTGTAAACAAGATGAGATGTTACAGTATAGGAGAATGGGATGAGAGTTAGGCCCAGCAACTCCAAGGCACACCTTGACACCTGTTGGTGTGTGGAGGGTAGGGGGGTGGGGGTGGGATGGTAGGGCTGGTAACCCTAACATCAAATTTCCCAACTTTTACACTTTAATAAAAATCCTAACTGATGCATTAACGTAGTTTCTTTCAATGAATTTCCCTTCTTTTTGAGAAAGTGTAATGTAACTGGTATGTGGTTGTGGGAGTGCGGCCCTCTGGACCTGCACTCCCTCACATAACCATTGTTGCATAATGATATGCATAAGTGGGAGGCGTGGGCCCTCTGGGCCAAGCTCACATTACATAAGCACGGACATACCGCAGCCCTATAGTCATGAAAAGTAACCCTTGTAACACTAATTTGGCAATATCTCAGTAACCGTAGCAACTATAGAAAACATTCCACTGCGGTTGTAATCATGACTTCAAAACCTCCATAGGTGCTTAGTCCACTAAGCTGCAGAGAGTGAAAAATCTGTATCTCTAATCGTTTTCAAGATACGGGCACCGAAAGGTACCACAATTCAACGGACGCACGTAACTCGGGAATTTTTATGATTTTTGCACCCAATTTTCAACTTGGCATTTTGGGAACCCCGCCTCATGAACAATTTCACTGTCATTTTGTTAATCTGTCCCGAAAGTTGAGTTTGCACAGTGAATGCCCCATTCTGTGCCACAGGTGCGAAATCATGTTTTGGGCAGGATGTAAAAAGTGACAGCTGTATACTGTTCATGAGGAGGTGTGGAAAAGGGTAATGTTGAAAATCAGGAGGTAAAATATGAAAAATTGGCAAAGTTATGAAAGCGAGAAGAAACTGCACAATGCACGCTCATAACGTGGCCATTTTTGGGAATTTTTTAACCAAATTTTCAGCATGGGCTTTTTGGGAAATCCCCTCATGAACACTGGCACTGTGATTTTGTTAATCCATCCTGAAAGTTGATTTCGCACAGCAACCATGCCATTCTGCGCCAGAGGTGTGAAAACACATTTTGGGCAGTATGTGAAAAATGGCAGCTGTACTGTTCATGGGGAGGTATGAAAAAATGGCAATGTTGAAAATCTGGAGTGAAAATATTACAAATTGGTGAAGTTATGAGCTTGCGTAGAAATTGCACAATGCACGTTTGTAACACGGTTGTTTTGGATTTTATGCACCATTTTCAACATGGGCTTTTTGGGACCTCCCCTCATGAACACTGGGACTGTCATTTTGTTAATCTGTCCCAAAAGGTGATTCTGCGCAGCGACCGCAAAATCACCTTTTGGGAGCCAGTAACGAGATGACAGTGACATTGTTTATGAAGTGGGTTCCCAAAAACCCCATGTTGAAATTTTGGTGCTAAAATCTCAAAACATGGCCAAGATATCACATAAATTGACCCCCATTGACTGCCATTACACGGCTTACCTTTGATTTCTCAGTTTGCGGTTCGGCTTTGAAGAGTGCAGACGTGCCCTGGTCCACAGAAGATGACTGCGCTCAACCTCTGGAGGTAAGTATGGGGTGCAGGAAAGTGGGTACACAGAGGGAGGTTTGGGATCGGGAAGGGGGGACGTGGGGAGATGATGAGGGACCATTTTCTTTCTTTCAGTTTTTTTATATTTTTTTTACTAAAAGACGTTGGGGGACTGTTTTCTTTATTTCAGGCATGAATGCTGACCATGGAGGGGCATGCTGTAATTGAGGACACAAAGAGTGGGCTCCCCAGTGTCCTGCTTTGCTGGGGGCTACCGCTGACACAGGGATTGGGCACCTCATTGTCGGACATGATTTATCTTTGTAGGGGCTACTGCCGACCAGGGATTGGGCACCCCATTGTCAGCCATGGATCTTTCTGTTGGGGACTCTGGGAATGGGCTCCCCAGTGTACCATACTGGAGGGGGGCTCTAGTGCTGACATGGGAATTGGGTACCCCATGTTGCAAAAGTGTTTTAATCATTTTTTTTCCTATTTTTGGGTCACGACCTAGGATCCTAGGTCATATCTCATGCACATGAACTAGGATCCTAGGTCATATTACGTGGATACGAAGTAGGATTTAAATGATTAAAAAACACATTTCACTGGAATATTTTGTTCCATAAAGTGCAGAATGCACCAAAGGGGGTCCCAATAAGCAAGTTACATGTGTTGGTTCCTGCCAAGAATATCATTTTGGGAGGTTTCAAAAAATTTTTTTGGCAAAACTGAAAACAAGATGGTGGCCATATGAAGTAGGAATTTCTCCATATGGAGAAGGATACCTACTTTGTTTCATACAGCTATGCTGAAGTGCCTACTGAGCATGCTCAGAAACAATTGTTTCAAATTTTTTAATTGCAATAACTTAAAAACTTAAAAATGACTTATTCTTTTTATACCAGACTAGCAAAAGGCACATCTGTGGGTTAGTCCCTTTCTACCCTGAAGGTTTCATGCCAAACCACCAAACCCTCTGGGCTGTAGGCAAGTTCAAAGAAAAATCCCAGCAAAGTCAATGGGTAAAAACATGTTTTTTCACCTTTCTGTTACTTGGAGACTGCATATCCAACCAGAACTAACCTTGACAGACCAAGAGATCCACCACACTGGAAGGAGCATACCAAATTTTGTGCAAATCCGTTCAACGGTTGTAAAGTTATTAAAGTGCAAAATCTTGAGTTTAACATTGAAGTGCCTACTCAACCCTAACTATAGAGGTGCGTCTGCACCCTTATATATATATATATATATATATATATATATATATACACACACATATGAACATATGAAGAAGCCAGCAGAAGAAGGCCATTTGGTCTATCAAGTCTGCTCATATTGTAGGGTCCACAGCTTGAGCTAATGTCCCTGCCATCCCTCCCATTCCTTCCATCCTCCCTACCCATGATCCTTACCTTCCCCTATCTTATCCCATCTTGTCTTAAAAGCTGCCCACTGTCTTTAACAAGATGATCTCTTCTAGCGACGCATTCCAAGTTTCCACCACCCTCTCTGTGAAGAAGTGCTTCCTGACCTCCATCCTAAACCTCCCACCCTCCAGCTTAAGACTGTGCCCCCTCATGTTATGATTGCCACTCAGCTTAAAGAGACTCTCCTTAACAACCTTATTTATCCCTTTCAAGTACTTTAACATCCCAATCATGTCCTCTCTCTCTCTCTCTCTCTCTCATCTTCCAGTGAGTACATGTTCAGTGCCCTCATCCTTTCCTCATACGCCTTACTCTGCTGACCAGCTATCATCTTTGTAGCCCTCCTCTGGACCTTCTCCAGTAGGTTAATGTCTTTTTGAGGTGTGGGCTCCAGTACTGACCTCCATACTCTAGATGTGGTCTTACCAGTGACCTGTACAAAGGCAGTATAACCTTCTGTCTCCTACTACTGATCCCCCTAGATATGCATCCCAGCATCTTGTCTGCCTTTGCTGCTGCTTTCTTGTACTGTGTGGAGTGCTTCAGGTCACAAGTGATCATCCTCTGATGCAGATACTAGGACTCCACCCAGGTAGTACTCTGTCCTAGGATTCCTAGCTCCAATATGCATAACTTTGCATTTTTGGCATTGAAGCCAAGCTGCTAGATCCTGGACCACCTCCCTAGCTTTTCCAGATCTTACAGTAGGTCCTGTATCCCTTCAGCTGTGTCCACTCTCCCACAGAGCTTAGTGTCACCCACGAATAGGCACATTTTGCCCTTAATGCCATCTCCATTGTCATTGATGAAGACATTGAACTACACCAGCCCCAGCACCGAGCCCTGCAGGATGACATTGGTTACCTCTCTGGTGCCAGATAACTCTCCCCAACAACCACCCTCTGTCAGCCAGTTTTCCACCCATTTGGTCATTTTTTCTCCAACCTGAGATCCACCAACTTCCTGATCAACCTTTTGTGGGGGCACAGAGTCAAAGGCCTTGCTGAAATCAAAATAGGGCATGTCTGCTGCTTGGCCCCTGTCTACTGTCTTAGTGACACAGTCAAAGAAGTCAATCAGATTTGTTTGACACTAATCCCCCCCCCCATGAACCCATGCTGCCTATCATCCTGGAGACCATGTTCCTCTAGATATTCCATCAACCTTTCCTTTAGAATGGTCTCCATGAGCTTGCCCACAATGAAAGTCAGGCTGACTGGTCTGTAATTCCCTGGCCCATCCTTGGAACCGGTTTTGTGAAAGGGTACTACATGTGCTGTTCTCCAGTCCTGCGGTATCATGCCTGACTCTAGTGAACTATTAAATAGGTCTGAAAGTGGCCCTGCCAGCTCCTCAGCCAGTTCCTTTAGTTCCCTTGGATGTACTCTGTTCAGGCCTGGTGATTTGTCCACCTTCAATGCCAGCAGCCCCTCTCTCACTCTATCCTCCTCTATCACTTCATCTGTGTTCCCATCCTCCCCTGCTCCTCTTTTCCGTCCTGAAGGCACTGGTCCATCCTTCTCCCTGGTGAAAATGGAACAGAAGTATTAATTTAGTATCTCTGCTTTTCCCCCATTATCCTCCACCCACTCCACCCCTTTCTTAAGCCTAACAGTCCCTTTCTTCTTGTCCCTTTTCTCACTTATATAGCGAAAGAAAGCCTTCTCCCCTTCTTAATTCCTTCAGCTATCCGTAGCTCTTTCTGTGCCTTTGATCACCTCAGGTAATTTTCACTATCCACCTCTCTTGGTCTTCCTGAATTTTCTATAGGCCAACCTCTTTTCCCTTACTGCCTGGGCAACACCAGAACTGAACCAGCTGGGCGCTTTGGCCCTTGTGTTCTTCCCCCTTAGCCTAACACACTCATCTGTGGCAACCAGTATTCCTTCCTTAATGATGGACCACCTTTGGTCCACCCCATATCTGCTCTGATGCCCACCAGATGGCTTCTTAGCACTTCATCCATTTTCCTGAAGTCCGCCCTCCTGAAATCCAAGATTTTGATCTTAGTTGGAATGCTTTCCCTGCCCATATCCACCTGGAACCACACTCTGCAAAGGTCCCTTCCACCCAGTGGCTCCCTGACCATTATTTCCTTTACATGCTCCCCATTTGTGAGTACCAGATCAAGAATTGCCCCAGCTCTTGTTGGTTCAGTAATGCACTGAGTCAGGAACCCACTCTGCAGTCCTTCCAGGATCACCTGACTCCTAGAACATGTTGTGGATGGTATGCTCCAGTCCACTTTGGGTAGGTTGAAGTCCCCCACAATTACCACCTCTTCTTTCCCCACAGCTTCCAATATTTGTGAGTTCAGTTCCCTGTCCCTTTTCTCATCCTGACTGGCTGGTCTGTAAAACACCCCCAACCTCATCTTTCTCCCTCTATTGGACCTTAACTGAACCCATAATGCCCCCACCTCCCCTTCCTCTGACTCCTCCCTTGTGTAAGTTATTCCCTCCCTGATATAAACTGCCACCCTTCCCCCCTTCCTGACTACCCTGTCCCTCCTGTATAGTTTATATCCAGGGATCGCAAGGTCCCAGTCATGGTGTGATGTTGCCCAAGTCTTGGTTACTGCAGCTATATCCACCCTCCTGTCTGCTAATAATGCCTACAGGTCGTCCATCTTGTTTCTGAAGACTCTTCGCATTCAGAGAAACCAAATCTCCACCTTGAATCTGACCGTCCTTCTCTTCCCTGTATTGTTCTATTCACATTTATCTCCTCTGTGTACACCCCTCCACGTACCCTTGTTATGTGTTCCTCATCCCCTCCACACTTTGCTAACTGTGATCTTGCCCCTTCCACCTCCTCCCTCCAGACCTCTTCCATTACTGTGGGGGGGGTTCTCTGATCTCCTCCTCCTCTCGGAGTCTGTGGGCCTACATGCCCAGTGCTCCTCCCCTCAGTAGTTTAAATTGTGTAGTGGTTATGTATTCCCCCAGTTTGTCCCTGAGTACCCTCAAACCCTCCCTACATACTCCACACAGTGTATGTATATATATATATATATGTATATATATATATATATATATATATATATATATATATATATATTGTATATATGTATAGTGGCACAGTAGTGCCACTATTGTTAGGGTTGCACAGTCACTTTTATGTTAAACCTAAACTTTTGCACCTTAATAATTTTGAAACAGTTTGTCTGATTTGCCTGAAATGTTGCATGTGCTGTCTGGTACCATAGATCTCTGGATCCGATAAGTTCTGTTCTGTTCTGATCGGATAAGCTGTGGTGTGCCAAAAAATGTGAAAAATAGCACTTTTTTGGCAAATTATTTGCTTGGGGCTGTGACAACCTACCTCTCTCTGGGCTGGAACAGCTTTTAGAGAGGTGTCTATCCTCGGGTATTCGCTGCCACCAGCTGGGGTTTGCCAGCGCCAACCTCCCAAGCTTATAAAACTGGGTAATCAAACGTGCAATTGCACAGATCAAAGTCTGGTATTATGTCTCTCTCGGATGGCGGATGCTAAACAGAGTTTACCTCAGCCAGTGGAAACCATGTATTTATTACCTTAGAAAAATTACATCACAGTCACAACGGTTGAGTAAATAAATAGCTTTTTACTTAACAGAAAGTTAAAAGAAGCATTACAGAATATCTATACTCAACACAAGAGAGTAAAACTGTTACAGAAAAAGTAAACTGTTTTTTAAATAACAGATGACAAAACAGAAAAAGGCTATTATTGAGATATGCTAGAATCAATCTTACTCTTCCCTATTCTTCCAGAGACACTGACCCTATGCTGTCTGCGAGCTCCCACGGACATAGCTAGAAGGGTAGGCTCCAAGCTTATGTTTTTCCCTCCAGCTCCAAGAGTAACTAACTTACTCACTGTCTTTCAGCATTTTATAATCTCTCTTGAGATTAGGTAATTCCTATTCCCCTTTTGAATGCACCAGCCATCTACCATGTATATATTTAATTGTCCCAATCAGATTGAACACCTATCAGTGGCCAATTATATTCCCTTTTAACTGTACGTTTATATTTGAGTGAACCAATCCCTTTAAACTGTGAGTCTGTGTGGATGTAATTTATGGCCCACTCAGCCAGATGCTGCTGGACAGTGGAATTCCAGCCTGTGTGTGTGTGTTTTTCCAAACAACTAAAAAATTGTCTGCTTGGAGAATCCAAAACATTAACTCCTTCTTTCCCATTTCTGTCAATTCCCCCCACCCACGTGATGAAGGTGTGTCCCTTGGGCTACCCCAAGTGACACAGCTATTCATGCAACAGCTGGGAAGTGCCCAAAGTATCCAGCCATGCTATTAGACCTGTCTAGATAGTCCATCCGCATTGGCATTTTGTTTGCCACTACGGTGCTGGATGGTCATGTTGTATGCCTGCAATACTAAACTCCAATGTAGTAGTTTTTCATTTTGCCCACTTGACCTATGAAGCCAGATTCAGTGGATTATGATCTGTGACCACAGCAAATTCTCTCCCATATAGGTAAGGATGCAGCTTCTGAAGGGCCCACACTATTCCCAAGCATTCTTTCTCAATTGTGGCATATGCCTCCTCTCTGGGCAAAAACCTCTGGCTGAGGTACACAACCAGATGCTCCTCCCCCGCTGGGTAACCTGGCTCAGCACGGCCCCCAGCCCATGATCTGAGGCATCCATATGGACCATAAACTTTAGACTGTAATTGGGGCTGGCCAATACAGCTGGGCCACTTAAGGCCTTCTTTAGCTCCTGAAAAGTGACCTCACATCCTTCTGACCACTGCACCTTATCTGGCTTTCCCTTCTTGGTTAGGTCTGTTAGGGGCTTAGTCAGATCACTATAGTGAGGAACAAACCTTCGGTAGTACCCTGCTGTCCCCAGAAATGCCCTTACCTGTTTCTTGGTGGTAGGAGTAGGCCAGGCCCAGATGGCATTGACCTTTGCAGGCTCTAGGTGTATGTGTCCTCTACCCACCCAGTGCCCAAGGTAGGACACTTCTGCCATACCTATCTGGCACTTTTCTGCTTGGACTGTCAGACCTGCATTCGCATTCTTCAGCCTGTGGAACACATCCTGTACATTCTTGATGTGCTCATCCTATGTCTGGCTATATATAGCTATATCATCTATATACGTCAATGCAAACTCACCTACCCCAGACAGAATGCGAACCACAAGTCATTGAAAGGTTGTAGGTGCATTCTTCATTCCAAATGACATTACCTTGAATTCATATAAACCAAATGGAGTGACAAAAGCTGATCTCTCCCTGGCTGCAGGGGTCAGAGGTACCTGCCAGTAGCCCTTTGTTAAGTCTATTGTGGTCAGATACTTGGCTCCCCCAAGTTGCTCCAGGGTCTCGTCTGTTCTGGGCATGGGATAGGTGTCAGACTCCGTGCAGCTATTAAGCTTCCAATAGTCAATGCAGTATTGTGTGTAGCCATCCTTTTTGGGGATCAATACCACATGCAATGCCCAGAGGCTACTACATTCCTGGATTACTCCAAGTTCCAGCATCTCCTTGAGCTCCCTTTTCATGGTCTGCTTAACTTGTGCAGGTACCCTGTAGGGAGACTGTTTCAGGGGAACCTGGGTCCCTGTATCCACATGGTGCTCTGTCATCATGGTGTACCCTGGTTTCTCTGTGAACACGTCCTCAAATTCTGTCAGCACACCCCAAATTTCTTGCCCCGGGCTGGTGTCAGCTGTTCGGAGAGGGTAAGGTTGTCCATGGAGGATGCAGTCCGGGGCTCTCCGAGCAGGTCCACCAGTGGATCCATCTCAGTTTCCTCCTCTGGGGCACTGCATACAGCAAGGACCAATTTCTCCCTGTCACAGTAGGGCTTCAGTATGTTAACATGGTACACCTTCCACCTGCATCACCTGTCCAGTAGCTCTATCATGTAATTGACATCACTAACCTTTTGGACAATGGAGAATGGCCCTTCCCATGCTGCCTGTAGTTTATTCTGTTGGACAGGGATGAGTGCCATCACTCGCTGTCCCACCTCATATTCTCTGGCTCGAGACCCATGGTTGTACCAGACTTTCTGCCACTGTTGTGCAGTGGCCAAGTGCTCCTGAGCAAGCCCCATGAGCTCCTTAAGGTGGGTCCTGATGTTCAGGACATACTCCACAACAGACTCCCCTTGGGAGGTACGGTCACCCTTCCATTCATCTTGAATCAAATCTAGGGGCCCCCACACCCTATGACCAAATAGGAGCTCGAAAGGTATGAAACCTGTGGACTCCTGTGGGACTTCCCTGCATGCGAATAGGAGATGAGGCAAATATTTGTCCCAGTCCCTCTTATGCTGACCTGCAAAAGTCCTTAGCATGGTCTTAAGGGATGAATTAAATCGCTCCACCAGACCATTAGCTTGGGGATAGTATGGGGAGGTTTTGAGCTGCTTTACCCCACACTTCTCCCACAAACTACTCATGAACCCTGATATGAAATTGGCACTCTGATCTGACAGTATCTCCTGGGTAAAGCCTATCTGGCTAAATATTCCCAACAGTGCATCTGCCACTGGTTCTTCCTCAGAGGATGATAGGGTCATTGCCTCTGGGTATCTTGTGGCATATTCGACTACCACCAGGATATATCACTTGCCAGTGGGCCTTAGGGTGTTCAGTGGCCCCAATATGTCCACAGCTACCCTCTTGAAGGGTTCATTAATAATGGGCAGGGGCATCAAAGTTGCCGTGGCCTTATCCCCCATGTTCCCCACCCATTGGCACTGTGGACAAGTCCTGCAATAATTTGTTACATTCTTGCCAGTACCAGGCCAGAAGAAATTGTTGGTCAGCCGCTTTTTTGTGTGCCTCACTCCCAAGTGGCCTGAAAAAGGGATATCATGAGCAAGGGCCAAAAGCTGCTGACGGTGAACCTTAGGGACTACCAGCTGCTGGAGCACCTCACCGTCTAGCCCTTCCTCTGTTGTACAATCTCTGTACAGCAGCCCATTCTCCCAGTAAACTGACTCTTTACCCCACTGCGGACCCTCAGCCTATTAGCTATTTTTCTCAGTTTTTGCAAGGTAGGATTAGTTCACTGTGCAGCGCTCAGCTACCCTTGTCTGACCCTTCCCAGCACCCCTTTAGAAGGAAGTCCTGTGGGCTCCTTTATTTGTGACTGGAGTTCAGTACTGCTGCTTCTAGCCAGCCCCTCCCCTGTGCTAGCCACTTCCTCAGCTGCTGAGGGAGGGGCTGGACCACCTTGAGTCACCCCCTCTTCACCCTCAGAAACTTGCCCTTTTGCCTGACTATGAGTTGCAACACACACCAGTTTTTTCCTGTGGTCAAAATCATTCCCCATGATCACGTTTACAAGGAGGTCCTCTACGACCCCCACCTCCTTTTCTCCATGGTCCCCTTCCCAGATCAGGAATACTCTAGCCGTTGGTATTTGGACTGCTGGCCCTGTGACTCTTCAGATCCTGGAGTATTTCCCTGGCAATATCTGCTCTGCCCGGATGAGATCCTGCCTCACCAGGGAGATGTCAGCACATGTGTCCCTCAGTCCCTGTGTTACTGTTCCATTAACTACAATGGGATGCAGATTCTCATCAGAGGAGAGTGGTTCTTTAGGCAGGACACACCCCACAAACACACCAGTGCTATTTTGATCACCCCTTCCCCCATGCCTCTGCCCCTTAACCATTTTTTGAGGGCAGTTATATCTCAAGTACCCCACTTGATTGCAAATATGACATGTTTTGGATCCTGTCTCTTGGGTCCCTTTAGAACCAGAGAGTTCTGCTTTGGGTTTAGGTGCAGGCTGGTTTCCTTTGGGCTGCCCCCCATGGGACCCCTTATAAACCTGTGCTGCCCCTCACCATGAGACTTATGCTGTGTGTATGGCCTGCTAGACATGTGCATGTCTGCACTTGCTGCCACCCCCTTTGAGGAGGTGCATGCCCTGTCTACGAGCCATACACACATATCCTCAGGTACAATTTTAAGAAATGTTTCCCTCACAAACAAATCTTTGATTTAGTTCCACAGTGTCTGATTTAGCCCCTTCCCCCCTCCTATCAAGGTAAGTGCACAGTTGAACCTGCGGTTCCACATAACTGTCTTCTGGGCTTTTCTTTAACTCCCTAAATTTTCTTCTGTAAGCCTCAGGAGTTAATTCAAAATGTTTCAACAGCACTGTTTTAACCTTATCATAATCAGCATAGTCTTCATCACTCATTTTAGAAAATGCATGCAAAGCCCTCCCTGTAAGTAAGGGTGTGAGATAAGTTGACCATGAAGCCTTAGTCAATTGGAATTGCTCAAATACTGTCTCAAATTACCTTAAAAATAGATCACGGTAATTTCCCTCCCTAAACTGAGGGAACAATTTATTTAATTAATTTTGGCTTCATGAGAAGAACTCACTCCACCATTACTCATGGTTTGATCGCTGTGCAGGCTTATCATCTCCTTCTTATGCTGTTGTCTCTGAAGTTCAAGCTGTTGTTCCTTTTCTTTGTCCTGACATTCTTTCTCTCTGTCTGCCAGTCTCTTTTCTTCCAGTTCTTTCTCTGCTTCTCATCTTTTTGGTTCTGCTTCCAACCTTCTTGTTTCTGCTTCCCACTTTCTTGTTTCTGCTTCAGCAACCAGTCTTTTCACCTTCAGCGTCTTGTCTTACAGCAACAGCTGCAGTCACAGTGCATCAAGCTGGTTTGGGGGGGTCTGCTACATCAGCTTCTGACTCACCCCCAGGGACTGTCTGCTTCTGGTCATCTGCCACCAGGGCAGATATGAGGTCTGCCTTTTTCTTGTGTTTTAGACCTTCAAGCTGAACCCCCTTTTCCTGGCAGTCTTCACAAAGCTGTTGCACAGTAAGCGAGTCATACTCCATGGAGCTCATTCTCTAACCCTACACTACACTGTGCTGACTGAAAACAAAAAAAAAACAGTTGTACAAGTGTATCCTCTTATATATCCTGTTTTGCAACTACTAAGGTAAATGTTCCACTGGCAAACTACTTATCTCAGTGTGCTAAACAGTTCATTATCATCACCCCACCACTGTCAACCAATTGTGACAACCCACCTCTCTCTCTCTGTGCTGAAACAGCTTTTAGAGAGGTGTCTGTCCTCAGGTATTCACTGCCACCAGCTGGGATTCGCCCAGCACCAACCTCCCAAGTTTGCAAAACTGGGTAATCAAACATGCAATTGCACAGATCAAAGTCTGGCAGTGTGTCTCTCTCGGATGGTGGATGCTAAACAGAGTTTACCTCAGCCAGTGGAAACTATGTATTACCTTAGAAAAATTACATCACAGTCACAACTGTTGAGTAAATAAATAGCTTTTTACTTAACAGAAAGTGAAAAGAAGCGTTACATGATATCTATATTCAACACAAGAGAATAGCACTGTTACACTGTTACAGGAAAAGTAAACAAATGTTTTTTAAATAACAGATGACAAAACAGAAAAAGGCTTTTACTGAGATATGTTAGAATCAATCGTACCGTTATATTCCCTTTTAACTGTACGTTTATATTTGAGTGAACCAATCCCTTTAAACCGTGAGTATGTGTGGATGTAATTTATGGCCCACCCAGCCAGATGCTGATGGACAGTGGAATTCCAGCCTGTGCGTGTTGCTGCTGGACAGTGGAATTCCAGCCTGTGTGTGTTGCTGCTGGACAGTGGAATTCCAGCCTGTGTGTGTTGCTGCTGGACAGTGGAATTCCAGTCTGTGTGTGTTGCTGCTGGACAGTGGAATTCCAGCCTGTGTGTGTTGCTGCTGGACAGTGGAATTCCAGCCTGTGTGTGTTGCTGCTGGACAGTGGAATTCCCGCCTGTGTGTGTGTGTTTTTCCAAACTGCTAAAAAAGTGTCTGCTTGGAGAATCCAAAACATTAACTCCTTCCTTCCCATTTCTGTCACAGGGGCTATGGCCTACATGGTTTGGGGTCTGGTCTGAAATTGCCTTGCTATATGGGGTCTGGGTCACTGGTGTGCCTTTTGAAGGTTTGGTGAAAAAATATTAATCCATTCAAAAGTTAATAAACTTTAAAGTTTCCCATTATAGCTTATGGGGATAAAAATATGTCCACCTCTAAAGCAGTTTTTGCTTTTGCAAAAGGACTTTTAACTGCCACAAATGGGTTATGCACTTTCGTGCTGCCACCATCTTGTTTTCAGTTAGCGACGGCTAAAACAAACGCTGTAATTCAAAAAATACTGCCCCTTGGTAAACACAAACAGTTCTGTTTACCTAACTGGGGCCCGAGGAACATGATCCTGACATTACATTTTAAAAACAGTGGCCAGAAAGAGGTTTTCTGAGTTTCAGCCATTGGTAGTGTCGTAATTTGTGGCATTTCTTTTGTAAAAGTGCCACAAATTGCTTAAGGTTTCACACAACTAACGGCACAGTAGCGTGTAAACTGCCACAAATTGTGGCACTGTTCCACAAAAATTGCTGCAATTTGCAGCACTACTTGGCTGGGAAAACTCATTGCCACCAGTTCAACAGCCCAAAACCTTTTCTGGACACTTTTTGGGCCACATAATGGCAGAATTGTGCTCTTCGGCCCCTGTTTAGATAAACACCTGTTGGTGTTTACCTAATAACAGGAGTTTTACTCCTTTTACTGTCTCTAAGGGGGCAGAGGCATGTTTTATTTCATGAAAATGTTTTTGCCCCAGGAGTGCCCAATCTCCGTGTCGATATGTAGCCTCCCCGAGTAGTGTGGAACACTGAGAAGTCCACCCCCAGTGGTTTCATGTGATGATAGTGAATGTATATCACCAAAAAGAATTTCAGCGATGTACAATTGCCAGTGACCCGACTTCCGGCAAATTAAAGTGTTTTTGTTGGGGGGGAGCTGCACACTCCCCCCCACTGTCCCTTTACTAAGGACTCTTAACTCCAGAGGGGTACATGTCAAGGATGGGGCAAAACACAGCAGCGAAAAAAATAAAATAGACCACCACAAGCAGCAGCAAAACAATTGTCCCTAGGCAAGTCCCAAACTCAGTGCCTACTGCACCATAGCCAGCCCCCCTCACCACTACACCACAGGACTGGCTTGGTTGCAGCCGGCTCACCTCTCTTCCTAAACTCTCCATCCTATCCCTCCCCTACAGCTCCCTATCCCTTCCCTTCTGGTCGCATTTGTCACTAAACCATCGCTACCCTTTCAGGGTAGCTGATGATGATAGTGCTATAAATGAGTCACTGTTTTTACTGTCACTTATTTATAAGTGCTGTCATCACTGGATACCATCCCCAGTGTCTCCAAATATTTAATTGTTACTACCAACACTGGGATGCCCACCCACAGTGTCAGATGCCTTACCCCAAGCCCATTGTTATAATAAATATTTACATTTCTGACATCAGGGTGCCCAATCCCCATGTTGGCATTCTTAAGTAAACTCCCTCTCCTGTACTCAGGGACACTTTGGAGCCCACTCCCGTGTCCCAAAATGATGTTTTTTGTTAAATCTATTGAAAAAGAAAACTGTCCTCTGATGCTTTTTTTTTAAATCTGTAAAAAAGAAAACGGTCCCTCGTCATGTCCCTCATCCCCCTCCCCAATACCAACCCTCCCACTGAGCAACATACCACCCCACAACTCCCCCCTTGCCTTATACCTACCACTGGAGACTGTCAGCTGCAATCTTCTGTGGACCGGTACACGTCTACATTCTTCAAAGCCAAACTGCAAACTGAAGAATCCAGGTAAGCACTGTATAATGGCTGTCAATGGCATTTTGAACTTATGTTGATATCTCAGCAATTTTTTTGAATTTTAACACCAGATTTTCAACATGGACTTTGTGGGACCCCACCTCATAAACGCTGTCACCGTCATCTCATTAATTTGACTCATATGGTGATTTCACAGTCGCTGTGTGAAATCACCTTTCAGGCCCGAGTAACAAAATAACAATGCCAGTGTTTATGAGGTGGGTCACAAAAATCCCATGTTGAAAATTTGGTGTTAAAATTTGAAAAACACCTGAGTTACGCACAGTCATTGAATTTTTTCTACGCACGCTCATAACATCATCAGTTTTTAGTATTTTCATTCTAAATTTTCAGCATTGCCATTGTTTCATACCACCTCACAAACAGTACAGCTGTCGTTTTTCTCATCCTGCCTGAAATGTGTTTTTGCACCTGTGGCACAGAATGGCGCGGTCACTGCGTGAAATCCCCTTTTAAGACTGATAAATAAAATTTCAGTTCCTCTGTTCATGAGGTGGTGTTCCAAAAATGCCATGTTGAAAATTTGGTAAAAAAGTACTAAAAATTACCTAGTTTTATGCGTCCATTGAACGTATTCTACTCACGCGCATAACTTTGGTACTTTTCAATATTTTGCTGCCAAATTCTAAACATAGCCATTTTTTCATGCCACCTCATGAACAGTATAGCTGGTATTTTCCACATCCTGCCTAAAATGTGTTTTAGTGCCTCTAGTGCAGAATAGCATTGCAGTTGCACATAATTATGTTTTGCCTTACATTTCACAATGTCTCAGTAGCGGGGTACATGAGGTGGGGTAATAAATTGGCTATGCTGACAATTTGGTCACTGTTGTTTGACACATGGACGTGCAGGGCCCTTCCACACCTACATACATATGCACATCTACTGAGGGATGGTCTGAAGGACCCTGCCCTTCCCCAGTAAAATAAGGATACTATTATACTATTTCAAACAGAAGGGAAATTCATTGCAAAAACTCCATTATTGTATCATCTAGAGTTTCTATTACAGAAACAAAAGTCTGGGAATTGTTCATTATCATTTCTCATTTCTACACACACTAACAGTGTCAAGGTGTGCCTTTTTTGTCATCGGGCCTAACTCTCACCCCATTCTCCTATACTGTACCATCTCAGCTTGTTTACACATGGAATTGGGTGAGAGTTATGACCGTCAACCCCAAGGCACACCCTGATGCCTGTTGGTGTGTGTAGGGTGGGTGTGGGGTGGTAGGGTTGGTAACCATAACACTGAATACATATATATATATATATATATATATGTATATAGGGGCACAGTCACGCCCCTATAGTTGGGGTTGAGTAGGCACTTTAATGTTAAACCTCAATTTGTGTGTGTTAATAACTTTGCAACCATTCAACAGATTTGCATGAAATTTCGGATGTGTGGTCTGGTATGGTAGATCTCTTGATGTACCAAGTTGCATTTTGGTCAGACATACAGTTTCTGTGCAGCAAAATGCTAAAAAATGCACTTCTCACCACTTTTGACGTGTTTTTTGCCCATGGTGCTGCGACCACTCCGTGTGGCCTTTTGGTCTGAAATTTGGAACGTTGAAAGAGTTTGAGTCAATGAACAATACAGCATTTGTCTGGTTAAAAAAATTATTAATCCGTTCAAAAATTATTCAACTTTTAATTTTCAAGTTTTTGCATGCTCAGTTCACTCCAAAATGTATATGTATTTTTGACAAAGTAGAAATGGTCTCATGGTCAAGAATTTTGTCAGCTTGCAGACTAAGATTGTAAAAAAATCCTAGTCTATCAGAAAAATTCCTTGTCCACAAGCTGCCATCTTGTTTTCAGATTTTCAGCCAAACAAAATGTCGTAGCTTTGTCCACAGGTGACTTTTGGGCCAAATTAGGTTTTGTTCAGGGTGATGCCCTCTACAAAGCCATGCCTCTGGTTTGATTTGTTTTTGTCAAAAAATAGCTTTTTAAAAATGTGCAATTCTTTGATTGTGACTCGCTAACGATCCAAATCCATGAGCTGACAAAATCCTAGTCCGCGAGACAATCCTGGTCCGTGAGCCTTGTCCGTCATTGCATGACAAGATAGCCAGAATTTCATGACCAAATGGATGTGATGGTGTGACCAGATGTCCCCTTGTGGACTAGAATTTTGCTACCTCACGGACAGGGATTGATCTGACGGCCCAGGATTTTGCTGTCTTGTGGACTAGGAATTTTTAAAGATGTAAAAACTTTACCATTGTATTGCTAATGAATGGCTTGGTCTTTTTACTTTCAATTTTCAGGATATTGAGGGGATGCCCTACAGATGTGAATTATGATGTTTAGGTGTTGTGAAATTAAACAGATCCATAGATATTCTGTAACAAAATTGAGATTTTTCCCCACAGGATAACACTGTGGCACCCATTGTGCTTTTCGGCTCCCATATCTCAGAAACGAAGTGAGATACAGACTTTTCACTACTGCTGGCTTAGGTCAATTTTAGGTGACCTAATTCTCCATAACAAGATTTGAAACCACAGACTACACCTCCAGTGGATTTTTTGTCGTGGGTTGCATGGCTAATGAGATTTTGGCAAATTAGTATCACAAGGGTTCAAAGAGTGCCTGTCCAGTGCTTTTCAGTGCCTGTATCTCGTAAATGATGTGAGATATTGTGTTTGATCATTATTGTCATGAGCAGTACTCGCTGTCACGGTTACAACGATACTTGAATTTTTTTTCTATATGCTACAGTTCCTGGGGTATCAGTAAATTATTGTTACAAGGGTTCCTTGCCCTATAGGGCTGCTGTATGGCTCTGTAGCTATGTGTAAGTGGGAGCACAGGGCCCAGAACACCCCTGCTCCCACAGATGCATATTGGTATGCAGAAATGGACAACTTGGTGGGAGCATGGGGCCCTCTACCAACACATGTTATTCACTATATTACACTTTTCAAAAAGTAAGGAATTATGGTAAAATCTGCATTTAATGCATCATTTAGTTGTGTTAAAATGTGAGTAAATGAAATATTAGTTGGAGCTCCTCATCTCATTACACTCATTACCTTTTCATCCTTCCACATACTGACAGACACTGGGGTGTGCCATGGGATCATGAGGCCTATCTCTCACCCCATTCTCCTTTACTATAGCATGTCAACCTGCTCACACATGGAATAGGGTGAGAGTTGGGCCCACGACCCAATGGCACACCCCGGCATCTGTCAGTCTGTGGAGGATGGGAGTGTGGGGTGTGTGGGGGTTAGGGGCTCAACTCTAACATTTCATTTCCTCATTTTTGTTGCTTTAACTCTATCTGATGCATTAAATGCAGTTTTCTGCCGTGTATATATATATATATATTATATATTATATATATATATATATATATATTATATAATATATTTGTTCATGGCAAAAAACTCCATTAATGCATTAGTTAGCCTTCGTAGCACAGTGACAAAAGCATGGACATGTAGTGTTAGGGTTACCACCCCTACCACTCCACCCCCATCCACCCGCCTTCCACACACCAACAGGCATCGGGGTGTGCATTGGGGTCATCGGCCTAACTCTCACCCCATTCCATGTGTAAACAAGCTGAGGTGGTGCAGTGTAGGAGAATGGGGTACAAGTTAGGCACAATGACCCCAACGTACACCCCAATGCCTGTTGGTGTGTGGAGGCTGGGAGGGTGGGGTGGTAACCCTAACACCACATTTCCACACTTTTGTCACTGTGCTATGAACCCTAACTGATGCATTAACAGGATTTTTGCCATGCATTTCCCTTCTTTTTGAGAAAGTGTAATGTAACTGGTAAGTGGTATGTGTTAGTGAAAGGGCAGGTCCACTGGCCCCTGCGCCCCTTCATATTGCAAATTTTTGCATAATGAGTATATGCATTGGGAGCATCGGGTTCCTGGGCCCCCCACCTACCTCTATACATAACTACGGAGCCATATGGGAGCACTACAGGGCAAGGAACCTTTGTAACACTAATTTGCTAATATCTCAGCAACCGTAGCAGCTAGGAAAAAATTCCAGTGCCATTGTAATCATGACAGTGAGTACTCCACTTGAGATAAAACAACCAAATCTGCATCTCATGTCATTTACATGATAGAGGCACCAAAATACACTGAAAAGGCACCCTTGGAACCCTTGTGACACTAATGTGCCAATATCTCTGTAACCATAGCAAGTAGGGAAATAATTCCACTGCTGGTGTAATCTATGATTCCAAGACTTGTTTCTACATGTTAGGTCACCTATGGTGACCTAAACTGTGGGTAGCGAAAAATCTGTATCTCGTTTCGTTTTTGAGCTACGGGCACCGAAAGGCGTCACAGGTGCCGCA
Source organism: Neoceratodus forsteri (assembly GCA_016271365.2). Classification (NCBI taxonomy): domain Eukaryota; kingdom Metazoa; phylum Chordata; order Ceratodontiformes; family Ceratodontidae; genus Neoceratodus; species Neoceratodus forsteri. The sequence continues at coordinate 1,150,089,886 of CM057455.1, read as the reverse complement.
ATGTTATTCTAAGGGAAATTTCTCAACTTCATAATGCTGTAACTTTGGGCCCCTTGAATGTTTTGACACCAAAACACCAAAATGCACATTTGTGGGACCAGGGCATGCCACCCTGCAAATTCCAGCGGAAAAAGCCCCAACCCTTTTGTTGCAGGATGATGGCAAAGATTTGCAGTTTTTTAAAAAAATACTTTCGCAAATTACAAAAGTTTCACAAAATCAGCTCAAAACTTTCGCATTTGCGAAAGTGTCACAGCCGTTTCTTTCACAATTTGCAAAAGTACTGGGACGCCGATTTTTAAAATGCCATTTATGGGGGGTTTTACCCCAAAAAAAGATAGGGCTGGCATCCTCAGGACTCAACTAGGTAAATCCAACAGTCAGTGTTTACCTAGGAGGCCCTACATTTAAATGCCAGGCATTTTTCTGTCTCGCTAACTGAAAACAAGATGGCAGCAGCACGAAAGTAAAAGGGCCATTTGCAAAAGGAAAATTGTGCTTGCGACACTTTCGTGAGACACATATATTTTTTCCCATTGACTATCATGGGACTTTTGTTTTTTGAATAACTTTTGAACTGTTTAATATTTTTACACCAAATCTTCAAAAGGCACATCGGTGACACAGACTGCATCTTCCCTGAAGGTTTCAGACCAAACAGAAAAATCATGCGGGCTGTGGGCGCGAGCAAAGAAACGTGCAAAAAATCTGGTTTTTTGCATTTTTGGGCATTCTGCAGCTCCATAACTGTACATATAACCATAACATAACTTGCCACATCCAGAGATCTATGGTATCAGACCATGCATGCAAACTTTCAGGCAAATCTGTCATATGGTGTCAAAGTTATTAAGGTGCAAAATTTGAGGTTTAACATTAAAGTGCTTACTCACCTCTAACTATAGTGCCACTCTGTGGCACTAGAAGATAGATAGATAGATAGATAGATAGATAGATAGATAGATAGATAGATAGATAGATAGATTATACCATCAAATGGGTGACTGCAAATGAGCGACTGAGTTTTGTGCAACTCATTAGCAGTGCCCAGGAAGACAGCAAGCGTGGAGAGTTCACGAACAGGGTTTAAGTGAACGTCGGGGGTGCATAACGGTGAGTAAAGGATGGCACGGATGTGGGAGGGCATGATATAGAGAAGAATATGGGAGGGAGTGTGAGTGATGCTATCCAGCTGTTTACTTGGTGTGGTGGATCACACCAATGGCTACAGTACAGGAGGTACGGGGTTCAGGGCTGAGAAGGGATTAGTAAAATTTTTGATTTTGGTAGTGTGGGACTTTAGATTTTTTGGGGGGTGGTCCCATTCAGGTGTCTCATTCCTGATCCCCCTGGACCTGTGCCCTGGTCTGCAGTCCCCACCCCCTCCGAATAGCCCCCTCACAAGCATTTGCCCATACCCCAGTGTCAAGCCCCCCCTTGGAGTTGATTATATAAAGAAAGGGGGGGTGCAGGGGAGAGCATAGCCCCTGCATAAAACATTAGGTCTGGGGTCTCACAGAGTATCATGGCTGTGGTCATCAGTGTAGTGCACAGTCATCGTATCTGTTTTCGGCGATGTGCACTCACCGATATGTTATTCGCTATTCGGAAATCACCATTATGACTTGGAATATATATATATATATGGCTGTCAGACAACTGTCAGTTTTTAATGTGTGGCTGTAAAACTGCAGTCTTGTTGGACACCTCAGTACATATGCAGCACATATTTTTAAAGTAAGAAATACTACATAAAAATATTATTAGGCTGTGCCAGAAAACAGTCAGTTAGTTGTGTAGGGCTGTGAATCCATAGTCTTGTTGTTAGCCTTAGGGCTTAGGCAATGCACATTCTTTTTTCAAGTAAGAAATATATATAAACATCTTTAAATAATGTTCTTTTGGTTAGATATAAGAAAGTAGCCAATGATAATCAGGACTGCTCTTGCCCAGTTGAAGGCAAGGAGAATTTTTTACATATAATGTGGGACTGTGACTGGTATAATAGTTCTGGTCAGCTCCACCATGGCTGCATTGTGAAGTTAGTGAAGTTGTGTGGAATTGTTAAGGAGGTACGGAGAAACAACTCAATGAGTTGTAAGTAGTAAGATTTGTTTTAGTTTCTGTTTTAAGGAAGGCATACACATTATTAGGAAAATATATGGAGGTATGCATCTTAATGGAAGGAATAGGAAGCTTACAAAAGAACCCCGGAGCAAATGCCACTGATGTATGTGTTATCCCGGATGATATGGGCCAGACAGCTACATTTTAAAGAAAACACAATTGCATATACCCCAATAATGCAAAGCATCAAGGGAAATGTATGCAAATCCCCATGATGGTACAGAAGGTGGCAGCACATGAAAAAGTAATGGCTGGCATATGTTCAGCCTTGGGATTATTTACACAGTTTTTCTTTTTTTTTTTTGAGAAACAGGGTTTTTGTCCATGAGGTGATGTAAGTTATATCTAAGCAATGTGTTGATGTCAGGAAGTCAGGTGTAATGATGATGGACTGTTAGAGAAAATGTGATATTAATTTTCAGAGGGGCTTGCTTTTGATAAGGGCAAGGTAGTTATGCTTGTGATAGTGGGAATATTAATAAAGTATGAGGTCTATGCAGAAGTGGAGTACAAATATGCACAGTTTCATAAGTGTATGCTCAGAGTGCAGGCACATGTGATATGCAGGTTTGTTTTAGAAACAGATAAAAATAGCGATACATTCAATTGATAGAAAGATAATTACATAGACATATAGATAGAGGGAGACACAGACAGACAGGCAGAATAGGAATGGCAGTGAAGTATTGAAGTGACACCAACCTCACCCCCACCCCGCAGACATGGACAGGCATTGGGGTGTGCCTTTGGGTCATTGCTCACAACGCTTATGCCATTTCACCTCACCCTGTCCTGCTGACACAGACAGGAGTCGAGGTGTGCCTTGGAGTTTTCAAGCTTTACACTCACCCCATTCCATAAGGAAATACACTGAAATGGGTACAGTATAAGAGAATGGAGTGAACTTTGGGGCTGAAGAGTCAAAGGCAAAACTCGATACCTGTCACTGGCTGCAGAGTGGGGATGGGGGTGGAATGACGTGAGCATTACTGTTGACAATCCGAAGTCACACCCCTGATGCCTGTCAGTCCCTACATGGCAGGGTGCTATGGTCAGAAACCCCAATGCCCTAGGCATTTCTTGGTATTTTTACTCCAAGTTTTCAGCATGGACTTTTTATGACCCCACCGCATAAACAGTGACACTATCCGTTCATTAGTTAAGAGGTGATTTTGCACAGCGACTGTGCCATTTGGCACCACAGGTGCAAAAACACATTTTGAACAGGATATAAAAAATGACAGCTGTACATTTCTTGCTTCAGTAACTGCTCAGCGCATCTGTTGCATGACCTGCTTATTGACATTTTACATCTGCTATGCAATTTACTGCTGTTATGGCTGTATGGCTGAGAGGGACCTGGGGGGGTGGTGGTAGATGTCAAGATGAACAACTCAGAGACTTGTAGGAGGGCAGCAGCCAAGGCCAACAGGATGCAGGGATGCATCGCTAGGGGGATCACTCCAGAAGGAGGAATGTGATACTCCCTCTGTATAACTGCTTGGTGAGGCAGCACCTGGAGTACTGCATGCAGTTTTGGAGGCCACACTTAAAGAGGGACATTGAACTCCTGGAGAGGGTCCAGAGGAGGGCAACCAAAATGATCTGGGGCTTGGGGGGAAAGGACCTATGGGAAGAGGCTTGAAGGGCTAAATATGTACACATTGGAATCGAGAAGGGAGGGGGGACATGATAGAGGTCTTCAAGTACATGAAGGGGTAAATAGGGGAGATGCAGTCACAGTACTCTGAAGGAAGGAGGGGGCAACTAGAGAGCATGGATGGAAGCTGGAGAGGGGGAGACTCGGGAGAAAGGAGGAGGTGCTACTTCACTGAGAGGGTGGTAGAACCATGGAATGCGTTGCCCGGGGGGGCTGGTGGAGGCAGAGACTGTGGGAGGTTCAAGAGGGGGTGGGACAGGTACAGGGGAAGGGTTGTGGAAGCAAAGTCCAATGAAGCAGGAATACCCAGGACTGGGAAGAGAGAAGCCCAAGAGGGTGGGGTGGCAGCAAGGTCAGCTCCCAGGGTGGGGGCTGACCAAATGAGCAGACACAAAAGACTGCTAGGCCTATCCTGCTGGCATTTTAATATGTTAGTATGCTTACTACACCAACATCATGATCCATAAAACAGATGACTGCCATAACTATGGAGGCAGTATAGTACAGTGGTTTAAGGCTCTGAGCTGCAAATCTGGAGATCTGAGTTTGAATCCCACAGCCCCCACTTGCATACTGGGTGACCCTGAGCAAGTCACTTAACTTCCATGGGCTCCCAGGTTGTCCCTGTAAACAAGCTTTCAGCTTAGTGTGCCACTCCTGGTTAAACAATTGAAAGAAAAAAAAACACAATATATTATTTTTTTTGCTTTATTTTGCTACTACAAGCTTTGACTAATACATCCATCCTTATTTATAGCTGATGTGTCTGTGACCTAGGCAGAACTACACTTAAAATCTCACACATAAATAAATAAATCATCAGAATAGCATTTATTTTAGTAATGTCTCCTTCCTTTCCAGGTGCCCATGACACTATGTATATATATTTAAATATTTTAACTTCAAAGCACTAGACCTATTCAAATGCAAAAAACACAAGACTTTATTCTCTTCACACATTACTGTTAAACTTTAGATCCCAGAATGGCAAAGAAACAATTTAGACTTCACTCTTGCATGCCACTGTCACGCCGACTTCTCATGCAAATAACAATCAATTACAGAAACCCTTACGTTTCTATGCTATGCACTCTTACATCAGAGAGACATAAATCTTACAGAGCTTCTAAGAAAACAAATTTATCAAGACTGGATTTCTAAATTAAAACCTGCTGTTTACAGTACCTATGTAAATAATAGTTAACTGGCTACAAACGATGCTACAGACATGACATTAACAAAATTTCTGTTTTACATGGAAAACATCCATATAATGAACTTGTGATACAGGATTTGTGACCTTATGTCTGCATATATCTGACAAAGGAAAAGGCACCTGCTTGTTCCTTTTGTTCTATTTTATTTTTATGCCCAACGTGCCCATACTGTTAGAGCCAATACTGACATGCTTAGAGTTAAAAAAATCATGATGTCTATGTGTGTGGGGGAGGGATATGCCTAGATGCAGTTTCAGGCACTCCTTAATTACTTCCTCAGGCAGCTCTGATAGTCAGTTGTTCCAACATGATAGAACCACCTCATGCCCCTCCCACATGAACCAAGAAAAAGGGGGGGGGATGGATCTTTAGGAGCTTCTTAGGTGGAGGTGGGGTGGATCCTATTCCCCCCAAAAAAACTAATGCTGCCTCCCATTACTCAGGTTCCAGTTCTTGTACCTCCCATTTGAGAAAGAAAATAGTGCCCTGCAACCATTGACTAACATGAAAGCATATTTATTTGAGGGCGGAAAACATTTCTTAGAGGAGGGTAAGGCGGAGGAGACTATTTACACCTTCAGTCAGTTCCACGGACAGAAAACATGACATCATTCTATTTGTACATGCAAAATGTCTGCAGGCTCTGCCCACTGCAGCCATAAAAAAGAGAGAACATATTGGTTGGGACCCTATATAAAATGTATTGCTGACCTGAATAAAGATACTTTAACAAATATCCTCTTACACATTGAGGATGACTGGACAATTCAAAGAATGGCAAAATATTTTATGAGGATCAGCAAGGTAAAGCAAACATACCAAAATATGAATTAATATATCTAAAGAGAAATTGCTGTTCATACTTGCCCTGGCTGCATGTACTATGTATATGCATTTATAACTTACTGTAATTTCCTGTTTTAAAACTGTAAGATTGTGAAGGATGTTATTGTGTCATGCAAATTATATATTCCTATGTGTATGTTTATTTATTGAGGTTCTTTTAATTGTAATGACCATTTAGTTGAACAATAAACATGTTACTACTAAAAAAAATATTTTGGCAGTGCCAGAAAGAAGTCAATTATTTGTGTAGGACTGTGAAACATGACACTGATATAGTGGGCAAACCCATCAGCCCGAGACAAGGACATGGCAAACCCAGCCAATCCGAGATGTCCAGAAAAGCACAATGGTAAACAAAGTGGCCCTCCCCAACCATGGAAGACAGATAATACTTTGGGAGGGGGTTGATCCAAGACTGTGGCATACTGACTAAATCATTAAGTAGTCCTGGATAAATGACACCACTCACCAAATAAACCAGTTCTTCCCAATTGTATTTTTCAACACTGTGTACAGATCAGTCAGTCTAATGAGTATTTTACTGCACACATCACAGCTTCTTCAGGATAACAACTAGAATGATCAGACTTCTTTTCATTCATTTTTATACTTTTAGGCACAGTAATCCATTCAAAAATGTATGGTTGCACAGAAACCGCTTATTTGTATTCACTTTGACATGTCTGATTTCCAGAGGGCTATGACGTGTAATTTCCTCTGTTCAGGAATTCAGGAATAAGAAAACTTAGTTGAAACTGGAAGCAAACTGGAATGAATTGAAATGTTGATTAGACTGACTGATCTGTATATAGTGTTAAAGAGCACCTTCGGTACGCATTTTTAATGGATGCATAAAAAGAGTTTTGCTGCATAACATACCCCCATTGATATGCCCTGTGTCAGTTCACAACCTGTTTTGCATTTTAAAATCTTGAACTTTCAACACCTGTGAAAGATGCTCACTCCTGTGCTGTTGTTTCTCTCATAACGTGGCTGAAGCATGCTCTGTGCATTTGGTGTCCTGAGAAATTGTGCTGCAGCATATTACATTTCATATTACATTGCAGGTTAGTGGCGAGATGAGTAGTGGTCCTCTTTAAGGCAGATTATCATACTCATTCCTTCAAACTGAGGACTCAATATAATTTTACTGAGCCCAATGGTTAATAATTTTGGTGTCCTTCCGTATCAGTTGAAGCCTGAATATTAAAATGTTGGCAATGAAAATATAAATGTGCTGTCTGCAGAGTCTCTTTGAGACAGAGGTGGCCACATGGAAGACATTGCACTGTCATGGAATAGTACACAACTTAGCTTGTTTTTGTTGTTCAGTGTTCATTGGTTTTATGTTGAATGACATGTATGGCAGTGTGCTGTTTTCGTTTTATACTGTAGTTACTGTGGTGGTTTTACAGTTTGCCATTTATTCATTACTTCTGTGCATATGTGTCACCCCACCACCACCACTACTACCAGGAGTATTTGTTTTTACTATAGTGTATGGGGTATACTGACTCAACATAGAAATCAGTATTGCAGTCAGTTACGCTTCACTCACTGGGAAATTATTAAGATCACCTGTACTGGGGGCTGTAACCCTAAGGCAGAGGGAGGCAGGCAGGCTAGAGGACACATGGTGATGGGCGGGTGACAGTCTTTGGGGGGGTACAAGACTGCAGCTGGGACCACTGTTCCGTGACGGTCAGGATTTAACTGCTGTGAACAAAAGAGATGATTTTTTAAAAAGAAAAGTTACTTTTTTCTTTCTCCTGGGTGTCAATTGAAGCCATAAAAGTTATTTTTCAGGAGGCAGGAGAAGAGACATGTTATCAAACTGCAGTTCAAAACTTTATTTTGCAACAATGCAACATCTAATTTTCCCATTCCATAGATGTACCAGCTCAGTTTTGTTTTGCCAGCTGAATAGATCAGGGTTAAAAGGGAAACAGCCTTTATTTTAATGTATTGCCAAGGGGATGGCAAATTGATATCTTTGCTAGAAAAGCTGCTTTGAATATACACACGCACATTACTTCAGTGTCAATACTGCAATTGTCATACTGAACCAAAACACTTCAGAGCCTGCTTCCATGCACATGCTCCCCAGACAAACAGTAAGACACATCAGAAGCAGAAATGAGGTGAAAAAGCTGCTTAATTTGATTTATTAGCCAGCAATGAAGTGCAGTTCTCCACGCTTCAAAGCATTCAGTTACCGTATGTTTCAGCCTGACTAGAGGAACAAGAGGCTGACAGCTCCATATTATTGCCTCATGCTGCAATCTGGGGAGGGGGGCAGCATACTGAACAGCATACCAAGCACAGAGCAGATAATGGATGGTTAAAAAGAAAGGGATATAGATACGTTAAACAGCATAGATTACTTCATATGAGGCAAGCATACGTATTTTAACCCTAAAAACTGACTCAGATTAGGTTTACAATACTTACATGAAAACATGGCAAAGGGTGCTCTTTAAATAAATACAGTTGTGAAGAATTAGCTCATTTTGTAAGTGGCATCATTTATCCAAGACCACTCTGAGATTTAGTTTAAAAATAAAAACTAACACAAGCTACACAAAAAGAGAAACTAATTGACAAGTCTCAACTAGTAACTCCTGTCACAGTGAGTTACCACTGCCCATCCAACTCCTTTGTGTGGGACTATTTTATTAGTGATCCATCAGTTGAGGCAGTGTCCAATAATTAATTAAAAAAATATTTACAGCAATAATAAACCACCTATGAAACCATTGCAAACTACGTTGCTTACATTGTCACATTTCATTTATGTATTCTGCACTGATGCTGAGTGCTGTGACAGAAACAATCATCCACCATAGCTAAGGCTGCAGCAGCTCCTAGTTTTGTGTAGTGTAAAAATAAAATGTAATTATCAATATTTATTTACAGTAATAAACCATTTATGAAAGAATTGCAAGCTGCTTTGTTCAGTCTGTCACATTTCTTTCATGTTATTCTGAGTTAATGATGAGTGTTTCTGCCGCTAGCAATCAATCAATCAATATCTTTAATTAACCAGGTGGAACACCACTGAGCATGACTTATTTACAAGTTGGACCTGGAGTATATACATATCAACAATTTGGTATAGACATAAGTACATTGGCAGACAGTATACAGGTGTTTATAATTAACATGGCATGGCAATATCATATAAGACAATAGTAGGAACACAATAATGGCAGGCATATGATACAGACAAAGTGCAAAGGTAGAAAGAATGTAACTATATACAATTTATATACAAGGCAGATACATGTACAGCAATGATAGGCCATTTTTTGGCTGACCAAGAAGTTTTGCGTAATGTAAAGCATGGCCCTTGTATTGTGTGCACAGTATAAGCAGTATAATCACAGGGTGTGCACAAAGTATAGAGAAGAGTAAACTAGGGTTAATAAAAGGATGTAGTACTCAGGCAGAGGTAGGGGAGAGGTTATGGCAACTACATATAGAGGCGCAATTTAACACTGGACAGGCAAGGTAAGTCTAAAATAAATGTGGAGAGAAGGTTCAGTTGCTTATAGGCAAGGGTGGGAGACAGACAAGAGTGAAAAATAGAGCCAGAATTTAAGGGGTGTCATTGACAGAAGCAGTTGCAAGTCTCCTGAAAAGATCATAAAAAGAGGTTTTTAAAGGAGGACAACAGCACCAGTGAGACAAGCTGTAGAATTTTTTGTGCATTATTCCAGAGGACAGGTAGGGCATGGCTTAGTGCCACTCTACCAAAGCATGTCCTAACTTTGGGGATGGAAAGGGAAATGCGAGAGAGACTTCTTAGCAGATAGCTACCAGGGTTTCAGGCAAGTAGACAATCCTTGTTATAGTGAGGCAGTTTATTAGTGATGGCCCTATAGGTCCAGAGCACAGCATTCTTGTGTCACCTAAGATAAAGTGAGCACCATCCTATGCTCTTGTAGAGAATACAGTGGTGTGTGGAGTAGGGGCACCAGTAGCGAACCTAAGCACCTGGTGGTAGATGGTGTCAAGTTTGGCGAGGGCCACGCTCGAGCTGTGCCCATACAAGAAGTCTGCATAGTCAAGGAGGGGCAGGAACGTTGTTTGTACCAACCTTTTTTCCCCCTCATGTGTTAGCAGATGCCTGATTCTAAAGGAGAGCCCAAGCCTCTGTTTAAGCCTTTTGGAGATTTTTTTGATATGGACTTTGAATGAGAGTTTAAAGTCTATCCACACCCCCAGGTATTTAAAGGATTCCATGTAGTCCAACAGCTCACCAAGCAAGGTGAGGATTTGTGGAAGCTAAGAGTTGGACAGTAAGGAATTTTTTGCCAGGCAGTTCGTCACTTTGTTCACTTTGTGGCTTTTGTTCATCTTGCACCACTCCAAGAATTTCACCTCTAGAGCAACAATACAAATGCACAAGACTATGCATCATAATTGTAGCAGAAAACCAATGTAACAGAACTAGAGTCCTGAAGTACATGAAATTACATTTTCAGTTTTATCGTTATCCAGAATAAACAATTCTTATTGGACAGAAACATAAAGCACAATACCATGTTTTAACTTTTTTTAATATTAACCAAAAAAATCAAGAATTAAAAAATAAAATAAATAATTATATGAATATGCTTTATAAAAAATATATGAGATAACACTTTTTTCATCAGTTTCATGGAATACAGTTTTCGCTTCACAGTTTCATGTTATACATGTCATACAGTTTTCTCTTCATAATTCTTGACCCAGCTTTGTCCAAGGTCAGGGATACTGTCCCACGCTCCATCCACTTTGCAGACATTGTCACATTTAACAGTTGTCACACCACGGGTTGCTATTGGATGTTTCAGTCACTATGAATTTCATCCTCATCATTCTGAGCAGCCTACACCAGTGTGCCTAGCTTCAGTCGCTCTGAACCTCAACCTTCCTAATTATAATATTATGACAAATAAATATAATGTCTTATGAATAAATATAATATTATTTAAAAAAAAATCATATAATCAAGGCCACTGGTTTTTGGTTTTTACTGCAAAACCCAGTAAAATTCCAGAATTTGGACTGCCGGCACACTGCTAAAAACAAAGAATTTTACATTCTGTACCAGATCAGTAAATCTACAGAACTTGTATTTTTCTTTAATTGTATCCTGTACTTTTTCAATTTGCTTCATTTGATGCTCTGTATATTAAGCCTTTTTTATTTTGCTTATTTATACACATACTAAAAGAATGACAGTAGAATCCTGGTAAAATCTGGAAATTACACTATCAATCACCAGTGTAAGTCCCAGAATTTCAAGTCTTGAAAGTGGAATTTCATTACTTTAATCACCGTAAATCAATGACCTTCCATATAATAGACACAGATACGACACCGTGCCTAGCTTCAGTCACCCAAAACGTGTCATCCTCATTACATGTCAGACAGGCATAAATTTTGGAAACAGTGGTAGCCTGTCCTGGGGAGTGCTGTATGGACCTACATCATCCAGACATCAAAATTATGACCCTCCCCCAAACTCAGCTCATTTCACCTCCAGTCATGGCTACCAGCACTAAGAATGTCATTAAGAAAATATCTGGGCAAAAACACATTTTAATCCTTTTACATACAACGTATCCTGCCCAGCTAACTTCAGACATCTCTAGTTGAGATACTTTTCTCATTCAAGTTAGGGAGTACATTTTTCATCAGGAAGCAAAGACTTGAAAGCAGCTCTCCAGCTATTTTGCTAAGAGACAGACCCAGAAAGTTGTTTTAATTAACAGCTAACAAGAAGAAGCCAGAAGGGGAAGGAAGGAAACATATTCAATTCAGTGCTTTAGAGTAACTGGTAATTGCTATTTTTCTTTTAAACTTAGATTGTTGCCGGCCCGGTGGCGCTGAGGGTTGAGGCGCTAGATGCCACACCTCGTACCACGCCGGCGACCCGGGTTCGGGAACAGGTCGGCCGGGGAGGGAGGATCGAAAGGCCCCAACGGATGCTCTCCTCCCTCCGGAGGGGATTCCTAACCCTGAATTGCCGGTGGGAGCACCAGCACTGGGTTGTGGCTCCGCCACCGGAGTCCCGAGGGAGGGGATGTTGTGAGGCGCTTGAGGGAGGCAGATCTGCACGCTCGCCTCTAGGATGTACGCCCCAGGTGTGCCGGGCGCCCTAAGGGTGGGGGGAAGTTGGGAGAACAGGTGAAAATGGTGTCTCGGTGTCCCTAGATGAAGACTGCTCATCCCGAGCCCACCTAGGACAGACCCCGCTGTGCAAGGAAATAGGAGGAGGTAAGGGCACTCTAGGGGCAGATCCTGTAAGGGGGCTTCGGGGTATGTGCAGTCGGAAGGAGGGGGACACCGGGGACAAGGAAGGAGAATAAAAAAAAAAATACTTAGATTGTGGGCTTTTAGTGACACTATACTTTCTTTGTTGTCTTTACTTATAATTGTTTTTGGGCTGTTGAAAATTTAAAACATAGTGGTGGTGGTGTAATTCTGTGCTGTCTTTAATTGCTGCAAATTTTCGCCCCCCCTTCCCCCAACTCTTAATTATATGCCCTGTTAAATCTGATTGACAGGAGCTAAACACAGGGTATAGTAAGGGGTGTGAAGTAGGAGGGGCATAAGGGGGAAGAAGCCCACCCTCAGCACGCACAAGTGTTTTGATTATTTATTTATTGGTTTCTTGGTTTCTTTTAAGAAAATTATCTGAGGATCAGTGGCAGGATTTTTAGGACAGTAAATTAATAAAAGAGAACTAGGGTTAGCTTCAGTAGCAGACAAGTAGTGGAATTGCAGTATAATGTGGGAGTGGTGCAATGCAGTGGCTGTGGGGCAGCCGATTCAGGCAGACCTTCTGGACACTGAGGTGCTGCCCTATCTGCATGCATCTCTCTGACTGCGGGATGAGGTAGCCAGACTCAGAGCGGAAGTAAACTGGTCAGGAGTACCATCACCCTATCCAGGGACCACCCAGTCCAATGCACTGCTCTCAAAGGATGCCAAGAACGAGGAGCACTTGGATGACAGTGGGCTCAGGGAGGTTAGAGTGGTCAGGCAGAGGCACATCCCAGATCCTATTCCACTCAAGAACTCATATGCCACACTGGCAAATGAGGACAACCAAATAGAGGTACCCAGAGAAGTGGAAGGAAAGGATGTGAGGTTAGCCAAGGAGGTGACCTCAGCGGGAAAGCAGTGGACCCCAGAGGAGGAGGAAGTGAATCCTGGTGGGGACTCCATCATAAGAGGATCCAGCTGGGAACACAGGAGGGGAGGACAGGGAGGTGAGGTGCTCACCAGGTGCCACGGCATGGAGGGATGGAAGGAAGATCCTGGGGATCACTGGGAAGGCAAGACGGGAGGGTGAGCTGGATATCGTATCCACCTAGGTACTAATGAACTGGCAAATGGGGAGCCAAAGGAAGTTCAGGAAGAGTTTAGGAAACTGGGAGGGGTCTCAAGCAAGTAGCTACTTCTGTCACTTTCTCAGAAGTACTACCTGTGAGAGGCAAGGGAGAGCATAGGAGTGCATGCACCAGGAACTTTAACTCATGGTTGAAGAACTGGTGCTGTGAGGAAGGGTTTGGATTCATTGGTGACTGGGGACCCACCTGGAGGGATGGAGGTTTGTTCAAGCCTGACGGCCTACATCCATCCTGGAGGGGAATCCAAGCACTCAATGATAAGTTTAACTGCTACATTGACAAGCATTTAAACTAGCAAAGGGGGGTGGCAGGCCAGCAAGGAGGGTACCTACTTGCTCACCCCCCACAGCTAGCAGTGGAACCAGTGAACCAGAGGAGTGGCTATCTCTGCAAAGCAGTGTGCAAAAGATGGAGATTAGTGCCCAAGAGGTGGATAAGCAGAAAAGGGCAAAATTCAGAGAAGGGCAGACAGCAAGGAGAACCAGGATAAATGACAACCAAGGAAGGGCTGAGTAGAACAGTGAAACAGTCTAGGAGGTCAAATCATGGAAAGCCATGTGTGCAAATGCCAGGAGCCTTAGCAACAAGATGGAAGATCTGGAGGCTGTCATGGTGCAGTCAGACCTGGACATTGTGGCCATCACTGAAACCTGGTGTAATGATAACCACGACTGGGAGATGGCCATACCTGGCTCACATATCTCAGAAGAGACAGAGCAGGCAGGAAGGGAGGAGGAGTGGCACTCTATGTGAAAAATGACATAAGGGCCACAGAGATCCAGGAGGAACAAAATGGGGAGAGATACTGTGGGTTAAGCTGGAAAGGAAAATGGGACAGCCATCCGCACAGGTGTGGTCTATAGACCACCAGCCCAGGAGGAAGAAACAGATAGGAGCTGATGCTAGCCATCCAACGGATGACAGACAAGGGTGAGGTGGGTACTGGTTGGAGACTTTAATATTCCAGACGTGGACTGGAGCATCCCAGCAGCAGCATCAACTAGGAGCAGATTTATCCTGGACTCTTCAGGGAGCCTTCCAAGCAACTGGTCATGGAACCAACTCTGCAGAAGGCAATACTGGACCTTGTGCTCACAAACAGGGACAGTGTGATGGGGTAACAGTGGAGAGCACCTGGGAAACAGTGACTCACCAGTCATTGTGGTTTGAAATCACAGAAAGAGCAGAACCAAACCACACAAAACACGATCCTGGATTTTAGGGGCAGACTTTGGGAAAATGGGGAGATACTTGAAAGAGGCATTAAGGGAATAGGACAGGAATCAGGGTTGAGGAACAGTGGGCAGTATTTAAAATGGGATTACAAGAACAACAGAATTATGTATTAAGCAGGTTAGCAAGAGGAAAAGGAAGAGGAGACCATTATGGTTTTCAAAGAGGTAGCAAAGAAAGTGAAAGCCAAAAGATTGCATTCAGGCAATACAAAAGACACAGGCAGAAGGGACAATGGAGAAGTACCAGGATAAGCAAAGGGAGGCGGAGGTCAGTAAGGAAGCCAAAGCCTGAGACAGAAGAACACATTGCAAAATCAGTGGGTAGAGGGGACAAAACCTTTTACAGGTACATAAGGGAAAAAGAAAGATAGTGAGACTGAAGGGGGAGGATGGGGGCCATGTGGAGGATGACAACAGTAAAGCTGACATATTGAACAGGTATTTCTGCTCAGTCTTTACTGAGGAAGAGGAGGGTAATGGGTCTGAAGGGAGTACAAGGGATGAGAATGATGCAGAAATGGACACAAGTCCCTTTACACGAGAAAGGGTCCTGAAGGAACTGGAAGTACAGAGTTGATAAAGCAATGGGGCCAGATGGAGTGCACCCCAGGGTCCTTAAAGAACTAAGAGAGGTGGTGGCTGAACCTCTGGCTATCCTGTTTAGCCGATCACTGGAAACAGGAGGTACCAAAGACTGGAGGACAGCAGATGTAGTCCCTTATACAAAGTGGGAACAAAGAGGAAGCAGGGAACTACAGACCAGTCAGCCTCACCTCCGGTAGTGGGGAAGATCATGGAAGCACTACTGAAGGAGAGATTGGTGGAACATCTGGTTGTCAATGGACTACAGGACCCAAGGCAGCATGGTTTCACCAGGGGAGGCCGCGTCAGACCAACCTCATTGAATTTTGGCTGGGTGACTAGGGAGGTGGATCAGGGAGGGCAGTGGACATGGCCTATCTGGACTTCAGCAAGGCCTTTGACACTGTGTCACATAGAAGACTATTACACAAACTGGGGAATATGGGTGTGGCAGGACAGTAGTGTGTGGGGTAGGTAACTGGCTGGGTGGCAGGGACACAGAGGGTGGTGGTAAAATGGCTGTCACTCCACAGAGGGAAGAGTGACCAGTGGGGTACCACAGGGACAGTGCTGGGACCGGTCCTATTCAACATCTTCATCAGTGACATGGCGCAGGACCTAGAAGGCAGAATTTCACTGTTCGCTGATGACACAAAGCTCTGTAACAGAGTAGACACACCAGAGGGTGTAGACAGAATGAGAGCGACCTGCAGAAACTTGAAGAATGGTCAGGGTTTGGCAGTTGAAATTCAATACAAAGAAGTGCAAGATAATGCATATGGGCAAAAACCCTGGCACAATATATCAGTTGGGGGTGAGGATATAGCATGCACCAAGCAGGAAAGGGATCTTGGGGTTATCATCTCTGATGACCTCAAGGTAGGGAAACAGTGTGACAAGGCAGCAGGTAAAGCAAATAGGATGCTGGGATGTATAGGCAGGGGCATCACCAGCAGGAAAAGGGAGGTCATAATTCCGCTTATACAAGACACTAGTGAGGCCCCACCTGAGTACAGTGTACAGTTCTGGAGACCATACCTACGTAAGGACATAGACAGGGTAGAGAAGGTTCAGAGGAGGGCAACAAAGATGGTGCATGGATTGCATCACAAGTCCTATGAAGACAGGTTGAAGGAACTGAACATGTACTCCTGGAGGAGAGGAGGGAGAGGGATATGATAGAGACATACAAGTATCTTACAGGGAGGAACAGGGTGCAGGAAAACACTACTTTTAAGTGAAAAGATGTTCCAGGACTAGAGGGCATGGGATGAAGTTGGAGGAGGACGATTCAGAGGAAACATGAGAAAGAATTTCTTCATAGAACGGGTGGTGGACAAGTGGAACACCCTGCCAGAGGAAGTGGTGGGGGCTGAAACAATCACGGGATTTAAGAATGCATGGGATAGACATAAAGGAATTCTGGAGGTCAGGGGTAAGGGGCAACAGACTTCTAGGAAAACAAACTGAACTTACAAGCTCAAATGGGCAGACTGGGTGGGCCATAGGCCCTTATCTGCCGACACTGTCTATGTATCTATGTATCTGAGTAACGCCTTTAGAAACACCCATTGAAACTAAGTTTTTTCTTTCTGGTATGTGGCTGGATTGCCTCTTATGATTATTTTGTCAAGTGACTATGGATCCCTCCCTGTCATATGTGTAATTTCTTTTTCATTATGACAAGAAAGTCCCCCAGTGTAAGTCAGCTTATTGCATGCCAAAATTGTCCCAAGAAAATTAGGACTTCCAAATATCTGGCTCAGGATCCAGTGCACAAGACAGACTACAACACATTGAATTTTCCTAGGGTCAGTGCATGTATGGATAATAGCAGTGGAGTGTGGATCTCTTCATGGATGCTACAGTAGTAAAGAGACAATAGTTACACACGTGTAACCCTTCATATCATTACACAGTCATTCCGGTCTTTTTTTTTTTTCGCTCTTTTCTTTATTTCTGACAGGTGCAGCTTGCCATCAGCAGGTTACTCCAATCAGTCTCTTATTTCACACACCATAGGCTTGGTCCCAAAGTCCCTACAGAAGCTGTCTGCTTGGTCTGTACCACTACTGTGGCTCCCACCTGCCCTCAGCAGTGATGCATCTTTCACCATCACTAGGATTCAAGGGGGAGCTGGGAATGATTGGAGATACTAGGCATGAAGGCAGAACATGGGATTGGTGCACCATTCTCCAGCAGATACCCAGCCAATATTTCTATCCTCTGTAGAAACCCACTTACCACCTAAGATTGAAGCCACCCATACCACACCATAACCTATGAGTGTGAGGGGTAGGACATTTTGTGGGCATTTATGATGTTCATGTCCACTTCAAGGCCAGCTACAGGAAATGTTGATGCAGTGTGGCAAGCCAGACTCTCCACCCAGAATCAGAGAGATGTGAAGTCAAGACCAAACTTCAGTTCCTGTATTCTTGAAAAGGTCTTTCCCATTGAACTGCCCTTGCATCCTCAGCAAAAGTGTGAAGTTACTAAAATATAATTGATGTGTATTTCTTTATCCATTTCTTCCCTGAAACTTTTCTGGGGGGGTCAGACATGCTGTTTTTGATCATGTTTGATACTTTCTTAAGTTTTTCTTTTCTTCTTTTTTTTTCTTGGAACACTTTTTAGCTACCTGAGCTGCTTCCTCTTTGCAGAAAAGTCCTTGTTGATGATTGCTGAACTTCCATACCCCATCAATCAGTTTGAACAAATTTTTCAGATGTCCAACTATTTTATTGGAGCGTTTACACTTTCAACCATTCTTGGCCAGGTACACTTTCTCCTTCAGTTTTGTTTTCTGGACTGCTGTGTATGAAAGCAAAACAAGAGTCTCTGTATCACAAAGTTCTGTAAAGATGTCCATATCTCATAGACCAACTTTACATAAGTGTATGTACTGTAAAATGGGTTAGGAAAATCATGTACTGTGATTGTGGAATCTCATCACATGACTGTGGTGTAACCCATAATATGCACATGTTTCAGAGCACCTTTTTATTTTCTCTTTGTCCTCAACACAAATCCTTTTATATCAGTGAAGACGCATCCCAAGGATGTGTGCATATGCTCTGCTATACACACCTGTTGAGTTATTAAGGCAGTTTGCTATGGTGGTGCAATCCCCACCCCCAGCCATGTGCACATTACAGTATATACCATATCTCATCATGTGTTAGAACTAACATACAAAATGTAGTGTTCCTGTTTCATATTCTTGTAATCAGAGCTTGTTTGGAATTTTCTTACAGTACCATTTCAGCTTCTATCCCTAATTCTCAGCTCTGGAGGCTTCACGCTGAAATGCTCTGGAAGAAAATTCCAAACAAGCTCTAAAGACAGAAATCTGGAAACAGAAAAAGTTACTACTAAAAGCACCAAGAAGCAAACAGAAATCTGACTTCCCTTTTTTAAAAGCTGCTTGACGTAGCCAGCAGACCTTTTGAGGCTACTCCAAAGTATAGTAAGTCTACAGGAAGGAAGCAGTAAAATTACACAGTGAATGATGCACTACTTTTGTTTGTGCCTCCAGCCAGAGCTCCTGTTAAGGCCAAATACAACTTAAGCATTCCATATACACATGGGCAGCAGAATTTGAATGCACCTGTTTAATCCGATGCTGGAGGTGAAGGGCTGAAACACAGCCAGCCTGTAACTAGGAAGTTAAAATGCAGTTTCCTCCACAAATCAATGCGCGGGCAGTGTTCTGATCAGTCAACACATGGGGCATGGTGTTCTGATCAGTCAATGTGTGAGTGTTCTGATCAGTCAATGCACGGGGCATGGTGTTCTGATTAGTCAATGCCTGAGCAGTGTTCTGATCAGTCAATGCACGGGGCATGGTGTTCTGATTAATCAATGCGTGGGCAGTGTTCTGATCAGTCAATGCACGGAGCATGGTGTTCTGATTAGTCAATGCCTGAGCAGTGTTCTGATCAGTCAATGCATGGGGCATGGTGTTCTGATTAATCAATGCATGGGCAGTGTTCTGATCAGTCAATGCACGGAGCATGGTGTTCTGATCAATCAATGCCCGGGCAGTGTTCTGATCAGTCAGTGCATGGGGCATGGTGTTCTGATCAGTCAGTGTGCGGGCAGTGTTCTGATCAGAATGGTGTTCTGATCAGTCAATGCCCGGGCAGTGTTCTGATCAGTCAATGCATGAGGCATGGTGTTCTGATCAGTCAATGCGCGGGCAGTGTTCTGATCAGTCAATGCATGGGGCATGGTGTTCTGATCAGTCAATGCGCAGGCAGTGTTCTGATCAGTCAATGCATGGGGCATGGTGTTCTGATCAGTCAATGCGTGGACAGTGTTCTGATCAGAATGGTGTTCTGATCAGTCAATGCGTGGGCAGTGTTCTGATCAGTCAATGCACGGGGCATGGTGTTCTGATCAGTTTAAAATTATTAAATATGTAGGAGGATAGCACCACCCTTAAACACTGTTCCAGTTACATAATTGGAGTATTAGTATCCTACAAGCAATGGGTGATGCTGTGTAAATGTTTTCCTTCATATGTAGTAGCGTTAGGCTAATTTACTTGACACTGCTATCTGCTTCTCGTTAAGTGGTTTACATGGCGGGCTTCCCCTCCCCAAGCAGATTACTCTTCTTAGGCTTCAAGCTTGTAAAGCCTATTGTTCTCATGCATTGTATTTTTTTGTATTTATTTTATGTGCATGAGTTGGCTGTGGTGAGCTCTTGAGTAGTGACATGGTAAGCAGAATGTTCGGTAGTACTAGTTGAGACATTTCCTTTTGAATTCCCTCGCCCCCAAATTTGCACACCCGTGATACTTTGTACTGTGTTTGGGCTTTAGATCGAATGGATGTGGTTTTGAGACATTTATAAAAAAAAGCACATTTGAAGTTATCTGTCATCTTGAATTTATGCATCCTACAAACTGCTGTTCTTTCAAACTGCCTCTGTACTACGTTGTTGTTGTTTTTGGGGGTGAGCATGTTATTTATTTATTTATTTATTTATTTATTTAAAGTTTCGGAATTACAACCTTTGAGTCAGCGACTCCTTTGCAAAGGCTCCACGTCGGGGCAAAAAGACAA
The DNA here is from genome assembly GCA_016271365.2 of Neoceratodus forsteri. Classification (NCBI taxonomy): domain Eukaryota; kingdom Metazoa; phylum Chordata; order Ceratodontiformes; family Ceratodontidae; genus Neoceratodus; species Neoceratodus forsteri. The sequence goes on along the minus strand of CM057455.1, from coordinate 1,150,069,741 downwards.
TGACAACAAATAAGTAGTAGTAAGGTACAAGGAGATAACAGGAAGAGCAGAAGCTTTTTACATTTTGCAATCAGAAGATCTTGTCACTGGAGGGATAAACAAAGAAAAACTAGATTAATTTCCTGACGCTATGCACATTTTGCAGTCAAAGACCTTGTCTTAGGTTGGATAGCAAACCTGCAATTTGGTGGCAAGGTGTTTAGGTGCAACAGCATGTTTCTGATTCTAGTAGGTAACTCTTGATGCTGGTTTGAATTGACTAATGCTTGTGGCTTGTGCTATGGATGGGGTAGTCTATTGAGCTAGATGGGAGCACGATGAAGAAAAATACCTGGGCCCCATGTAGGTCCTTTCTTTGGGGATTATGATCGTGGTTTTAGCTGTTTGTCTCGGAGTACCTGTGAGTGTTAAGTTTTATTAGTGGGTGGAGTCCAATGGGAGCAAAGCCCAGTTGGATTTTTGGCCTGGAGGCAGGTGTGGTAATTTAGCCTGCCAGCAAAAGTCAGCCAGTTAGCTTTTTGTAGAGCCTCGCAGGTATGGGTTTGCTTGTCACTATCCGTTACCAGCCGGCTAGCTTTGTTTAGGCCAGGTTGATTCTTTTATTGCTGGGGTCAGCTGATCCATATATTGTTATTCCACAATCTACCAGAGATAGAACCGAGCTATTCACTGCCAGCCAAAGGGCGCCGGGCGGAAGCATTGTCTATGCTACACAGGTCCCTAGTCTGGCATTTACTGAGGCTGACAGTTGGTCTATGTGCCTGTGATAGGTTAATGATGTGTCTAGTGTGATACCCAGGTATTTGAAATGTGATATTTGGTCAATTAAAAATTCTGATGGTTGGTAATGTTTAGTTGTAGTAAATGGTGACTTTGTCTGTGTGCAAAGACCATGGATTTGTTTTGCTGAGGTTTAGTATAGTCGTTGGTTTGTTAACCAGTGTTCTATTTCATAGAAATTAGTTTGTAGCTTGCTGAAGAGCATTCAGAGTGGAGTCTTTCCAATAGATTACTGCATCATCTGCATACAGCAGGAGCTTGCAGTTGCAGGCATTAGGGATTGCATTCAGGAATAGGGTGAAAAGGAGAGGGCCTAGAATTGATCCTTGTGGTACACCCAACTTAACTGGAAGTTTAGAAGATAGAGTGGTATTTATTTTTACTTCTTGTGTCCGGTCTGTAAGGTAATTCTTGAACCATTGTATGGCATCTGGACCTACGCTGAGTGATGGGAGTTGCTGTAAAAGTAAATCGTGGTTAACAGTATCGAAAGCTTTAGTTAGATCTATGAAAATTGCCCTGCTAGGTCACTCATGCGCCGAGAGCTTCCTGTAAGTATGGACGAAGCGTGAGGAGAGCCGTGGTAGTGCTATGACCTGTTCTGAAGCCATGTTGTTCATGGCAGAGTAGCGAGTGGTTTGTCAGGGTAATCGGTGAGTTGGTCAGCCACTATTCTTTCGAGGGCTTTTGAGAGAGGGGGAAGAATCGTGATAGGTCTATAGTTACCGGGGTCGGTTGGGTCTCCCTTTTTCAGTAAAGGAGTGATGATACCCCTTTTCCAGAGAGCTGGGAATTGCCCTAAGTGAAGAGATAGGTTAAAAAGTTTGGTCAGGTGAGGGATAGTAACATCTAGTGTTAGTCGCAGGATTTTGAGGTCTAGGCTATCACTGCTGTATCGTTTATCTTTTAGGGCCTGTGTAATATAGCGTTTGGTTTTAATGCATGAGATAGATTTAAACCGGAAAGGTGGACTGCTGGACTTGTGGGCCGGGTTTTGTAGTGACGAGGTGGGAGGGCTAAAGAAGTTTGGAGGGAGTACGTGGCTGAGGTCAGAGAAGGAATTATTCAGTGTATTGGCTATGATGCTGGGGTCTTGTGAGGGGGTGCCATTATGAGTTATTTGGGTGGGTGGCTGGCTAACAGATTTCCCACTTAGTTCTTTGATGTTACTCCAGAACTTGTTCCCCACACCCCAGGATTCCGTTAGGGCTTGTTTGTAGTGGTTTGTCTTAGCTTGTCGAATGGCGTTGGTACACTTATTTCTGGCCTGCCTGTAGTGCTGCCTGTCTTGAGGGTCTCTGGAGTCAAGGGCTTCATACCAGAGGTTATCTCTATGTGACATCTGGTCAAGTAGGGGTTGTGTTATCCACGGCGTATCCTCAGCTTTTATAAACTTTTTGGCAAGGGGAAAGGTTTGTCACAGGCTGATGTGAAAATGTTTATGAAGGAGGGAGGGCTCCATCGATGGATGTGGCGGTGTGGACCTGGGACCAGTCACTGGAGGATAGGCTGTGGATAATCTTGGATATTGCTCCCTGTTTGAGGTGTCTTTGGTAGAATAATTTTGGACATGTGTGAGGGCTTTTGTTGGACCAGGTACAGGAGAGAGGAGAGTGGTCACTAAGGACATCTGGGAGAACTTTGATGTCAGATAGATGTTTGGGGGAGTTAGTCAGGATGAGATCAAGGAGTGTATTTGCGCCTGTTCTTGGGTCCCGACGCAGGGGAAGTTAGTACAACCTGAGTCAGATTGTGGCGTCGCTGCTGCTCTTTAAAGGATCTGCACCTTTTGATAACCAATTTATATTGAAGTCACCCATTATTACGAGGTCACTATTTGAGGGGAGCATAGCTATGTTAGCCAGGATGGAATCGAATGCCTCACTCTGGTTGTTGGGTATATAAACAGACATTATATACAATGGTTTATTTAGGGCCAATTGTAATCTTTATGGTGACTGATTGGCCCCGAGTTTTGGGTTAGGCAAAGGGATTAGTAGTGGCTTAAATTTTGCTCTGATGTAGATAGCGCCCACCTCCCTCTTTTCAACCCTATCATCTCTAAATAAAGTGTAGTTATTTAATGCAACTGCGGAGTCTGGGATACGAGTAGTTAACCATGTTTCAGATAGGGCAATGATGTCAGGAGAATGTTGTGCTACCCACCCTTGGAGAAGAGGTAGCTTTTTGGTAGGCTACGTATGTTCATGGGCGAGCTTCAGACCGCATAGCTTGGGTTTTTGCATTGTTAGCTGGGGACGGCCCTGGTTAGTGTGTATGTCCCCAGCCATAGTAGAAGTGACAAGAGCGCATGCCTGAGTATAGCTAGCTGGAGCCGTTTTACGAGTCTGTTTTTGTTGCTTGCAATTGGAACTATATTTTGGGCTATACAAGGCATGGGGAGAGCCTGGATGATTAGAGCTTTTAGAACATGTAAAAGGAGCGTGTTGGAAAAACTGAGTTGATTTGCATAGGGTAGTGGAGCTTGGGCTGCCTTCCTACGTCCTATCGTGGTATAGCTGAGGTTCAAGGTTATGTTAGGGAAGGGATGTGGGTTCATATAGCCTGTGTTTGGGAGGTTGTTTCTTGGATGGATAGGAGAGGATCTGTATGAGACCAAAGTTAACATAATTATTGACAGATTAAGTATGGTTTGGTAGCTTAACATGGTTGTAGTTTTTGTTTTTAGTCTTACTTTAATCAGTATGTGAACTTGAGCCCCCTACTGTTCAGTCGGTATAAGGAGCAAATGGAAAAGTGAGCTGATTGGTTTTTGCGCTCACGTGATCTAGCCTATATATGTGAGCGCCGGCGGGGTTTCAATCTCGCAGTCAAAACAGGAGCTGCCTGCCGTGGAAAACTTACTCTGCAGAGGAGCGCTTGTGTGGGGACTCGAACTCGGTCCCTCGCGACTGCCCGCGACCTTGCTGTGGGGGAGGGCTTCTAGGAAGAGCCGCTCACGACCTCCTGGTCCTCGGTCTGTGGACAAGAGAGGAAGGTAAGTAAGCTGATTAAATACCACAGACCAAAGGCGCTTTCTAAAGGCTGGGCTTACTTGAGCAGACTGGATTCAGCTTTACCCCAAGCAAATGATTTAAATTTAATTTTTTTTTTTTTTGTGGAAATCAATAATTACAGCTGAGTATACTGTGGCTTTAGCCAGGACTAATCTTTGTGGGAAACTGGGAATTTAAAAGAGGCGCCTGAAAGTAAGAGAGCTCTGGACTGCAAATAAATGGACGCTTTAAAAAAGAGTTTCGCGCCAGAAACGGCGCCACCGATTCAGGCAGGATACAAAAACAGCAAGCAATTTAAAATGGTGGACTACAAACACAGTGTACATTCAGAGTCAGCGAGAGCCCCTAGTCAAATTTATCAGTCCGCTTGAGTGAGGGGAACCCAGATTGTTGTGTAAAATCCGACTGCAGTGTCCCAAATCTCGAGTCAAAACAGGAGCTGCCTGCCGTGGAAAACTTACCTCTGCAGAGGAGCCTTGTGTGGGACTCGAACTCGTCCCTCAAGACTGCCCATGACCTTGCTGTGGGGAGGGCTTCTAGGAAGAGCCGCTCATGACTCCTGGTCCTCGGTCTGTGGACAAGAGAGAAAGGTAAGTAAGCTGATTAAATACCACAGACCAAAGGGCGTTTCTAAAAGGGCTGGGCTTACTGAGCAGACTGGATTCAGCTTTACCCAAGCAAATGATTTAAATTTAAATTTTTTTTTTTTTGTGAAATCAATAATTACAGCTGAGTATACTGTGGCTTTAGCCAGGACTAATCTTTGTGGAAATTGGGAATTTAAAAAGAGGCGCCTGAAAGTAAGAGAGCTCTCTGACTGCAAATAAATGGACCGCTTTAAACAAAGAAGTTTCGGGCGCCAGAAACGTGTGCCACCGATTCAGGCAGGATACAAAAACAGCAAGCAATTTAAAATGGTGGACTACAAACACAGTGTACATTCAGAGTCAGCGAGAGCCCTCTAGTCAAATTTATAAGTCCGCTTTGAGTGAGGGAAACCCAGATTAAGATGTGTAAAATCCGACTGCAGTGTCCCAAATCTCGCAGTCAAAACAGGAGCTGCCTGCCGTGGAAAACTTACTCTGCAGAGGAGCGCTTGTGTGGGGACTCGAACTGTGTCCCTCGCGACTGCCCGCGACCTTGCTGTGGGGGAGGGCTTCTAGGAAGAGCCGCTCACGACCTCCTGGTCCTCGGTCTGTGGACAAGAGAGAAAGGGTAAGTAAGCTGATTAAATACCACAGACCAAAGGGCGTTTCTAAAGGGCTGGGCTTACTGAGCAGACTGGATTCAGCTTTACCCCAAGCAAATGATTTAAATTTAATTTTTTTTTTTTGTGGATATCAATAATTACAGCTGAGTATACTGTGGCTTTAGCCAGGACTAATCTTTGTGGGAAATTGGGAATTTAAAAGAGGCGCTGAAAGTGAGAGAGCTCTCTGGACTGCAAATAAATGGACCGTTTAAACAAAGCAGTTTCGGCGCCAGAAACGGCGCTTACCGATTCAGGCAGGATACAAAAAACAGCAAGCAATTTAAAATGGTGGACTACAAACACAGTGTACATTCAGAGTCAGCGAGAGCCCTCTAGTCAAATTTATCAGTCCGCTTTGAGTGAGGGGAACCCAGATTAAGTTGTGTAAAATCCGACTGCAGTGTCCCAAATCTCGCAGTCAAAACAGGAGCTGCCTGCCGTGGAAAACTTACTCTGCAGAGGAGCGCTTGTGTGGGGACTCGAACTCGGTCCCTCGCGACTGCCCGCGACCTTGCTGTGGGGGAGGGCTTCTAGGAAGAGCCGCTCACGACCTCCTGGTCCTCGGTCTGTGGACAAGAGAGAAAGGGTAAGTAAGCTGATTAAATACCACAGACCAAAGGCGTTTCTAAAGGGCTGGGCTTACTGAGCAGACTGGATTCAGCTTTACCCTCAAGCAAATGATTTAAATTTAATTTTTTTTTTTTTTTTGTGGGATATCAATAATTACAGCTGAGTATACTGTGGCTTTAGCCAGGACTAATCTTTGTGGGAAATTGGGAATTTAAAAAGAGGCGCCTGAAAGTAAGAGAGCTCTCTGGACTGCAAATAAATGGACCGTTTTAAACAAAGCAGTTTCGGCGCCAGAAACGGCGCTTACCGATTCAGGCAGGATACAAAAAACAGCAAGCAATTTAAAATGGTGGACTACAAACACAGTGTACATTCAGAGTCAGCGAGAGCCCTCTAGTCAAATTTATCAGTCCGCTTTGAGTGAGGGGAACCCAGATTAAGTTGTGTAAAATCCAACTGCAGTGTCCCAAATCTCGCAGTCAAAACAGGAGCTGCCTGCCGTGGAAAACTTACTCTGCAGAGGAGCGCTTGTGTGGGGACTCGAACTCGGTCCCTCGCGACTGCCCGTGACCTTGCTGTGGGGGAGGGCTTCTAGGAAGAGCCGCTCACGACCTCCTGGTCCTCGGTCTGTGGACAAGAGAGAAAGGGTAAGTAAGCTGATTAAATACCACAGACCAAAGGGCGTTTCTAAAGGGCTGGGCTTACTGAGCAGACTGGATTCAGCTTTACCCCAAGCAAATGATTTAAATTTAATTTTTTTTTTTTTTTTTTTTTTGTGGGATATCAATAATTACAGCTGAGTATACTGTGGCTTTAGCCAGGACTAATCTTTGTGGGAAACTGGGAATTTAAAAAGAGGCGCCTGAAAGTAAGAGAGCTCTCTGGACTGCAAATAAATGGACCGTTTTAAACAAAGCAGTTTCGGCGCCAGAAACGGCGCCTACCGATTCAGGCAGGATACAAAAAACAGCAAGCAATTTAAAATGGTGGACTACAAACACAGTGTACATTCAGAGTCAGCGAGAGCCCTCTAGTCAAATTTATCAGTCCGCTTTGAGTGAGGGGAACCCAGATTAAGTTGTGTAAAATCCGACTGCAGTGTCCCAAATCTCGCAGTCAAAACAGGAGCTGCCTGCCGTGGAAAACTTACTCTGCAGAGGAGCGCTTGTGTGGGGACTCGAACTCGGTCCCTCGCGACTGCCCGCGACCTTGCTGTGGGGGAGGGCTTCTAGGAAGAGCCGCTCATGACCTCCTGGTCCTCAGTCTGTGGACAAGAGAGAAAGGGTAAGTAAGCTGATTAAATACCACAGACCAAAGGGCGTTTCTAAAGGGCTGGGCTTACTGAGCAGACTGGATTCAGCTTTACCCCAAGCAAATGATTTAAATTTAATTTTTTTTTTTTTGTGGAAATCAATAATTACAGCTGAGTATACTGTGGCTTTAGCCAGGACTAATCTTTGTGGGAAATTGGGAATTTAAAAGAGGGCCTGATAGTAAGAGAGCTCTCTGGACTGCAAATAAATGGACCGCTTTAAACAAAGCAGTTTCGGCGCCAGAAACGGCGCTACCGATTCAGGCAGGATACAAAAACAGCAAGCAATTTAAAATGGTGGACTACAAACACAGTGTACATTCAGAGTCAGCGAGAGCCCTCTAGTCAAATTTATCAGTCCGCTTTGAGTGAGGGAACCCAGATTAAGTTGTGTAAATCCGACTGCAGTGTCCCAAATCTAGCATGTCAAACAGGAGCTGCCTGCCATGAAACTTACTCTGCAGAGGAGCGCTTGTGTGGGGACTCGAACTCGGTCCCTCGCGACTGCCCTGGACCTTGCTGTGGGGAGGCTTCTAGGAAGAGCGCTCACGACCTCCTGGTCCTCGGTCTGTGGACAAGAGAGAAAGGGTAAGTAAGCTGATTAAATACCACAGACCAAAGGGCGTTTCTAAAGGGCTGGGCTTACTGAGCAGACTGGATTCAGCTTTACCCCAAGCAAATGATTTAAATTTAATTTTTTTTTTTTTTTTTTTTTTTGTGGATATCAATAATTACAGCTGAGTATACTGTGGCTTTAGCCAGGACTAATCTTTGTGGGAAATTGGGAATTTAAAAAGAGGCGCCTGAAAGTAAGAGAGCTCTCTGGACTGCAAATAAATGGACCGTTTTAAACAAAGCAGTTTCGGCGCCAGAAACGGCGCTTACCGATTCAGGCAGGATACAAAAAACAGCAAGCAATTTAAAATGGTGGACTACAAACACAGTGTACATTCAGAGTCAGCGAGAGCCCTCTAGTCAAATTTATCAGTCCGCTTTGAGTGAGGGGAACCCAGATTAAGTTGTGTAAAATCCGACTGCAGTGTCCCAAATCTCGCAGTCAAAACAGGAGCTGCCTGCCGTGGAAAACTTACTCTGCAGAGGAGCGCTTGTGTGGGGACTCGAACTCGGTCCCTCGCGACTGCCCGTGACCTTGCTGTGGGGGAGGGCTTCTAGGAAGAGCCACTCACGACCTCCTGGTCCTCGGTTCTGCAGAGGAGCGCTTGTGTGGGGACTCGTCTGACTGACTGTCTGACTGTAACAGGTATTACATGAGTACATTGGTCTGTAGTAGACTGGACATTTTGATGAAGGAGTGAGTGCACTGTGTACATCACTGTCTTTGCCCTTTGGTGTCTGGCAGTGATTAAACATGTTTTTGCTCTATATGGCTCTCTGTTTTGCTGTTGCAGAACAAAGGAGTTTTCACTCCTTGTGGCCCTCTGGAGGGAGTGGAGAGTAAAAAAGAATATTAATTTATTTAGTGTTTGTCATATACTGCATCCTATATTGCTTACAAGCACATTATTTACATGTGATAGCCAAGCTGATATGCCACATCTCATTTTCAGTGGGGTCCTGCGTATGTTTGGGAAAGCTTGCATCTTCTGAATACCAATGGTATGTTGATTTCCTTTGGCACTACTGTTCCTATTCTTCTTATTACTTGTTTCACATGTAGCCCCGCAGAACAATATGTATTTTTAAAGCTGCTTGGCACAGCTAGCAGATGAATTGTGGCATTCCAGTGTAGGTCTACAGGACGGAAGTAGGACAATTTCCCAAAGAATGATAGTCTACTTTTGCATGTCCCTCCGACCAGTGCTCCAGATATGGCCAAATGCACATCAAGCATTCTACATATACATGGGCAATAGAATCAGGATGCCGGAGACAAAGGGCAGGAGGAACACAGCCAGCCTGTAAACGAGGAAGTGAAAAAACAGCAGTATAGATAATCAGCTTAAAACTATTAAATATGTATGAGGACAGCACCACCCTTAAACTCTCTTCTAATTACAGCAACAGAGTGTTATCCCCTGATAAGCAGTGGGTGGTGCAACTGTATATAAATGTTTTCATCCATATTTAGTAGCCTTAGGCTAATCTATTTTGACAATGCTGTTCCACTTCTTCCTGTTAATTCTTTTACATGGTGCCATCCCTCACGCAGATTGCTCTTTTTAGGCTTCGAGCAAAGCTTGAATAACCTATGGTGCTAGCCACTTTCAATGCTGTTTTAAGTTATGGCCCAATACCTTTGTTCAAAAGCCACATTCAGAATAAATCTGGCTTTTCCAGTGTTGGGATTTGCCATAGCACACCATCATGCACTATTGTTGCAAGTGGCAGTGGCTACTGTATTGTTGTCGTGCATTTTATTTTGTGCCTTTTTGGAAGATTCAGGTTGCATTTAGTGTGCACGAGTCAGTTCTGGTGAGATCTGAGTAGTGACATGGTAAGCAGAACCTAGTACCAGTTGAGACACTTCCCCATGAATGTACCCTCAAATTTGCATGCCCATTATGCTTTGCACTGGGTTTTAGGCTTTAGAATGAATGTATATGGCTTAGAGAGATTTCAAAATGATGTTTTCTTGCATTGGGTATGCATCCTACATACTGCTCTTCTTTCAAACCACATCTTGAGTATGTTGTTTTTTAGTATGCTACTTCCAGCTCTACAAGGTATTACACATGTGCACTGGTCTATAGTGGCTTGGCTATTTTGCTGAAGGAGTGAGTGCATTATGTGCACCACTGTCTTGGCCCTTTGAGGGTTGGCAGTGATTAAACAAGCACGTTGCTCTATGTTGCTCCTTGCTGAGCTCTGAGTTATTGAAGAGCAAACAAGATGTCATTCCTTGTTCCCTGGAGTGGAAGAAAATAAATAATGTCCATTTATATAGTACTTTTCATACATTATAACTTAACATGCTTTACAAGCAATATAATAACTGGTGAAGCCCAATATCAACTCGTTTTTAGCAACTTTGAAAAGTTGTATCAACCCACAGGTTGATACAAAAAATCTCGTATCAACCCGCCGGTTGATATGACTTTTACATCCTAGCGCCAAAAAGCATACACCAGCACAAACCAATGAAACTGCCTGAGGCAGAACGAGACCGTTCTCCAATGGCAAACACACACTCACAAGCTTACCAAAAGCAAATTAAGTGATCGCCAATTTGTAACTGTAATTCTTCAGAGGCAATTTTTTTTGCACCAGTCATTATGAAAAATAAAACATATGTAGGGGGTTTATATGGAGTTTTTTTTACACACCGTCGTTGTGTGATAATAGTAAAACCTCTCAAGCTTTGCTCTCGAGGTTTACATATTATCACACAACTTGGGTGTGCAAAAAAACTCCATAGCAACCCCCTACATATGCATTATTCTATATTTCTTTACATATAATATTAATAGTCAAGTTGAGATGCAACATCTCATTTTCAGTGAGGTCATGCTTATGTTTGAGAAAGCTTGAAGCATCTTAGTACCACTGGTACTTTGATTAAGGAATAATCCATTACAGGGTGGGAGTTATTCTGGGATTTACCGGAGCTGGTGTGATTTGGACTAGAGGTCGTAGGCTGAGTGACCATAGCCATACCAGAAGTGAGTACATTTTATTTATTTTATTTTTTATTTATTAATTTTGTTAACTGGGTAGGCCCTCTGAGCTCCGAAGGTCCCTTTTTCAGGGGTGACCCGGGATTAGTTACATTGGAGGAAACATTTAGATAGTATAAGACTTTTTTTTTTTTAAACAGGAAATCACAAGGATAGGGATACAGAGTAGAGCATGGCTAGATACAGTGAGGTTATACAGCCAGCTACAGAAGAATCATTTCAATTACAAGCACAACATTACAATTATAATTTGACAGAAAGGGGTTTGGTTGGTATAGTCATTGACAAACATTGAGCTACCTGCATAACCCACATTCTGGAGTTTATTATTCCAACTATGCAGTGGATAGGAAGCAAATAAGTTACAAAATATATTAAAAAGCTTAAAAATTGCATTTTTATTGATTTTTCTATGCAATATCCTTCCTCCATACATTACATAGTCCACAGTTGCTAGGTAGAATATTGTTGTCAGAGACTTCAGCCAGGACCTTCTTAATGGGATTTTTGTACTTGCTTTTTTTTGTCATTCTTTTTTTTAGTAAGAAAAAGAGCATGTCTGAGCCTGGAGAGCATGCAGCAACACAGCCAATATGTCTGCAGTGTGGATTTGCCTTTCTGTTCAGAAATAAAGCATTAGAAATACTGAAGTCTTTTGGGCTGGTGGTATGTCAATAGCACAATCAGCAGTAACAACTAGAGAGAGCCAAGGTGAGAGAAAGAGAGAGAGAGAAAGAGATTTTTTTTAAGCAGGGCAAGCTGAAATTTTTTTGTTTTTTTTGAAGCAGGGCAAGATGAGTCAGTGGAAGCGGTTTTGAGCATTTGTTCTTTGGTATAGAAATGAGTTTTTGGAATGCAGGAAGTGCTGCCAAGCAGCTGTATTTTTTGTGTAGATTTCTGTGTTAAGTGGAGAATGGCAGGTATTGTTTAGAGGGAAAAGAAGATGGAGGGCGAAATGTTTACATTGCGAATGTAGTGATCTGAGTTTCACTTTTCATTTTGTGAAGTGGCTAACTGGGTCTTTTTTCATGAGTTATACTGGAATTTACTCACGCTGAAAAGACCCAGTTAGCCAATGAAACTACAGGATTTTTAGGTGACATTGTATAATATTTTTACACTTCTGTTCCTGTTCTTTGTGTGAATGGTTTTATAATAACTGGAGACCCCCGTAATCAACTCATTTTTGAGTACTTTAAAAAGTTGTATCAACCTGCAGGGTGATAGGAAAAAACTCGTATCAACCTGCAGGTTGATACGAATTTTACAGTCTCACACCAGGAAGCCTGCAGCAGTCCAGACCAATCAAACAGGCTGGCTTTGCCATGACTCAGTCTGCATCGAGTCTGATGTAGCCGCCGTGCTGGGAGCAGCTAGTAGTGTCCTGTAGTTCAGCCTAAAACTGTCAATTCACCCGACACGCTCTCCAAACCGGGAACCGCCACGTGCCTGTAAGCTCCTCTAGGGCTGGTGTGGGAAGGAATCAGGAGTAAGGAACAGTCACTTGGACGGAGATTTTGATAGCTCTGTGAAAGTCTGTGGCAGGCTTCTTCCGTGGGTTGCATCTGGCTGGGCCACTTTCCACAAGTTGAGTAAGTGGGCTTTTTTTGAACCAGTTATTATAAAAAATGAAACATTTGTAGGGGGTTGATATGCAGTTTTTTTACACACCTTCGGTGTGTGATACTAGTGAAACCTCTCGAGCACATTATTCTATATATAGTCCCCACATAGATTGCCCTTGACACTGCTGTTCTAGTTCTTCTTGTTAATTGTTTTACATGGTGGTGCCTCGCACCGTACAGGTTTCTTGGCATAACCATTGGGGTCACAATGAGTAAGGATCTGACAAGAAGACCAAATCAAAACAGGACCAGCTGCTCTGAGAATGCTTCACTAAATTCAGAGTCACAGAAGTAGAGCAGAAGTGAGAACACACTGAATACTAGCCTTGTTTTTACACACTTTGGAGCACCTACAGAGCACCAGTTACTAAATAAAGATGGTTTGTTTTGCTTGCCATCATTTGTTAATGTGGATGCTTCTTCACCCTTTCATTCAGCATGTGCTCACTTCTGCTCTGTGTCTGACAGGAAGGAAGTAGGAAAGTTACCCTTCTTTTATTAATTGGTATGATTTATATGCTAATAAAAGCCCACATAGGCATTGAAAAAGATGTAGAGATCTGTATAAAGCATAAAGAAAAGAATACTGAAATGAAGAGTAAAATGATTGAAAGTGGGTTTTTTGTCCCTTTGATAATTGTCTTACAAGGTCAGTGAGGTTAAATGGACAGGCATAGGGAGAACAACCATCTGTCATTGCCGAACATCCACTTGCAGGTATTTGCAGTGGTGTTTGGCACTTATGGCACTAAATTCAAACCCCATTCAAATACATTGTGCTGCATGCCTGTTTCTTCAGTTCATGATCCGGCTTTGAAAAGTGAAGACGTGTCTGTGGTCAGACAGCATTACGGTGCTGGACCTTCCAGTGGATAAGTAAGGGCTTGCGGGGGGGGCTGAGTGGATGGGTTGGGGGATAACACTGCAACAGAGAACAGTGGATGGTTTTCTTATTTTGAGGTGTAAGAAAAAAAGATAAAGGATTCCTGGTCACGACACCAGGGGATTGGGCACCCCCAGTGTCATTGTAAAAAGAAGGTGCACCACGGCTAATGTAGCTGGCACAGTTGCTTGCTTCTCACTGTACACTCTGGCTACCCTGATGTGCAGGTTTAAAAGTGTACACAGTGAATGTCCCTACTAATCACACTCCTGCCTTGCACCCCCCATTACTGCTTCCCTGTTCTGTATAATAAATAGTGGCTCACACAACCAACCCCACCATAAACTTCATCCCCACTTACACCCACCGTGGGTTCCAGCTACGTTGCTTAACACTGGTTCTGCAATAATTGAGGGGCATCCTGTTCCTGCCCAGCCCACTGTAATGGAATATGCAGGTGTGGAAGCATGCAGGTTTAAAACCAGAGAGGCTTGTCATTGGTGTGCACTGCCAAACCTATTGCAGTTTCGGCTGTAATTGGCTTGGCAGTGACACACCTCTCATTTCCCCTATTTTCCTAAGATGTTCCTTGCGCAAGCACGAAAGTAAACACAAAAAGGAAGAGGAAGACTAACTGAAAAACCCTTACTTGTGACCGTAACTACCTCTACCGCTATAGCAGCAATAAGTAGAAGGGTTTGCTGGAATACCTAATGGCAAAGAGAATGGCAATATCAGCAACACTTTACCTGTGGGGCAAAGGGCTGTAGTGTGATTTGTAAGGCATGTGTATGCTAATTATGTAATGCTGTAGTCCAAAGCTAGCACATTGGTGCTGAGGGTTAAGGCGCTGGACACCACACTTTGCTCCATGCTGGTGACCCATGTTCAGAAACGGACTTGGGCTGTCAGGGGTTGGCAGGGAGTAGAGGATTGAGCATCTAAAGGACTGCTGTCCTCTCCTGGAGAGGGTTAGGGGTGTGTACCCACCACTCTAGTTGCCCCAGTAGAAACTTGGGGTGCAGCAGTGGGGGGGGGGCCTCATAACAGGGATAAGGCAGCGGCGAATGTCCTGTGGGTAAGCATGGAAGAGTGTTCATTATGCACTGGATGTCATTGTATGTCCATGCCCTAGGGGAATCAGAAGATAGAAATCCCCTCAAGACGTGCATAATGACGCCTATGACAGGCAACCTCTCCCTCAGCCAAACAAAGCTCGGAGTAAGTCTGGGCAGGGGCCCAAGGGTGATGCGGTCTCTCTCCCTGGTCTGTCTCCTGCTGGGGGGGGCCCTCCATGGGGGGTAAGCCACAGTCCTTCCCACAATGCATCCATGGTGGAGATTGACTGGTGGGGAGAGTTGAGCACCCACGTACAAGGCAGAGCATGGGGCAAGCATGCCCCAGCCGTCGTATAAACAGAGTTAATAAAGAAATGCTGTAGTTCTGTAAGAAACTTATCTGTGTAAATTGTGTATAGCCGATTTACTGATTATACTTGTCTACTGAAGGATAGATGCCAATGGAACTGAGCTATGCTCATTGGTTTTCCTAATAAAATAACTACAAATTGATTGTAAAAAAAAGAGTAACTGGAAGTGTTAAGTTCCATGATGTCTGTGGTCAGAGTGAGTTTGAGATAATAAAGTTGAAAATGAATGACAAAGGTACCTGTTTGTAACCACTAAAAGATAAAAACCTGCTATGCCTGTATGTGGACTTCCTAACAGTACGCACAGTGTGTTGCATAAAGTTAGCAGAATGGTAGTAAGCATGTTAATGTAAAAGTTACACATATTTTGTCCCAGTGGCATGTGCAAAGGATATAATTGGCTTTGTAAGATATAACTGTTTATAGATTCTGCCGGTATGCATAATAATAGGTATCATAGGTGTAATCAAGCTTGAAGACAATAGTCCTTTAAAGCTTGCAATCCCAAATTGTTTTAAAATAGGAAAGTCTTCTCCCCAAAGTGCCTATCCAGACCATTTTTGAAATTAGTCATGTTAGAACTGCTCACTACATATTGTGGAAGGTCGTTCCATAATGCCACTACTCTGTGACTGAACCAAAATTTACGCAAATTGAGACTCCAAGTCTTAAGAAGGAGCTGCCTATTATGTTTCCTAGTGCTTGTCCTCCCCAGATTGTGCTTAACACCAATTTCAACTAGGAGATTATTATCTTCTATCAATCTAAACAGAAAATATAAATCCCCCCTAATTCTCCTGTAATATAGGGAATATAGATTGAGGGAAGCCAACCTCTCTTGGTAAGGCTTATTTTTAAAACCTCTCACAGCTCTGGTTAGTCTTCTTTGTACCCCCTCCAACAGGTTGATGTCTTCCTTGTTCTGTGGTGACCAAACCTGGGCACAGAATTCCAAATGTGGCCTAACTAAAGCATTATTGAGGGGGATTAGTACTCTGTTATCCCTACTGGCTATGTGCCTAAGGATGCAGTTTAGATTGTGATTGGCTTTCTTGATTTGTACCCTGCAATGGGTTTTAATTTTGAGGTCATTAGTAATGATAACCCCTAGATCTCTTTCTTCATTGGTAGCTTCCAGTGGTGAGTTGGCTAGCTTATAGATCCTCATTTCATTATTTTTACCGAGGTGCATGGCCTTATATTTAGATGTATTTAATACTAATTTGTTACTACATGTCCAATCTAAGATCTCATTCAAAGCCACCTGTAGAGCTGCCATATGTTCCTGTGAAGTTACTACTGTCCCTAACCTACAGTCATCGGCAAATTTGTATAGCCAGATGTTGGGGTTGCTTACTTTTAAGGAAGTGATATATATATTAAAAAGGCATGAGCCCAGTACAGAGCCCTGTGGGACACCACTAGTAATGGAAGCCCAGTTGGAGAGAACCCAATTTATTACCACTCTCTGTCTTCTACCCAAGAGCCAGTCTGTTACCCAATTGCAAATGTTTCCAGGAAGGTTGATGCTTTTCAGTACAGCCAGTAATTCATAATGTGGCAGTCTGTCAAATGCTTTTGCAAAGTCTAAAAAGATTACATCGACTGCATTACCTACGTCCAGTTCTCTGTTTACTTTTTCATAAAAGGTTAACAAGTTGGAGGGAGGACGATTCAGAGGAAACGTGAGGAAGAATTTCTTCACAGAACGGGTGGTGGACAAGTGGAACACCCTGCCAGAGGAAGTGGTGGGGGCTGAAACAATCACGGGATTTAAGAATGCATGGGATAGACATAAAGGAATTCTGGAGGTCAGGGGTAAGGGGCAACAGACTTCCTGGAAAACATAAACTGAACTTACAAACTTAAATGGGCAGACTGGGTGGGCCATAGGCCCTTATCTGCCGACACTGTCTATGTATCTATGTAAGTTTGTTTGACATAATCTAGACGTTGTGAACCCATGCTGGACTGGGTCTATCATATCATGGGGTATTAAATGTTCTAGGATTAAGTCTTTAATTAGGCCTTCCCTGTTTTTTCTAATCAGAGACGCTAGACTTATAGGTCTAAAATTTTCTGGCTTGGTTCTTGACCCTTTTTTTTAAATGGGAACAACTGTAGCTATTTTCCAGTCATTTGGAACTGTTCCTGAGTCTATAGAGGTTTGTAAAATGTAAGTGATTGGTAGAACCAGTACATCTGCCAGTTCTTTTAAAACCCTAGGGTGCATACCAATCTGGGCCAGGAGATTTATTAACTTTAAGCTTACTTAAGTAATCATAGACATTTTTAGGGTCAAAAGTTATCTCTCCAGGTATAGAGGGCCTTCTATCTCTATGTACTTTAGGATCATAGATGTTATAAAGTGAGCTAAAGTATTCATTTTGTATGTCTGCCATTTCCTCCATTGATGCTGTCTGACCAGTTTCTGTAATAAAGGGACCAATATTACTTTGTACCTTTCTATTGCTATTGATATAGGAGAAGAAAGCTTTTTCATTATCGTTAACTTTATTTGCTAGTTCTACCTCAGCTAAAGCTTTGGCTTTCCTTATTTGAGTTTTGATCTTCCTTAGGCAATCTCAGTAGTTACGAATAGTTTCCTCTTTGTTTGTTAATTTTAGTATTTTGAACAATCTATTTTTTCTGTTAATAAGTCTTTTTATAGAGGCATTCATCCAAAATGGTTTCTTCCTTTTTTTGTTGTAATTATACTTGGGGGTACTAGGGATAAATTCAAGAGTCAAACTTTCCAATTTGTGTTTTAAGATGTCATTTATCCAGATTCCAACAATTAAAACCACCTTCTGAGTAAACAATGTCTACAGTTGCTGCCAGCACTAAGTGTACAATAGACTGCAATCATGTGTCATAAATCATCAGGGGTCAGAAATGACACTCCCACTGTGGATATGGCATTGAAGCTGGGCTAGGCTATCCTTGCAAATGCACTGTAAAAAATTATAAAAACAGGACCCCACTGTAAATAAGATGTTACATCTCTGCTCAGTTATCCTGGGTAACTACATTGTTAAAAAGGGGAAAAGCACAAGGTACTGCTTACCGAACTCTGATGAGACCACAACTGGACTGCAGTGCTCAGTTCTGGGATCCACACCAAAAGAAGGACAGGAACTGCCTGGAATCTCTCCAGAGAAGAGCCACAAAAACGCTCCAGAGGCTGCACAGAAAACCATACATGGAGAGGCTGGACAGCCCCAACATGCAGCCACACACACTGATGGCCAGAAGGGAAAGGGGGCACTCTGACAGGGTAGGCCTGCTTTTTGCCTTCCGCTGTCAGTTTTCAAGACCCTGAAAGGTTTTCTCAGAGATGGTGGAAGCCAAACCAGGATTTTAGGCAAAATACGCATATTGGGAGTTGGCCTTTAAGACTGCAGTACAGACAAGGAAATAATGTGCTTCAGGAATGAATGGTAGTGCAGAGTAAGGTGGCCAGCCTGCTGTTCAGTTCCAGACAGATTTTTACACTCATGGAGATTTAAATGAATTATGAACAGTACAAGATACACTGGCTAAGCCTCTAAGCCCCTTAAAACTACAGTACAGCAAGAACTCCAAATTTGCAGTCAGCACTTAATTGAATAATTGGGGGGCAGCTATAGGCTGAAGCAGCTGAATGAAAAGAGCATACCTCAGTGTAAGGGGAGGGCTGGACTCTGCAGGGTGGTAGAAATACGGTAAACCCTGCAGAACACGAGTAGAAATGGAGCTCTCCTAGAAAATGTAGCTGAATGCGTAAGGTGGAGGTCAGTCTTGTACGCCAGAGACAGGCAGTGGTGGGGAAGTCTGCCTGGAGGCCTGCTGAAAAGCAGGGAGTGCTGACATAAACTCTGAAAGTGGCCTGCCAGACACAGATGGGGCTATAGCCAAATAAGAGGGCTTTGGATGGAGAAACAGCGGCTGAAGGGGCAAGCACCAAATGTGCAGAAAGAAAGAGGCTGACTGATTTATTATACTGGCACAATAGCGCCAGTATAATTAGGATTGATTGGTGTGCTCAATACTAAACCCAATTTTTGCACCTTTATAACTTTGGTGGTGTTCAACAGAATAGCACAAAATTTTGCATGCATTGTCTGGTAGGCAGAGTCTCATCATAAAATTGTAATCAGTGCTGGCACCTTTTTCCTGTGGGAGTTTAAGGGAAATCGGCAGTGCTACATTGACAGATCATCTTTAAGCCAAGCAGGGGGAAACTCCTGATGAACTGCATAACTTAAATTACTGGTGCAATAATTAAGACTGCATTAAATAAGCCTGTTGTTATATCTAATAATTACCCCAGTTCTATCTACAGAATAAGTTGACATCCACTTTAATAGTATCGTATAGGTAACTGTGAGCATTACTACTTTAACATTTTTACTACAATACTAATTTTAGCTCCTGGCTCTTTTTGGGTCATAACTGAGGACAGAGTACGGTATCCATCTGGGAGTTTTTTTTTATTTTTATTTTTTATTTTTTTGATACAACATGAATTACTAGTTACAGTGGATAAATGGCAATCATGAGAATTCAGACAATTAAACAAACTAATACTAAGTTGAAGGTAAGGGTCAGTAAGCCTAGGAAGCTACTTCCCATTAGGAACAGAGCAGTAAAAAGAAAATAAATGGCTTTAAAACTCTAATTACTGACAAGACTCAGCATAAAATAACTGATTAATTACTATGCCCATTATGACAAGGAAAGACAGGGCTGTAATAGATTAATGGCTTTAAGGAAGTGAAATCTGACTCACATATTGTTACATCTACTCCCAAACTACATGAAATTCCATTCTCACAAAAAATTGGGATTAACACTCACAAGTTAACTTAAATACTGAGAATAGGTCTTTTCATTTTACTGTTACTGAGCAAAATGAGAATTCTCTTTTTAAAAGAAAAGAATACTGCAAGTACATCAATGGAAACATTTTTTGCTAAAGATGTTTTTTGCTGAAGATGTAATCAGCCCTTCTGAAGTTAATAAGGGAATTTTTTTCCCAGAGCTACATACGACAATTAACTATTGTCCCAGAGGAAGCCCACTCTCATTCAAATTTTTCTATGCAATTACTAGAAGACCACTATCGAAAAAATACAATCAAGGATGTCCTAGTCAATTTGCAAAAGACTATATCAGGTCTTAAGGAACTAGATAAAAATAATATAGATAGAATAACCCTTTCAGGCCCAGATCAATCAGTTCAGGTAACACAAAATGAGAATGCTTCTAAAAGACACATCAATTTTCAGCACAACTCGGAGAAGGTGTTAGAAGATTTAAGCCCCGATAATTTTAATATCTAAAATAACACTCTCACTTATTTCCCATCTCTGCTGAGTCAGGATATAATTAAAGTGATGAAAAATCAACATGTGCTAGCTTAATGCTGCTAGAGCAACTCTATAACAGAGAGGAAGTTGAAGTGCTAAGAGTAGATATTGCAAAAAGTGGAACCAAGTTAGATGAGGTATTAAGAGTTTTAAATGAAATTCGCCCACCCAAAGAGTCTTCCTCAGTAGTGTATCTCTCACCTAATGCCTCTACCAGTATTCCCAGACCGGATGTCTCTACTATTATATTTACAATAGAGGAAGATAACTCTAAACCACAGGGAAAAAAATGAAGGAAGAAAGACATGTGAAAGAAGAAGACTGGAAATGGAAATTCATCAGGAACAGAAGCTTCTAATGACACTGACAATGAAACTGAACAGGGAGACAAAAATGGTATGACTGAAATGTTTCAGGGCAAAACACTGCCAAACAAAAAACATATACTGAAAAGGGCTCTCCCAATAAAATGAAGAATAGAAAAAAAGAGTACTGTGAGAGGAAATATGTTAAATGTAAAACAATCCAAAAACACTACCATAGGAGTGATAAATACTCATGACAGTAAGAATAATAAACTCAAAGGCACTCCTAACAATGATTCAAGGGTGGATCAGGACACAACTGTGGACATAACAAATACAGATGATGCCTCAAATAAAACAATAATGTTATTAAAGCATAAAAATGCAACTATTGCAAATACAAAAAAAGATAGAAACAATGGATCTAAATATTCAGTGTGGGGGATAAATATAATATGCCAGAAGAACCTGGACATCAGTTGAGGCAGAATCAACCCTTCATTAGACCTTTTCACCTTGTAAAAGTTGAGAACGAGACAGCAAATTATCTGAGAAAGAAAACTGTGAGTTTATACAAGTCAGATGTGGGCCTACTACAATTCTTGAAGAAGATGACATCCAATTGGGCATTCCCCAATTATCTCTGGTGAGTCTTGAACCTGGCATCTTGCACACCAGAGGCGGGGACTCTATCCATAGTACCAGAGTGGCACTAACGCTGGGGGGCTGACTACTCACCTTCTTCTCTCTTTCTTATTATATGCCTCAAGACTTCACCAATCATGCCTGCTTACCTCCGGCCTACTTGCCTCTCTCTCCTCCTCCTCCTCCTCCTTTTGCCTTCATCTAACCCTGGTGTCCCTGTCACCCTGCAGCCTCACTACTCTAGTGTTCCCACTTGCCCTCTTGCTCTCCCCTCCCTCTGGGCCACAGCTCCTCCCCCTCCTTCCTCCTCCACTCACCCAATATGCCCTACTCCACCTCACCCCCACCTAGACACTACCTTTCCTCCCCCCTTTGCTCCCTCTGGCAACTTATCGCTCAAGCTTTCCCAGCTTGTGCTGCCCTACCAACCCCCTGTGTTCTGAAACCCCCCCTACTCTTCCTATCTCACCCGGCGTAAACTCTCCTTCTGCCACCCTCTGTCCAGGGCAGTTCTCATCCTTCTGCTCCTGACTGGTAACATACATCCCAATCCTGGTCCAGCTTACAAAGGCTCCTCAGTGGAATCCTCTGGATTTCATATTATTTCTATGAACATATGTAGCCTCCTTAAAAAATTCGACTCTCTCCATTGCTGGGTTGCTGTTCATAAACCTGACGTTATCTCAATAGTTGAAACCTGGCTGTCAGACTCTACCCCTGACTCCCTGGTCTCACTCCCTGTCTACTCCCTTTATCGGGAGGACTGTGTTGGTAGTCGAGGTGGGGGCTGTGCCATTTATGTCAAAGACCCTCTCGTTGGACTAGCCCTCCCAGCCCCTGTCCTTTACTTCAGGGCTCAGGCCCTAACCCTAAAACTATCTCCTGATCCCTCTAGGGGGTCCCATCTACCTGACTTCAGCATATATACCTCCAAAAAATCAAGCACAGGCACAAGGCCCACTAATTGATTATCTTACCTCCCTACCCCACTCTTCCGACCAAATCCTTGTGGGGGACCTAAACATCAATTGGCTCAGCCCTTCATCCACCTCCTCCCGTGACACTTTTGCAGCTATTGACCTAACTCAACTAGTTACCCAACCCACTAGAGTGAATTCTAGAATGGGCTCTAGCACACTCCTGGATGTGGTCCTCACAAACCGCCCTAACTGCATCCTCAATATCCAAATCCTTCCTGACGGTCTTAGTGACCACTTCCCTGTTCTCTTCTGTTGGTCAACCTCCTCACCCAAACCCACAACACAAATCACCCTTCGGTGGCGTCTTAGACCTGGTGGACTGAAAGGCCTTAAGCAGCTCCTAGCCCATATTGACTGGTCCCCTATACAAAATGCCCCGGATATGGACACAGCCCTAACCTTTTTTACCCACACCTTTAACTCTGCATGCGACATTTTTGCACCACTAACTGCACGCCGGTCCAAAGTAAGGCATGCCTCCTGGGTTACCCCCTCCCTGCACCAACTTCTTAAGCATAAGGATAATCTATGGCACATTGCCACTGAAACAGGCTGCCCAGCTGACAGGCAGGCCTATGCTGCTGCCCGGAACAAATGTACCTGGGCCATCCGCAAAGCGAAGGCTGAACACTATCAAGCCTCGCTCACCTCCTCATGGGGGAATGCCAGGACCTTCTGGGACAACATCAAGCAGCTGAATGGGGGCACGCGTTCCCCCCACCCTCACTTATCAACATTGATGGCTCTGTCTCCTCAGACCCAGTCCTTATTGCCAAGCACCTCAACAAATCTTTCACTGACCTTAGCCCTGTGCTCCCAGACAAATTCTTTGCCCTCCCAGGCTGTCCCTATTCTCACATGCCCCTTGTTCTACCTGCATCGTGTTGCTGCCCGGGAAGTCAGACCTTACCTACTCAAGGCCTTAAAGAGTAACACTATTGGCAATGTCTCCCTCGATCCCAGTCTCCTCCGTCAGGTTCTAGATCTGGTTATCTCACCAATCACCAGCCCCTTTAACAAATCTCTCTGCCTAGGGCAATTCCCCTCTGCCTGGAAAATTGCTACAGTCACCCCAATACACAAGGGTGGGGATAGGGCTCTTCCTGGCAATTATCGGCCTATCTCAATCCTCTCTCCTCTCTCAAAGGCCTTAGAAAAAATTGTGTCCACCCAAATCTCTGAATACCTCAACAAATATAGCATCCTCTGCCCCAAACAACATGGGTTCAGAGCTGGCCACAGCACCAATACTGCCCTCCTGGAGTTCTCTAACTTTCTTCACTCCTCGCTGGACTCTGGCTCCTTAGCAGGTGCAGTGTTCATAGACTTATCAAAAGCCTTCGATACTGTCTCCCACGCCCTCCTGCTGGTTGCCCTTAGCCACTTAGGCTTTGCCACTGGGCCCGTCTCCTGGTGCTCTAGCTACTTGTCTGCCCGCTCACAATGTGTGGAAATTAATGGGACACTCTTCAGCGCCTGCCCTATCTGCTCTGGAGTCCTGCAGGGCTCCATTCTTGGGCCCTTGCTCTTTTCACTTTTTCTCAACTCCCTGCCTAGTGATTGTACTGGTAAAATCCTACTTTACGCAGACGATGATGTACTCTTTGCCTCGGACCGTAATCCCATCTCACTTCAGGACTCTCTGCAAGTATCCTACAACGACACAGAAGCCTGGTTCACCAAGCACAGACTCGTAATTAATCTTAAGAAAACCAAAACCATGCTCTTTTCCCACCCCCAAAATAAATCTAGTAACTATCCACTCTTAGTCCACTCCAGCTCAAAACTCCCAATTGAGCTAGTTCACTCTTATAAATACCTAGGTATAACTTTTGACCCTGCCCTCTCATTTCATGCCCACATCTCTGCCCTTGCCTCAGCCTCTAACACCCTGCTGGGTATCCTCTATCATCATAAAAACTGTCTCCCCACTGATGCCCTCCGACTTGCAGTCACATCCTCTGTACTATCCCTAGTAGACTATGGCTTACCTGTGTATGGGGCAGCAGACCAGACTGCCCTACACAAGATCTGCCTCACCTTAAACAAGGCATGCAGGCTCATAACTGGGGCTCCTAGACTAACCCATACCTGCCTTCTTTACACCGTGGCTATCTACTCAACCTAGATGAACACCTCAAATACCAAACCTGCCTCCTAACTAAAAAGTCACTCCTTGGTCTATCCCCACCTGGTCTGTCAGCCTCTATCCACCGAGCAAACCCTACAGTGCATACCCGTATATCCTGCAAAACTGCACTGGCAGTACCGAGGGCAAGAACCTCGCAAGGTCAAAGGGCATACCCCTACAGAGCCCCTTTTTGGTATAACACTCTCCCCACTGGGATCACTGATGCCCCCTCAATAGCTCATTTCAAAACTAGCCTTAGAAATCACCTGCTCTCCACACGCAGCTGTAGCTGCTTCTAAGCCTCTTCCATTTCTTGTTCCAGACAAAGCTCCCTGAGCAGCTCTCTGACCTCCTGACCATCTCTACCTTTATTTGCTACCTCTCGTCCCCACACTCCCCAACTCTGATGTCTTCCACCCAGCCTTACCTATGTCAGCCTACTGAACTAATTGGCATGTATCAACTATTTATTGTCAATCTTGTAATGCTCACCTGTAATCTTGCTGAATACCGTGTTTTGTCATATGCTTGCCAATTAGCCTTGACTCTTAACAGTACTATGCTTTTCTGTCTTCTTTGATGTTTGTTGTTTGCACTGTGTTGTCCTCTCTGCGACGAGGTACCTTTGTAAATGAGCCTCTGGCTCAAAGGTTGTTAAACTGATGTTCCAATAAATAAATAAATAAGAAGTAATTAGGCAAAATCTCACTCAAGAATTTCATTATGTGGACTATGTAGATGTGTACTATGCCACACCTAGAACCACTCATTTCCTATGGATTAACAGGCATAGGGTAGAACAGTTTAAACTGAAGATAGACATTTTTAATTTAGATGTTGGCAATTCCTCAGAGGCAGATAAGTCCTGGATTTTCAATCCCATAACCTTTAGTCTATTTGGCCTTCCTAAGATATACCAAGAAACAGATTATAAACTGGCAAGGACAATATGCAATTTCTCTGTGAATATATTACAAGTTCCTCTGGGTAGGAATAGTGTAATTCCAGTCCATAGATGAAATAGTTTCTCGGAGGAGGGTCAAATTTACATTATCTTTAAGAATATCACAGTTGCAGATGAGTAATGATGAGCAAAGCCAGGTCATTAGATAAAATGAGTCTCTATCTTGTTGATGACTCCATCTGGAATAATACAAGGGACTTTAATGACTATAACCAGGAAGGGAGAGTCACATCTGGCACTAACAGCATCTCCCCCCCCCCCAATTTCCATCTCAAAAAACTTCTCAGAAGCAGGTTATAATTGTTGACTGGAGGCTAGGGACTTAAGGCCCAATAGTATAAGTGATCATATGGATAATATGGGCCTGATATTGAAAAATGCATCTGGCAATGGCGCAAGTGGTTGCTCCATGCAACTGAGTTGTGCTGGAGCAACAAAGGGATATATTCAAAAGAGATGAGCAATGGCACATCTCTTCTGAAT
Source organism: Neoceratodus forsteri (assembly GCA_016271365.2). NCBI lineage: Eukaryota > Metazoa > Chordata > Ceratodontiformes > Ceratodontidae > Neoceratodus > Neoceratodus forsteri. The sequence continues at coordinate 1,150,044,379 of CM057455.1, read as the reverse complement.
ATATCAAAATATGTGGACAGCACAAATATGATGCGCTGGCACATCCCCCAGACAGGTCTGAATACCTAGAATGGGAATGCACCAGCACATCTGGAGATGCACCAGTGCAATGTCCAGATATTCAGACCCGAACATGCAAATGGGGTCATTATGCATGCAAGGTGCAAATGGGGGCATTTGCATGTCATTATGGCCCCATTTGCATGCGTTGTGCAGGGCTGGCCCAGTGGAATGAGCCTGGCACACTGCAACAGTATGCCTGGTATTGTTGTGGTACCCCCTTCCCCACTCAGCATCCCGATCATTGTAAATAAAACAATATCCCTGTCCCTGGTAGTCCAGTGGTCCCCTTCCCCACCCGTGCCCCAATCATGGGATATCAAAGATCCCCACTTCCATGGTAGTCTAGTGGTACCCCCCACCCACACAGGACTCCCATTCCACCCCACTCCCCCACCCAGGTCCTCAGTGGGCAACAAACCCACCCACTTACCTCCACGGCTGCCCACCAAATGATAGCTTACAGTAACACCTGCAAGCTCATTGGTCCACACTGTCGACCAATGGGCTTGCAGTGTGTACTGTAATAGTCACAACTTTGTGAATGACATTGTTCATTTGCAAAGTTGTGACTGACTATTACAGTACACACTGCAAGCCCATTGGTTGATAGCGTGGACCAATGAGATTGCAGGTGTTACTGTATGTCATTTGGTGGGCAGCCACAGAGGAGTAGGTGGGTTTGCTACCGCCAATGACCTGGGTGGGGGAGCGGGGTGATGGGGTCCTGTGTTGGTGGGGGCTACCACTAGACTACCATGGATGTGGGGATCTTTGATATCCCATGATCAGGGTACCGGGTGGGAAGGGAGGACTGCTAGACTACCAGGGACAGGGATATAATTTTATTTACTTCGATTGGGATGCCGGACAGGGAGGGGGGTACCACTAGACTACCAGGGCTCTGTATGTTACACTGTATGGGGATCGAACTTGATTCTTGGGGGGGTAGCCACCCAGGGGCTGGTGGCTGCTGTGTTGCAGCTTGCAATATGAGTGCATACTGTACTGTATTTCTGAGCTCAGCCAGTGTCTGGCCATGGTGGTTAGCATTGGGCTGTGCCAGTCACCAGCTCATCTATGGGATGGGGGAGTGGGGTGGTGGGGCACTGTGGGGTGGGGGGCTCTACAAATCTACCAGGTATTTTGAAATATCTGTTAACAGGGGATTAGGGCTGGAGTGCTTCACTAGTCCACCAGGGATAGTTTAATATTCATAATGGGCAATCAGGGCTTGGGGGATGCCACTAGACAATCGGGGATTTTTTTTTGTGTTTAATATACTTTATTGAATTTTAGAAAATACGGGGATCTTTAAACAAATATGTCTGGTGAACGGGGCTTTGGGAATGCCACTAGACTACTGGGGATATTTAAACATATATACCTGGCAAATGGGGCTTGGGGGAATGCCACTAGAGTAGACTATTGGGGGTATTTAAACAAATATGACAGGCTATCGGGGCTTGGGGGATGCTAGGCTGCCTTCTTGGGAACATTGCCATACAGCCACCCATGGCTTGTGGCAACCTGTCTAGGTGTACCCTCTGTTTGGCTCACTTCTGTGGTTGCCACAAGCCATGGGACATTTCCTCCAGGACCATGCCTGATAGAGAATTGAGTGCAGGGTCCATGGTGCACTGATGACTGGCACAAGCTGCCTTTTACACAGCTTGCACTGAGTTTTGGGAATCAGAGCCCTACTCTAAAGGGTTACCAGTTGTTCTACAGTGTAGCTATAAAGAGATCAAAATGAGGTAGATCTGCAGGTGGACTCTTTTGTTAAACTAGAGATTTTTGACCATATTGAAGAGCTTTATCAAGAGAGGAATTTTCTGGCACTTAGACTTGCAAAAAATGGAAATAGTCTGGTCCTTTTTAACATACAGTGAAGCCCACCAGGATGAAGCGCAGTGCTGCAGAATTCTGCAGTACAGTAACTGTAGTAAACAATGAAATTTCAATGGGAGTTAATCCCTTTTGTCATGCAGTAAACCTATCACACTGCGCTCCATCCTGGTGGGCTTCACTGAAGATATTCAAGCTCAAAATTTTATCCTGACTCTATCTGGGATAAGCTATAAAACAGGATATCAAATGTTCAACTAACTTTTTCTGATCATCACATTTTACTTGTCTGAGACTTTAATGCCAGAATTGATACCTTTGACAGTTTCTCTAATGTTTCAATACTTAATTGGCTCTTCCCAGAAGCCTTTATGCATCCAAGAAATAAAACAGACACTGAGACCAATTACAACGGACAATTGCTGATGAAACTAATGTTGAGCAACCTTATATACCCCATCAGTGGGAGAATTAATAGGGATTTGAAAGACTCCCCTACATTCTGGTCCCAACACGGCTCATCAGTCATTGACTTAGCCCTGTGGTATGGGTCATCTTCATTCTGGTCTGATATTATAGTCAAATTGAGACCTGATAGTGACCGTAGTTTTAAAGAGTAAATGTTTCCACAATGACGATACTGAGTTTTTCCCCACAATTAATAATAACTATGATAAGTCAGTTATAATAAGATATGAAAAGCAGTGTAGCTGGACTAAAGCACTTGAGGTAAACATTGATGAGAAACTTCAAAACTTCTTTTACAAATTTTTGAGCATGGAGAATGCATACCTTTTGTTTAAGGAATTAACAACAGATCTCCAAAATCGTTTTACTCAATTAAAAGGGAACTGTCATCTACAGGATTTCTTAATGTCTGAAGCCCATAAAAAGCTAATTTGAGTGAGCCATTGTGTTTATCTGTGAATCTTTGCAGTCCAGAGTTATTCATATGTAAATCAGCTTGTAATCAAGGGCTGGCGGCAGTTATATGTTTTGGGCTCCTGACAGGAAATGGTGTCACAGAGGGTCTTGGTCCTCTTTGATTGTATTTAATCCAACAGGCTAAATAAGAATTTGACTGTTTTATTAAGTGTGTTTTAAGGTTTTATTACAACATTTTCTATATCTACAATAATTGTTGTGTATGTGCATTGAAACTAGTGAGTTATCACCTTTACATTTCAAACTGTTACTAAAAAATAATCCATCTTCAGTATTGCTTTAACCTCTAGGCTATACTGCCAGCTGAAGATGTCAGTACATATTTTGGGGCTGCCACAGTACCAACTTCTGTCTTTTTCCATTTCCTGTCTTACAGCCATTTCTCTTATAATTGTGGGTGTGAACTTGGGTCTACAAGATGCAAATGTGGCTATGTGCCTACTGGCCTGGCATCATGGCCTCCCTGTGTTCCCACAACACACCGGGGAACAAGCTGTTGCGCAGTGTGCCTTTCCTGGACAAAGACAGCAAAAACAATCTGAGCATGTGTTATGATTCTGAAAATATTATGCTCTTTCTATTCAGATTTGACTTGAAAAGAAAAAAATTGGACACAATTACTTGTTTATTAATTGCAAAACACTGGACAACATTGTTAAAACATGCATAATCTGAAATGCATTATTAAAAGAGTATTTTACTTCTTTTGATGAAGTTAAAAGTATAACAGTTTCTTACTGAAATACTTAGGATAGAATGGGATTTTGTAATTACAGCACTTTCTACATTTATAATAAATGTTTTATATGTGCATTTAAACTAGTGAGTTATCACCTTTATATTTCAAACTGTCAGTAAAAATAATCCAATAGAATTCTGGCATTGTTACGATAGAAAATCCAATTCCTTCCAAAGTATTTCAATAAGAAACTGTTATACTTTTAACTTCATCAAAAGAAGTAAAATACTCTTTAATTAATAATGATGATTTTCTTTTTTACATACAGATAAAGACAATTTTTATCTCTAGTTACAACTTCCTGGTTGATATTTTTGGTTACAACTGGGAGGTTGTAATCAGCATCTGTCAAGCAAGCATCACCACAGAAAGCTAACTGTTACATAGTTTCACTGTGGGCTGGCTGAACATCTTGCCCAACACGGCGGCTCGTTACCGAGCACCAGTACTGGCACTCAAGCTTTGCCACACACTATTAAGTCAAGTAAGATTTTAAATATTTTTAAATATCTGTCTAGTTGATTTCTGCCTTGAAAATTAAAAAAATCAATCTGGTTATCCTGCCGCTCATACCCTTTGCACGTGTATTACACTATGCAGCTATGCTGAAGACTGGGTCTTTCCAGAATGCTGTTACCACTGTAATGTAAAAAAAAAGAGAAAACAACACAAACGAAAAGAAAAAAAAGGGAGAGACAAGCCGTGTATATGTGTGTGTGTGTGTGTGTGTGTGTGTGTGTTTGTATCTCTGACAGAAGTGCTGCACTAACTGAACTGTGCTGAAAGGGAAAAAAATTATCATCATTAATTAAATAAAATAATATATGGGTGTGTGTGTGTGTAACTAACAGAATTCTATACTCACACTCAGTGTGGGATGCTTTTATAAACCCTTTGAGCTCTGCCCTCGGGGTTTATGTAGCATCCCATACCCAGTAGTAATGTGAAATTCTGGTTACACACACCCACCCATATATTATTCTATATTTTAATAATGCATTTCAGGTTATGCATGTTTTAACAATGTTGTCCATCTATGTGTTTTTGCAATTAATAAACAAGCAATTGTTTCCTATTATTTTTTTTCTTTTCAGGTCAATTCTGGATAGAACAAGTATAATATTTTCGGAATCTTAACACATGCTCAAAACCCATTTTGCTGGGTGAATGAAGCTTGTTCAGTGCTCTTTTCTTTAACCTCTAGGCTGTACTGTCAGCTGATAATCAAAAGCTACACATTTAATGACTGGCCCCATGATGCCAGGCCAATATGAATGTAGCCACATTTGCATCTTGTAGACCTGAGTTCACACCTAAAATTGTAAGAGAATAGACTGCAAGAGAGGGAATGGAAAAAGACAGAAGTTGGTGCTGTGGCAGTCCCACAAATCTGTACTGACATGAACACAGTCAGGGTTTAGAAATCCTGATATGGGGCCCCAATACCTGTTGGCACCACAGAGTCAGCCTTGAGATGTGTAGTTTTTATTGATCAGCTGGAGGTATAGCCTAGAGGTTAAAGCAATCCTGAAGATGGATTATTTTTACTAACAGTTTGAAATGTAAAAGTGATAACTCACTAGTTTCAATGCACATACAAAACAATTATTATAAATGTAGAAAGTATTGTCATAATACCTTAAAACACACTTAATAAAACAATCTTCTATTTAATATGTTGGATTACATTTAGTCAAAGGAGGAGCAAGACCCTTGGTGACATAATTTCCTGTCAGTAGCCCAAAATATATGGCTGCCACCAGCCCTTAATTATAGGCTGATTTACATATGAATAACTCTGGACTGCAAACACTCACAGATAAACACAATGGCTCATCCAAATTGACTTTTTATGGGCTTTTAGACATTAAGAAATCCTATAGATGACAGTTACCCCTTTAAAAGCAGTCCTGTATGAAGAGCGAGTAATAAATACCAACAACCAACAATAAAAGGTTGGTTTGACTCCCAATGTAAATTAGAAAAGAAAATAATTGTCATGTCTCAGAGCTGTTAAAAAAGATAAAAATGTAAGGACCGTGCTGGATCTAAACTTTGCCAGGAAACATTATAAAAGATTAATAGAAAATAAAAAAGAGAATATCACAGACTGCAGTGGGAAGAAATACTAAAGACAATACAGAACAAAAAAAAACTGAAGTCCTTCTGGAAACTGGTTAGAAATGGCTATAATGACTATAGAGCAGATGCGGACCACTACCCTCAGTAGACTTATGGGTTAGATATTATTCTGATACTCTTTTTGACCTTACAGTACAACATTTCTATCTGAAGAATTTTTCTATAATGCTCCTAATGTAGTTATATTGTAAGTATCCAAGAAGTAGAAACAGCTATACTAGAACTTAAACCAAATAAGGCCCCTTGACCAGATAAAATGCCATCTGAAATATTATTATGCAATGTATCGGAGTGGACAGTTTTTCTGACAACTTTTTTAACATATATTTTAGAAGGACAAATTTTATTTTCATGGAAAGGCTCAGAAACAGTGCCTGTTTTTAAGAAAGGCAGTAGTTTAGATCCCAGGATATACAAACCTATTAGCCTGATTGATATAGATACAAAAACCTTTACTAAAGTAATTCTGGGGAAGCTAAAAGACACATTTAAAGAGGTGGGGGACATATCCCATCTCTAAGTTGGTTTTAGATCTCACCATTCTACTTTAGATAATTGTTTCATTTTATATCACCTATCAGAAAAAAAGCATACAATTTAGAAATCAAGGGGCAGGATTTTCAAAACCTCCTTAAATCAGCACAAGCTGCACTAAGCTCCCACTTGCAGCAAACTCCAGTGCACCAGGAACCCTGCACAGTATTATGGTATAACAGAGGTCCTGGCATCAAAGTCCAAAGATGTGCCACAAACCATGCCCTGATGACGCACCAGAGGGGGGAATGACAGAGGCTTCCATCATCACGTGCCCGAAGACGGTCTGTGTCTGATGCTTACCTGTACCCCACCCCCCTGCAACAGTTGCCAGCTCTAAACCTTCTGCATGCTGGAATGCCAAATTTAGGACAAGTAGACCGCTATTGTAAAACACAGCACGTAACCGTGCTGTTATTTCTGACATCAACCCGAACACAAACAAGAAGAAGTAGTCAGCCATCCCCCCACCACCACCATTTTAGGTCTCAATACTGAGACAGTACAGTGTGGCTCATATACCATACTCGGGAAGACATGCAAGTTGTAAACAATGTAGGCCTGTTAACATGTTAACGCAAATGGCAGACGTACTGTAGTTGCTACATTACAGGAGGCAGGTATGAATCATTTGTAACATGGAAGGTCCAACAACAGCAGTTCACTTACAATTGGATTGAACGCATGTAATGTCAGCACTAGTTGCATGAATATGTGATCCCAAGATAGGCAAAGTGACGGCAATACACCCCCCACAAGTGTTGTGTCCCTGTGTGAGACAATAATATGGGGTATGTATACAGGGTCCCATGCTCTGCATCACTATGCTATACATAATCTGTGTTACAGAGCATATGTTATGTACAATCTATTCTTGTACCTTCCTTAGCAGTACTGCCAACATGCAGTGTATGTGCTCCACTGTACATCCTAGTGCTGTGTGGTCCATTCTGGATGATGGCTAGATGATGTACATGCACATGTTTGTAGTTCTTGATAGGCTTTATCTTCCAGTTGTTGAACTAAGTGATCAAAACACAATAACATAGGGCCACCAATGAAGTTACATATTTGCACTGTACACAGATAGCGTTCTGGGGCTCAATATTCCATAGTCCACACAGTGCCAGGTATGGAGATGGCCGGTCTCCCTCCCTCCCACCACCACCACCAATGTGGCGATCCCTGGTGAAGTGGTCATTAGACCAGACCTGGGCTGGTCAATGCAGCGGCATTGCATGCAGCTGTTTCTGGGCTTCAAAAATCCCAGGGTAGGGGATCATGCAGCCAGCATCTGCTGCAAGCCCTCTACCACCAAGGCACACCCATGTCCATGACACAGGCACTGCACAAGCTAGTCTGGTGCAGAGAACCCAGTTATGCTTCAAACTTCCTTCCAAGATCAGGTTTGGTGCAAAGTGTGTCGCAAGGTGCCCCTTGCGTCATTCTTCTTTGATGCAAGGTCTTTGCGTCACATTCGGACCTTTGAAAATCCTGCCAAAAATGTTTTTGTCACTTTCATAGATTTCAGCATGGCATTTGATTCAATTAATAGAAATACACTATGGATCCTGATGAGTAAGTGGGGTGTCTCCCCTAATAGGATACATATAACATCATTTTATACAGATACATGGGCCAGAGTGAGAGTGGGCCCAGGGGGTTGACTATCTGACCCTTTCCCAACAAATAAAGAGGGTCTGACAAGGTTGTGTCCTAGCACCAATACTCTTTTCAATTGAGTCCCCAAAAATTGGTAATACCCGGTGCCCAGCATTAGCGTATGCAGATGATTTGATATTGATTTCCTTATGTTCAGGATTACTGAAAAAGCGTGATATATTAAATGAAAAATCTCATGCTCTTTATCTAAAAATCAATATTTCAAAGACTAAAATCAGCACATTTTGCACATATAAAAGGAAATACCATTGGTCTTTAGACTCATCCCCAATTGAAGTAGTAAACTCATACTGCTACTTAGGCATAAACTTTGCTTGGAACGTCAGTTGGAAAAATCATTTATATAAGACCACTGTTAAAGCAAAAGCAGCAGTACTGGGCTTAAAAATTTTTTAATCATATGTATGGGGGCTACTCTGTTAGACCTCACCTAAAAGCAGTTCAGGTCAAATACAATACATAGATTTTGTATGGATCTGAAATATGGGTCTCATCTCCTATTGAAACCATAATGAAACCACTTCTCCAAGTAATGTGCTTTGTACTGTAATGTACTTGGATGCGTGCTCCACCCCCGCATGTTTTGTCAGAGCAGAACTGGGCCTTTCTAATCTTCAAGTATTTGCTGACTCCAGAATAATTAACATCCAGGTCAGACTTAACAGACTTCCCAACAACAGATTTGCTGAAAATAGCTTAAAGGAAAAGAAACTTGTGGCAAGTTCTACATTGTAAATCATTACAATGGCTAAAATATGTTTATAAGATTATTTCACCATACAATTTAGAGACTCTGGTATACTATGCCAAAAATAATATAATGATAAGTCATAAATATAAATTATACAGTCAAAAGAATTACAGCCTATTATACTGGAAAAGATCTATCTGAAATTGCAAATTCTAAATTCTCCAAATGGTACAGCATGAATGATTGCAATCACTACAGATACTATCTGAACTTTTTGAAAGAACCAATTGATGGAAAGGCATATACTAGATACAAAATGGAGCAATTTCATTCAAATGTTTTGTCTGCCAGATTTTCTAAATCTTTAAGCATGTAAGATAAGTTTTGTAACTATAACAAACTGGTAATTGAGGATCTCACTCATGGTCTTATTTGTGTCAGTCTTCACCATTCATCACTATTGAGTATAAGCCAAAGGAGTAGGACCCCTCCGCAGCATTTTTTTTTTTTTGCAAGAGGAGGAACCGACGCAGAGATGGTGCCACCCTCAAGGCTGACGAATTACGTGACTCTCGCGGGTTGGCCAGTAACTGCTGTCGACACCTCCTTAGCCCCAGAACTGCTTCTCCCACCATCAAGAGAGGACCTTGTGTGGAAGCTTTGAAGTTGAAACTGTGTCAGCAGCCGAGTCAGTCAGCTCCGGCTCAAGTTCTGCTCACTTCCATTCTCGGTGTTGTCTCCTGGTAAGATCTTTCCTTTTATTTCGACTATGCCAAGTGCCTTAGTTTTGTTTGTTGTGTTTTCATCTGGTCATGTCTTATTCAGGGAACAAAAAGAAAACTTCTAAGATGGGTCAGCCTCCTATGCAGCAGTGTCCCTGTGGCCGACGTTTCTCCGTCATGGACCAGCATGACTGGTGCTTGACCTGCTTGAGCCCTAACCATGACATGGATCGTTGCAAGACCTGTTTTTCCATGGACTGCTGGGTTTTGGAATTGCATGTGTTTAAAGTCAGACGGGTGCCGACAACTTTCAGAGGACAGGCTTGCACTCAGGAAGCCAAGATCAGGGTTCTTGGCCCTTCCTTCAGGTCCCCTCCTGGTCCTATATGGCCCGCAGAGAAGGGGGCCCCCACCTGTTCTAGCCTTGCCTTAGCAGAAGCTCCTTCCATGGTGCAGAAGGTCCAGTCTGGCCCCCTTGGGGGTCAGGCGGGAGGCACTGTCTTGGCAATCGTCTCTTCGGAAGTGAAGACTCTCCCAGCATTGTGCTCTGGGGCTGGTGGGTGCCGGCTTCATCCTTGGTGCCACCTATTAGTGCCACCTCTGACTCCGGTACCGCTTGCGGTGCTGGGAATCAGGGCGGCGCAGTGGGTTTTGTTGGGCCAGCCTCTGGTGCTGCTTCTGACTCTGGCACTGTTTGCAGTCCCGGGGGCAGAGGTGGTGCCGTGGGCAGCATAGGGCCAGTCTGCAGTGCCGCTTGCAGTGCTGCCTCTGACTCTGGTGCCATTCATGGTCCCAGGGATGGGGGTGGTGCCACTCACGGTCCCAGGACCGGGAGGGAGGGATCGAGGAGTCATCTGGGTTTGGGACTCCTCCTCCGGGGAGGATGATTTGGAGGCTGACCTGGATTGGCTCCCAGATTCCTCCATGTCCAGCCTTTCGGCCCCCACTTAGCCCCCTCCTTGGGGGCAGGGTGGCTGCTGCTGGTTCTGGGGTTAGTGGTACCGGCCAGCCCTCGTATGGCTGGAGGTCACCAAAGTGCAACCCATAGCTGGTGACCCATCTGCATCCTTGGGGGACGTACCCCCTCCTGTGACTGTCCTGGCCAGCCCGACTTCTGGGTGGGCTGGGGTGTCCCAGGCAGGGGAGGGCGCTCCACCCCGACTATTTCCTTGGAGTCGGCTGTAGGGTGCCAGCTGGTGGTGAGGAAGAGGGCTCTCTCAGAGTCTGAAGGGTTGAGTGGACTCAGTTCAGCACTACGACCTCCCCTGGGAGCCTGCAGAGGCTTGGGGAGGAGCCGTAGCATTAGGCCAGTCTTCTCCCCCGAGGTCCATCTGGGAGGGACATCTTCTTTGGAGGTCAGGGGCTGCCCTTTTGGGCTTATGCAGTCCAAGTCGCCTCTTCTGGGGGGGATTCTTCTCTTGGGCTCAGCTCTGGCCATTCCAGCTTGGTTGAGCAACCTTCATCTGCTGGGACAACTGGAACTCCTCCTCCCTTGAGGTCTCCCACATGGTCCCCCTGCCCAGGCAGAGGCAGTGCCCCTCCTCAGAGGTGCCTGGCCCCCATGTCTCTGCCAACCCCTCCCAGGTATCTCTCGTCCTACAGCACCCCCTACCTGGGAACAGTTCAGGGCCATGGCTGCACTGTACCCTGCCTGCTTCTGAGCCATGGACGAACAGGTGTTCCACCACTCCCCAGTGCAATCTGACCCTGTCTGTCTGAGCTCATTGGCTCCTTCATCTTCCTCCTCTGAGGGAGAGGAGTCCTCCGTCCATCGTTCCCCAGCAGCTGATCTTTCTAGTTATCAGCATTTCCTGTTGGGGTTGCTTGACGAGCTCCACATTTCCACCTTAGGACAACACAATCTGGACCGGTTGGCACGTACCATCTTGGGTGAGTACAGTGCAGTCGACCTGTTGGTCCCCACCTGGCCTGCTCCCTTCTGGGCAGCATCGCACTGGGTCTGGTGATGTCCCTTTGCCCCAGCTCCAGCCCCAAGGGACCTTCACCAGTGGTATTGTGCCCCTCTGAGGTCTCCAGGAACTCTGCCTCACTCCCCTTTGGGCGTGATGCTCCTGGACAACCCCTCTGGGCATAGAAGCTCGAGCCATGACCGACCCCTAGATTTGAACACATCTGAGTTTGATTTTAGGGGCAGGAGATTTTTCTCCTCAGCACGGATCTTGCTCTGTGTGGCAGCGCATCAGACCCACCATGCTACCTACAACAGGTACTTGTGATCACAGCTGGGACAGGTTCTAGCCTCCTTGCCTGATTCCGAGGAAACCAGACAAGTCATTGCCCTTTCCGCGCGAGGCCTGGAGCTTGCAAGGCACCAAGCAAGGGCATTGTACGATGCCAATGAGGTGGTCTCCAGGATAGTGGGGACAGCAATCTGCATCAGGCAGTTGGCATGGCTTCATCTCTCCCAGTTGTTACCCCTGGTCCGGTGTATGGTGACTTCCTCCGCCTTCCGGAGAACCCACCTTTTCTCCTGTAGGGTGAGGCGAGAGCTTCAGGGGCGCCTTCCTTCTCCTATGAGGAGATCCTCCCCTCACCTGGACCAGTCCCAGGCCTAGCCAGGCCTGCAGGAGTTCTCTCCTTCGGTATCTCCCCCACTGGAAGCTGAAGGACCCTGTCCCTTAGGGAGGTGCTGGTCCCCCTTCGGGGGGCTTGGTACTCACCTAATAGTGATGAATGGTGAAGACTGACACAGATAAGATATGAAATTATGTACCTACCGTAATTCTTGATCTTTCTGTGTATCTTCACCATTCATCACTAAATCCCGCCCACCTTTCCCTCTGGGGCCTCAGTCCCTGGGCAATTTCCTCCTCCCTGTTTGTCTTCCATTTGGAATCTGGTCTTAGCACCTTCCCCGTCCCTTCTGGAATTGAGGGGGGATTCCTCTGGGTAGGCAAGCAGAGAGGGTTGTGCTGCTGGGGATCACAGGAGCTCTCTCCCTCTCCTTCAACCCAGGTAACTCTTGGTGCTCTGGCTCCCTCTCATCCTCTTGAGGGGGCCGGGGGAGGGGGGGCTCTTTCCTTGATCCCCTCAGTTATTTCCCCTCTGGAAAATTGGATTTTCCCATCTCTGATTCCTCCTGTGGAGGTCTCCTACTCTCCAAACATTCAATCCCTACCCTGGGGTGTTCTCCAGGGCACCTTTTAGCAGTCCTTCTGCCTTAATAGTTTGGTAGGAGAGGAAGACACTGCCCGCCCTGAATCCTTGGCCTGCCTCTACCTCTCAATGGTTCCATTTCTCAAGCCTTGGCCCCAGCTAGCTTACCTTTCATCTGTGGCTTGCCTTCTCAAACAGTCCAGACCAACAGCACATGGTGGCGGTGTCTCGTCCTCCTCCTCTTTCCTTCTACCCCCTTCCCTGCCCATTCCTTTTCACCCAGAGATTGGGGCCCCTTCACCCACAATCCCTTAGGTTTTCTTCTTCTTTCCTGTCTTCTCTGCAGCATATTCCTCCTTTTAGTTTTATATCCTTTCCTTTTTCTATCCCTTGGGCTTCCTTGCCCAACCCTTCCAACCATCCTTATCCTTCTGTCTCTCACTGGTGTGCAGAACTGGGGCTGAGGAAGTGTCAACGACAGTTACTGGCCAACCCGCGAGCGCCACATAATACATCAGCCTTGAGGGTGGCGCCGTCTCTGCATCAGCTACTCCTCTTGCAAAAAAAAAATGCTCACATGGGCTCCTAATCCTCCAGTATACCCAATAGTGATGAATGGTAAAAATACACAGAAAGATCAAGAATTACAGTAGGTACGTAATTTTCATTTATGTTGAAGTGTGCCTGGTATAACAAGGTCGTGAAAAATTTGGATTGCACCAGTCTTAAATTACCTTCTGCTTGCTGGTGATACTCTGATTCTCCTAATATTATTTATAGCTCAAGATGAATTTACAATTTCCAGAGTAGCAAAATTGTTTGTCAGAATTCAGAAAATTAGAAAAGGATGATTATGAAAAATTCCCCTGCATTGGGGCTAGGAGGTTCTTAAATTGCACACACTATACTACGTGTCTATCAGACTACCATTTTAAACATATGCCCTCTTCTAGGATATTTTATATTCTATTTTCATGCTAATTGAACATTTTAATTTTGCTTCTTATACATTCTGTTCTTCTATATGAATTGTAATGATCATTACCTTTTTTAAGATGGAACTAGAAAGATTACTTCTACTAAAAAACAAGCATTTGCCAATGCCGAATGTTGATTGCGTTGGTCTGTTGAGCTCACTCAGTGGCCCTCTGTCACTGGCTCAGTCTGTTTGCCCTGGTGCTGCAGGCTGCTGCCTGCATTGGCACCTTGTTCTGCCGAGGAAGAAATCCACAGCTGTCCCGACAGAGCTCCATTAAGATGGCTCACTCCCCCTCTCTCACTCGCTCATTCTGTTTCTCCTGGCACTGCAGACTGTCCTTTTATACTGGGCTCCTGCCTCTGTTGGTAGCTTTTTCTGGCCAGAAAGAAATCTGAAGCAGTCCCGACACAGCTCCATTGAGCTTGCTCACTCCCCCTCTGTCACTCACGCATTCCGTTTCTGCCGGCACTGCAAGCTGGCCTTTTGTACTGGGCTCCTGCCTGCATTGCCGCATTTTCTGCCCACAAAGAAATCCGCAGCAGTCACAATAGAGCTCTGTTGAGCTCGCTCAATACCACTCTGTCACTCGCTTGTTCTGTTTCTCTTGGCACTGCAGACTGCGCTTTTGTATGGGGCTCCTGGCTGCATTGGCACCTTTGTCTGTCCACAAAGAAATCCACAGCTGTCCCAACAGAGCTCCGTTGAGTCACTCAGTCTCCTTCTCTCATGCGCTCATTCTGTTTGTCCTGGTGCTGCAAGCTGCCCTTTTGTACGGGGCTCCTGCCTGCACTGGCGCCTTTTTATGCCCACAAAGAAACCTGCAGCAGTCCTGATAGAGCTCCGTTGAGCTTACTAAGTCCCCCTGTCTCACTCGCTCATACTGTTTCTCCCACCGCTGCAGGCTGGCTTTTTGTACTGGGCCCCTGCCTGCATTGACGCCTTTTTCTGCCCACAAAGAAATCCGCAGCAGTCCGGACAGCGCTTCGGTGAGTTCGCTCACTCCCCCTCCCGCACTTGCTCTCTCGTTCTGTTTCTCCCAGTGCTGCAGGCTGCCCTTTTGTACTGGGCTCTTGTGTTGGGGCCTTTGTCTGCCCACAAACAAATCCACAGCAGTCCCGACAGAGCTCAGTTGAGCTCAGTCACTCCCCCCTCTCACTCGGTCTATCTTAATCTGTCCCAAACGCTGATTTCCCAGAGTGACCGTGTTCTACTCCAGCAGGAGTGCAAAAAAATATTTTAGCCAGGATGTGAAAAATGACAGCTGTAGTGTTCATAAGGAGGTGTGAAAAAATGCCACTGTTGAAAATGTGGCGTGACAATATTACAAATTTGCAAAGTTACAAGGGTGCATGGAAACAGTTCAACGCACGCTTGTAACACAGTCATGTTATGGAGTTTCATCACCAAATTTTCAACATAGGGATTTTAGGACCTCTGCTCATGAACAGTGCCACTGTCATTTTCTTAATCTGTCCCGAACACTGATTTCCCACAGTGACTACGTTATTCTGCGCCAGAACTGTGAAAACACATTTCAGTCAGGATGTGAAAAATGACAGCTGTACTGCTTATAAGGAGGTGTGAAAAAATGGCACTGTTGAAAATCTGGTGTGACAGTATTACAAATCTACGAACTTACAAGGGTGCGTGGAAAGTGCGCAATGCACACTTGTAACACAGTCAATTGATGGGCTATCATTACCAAATTTTCAACACAGGTGTTTTAGGACCTCTGCTCATGAACAGTATCATTGTCATTTTCTTAATCTGTTCCGAACAATGATTTCTCACAGCGACCGCTGTATTCTGTGCCGGAAGTGCGAAAACACATTTTGGCCAGGACAGGAAAAATGACAGCTGTACTGTTCATAAGTAGGTCTGGGAAAATGACAATGTTGAAAATCTGAAGTGAAAATATTATAAATTCGCGAAGTTACGAGCATGCGTGCCAATTGTGCAACGCACGCTCGTAACACAGTCATTTTATGGAGTATCATTACCAAATTTTCAACATAGGCACTTTAGAACCTCTACTCATGAACAGCATCACTGTCATTTTCTTAATCTGTCCTGAACACTGATCTCCCACAGCGACCGTGCTATTCTGCGCCAGAAGTGTGAAAACAAATTTTGGCCAGAATGTGAACAATGACAGCTGTACTGCTCACAAGGAGGTGTGACAAAATGCCAATGTTGAAAATCTGGCATGAAAATATTGCAAATTCGCGAAGTTACGAACGTGCATAACAACTGCGCAATGCGCGCTCGTGAAACAGTCATTTTTTGGATTTTTTCCACCAAATTTGCAACATAGGCTTTTTGAGAGCCCACCTCATGAACACTGGCACTGTTGTTTCATTAATCGGCCCCAAAGGGTGATTCCATGCAGTGACCGCGAAACCACCTTCCGGGGCCGATTAACGCCATGACAGTTCAAGAATTCATGAGGAGGGGTCCCAAAAACCACATGTTGAAAATTTGGTGAAAAAATTCCCAAAAATGCCAGTAATATGCACTCAAGTGGAAAAACCTATTTATTACATTATACAGCTTACCGGCATTTTCTCAGTTCACTGTCGGCTTTGAAGAGTGCAGACGTGTTCCCGGTCCACTGAAGATCATCACACCGAGCTCCGGAGGTAAGTATGGGGTGAGGGGGGTGTGGGGAGGCAGGGTGCGCAGTGGGTGGGTGTGGGTTGTGGGAGGGGGGCAGGGAGACTACGAGGGACCGCTTCATTTTTTTCAGATAAAAAAACGCTGGGACCGCTTTTAACTTACAGGTGCATGTGGCATGCTGGGATGGGCTTCCAGCATGCCACTGAGTCTTGCTTTGGGGCAGCAATAGCCGACGGGGATTGGCCACCCGCCGGCAAACAACAAAAGGGGCATGTGGCATGCTGGGGTGGGCTCTCAGCGTGCCACCGGAGTCTTGCTTTTGGGGGGAGCAGCTGTAGCCGATGAGGGATTGAGCACCC
This sequence comes from Neoceratodus forsteri, assembly GCA_016271365.2. Lineage (NCBI taxonomy): Eukaryota > Metazoa > Chordata > Ceratodontiformes > Ceratodontidae > Neoceratodus > Neoceratodus forsteri. Next base: position 1,150,027,944 of record CM057455.1, on the reverse strand, counting down.
CCGTTGGCAAACAACAAAAGGGCGAAGAATTCCTTTCTGCCAACGGGGATTGGGCACCCTGTTGGCAAACAATAAAACCGGGGGGGTTACATTATGGCGATGGGGAGTAGGCTCCCCGTCCAGCAAATAAACATGGTGGAGGGGTAAATATTGTTTGTGAATGATCCGCTTCCCGCTCCGACGATGATGGTCCCCTCATTGCAGCGGATGGCTGACGCTGCACGATGAGGCGCCCCTGATTGCAGTGGCTGATTTTTAGAAGGCTGTGGCATGCTGGCTGAACTACTGTCAGCAGCAGCATGCCACAGCATTGGGGGACGGGGGACAAGCCTTTGCAGGCTGTGGGGGCATTGGTCACAACAGTGCCACACCTCCACAACCTGCTTGTGGAGAAAGCTGCTGCAACATGTTTCTTGCGCATGCGCGCAATCAACATAAAAAGTCATAAAAAGTTTCATGCTGGCATCTTCTACAGTTTCCAAGATCTGGAATGTCAATTTTTAGAAAAGTGTGTGTTTTTTTTCTATATTTAGCATTGGCTTTTGTTGTTTTTTTTTTGCTCTCATACACAGCCTGACAGTGCAGACTTTTTTCACTAAACTTTCTAGGTATAAGTGGCCTGTGACAAGGTAATGCTTATTTGAAGCTTTTGTGAAAAAATTTTAAATGGTTCCAGAGTTACAAAGATTTTAAGTTTTTCTTCTGAGCTGTTCTGAGCATGCTCACTTTGGTTTTTGGATAACCATCTGACACGAACCAAAAATGTTTTGGTACATGACAGCACTTTCGGTTTGCATTACTAAGTAGTATGAACCAAAAACAGCTCTTACAAACAGAATTTTTTTTGGGGGGGGGGAGTTTCGCAAGAGCCATCATCTTGTTTTTTTTTTTTTTAACTAGAAAACCTGGATAATACCTAAATAAATTATATATTTTAAAAAGAAATGCCTAAACCTAGATAAATGGGACTTGTTTAGCTAGATTCTGGTGTTTTGTTTTATTTTAATTATGGCCAGAAAAGATTTTTTCTGGGCATCCCAAAATCCAGAGTGCCCAGCTTAGTGAGAAGAGCTGATCACACATGTTGTCTGTATGAGAACAGAGGGATTTTCTTGATTCTGCAGCCATAGATGGAGTGCTCCTGCCTGCTTGAGTGCCAGCACTGAGCCAGTCCGGATCCCCCTGTAAATAAGAGAAAACCATCCTTCATAGATCTTTTTCTTGTTTTTAAAGAAAGTAACCTGCAATAAAGAAAATGGTCCCTCGCCAATCTGACCCCCATACACCCATCACCAACCCCCCACTCAGTACCCATCACACGCCCACACTCACCAGTGGTGGAGCCAGGTTTGGGAGCCGGGGGGGGCTATTCAGTCAATCACGGGCTCCACAATGGCCATTAAACAGTGAATGAAGATGGTGGTGGGGCACCAGTACTCACTCTGGGGCAGCCAGGGGGGGCAACCAACCACCTCCCAGCCCCGCCACTGACACTCACCTAAAAGTGTTCCACAACATAGATCCACTCTCCAACTGAAAAGATGTTTTGCTGCTGAAACCAGCGACTATATATGAAAAAATAAGGTAAGTCCAGTTTAATGTATTTCAATGGGGTTTTAACTTTTGCTCATAACTTTGTCATTTTTTAATATTTTTACAATAAATTTTCAACCTCACTTTTTTGAGACTCCACCTCATGAACACAGTAGGAGAAAATGTTAAAATGTGTCCTGAAAGGTGATTTTGTAGTTGCTGCACGAAATCACCTTTCAGGTGGGATTTGAAAATTTCCACCTACCAGACTCATGAGGTGGAGTGATAAGAAGACTATGTTGAAACTTTTGTGGGAAAATATGGTAAAATTACCAAGTTGTGAGTGGATGTTGAAGTATTTCAACCCTCACTCATAACTATGTTACTTTTCAGTATTTTCCACCAAACTTTCAACATGGTCTTTTGAGACCCCACCTCATGAACACAGCAGATGAACAGTTTCAAATCCTTCCTGACATGTGATTTTGCTGTCACTGAATAAAATCACCTTTTGGGTGGGATTTAAAACTTTTCACCTACCGGGTTCATGAGGTGTGGTGACGAGAACACTATGCTGAAAATTTGGTGAGAAAATATGGTAAAATTATCAAGTCATGAGGGAAGGGAACATTCTTTAACCAGGAGTAGCACACTAAGCCGAAGCTTGTTTCCAGATGCGACCTGGGAGCACAAGGAAGTTAAGTGACTTGCTCTGGATCACACAGTATGCACCTAGGCAGCTGTGGGATTTAAACCTAGGTCTCCAGATCTGCAGCTCAGAGCCTTAACCCACTGCACTATACTTCACTCAAAACTTCACTAATGTTTAATATTTTTCCACCAAACTTTCAACATCGCCTTTTTGGGACCCTACCTCATGAACAAGACAGGTGACATTTTTCAGATACCTGTTGAAAGGTGATTTCAAGGTTGCTCTGTGAAATCACATTTCAGGCAGGATTTGAACATTTGCACTACCAGATTCATGAGATGAGGTCATAAGAAGACTGTGTTGAAAATGTTGTGTAAACCTATGATAAAATGACTAAGTTATGAGAGAACACTGAAATATTTCAAAGTTCACTCAAAACTTCATTAATGTTTAATATTTTTCCACCAAATTTTCATCATGGTCTTTTTGGGACCCCACCACATAAACAAGGCAGGTGACATTTTTCAGATACCTGCTGAAAGGTGGTTTCAGGGTTGTGGCGCAAAATCACATTTCACGCAGGATTAGAACATTTGTAGGGTTCGTGAGATGGGGTCATAAGAAGACTATTTTGAAAACGTTGAGTAAAACTATGGTAAAATGACCAAGTTATGAGTGAACATTGAAATAATTCAACATTCACTCATAAGTTTGATAATTTTCAATATTTTGACTCCAGACTTTTAACATAGCCATTTTTTTCAAACCATCTCATAAACATTACATGTGTTATTTTTTAACTTCTGGGCGAGATGAGCTTTCTCACTTGTGTTGCAAATTACATTTCTACCAGTATTCTATAAATGACATATGTCTTAATAAGGGGGAGTCATGAAATGATTATCTTGAAAATATGGGGTTAAAACTTTTAAAAAAAATTAAGAAATGTTGTGTGTAGTGCTAGCCTATACCCCAGCAGATGGTGCTTTGTGATTCCATGCTGGTGAGCTGAATTTGGGGGTGAGCTCAGTGAGTCTTTTGGATGGGCTGAGGTTGGGGGATGGTCCTGTCATTCAATACCACCCTCAGCCCTGGAAGGGAAGGTGCAGGATTGCCCACACGAGCTCCAGTATCATATAATGAAGAGAACTCTTCTTTTGGCATAGGGCCCTACACCTCTGCACCTGTGGTTGCCAGAATGACCTGTACTTTGGGTGACATTTATCCTGTGTGTCTTTTTCTGTGGTCACATGGAAATGCAGGGCCCAGAGGCACTGCATTTCCACAACCCACCAGAGAGTGCCATGAATTATTGACATCCATCCTTGCATTCTTGTAGGCAGAAGGAGTCTTCTGGGCCCCTATGCATGAATGAGGATATGATTCCACCATCTCAAAAAGAAATTATTTGCAAAAAAAAGTGCATTAATGCAACAGTCAGGGTCTGACTTAGAGCAACAAAAGTAGGGAAATGTGGTGTTAGGGTTTCCAACCATAACTCCCACCCATCCCAAAGCAGCAAATACACAAGACCACACAAGCAACCATGGACAGCTACTGTATCATCAGGTAAGACAAAGAACATACAACTGTTTCCAGATGATACAAATACAGTAGCACTGATGTGCAACCTTCATGGATTTGTATTTGCAACTGCATAAGCACAGGCCCCACAGGGGCCAATGCTTATGCAATCACACCTGTGTGTGTGTGTGTGTCATACAGTGTGCATGACTACATGTGGCTACAGAAGTGCAGGCCCCATGAAGACCTGCCCATCTGTAGACAGAAGGCCCCACAGGGCCTGCACCTCTGCAGCCAGAGGTACTCATGCATGCTATATGAGGTACCTCGCTAGATAGCATAATATGTGCATGGTTTCCATATACATCTGCATAACTGAAAAACTGCTACCCCCCTTGCACAATTTTTAGATCCACTGCTGAAACCGTGATGGCAGCATTGCAACAGTACTTCTACCTGCATAACTGCAGGCCCCATAGGGGCTTGCCCTTCTGGAGCCAGAAGTCGGTGTGTATGTCTTTCACGAGTGGCTGAAGAATGGCAGGCTATTAGGGGCCTGTGCTTCTGCAGACAGAAGTCCTGTTACGATTTTGCTATAATGAATTTTGTGACACCTGTGCTTCTGCAGTCAGAGGTTGGTATGTATATCTTACACTTGCTGCTGCAGAAGTGCAGGTCCATCAAGTAAGTATATTTCTTACAGTGTCCATGAGTACCTGAGGCTACAGACGTGCTGGCCCCATAGGGTCCTGTGCATCTGCAGACAAAAGAACTCTTGTAATTTGGATATCATGGATTTGTATCTGATTGCAGGAGCCTGTGCTTCTGTACATAGAAGCAGTGTTGTGATTTGCGTATCGTGGACTTCTCTCTGCAGTGAGAAGTAAGTGTGTATGTCTTGCAGTGTGACTGCTGCAGATACAAATGCACAAAGGTAGCACATCAGTACTACTGCATTTGTGCTATCTGGAAACAGTTGTACGTTTAACTTAACTGAAGCTGGCCATCTGTGGTTGCTTGTGTGGTGTTGTGGTCTTGTCTAGAGGTGGGCAAAGTCAGAAAACTGCTCTGTGGAGAAATTTGTGAATTTTACAGAATTTTCCAAGTTCTCCTTTAAGGCGAAGTTCTACTTTGCTTTAATGGGGAGCTTTGCAAATGGCAAAATTGTGAACGTTGCCTGTGAATTTTGGCTCTAAGGTGAAGTTTGCAAGGATCCATGTGAATGGAGGTCACATGATGCTGCAATGAGCTATATTGCCATGCACAGGCTAAATTCAGTGCAGTGTGAGGACGAGACAGTTGGTGTTAAGTGTGCTCTGTATGTGTTTGCCTCAAAACCTTTGGAAAGTGTTTAAAACATGCAGTTCTTTCAAACAAATTACTCCATTAAGTGTCTACTGTGCCTTGTGCCTCTAGATCACTAATTATTTGTGCTATTTTTTGTGAGTTATTTAGTTTAAAGTTGTAGTTTTGTTTTCTGTATTGTGTAATGAGGCAGTGCCATGGGGGGGGGGATCTTAGCTGCAGCAACTTCCAGCAAGAAAAAGGCAGGTTAAGCAGCCTTTTCTGTCATAGCAGTACTAGTGCTGTTGTAGTCAGTGTTTTGTGTGAATTTATTTCCTGTTTTCTTTGATTTGTAATTTTAGTTATATAAAACAGTCACGTGTGTTTTACTGAATTATTTTTGTCACTGTAGTTTGACAGTATTGATTTTATTTTTGTTCACTGAGTGAAGTTACTGTATTTTCATGTACATTGTAATGTTGCTATTATTACCTGAGTTGTTGTGTCTTGTGTGTGTCCCTTTACTCCCTGAAGTTTCTGTTATGTATTGTTTGTGTAAAAAAAAAAGAAGAAAAAAACCTGTGGCAGTACAGGTACTGTTGTTGATACTGGTTCAGAAGGAGCATGAATTTCAACATACGGTGCTGCCGCTGTCTCACCATGACATGAGAACTTCCTTTACGCCCTACACTAACTTCTGCTGGCATGGATGGTCCACCACCCCCACTCACCACTTCCCTCTGTTTTTCCTCCCATTCAGCCAGTGATTTGCCATGAGATGGGTCCTCTGGCCCCTAGTGCCCATGTGAGTCCCCTGCTTGGCCAGGGGATATGTTTATTGCATAGGTTGCAAGTGACCACAGTAACCCCAAACCTATTCCTAACCTGAACCCTAATGTCCCATAAGATAACATTGCAACTCCAAGCCATAACTCCACCAGTCTTTGGAGTTAAGGGACACTCTATATACCCAAACAAAGGTCTCAATGATTACTACACTAGTAACACAAAATACCCTTAGAAAAATTCATGGTGTATACACAGAAACCCCAAATTATCTCCCTATTTCACCACAGTGCCAAACCCACAATTTAAGTCGCATAATCAACATAAATGCGACAAATATGCATTATGTCTTGGACTATAACTATACCAAGTTTCAGACACATTTGACAAAAAATGACTGAGTTATACCTAAAAAACCAAAAGGAGTAGTTAGTGGAAGTGGCATTCATGTTGCCAAACTATTCTCTGCCACGTCTGTGGCATTGGGGGAAGTAGCAACAAGAGGATCATTCCAAGAGGTAGCAAAATATCTGGCTCAGGAACAGTGGTCAAGGATTAGGCTGCTGTCCCCTTGACTGCTGGTGGTGTGGTGGCATTGAGCCTTAATCTAGATAATAGGTACCTAGTATGGATATACCGACCAGTTGCCAAACAGCTGATAGTTCCTTCCTGTGCATTACAGAACATTGGGCTCAGGTACCTGGGTTAGTATTCAATTCTAGCAGAGGGAAACATTGTGCTAAGCCCAACTGCAGTGGTAGCAACACTCTAGGCATTTGCCAGCACGTCACACTGGCAGTGAAGAGTGTAACTGGATCACAGAAACAGGTCAGAAAATGTTAGAATTGCTCCTGACTGACACTGATGAGTGGATGCAGCCTGTGGTGGTGGTGGTACTATGGGGAGTGGTGGTGGTACAGGGTTTTCAGGCTGCAGAGTGGGGTGGGCAGGGGACTTCTGACCTTGAAATGTTTGTGCATGAGTGGCTTCATTTTGACCCAACTTTGCCTTTGTATACCCCAAAGAGAAGTTACAGGTGAAGTTGCATGATGAACTGACCCAATTTCACCTTGATGTACCCCATGGAGATGTTACAGGTGGAGTTGCAAGGCAACTGGTGAAACAAATGGTGAATTTCCTGTTAAACAGAAAAACATTGTGAAATCATCTGCACAGGCAAATTTGTGACTTTGCCTTAACGTCTCCCGTGAATTAAAACTTAGCAACATCTCTAGTCTTATCCTTTTCCTGCTCTGGTGGAGGTAGGGGGTGGATGCTAAGGTTGGAAACCCTAATGCCACATTTCCCTACTTTTGTGGCATTAAGTTAAATCATAACTGGTACATTAACGCAGTTTTATGCAAAGAATTTTATATGTGCTGAAGATAAGTCGTCTATTTTGATTCTACAAATAAAAACCCCTTTTATTTTGGAACTTTGAACTTGATGTTTGTCTCATCTGTGAGTGCTTCCTTAAAAGTCCTCCTACAGTAGGTCTCCCAGTTACACGTCACCCTGTCACAGGGCATGACTGAACTGTATGAGTACTTGCTGGGTATCAGTAGGATGGACTGCAGTGAACTGTTCAAAGGGAAAGATGGCAATTTGACAAGCAATCGCACATGGAAATTAATGGGAGACGGCTAAAGAGGAATGCAAGGAAGTTTTTATGTATGGAAATGGTAGTGGACAGGTGGATACATTGCTCAATGAGGTGGTCCATGCAGAGTCCATGACCGGGTTCAAATACGAGTGAGAGAGACACAAGAGAATAGTACAAACTACAGTAAAAGGGGAAGGGGTAGTATTGGGAAAGGGGTGTCAAGAAATCACTACAGCTATCGGACATTAACTCCGGACCAGTGTAGGTCGGGCATGGCTTTAGGTGGGCATACGTGTAGGACCAGCAGGCCATAGGGTCTTTTTCTGCCATCAAATTCTATGTATCTAGTTCACTTGTACTGGGCTATCCTGGGTAAATATAGTCTAAAATGGGAAAAAACAGAACCACACAAAAAACAAGACATTGGCGCTATCTACAGTAAATACGTCTGCAGATTTTGAATGATTTGCATACTGTTCTGTTTTCCTCAACCTGTTTAACATTTGACACTTTCTCTTGTCTGTCCTCCCTTGTTACAACCCCTCCCCATCTCAGGTCACACCCAGAAATAAATCTTGACTTAGTGTGCCTTTGCAGGCCAACCAATTTTAAATAAAAAAAATGGGTAAAAGCAGGATCACACAAAAATTAAGATGTGGCATTGCAGCTCAGTTAACATTCATAAACATTGTGAAAAATTGCTAAATGCAGGACACCATTAGAAAATGAAAAATAGCATCTCAAATTGACTATCCAGGGCAAATATAGCCTAAAAATGGATAAACATAGGACCGTACTGAAAATGAGACATTACATCTTAAAAATCATTGTGTTATACAGTATCTGCCCTAAGATTCAAATGTAAGGGAGCTCACATGAGCGAACTGCAAAGGCAGGCACACTCATTTATTTACTTCCTTATACATGGAAAAGAGAAATATGCCTATACAGATGCCCCAGTGGACAAAACCCAACTCAAAATGTTTAACCCCTTTAGTAACATGTTGCATGCATAATGCAGAAAAGCCCAGACCACTAGAACTACAGGTAGCTGGTAATGAGCTGCACTACTCCATAGTACCGTAGATCGGGGCAAGATTTTTGACCCAGATTCCCATACTCAGGCCTATAGTGTCATGAGGGGTCTGCTCAGACTTGGCGTGGCATTAATGTCAACTGTAGCAGTGATCCCTACAGGCAAAGATCAGAGGTGACATTGGCATATGTAAGTGACCATACATACTGTATGCTTGACCTTCCCTCTTGAGTCATCCATGCATTGATATCAACAGTATATGGAACTGATCAGTTTATAAGCAGCAGTAATCTGGGGCCAGAGCAGTGTGAGAATACTGAAGTCTACTTTGAGATCTACTCTGTCTTGCACTTAACTCCTGTTACAATGGATTTACTATTCCAGCTCCATCAGCATGGGTCAGCACTCTAATGAAATTTGAGGATAAAGAAAAAATGTTAAATATTTATAATTTGGTGGAATTCAAGTCCACATCTCCAGATTCACAGTCCTAGGCTCTAACAACTTAGCTACAATTGTTACTACTGTTTTACATGATTGTGGGTAAACGGCTTGGATACATTGCAGACACAATCACTGATACTGACTTTGGATCAGTGATTACAGTATGCTGACCCCAGATCAGTGCAAAGGGGAATAATCTATTTACATCTGAGGGGTTATCAATGGGGAAGAAGATAAGAGAGGAACTCGCCTATCAAGCTTTTATGTCTCTTGAGGACCCTTGGTCCCTCCTGCCATCTAAATGGAACTAATCTCCCTTTCAGGGATCCAACAGTCAGGCCAGGTATTCAAGATGTTTGCATGTGTAATTAAGATATTACCCCTATATAAATCATTGGTGAGGCCACACCTGGAATACTGTGCACAGTTTTGGAATCCTCACTTAAGAAAGGACAGGGATTGCCTGGAGTAGATCCAAAAGAGACCAACTTAAATGATTCACAGCCAGCAGAACTTGTCTTATGATGAAATATTAACTGAGCTCAATATGTACTGATTGGAAGACAGGAAAAGGGAGGCGTGACTGAAACCTTCTGGTATTTGAAGGGTATAAAAAGGGTGCACAGCCAACATCTGTGTAAGCTCAGTGAGGGGTTGATCACAAGAGGGTGCAACTACAAGATGTCAGGGGGGAGAGTAAGGAGGGGTATGAGAAAATACTTGTTCACAGAAAGGGTGGTATAACAGTAGAATCACCTACCAGAAGAGCACATAAATGCTGAGTGGTGTACATATATGGAATGATGAGGAAGAATGGGCGAGGAACTGGTGTAACTGATGGAGGTAATTTGGAACAAGTAGTAAAGGGGAGGATTAATCCACTTGAGTCCTAACCAGTGGTAGACTGGTATGGGCCTAGGTGCGAACTGGGCAGACAAGATGTACCACTAGTCTCTTTCAGTTTGCGTGTGTGTGTGTGTGTGTGTGTGTGTGTTTGTGTGAATGTATGTATTTACAGTGATGCCATTCAGCATGCAATGCAGTAATGTTGCAATATACGACAGGGAACAATATACCTAAATGTCTTTTTTATTAAATCACTGTTAATGTAATTCTGATGTGGAACCTTTGTAATGAGCTTGTTCTCAAAGGTGTTAATCTGAGATCACAATAAACAAAAAACTCTGTGCTGCAGTTACCTTCTTCTAGCACCGTAACACCAGATTTGTTCTCTCTGTGAAGAGTTCCGATGTCCCAGAGTCCTGACCAGTTCTGCGTGGTTACGTTATATTTATTTTTATAACAGAAGTGTTTCAATGATAATTTCCAGTTTCTACTCAATACTCTGTGTTACTTAAGGGTTTAGTTTTGAAAAACTTAACAAATTATTGGTTTTCTCTGATTTTCTGTCAGTTACAGGCACCATGAAAAATCACATTACGGTGTGATTCCTGCAGAATAATTAAGGAACCAAAAACTCATTTCATATTAAGAAAAAGGATTTACTGGGCATTATTTACTTAGCTGTTTACCACATTTATCTATTTTTAACCCACACAGTGCTATTTTGTTGGTTTTACATTTCAGTCAATTTGTCGTGACTAAGAAGAACAAGAAAATGGGGCCTGTGGGTTTCAAACATTGTAAAGCTTGCTCAAAAATCTGGGTGATGGCAGACCACCACGAGCTTTGTTTTAGCTGTTGGGGCCCAGACCACGACTTTGAAAACTGTAATCTTTATAAACATTTTTTTTTATTATTCTTTGTTAACCGGGTAAGGCCAGCTAGGCACAACTGCCTGTTTTCAGGGGTGAGCCGGGAGCTTTAGGCTGGTTATGTGACTTGCTCAGAGTCACGCAGCATGCAAGTGAAGACTGGGAGAATCAAACCCAAGTCTGCTGAACCAAGTGCATTCACAGCTTGTTACTCTAACCTCTAGGCTGTACTGCCAGCCTATCTTTGTAAACATTGTTGCCCTAAAACCCAGAAAAATAAGTTGCTTTGACGGAGGCATTTTTAGGTCCCCTGTCTGCTTGTGTATCGCTTCACACTTCTCCTAACAAAATCAGTTATGGGGGTTACCCTGACAGTAGTAGAAGTAGTTTTATTTGTTTTTGCCATCCTTCCCCAGAGACCCAGAGAGCCATTACAGTGTAATATAACAGCACAATCAACCAATACTAATACTACCGACCATCATGATATGACAATAAAACTCTAAAATCACAGATATAATTAATCAACTAAAATCAGCTAAACTCCACAGTGGAACCAAATGCCTGAGCAAACAAGTAGGTTTTAGGGCCTTTTTCCTTTTTGCAGTTAAACAATTTATTGAACATTTTGTTATAAAAATGCAACAACATGAGCAGCATTAGAATTAAAATGCAGCATATAGAATGAAATCAAACTTCAACACAGAAACAGTGAATTACAGGCAATATAGTTACGTATAACAATGATCAGTATAAAGAAGATCACATGATGATAGAAGCCTTTCCACTGGGAGTTTAACAAACTATACACTGCTCCTAAAAAGAAAATGACAAAACAAACAACCAGAACTAATAAGCAGCACAGGAAAGGAGGAGGAGGTGTCAAATATAGAATACAAGAATATTGTTTGATTAATAACAGGTATAACCCCCAGGCCACTTCTTTAACTAGTGTGCACACCCCCATTGCTAAATATCTGGAGAAACACTGGTGCCCATATACTAGCATACCAATTTACTTTGCTGAAAGGTAGGTACCACCCTTGGCATTAGGATGTATACTTGGCTCATTTTCTAGAGGAAGAGAGGGGGTGGAGGTACAGAAACAAACAACTTGAACCCTGTGTAAATAACACAACCCAGGACCTGGGTGGAGGCAGCTAGGCATATGCTTGATCTAACATGCTGAGAGGGCCCCAGTAGTTCCACACAACCAGAAGCAATAATAGGAATGTTCATAACAGTGGCTGGGATTGTGCAGTATGGCTTTATTCAACAGATGGAAAGTAAAAGCTAAAGTGGACCCCCAAGGGTCGGTCCAGGCTGGACAAGTACAAATTCAAGAACTCTCCTTGCATGCAGTACAGTTCATGGACAAAACAGAAACATCTTTTTTCCAAATTCCCAGTGATGCAGTTGTGGACACCGAGCCAAGCACAAGAACGTCTCTCTTTCTTTTCTGATGAGTGTTATTTAGTGAATCTAAGCCGCACAGTCAGAACTCTTCTTGGACATAGGTGCACTATGTGAAACTCAACCACACATCTTAACCTGCAGCTTGGCCCTCGCTCAGGTAAACATACTGGTGCCCTTTACAAACCAGGCAGCCCTGCCTTGTAAGCATTCCTCCCACCCTTGGCCCCAACCAACAGTCTCTGCCATCCCCTAGGGTTGCACCACTGAAACCCCCATTCCTCACTGAAATGCTAGAGATCCCACACTTTTACTTGTCACAAACCAGAGTGACCAGAGAATAAACTGCACTCACTGGAGTCCACAGTTTAACTTCACTTCCCTCACACTGGTGAGACTAGGGGCACTGACAGGTGCGATCCAGCCTTATCTATGGGCACACGCACCCCAGAGTATCCACTCCCCTAAGAAAATGTGGAGATCTAGTCTCCTAAAACAGTACTCACAGGAGTTGTTCTATCCACAAGGCATGGAACCACTAAAAAGGAAAAGGTACTCCTCTGGGAAGCCGGTCCAAACAGTCTATTTCGGATCCTATCCAAGGCAGCTAAAAATACCACAGAACATTCAGGGGATTGCCCCTTGAGTCCACAGAGAACAAACAGATCCTTCCACTTCACTGGGGGTAGGAATCAGGAAATCCTGTTATAGTATTGTCTCCACCACTTCAACTGGAAGCTGGGAATAACACTTCACAAGGGTAAGAAATCCTGGGCCCTCTCTCAGAGCCCACTGGCAGTCCTTCTGCCATTCTCACCTCCTCACTGCACAACACTCTACACAGAACTGAGCATTCTAAGCTCCCCAGAGCAGCTATCCACTCAGTGTGGCTTATGCTGTTACAAGAGTTCTAAATGACCCAATCATTCCTCCCTCAGGCTAGTTGAGTAAACAATGATGTCATTAGGTAAGGAGCCCCTAATGAACTCCCTTCCAGCTGCCTGATGCCTTCCTAACAGTAATACTGATAGGATTCTCGTAACCCCAGGGACTGGGTGGTTACAATCACCCCCTTGTCAGGTAAATGACTGTCTGCAGTTATTCCCTCACCCAGCACCAGGCCATCCTACCTCTGACACCCCCTATGGGGAGGGTTGATCAAGTCCTTATCTACCATGTGCCAGGCACAGGCAGGTGACACCAAAGGATAGAGGCTCAATGAAGAAACTTCAGTTCCTATCCTACTGCTATACTATCTATGGATTCTCAGTGGCCCCAAGAAACTGCCTGAAGCACATCCTACTAGACAGCATTGGTGACCCCTATCGCAAATTAGGACCACCAACCTGCCTTCCCCTCTAACCCTCTAGGGGAAAACTGTCTGACCTATGCTATCTACCATGTGCCCAACCCCCACAAAAAAAAAAACATTTTACACCTCACACCTGTAAAACGAGAAAAGGTTAGACATTGCACTAAACAGTTACACAAGCCTAACAAATTTACACAAGGAAGACTTTGATGAGTCCCACCACTCCTCTTCAGATCTTGTCTTCTTCCAGAAACACCTGCAAAAGAAAACACTGTAAAAACATTTCTGCACACAACTACAACCTGTAAAGCCAAAAATGGTGACCAAAACCCTCCCACTGGATACTGCACAAGCTCAAAAAGCATTTTTAAAAGGATTTTCTACAAAAATACAAAAATAGAAAACATAAAAACATTTGCAAAATATTTCTGGGAGGGATACCTGCAAAATCCCAATCTAAGGAGAAGTCCAGAGTGCTGAAGCACTACAACAAGAGTTTCTCCTAGGCTGGAGCTTGCTGAAGCACAGTGCTGGAACAGGCACAAGGCCTGCCAGCATTGCAGTCTAGATGGCAAGTCTATTGGAGATTATTTTCCAAAGAGTCTTCAAACTTGCAGGACACAGTTGACTTGAAAAATGAAAAAGGTCTCATCAGTTCCTGATGACAAAAGGATGTCAATTTCACCTCTCTGGAGCTGTGGCCTGATGATCTTCAGCTGCTGGGTAGACAAAATCTTCAGATCAGATGCTTCCACGACCTCCTACTGGACCCAGACTGGAAATCTTCTCCGAACCTGCTGGGCTGATGAAACTGGATGTTACCACAGATGAACCTGGATGCTGCTGGAACCGAATCTGGATGCTGCTGCAGATGAACCTGGATCACCAGAAAAAAGGCACCTCCATCCTGGATTGCTGCCTTTTTGGTGGCAGATGATTTGAGCTGGCAATGGCTGAATTCACCTTTGGCAGGTGGTCACAGTTTTCAAGAATGGCAATTTCTGGGGTAGTTCCATTCCAGATCTGGGGCATAGACTGTCACCCCATCTGGACAAACCATTCTAACATAATGGGATGTCTCTTGGCCAGCTTTGTCCACTGTTCTTACAGAGTTAATCTGCAAAGTCCTTCCACACCTCCAGAATTGCAGTCTCTCATTGCACACCTTAGTTCGGACCCACTTGTTTACTCTAGGGTGCAGGTTGGCACAAGCTTCCTCCCACAACCAGGCATGTCTGTCTTTCTCTATGTCTTCCCACATTTTTCTACAGTAGAAAGGGTATGACTGTCCATACTTGGCCTCAACTTGTCTATGCACTATTCTCTCTTCTTTGCTGCTTTTCACTAACTTACGTCTAGAAGCACAGCTTGGAGGTAGCCAGTCCTGGTTGAGCCAGTATCGAACACTTATTGCAGAGCAAGAGCAGTACACCTCTGCACTCAAGGGCACATTTCTTGAGCCTTCCTCCTCATGGACATCTGGAGGCTCATTGGAAGCCCAGGCCAATGCCGACTCACGAGGGCCCATTGAAGCCATTGCTGCTTCCTCCTCTTCCACGCATTCTGCCCAGGAGCTGACGATTGCCCCAACCCCCCGCAACTGTCCGGCACTGTCCTCCCAATGACATGCTTCCTCCACCTCAGACTCTCCCACGAGGCTTGGACTTGGGCTTTCCACCCATAGATCTACTGAACCTGCACTGGCAGCATCCAATTCCGCCCTCTGCAGTGTGGAACACTTCACTTCCTCTGTGCCTTGCAAAGCATCAGTGCAGACAATGTCCAGAAACTCCTTTACAAACTCCATGGGGTCACTTTAACTGCAACCAGCCTGTCACTGTTGTTCCATTTCTACAGGGTTCCCTGTCTGTGTCTATGCTGGTGCTAAATGGATGCGCTTTGTTTTAGCTATCCTTGTGCCACCTGCTATGTTCATCCGAAGTCGCATTCTATAGTCTGTGCAATGGGGAATGGGCAGAACACCTCTTCCTGGTTTTAGGCATAATATGCACACATTACACAGATAGTTCAGCAAAGCAACCTCAGCGGGTGCTGTTGAACAGTCGTACAATTGCTCAGAATGGGCTAGTTCTTGTTCTTGTTGGGCTACCTACACCCTAGCATGGAGTGGGTAGTGAGGGGTTTTCTACACCATATTCTGAAAGTCAAAAACACAAGTCCCAAAATTACTATTGCTTGCAAGCGCTCTGAGATTTGGTTTTAACACACTGGGAAAAAAAGTTCATTAACGGGCTGCCTGTTTGCTGCAGTTGTATTCCACCACTTAGCAAGAAACCATTTGAAACTTTTTTTGGTTTTGAAAACTCTGTTCTAAAATGGTGCTGCTTTGTTTACATAGCTGGCTACACTCCAGCATCGCAACTGTAACTTTGCATCACACTCAGTTAAAAATTGCTAGGACTCTGTCTGGATCTTTGCATTTCAACTGATATTCTCAAGCACAAGTTCACTTTACTATTTCTCAGTCCATTACTTTACAAGCACTTAGACCAGGGGATCATTTGTTTAAAAGTTCACTTTCTTTGAAAACAGCACTTTCACACCAAAGTCCGATATTTAGCAGTTCACAAACTCTCTCTCTCTCTCTCTTTCAGTACTTTTGCTGCATTTGCTCAAGTTCTTAGTTTTCCGACCTTAGCACCACAGTCAATTTCTTTTGCAAACGGTACTTACAGGCAGTGGTTGGTTTTCACCATTAATGGAATATGGCCTGCTGCAGACTTGAAGAAGGCCACTGACATGAAACGGGCTGGTGGTCCCGCTGATCGTTGCTATGATCGCCTCGATCACTCTCCAGTCGGTGGAATACGGGTTGAGCCTGGGTTATTTGCGAGAAAAGACAGAAAAACTGCTGTTGCAGCAGTGCTTTTGCTGCAAGTGAGTCCTCCTTCCTTCCGCATGAACCACAAGCTGCTCACACACTGCAGGCTGCTCCTCCACGAATGTTTCACAGGCAGAGACTCAGGTAAGGGCGGGGCTTAGGTGTACTGGAACCAATCACACAATGCCATGCAAATGAACTCTCTCTCTCTCTCTCTGTTTGCCACACTCCTGCACGGCGATCGTCGAGAAGGCAAACTTTAAACTGCAAACTGCCACTTTTTTTCTCAGCTTGAAATTTCAGCAGGGTGAAGCATTTTAAGTATATAGAATCAAGGAAATGAGCACTCAGGAACGCGGAGAAATTAAATGAAAGTGTTTAATCCATGTAACAGTTCCAGGACCCCTACACTTCGGCTCAACATCTTCAAGGGGGGTATAATCAATCATTCAAACAACAGCGTATATATATATATATATATATATATATATATATATATATGCTCTTCATGATGACATCATCATAATTAAGGGACAATGAATTCATTTTAAACCCTATTCTATCTAATTAGTATTTCTCCCAATGTGTAGTCCCTTACTTAAACAAGTTTGAATAAATAGATTCTATACATGTGGAAAATATTTTTCTATAAAATATATACAAAAGATTGTTTGTGAGTACAGACAATAAGAATAAAACATATTTAAATTACTATATAAACAGACTGACAGTCTTTACACTCTTTATATGTGTTTTCAAATCTTTCTGTGTTAATACACGGCTGTCATATCTGAAAATATCTGGACTGAATAAATTTGTATAACATCATCTCCTAATTTAATCAGAAAATACACTCAATACAGTGTAAATTATACTGTGAGCAAAGGGAACCTATCAATGAATACAAATTTGAGGTTAAAGAAATGAAATGGAGCATGCAGTACCAGATAATGTCACTAGATGGCAGGCAAATGGTTCCTATATACTAGATAAGATGAAATGTTAAGACACAGAATGGAATAATGGAGATGTTTTAACCAACATAACAGTGGTGACAATGAAGATGAACTGATGTCATTATCGTGATCACCCTACATCCACTTCAGGACAAAAATGGGAGAAGGGAAACCATTCTGATGGGGATCCACTTAGATAACATCTCACACTGATTCTGAAATGAGAAAGACAAAACAAGACAAAACAAATATTAGAAATAGAACACGAAATATCACACAAAATATGTTTTACTTCTATCCCCAACTATTTTCGACCATCTTTTAAAAATGTTTTCAAATCCCACTAGTCATTGAGATCATAAGGTTTAACAGTCTTAAGTCTATATATCAACCTACTCTCTTTCTTAAGCAGTTCATTTATTCTGTCACCTCCTAATTTCATAGGGGCCTGCCATTCTAGTCCCATAAACTTCAAACCTTTAGGGTCAGAGTTATGTGCTTTCGAGAAATGTTCTCCCTCAGGGGTATCCATCCTTCCATTTACTTGTTACTATGTTTCTCACATGTCCCTGTACCCTAACCTTCAGATTTCTTGTGGTGCATCCTATGTATATGTGGTTGCATTCACACCACAGTACATAGACCACAAAAGTAGTGTCACAATTAATAAATTCCTTGATTTCATATTTGTTACCTGTAAGGGGATGTGCAAATTCTGCTCCCACCATATGGTAACTGCATATATTACATCTCTGGCACCTAAAGTTACCTACCGGTTTAGTACCTAGCCATGTACTTCTAGTTGGCTCTGCCAATCTGCTATGCACACGTTTGTTTTTTAGAGTCTTCCCACTGGAGAATGTAATTCTTGTTTTTTTACCAACTACCTTTCCCAGTTTAGAGTCAGTATGTAACAAATACCATTTTTTGTGTATAATGTTACCCAGTTGTCCTGCCCAGTTATTAAATTTAGTGATAAATTTCACAGGGAATCTATCATTGGGAATGGGGGATATGGTATTCATCTGTTTAAGTAGATCTTTTCTATTTTGTTTTAATGCTTTCCCCATTGCTGATAGCAAAAGTCCTTCCTGGTAACCCCTATCCAAAAAACGTCTCAATTCTTCTGCCTGTATAAGGAAGTCTCTCTCTTCTGAGCAATTTCTTCTCAAGCGAAGAAACTGTCCATATGGGATGGACTCCTTCAGGTTCTTAGGATGGGCACTGTCTGCTCTAAGTACACTGTTGGTAGCTGAAGGTTTTCTGTAACATCTGGTTACAATATCCCCAGGTATGTGCAAAGGTCTCAGAATTTCCAAATCCAGAAATTCAATTTTGTCTGGATCAGATTTGTGAGTGAAGTTCATATTAATCTCATTCATATTTAACCATTCAACAAACTGTTGTATTTCTGAGACCTCACCATCCCAAACACACAGTATGTCATCAATAAAACGTGTTTAAAATGCAATTTTATCCAGAAAAGGGTTTATACTTTGAAAAACTGTAAGTTCTTCCCACTTTCCCAAAAAGAGGTTAGCATAAGATGGTGCCATGGCAGCCCCCATTGCTGTGCCACACATCTGAAGATAGTTTTCACCTAAAAATTCAAAGTGATTGTGTGTCAAAATAAATTGAATGGCCTCCAAGATAAAATTTACTGGTAAATTGTCTTTGTCAACCTCTTTTTCTAAGAAATAGCGACAAGCGCTAATTCCTTGTGTGTGCTGAATACATGTGTAAAGAGATTCAGCATCTATTGTAACCCAAACCATTGTATCTTTCCATTTTAATTTGGACAATTTAGAGATGACATGTGTAGTGTCTTTAGTGTATGTTTCTAGTTTTGTAACCTCTTGTTGGAGAAAATAAATCAACAAACTGGCCTAATTTCTCAGTGATTGACCCTATTGAGGAAATAATTGGTCTCCCAGGGGGATCCCTCATATTCTTATGTACCATAGGCAAGATGTAGAAGCTGGGGACCATCGGATTCTCACACCATATGAATTTGAGTTCTTGGGATTCAATCAGTGGTTGAAAAACTGGTGTGGAGCTCAGGGATTTGGCTTCATTGGGGACTGGGGGTCCACCTGGAGTGATGAAAGCCTATACTGGCATGATGGGCTGCATCTGTCCGGGAGGGGAACCAGGATCCTAGGTGATAGGTTTAAATGCTTCATTGGCAAGCATTTAAACTAGCCAAGGGGGGAGGCACTGGAAAGGAGCAGGGAAATCCTAGACCCCCAAACAATCACGGTAGTAAGTGTGGCAAACACCAACATGGAGGTGTCAATAGGGAGAAGGGCAGGGGTAAATGGAGAAAGTGACAAAGGCAAGAAGGACAGGGATGGGGCAAAAGGGAGTAAGGCCATCAGGAAATGGAGGGTAATGAGTACCGTTGCCCGTAGTCTGGGCAACAAGCTCCCTGAGCTGGTGGCCTTGATGGAAGAGGGATGCCTGGATATCATAGCAGTCACAGAAACATGGTACACAGAGAACCACGACTGGGATGTTAACATACCAGGGTACATAACCTACAGGAGAGACAGGCAGGGGAGAAGAGTGGGAGGAGTAGCTCTCTATGTAAAGGAAGGGATAAAAGCAACTGAACAAAAGAGTAAACAGGGAGGAGAGGAGGCACTGTGGTCACCTTGGAGACTGGAAAGGGCACCACAATCCGCACAGGGTTGTGTACAGACCCCATGTCAGGGGAAGGAATGGACAAGGATATGATGGAAGGCATTCTTAGAATGGCAGAGAAAGGGAGATACTGTTGATGGGAGACCTGAATATGCAGATGTTAACTGGGTACATTTGCTGCAGCCACATCCAAGAGCAGGGCCATTCTTGATGCCCTACAGGTGGCAGGCATTAGACAGCTAGTTTCGGAACCCACTCATGAGGGAGCAATCTTAGACCTCATACTCTCAAACGGGGGCAGTGAGAGGATCTCAGATATAGAAGTGGGTTGCCATCTGGGGACAAGTGACCATCAAACAGTGTGGTTCACGTTAAACTCAGCTACAGAGTCAAGCCATACAAAAGTGAGGGTACTGGACTTTAGGAGGGCTGACTTTGGCAAGATGGGAGAGTGCCTCAGAAAGGCACTAGCAAACAGGCTAGAAGGAGGTGTGGAGCAACAATGGGGAATTATCAAAACTGCCACACAGAGGCAACAAGCCTTTGTGTGAAGCAAATAAACAAATCAAAATGAAAGAAAAAGCCACTATGGTTCTCAAGAGAGGTGGCTGTGAAAGTCAGGAAGAAAAGATAGCATTCCGGAGTATAAGGAAACACAGAAGGAGCAGGACAGAGAGCTGTACCAGTTAAGGCAGAAAGAAGCAGGGAGGGAAGTCAGAATAGCAAAGGCCCAAACTGAGGAAAAGATAGCCAACTCAGTTAAGAAGGGGGATAAAACCTTTTATAGGTACATCAGCGAGCGTAGAAAGACAAAGGGAGGGAGGGATGGTGAGGCTGAATAGAATGAACGGTGGGTGGGCAGAGGGGGACAGTGAAAAAGCAGGAATACTGAATGAATATTTCTGCTCAGTATTCACAAAAGAGGAGGGGGAAGTGCCTAATCCAATTAACAGAAGCACTCTTGATAGGGGGGTCGATCCCAGTCCTTTCACAGAAGAAAGAGTTTGCAAGAACTCCTAAAACTGAAGGTGGACAAAGCAATGGGTCCTGATGGAATTCACCCCAGAATTCTAAAAGAATTAAGGGGGGAACTAGTGAAACCACTGGCTACTCTTTTAATAAATCATGGGAGGATGGTGTGGTACCGAGGACTGGAGGAAGGTGGATGTGATTCCCTTCACAAAAGTGGGACCAAGACAGAGGCAGGAAACTACAGACCTGTCAGTCTGACCTCTGTGGTAGGAAAGTGATGGAGTCACTTCTGAAGGAAAGAATAGTTGAGTACCTAGAGGTCAGTGGAGCACAGGATCCAAGGCAGCATGGGTTCACAGGGAAGGTCATGTGAGACGAATCTAATAGATTTCTTTGACTGGGTGACCAAAGTAGTAGACCAGGAGGGGCTGTGGACATGGCCTACCTAGACTTTAGCAAGACATTTGACACAGTCCCACACAAAGATTATTAGTCAAATTAACCAGCCTGGGAGTGGGTCCCAGGGTGGTAGCCTGTAAAACATTGGCTGGACAACAGGACACAGAAGGTAATTGTAAATGGAGTCCACTCTGAAGAAAGGGGGTTACTAGTGGGGTACTGCAGGGTTCAGTATTGGGTCCAGTCCTTTTAATGTCTTCATCAGTGACATTGCAGAGGGACTGAAGGAAAGTATGCCTTTTGCAGATGACACAAAGATCTGCAACAGGGTTGATACACAAGGAGGCGTGGAAAGGATGAAAAGGGACTTGCAGGTGTTGGAGGAATGGCCAGACGATGGCAGCTAGGATTCAATGCAAAAAGTGCAAAATAATGCACCTGGGAAACAAGAACCCAGGGGAAGAATACACAATGGGTGGGGAGGTAGTAACAACAACAAAACAGGAAAGGGACCTGGGGTAATCATATCAGATGACCTTAAGGTTAGCAAGCAATGTGAGAAGGCAGTAGGGAGGGCTGGATATACTGGGATGTATAGGAGAGGCATCAGCAGCAGAAAATAGGAAGTTGTTATCCCTCTGTACAGACAGTTGGTGAGACCCCATCTGAATACTATGTCCAGTTCTGAGACCCCATCTCCGCAAGTACATAGACAGGATAGAGGCAGTCCAGAGGAAGGCAACTAAATGGTGCAGGGTCTGCAAGAGAAGCCGATGGAGGAGAGACTAAAGGAGCTTAATATGTATACCCTTGAGGAAAGAAGGGAGGGGGCATGATAGAAACTTTCTAGTACCTCAAGGGAATCAACAAAGTCCAAGAGGGTAGCATCTTTCAGAAAAAGAGACTTGCAAGAACAAGGGGACACAATTTAAAGATAGAAGGAGGGGGGTTCAGGGGCAATGTGAGGAAGTATTATTTCACAGAGAGGGTAGTGGATGCATGGAACAGCCTTCCTGAGGAAGTTGTGGGGTCTAAAACTGTGGGAGAATTCAAGAATGCATGGGACAGACATAAGGCAATTCTTGCGGGGGGCAGGAAGATATAGGCTGTTGGTTAACTAGGATCTGCGGCCTCTCCTGTAGGTAGGGAAATGGGCAGACTAGATGGGCCTAGCGGTCCTTATCTGTCGTCAAAGTCTATGTTTCTATGTTCACTGATATCTCCCCTATGCGCTGCTTCTTGCAGTAATTGGTTCAGTTCTGTTCTGAACTTGTACATGGGGTTATTATTGAGTTTGTTGTAACTAGTGCTATCATTAAGCATCTTTAAGTCAATTGACACATAATGTTCTCTATCTAATATAACAGTATTCCCTCCCTTATCTGCTGGTTTCAATACAATAGTAGTGTCAGATTCTAGCACCTTCAGAGCTGTTAATTCATTTTGTGTGAGGTTGCCACTTCTAGGTCTACCCGCTTTCTGCAATACTTTGTTAACCTCTTTTAGTACTACATTCTCAAAAACTGAAATGGCAGAGTTAAGTACATTTGGAGGAAATTCAGATACAGGGGAAAACAGTATCTTTCTCTGATTTACAATATCGAGATTACTTACATCAGGGGGACTAGAACCAGTGGACCTCAGGTGATCCTGCTCAGTTTCATTCAAAATGAAGTCAATATCCTCCACAGGTTCAAATGCTGCACTCTGTGTATCTGAGGATTCCACTATCTGTTGTAGTTCCTCTATGTTGTTAATGAAACCCATTATTCCTTGTTGTTGTTCGATCACTCTCCAGTCGGTGGGAATACGGGTTTAGCCTGGGTTATTTGCGAGAAAAGACAGAAAAACTGCTGTTGCAGCAGTGCTTTTGCTACAAGAAAGTCCTCCTTCCTTCTGCATGAACCACAAGCTGCTCACACACTGCAGGCTGCTCCTCCACGAATGTTTCTCAGGCAGAGACTCAGGTAAGGCCGGGGCTTAGGTGTACTGGAACCAATCACACAATGCCATGCAAATGAACTCTCTCTCTCTCTCTCTCTCTCTGCCACACTCCAGCAAGGCAATCATCGAGAAGGCAAACTTTAAACTGCAAACTGCCACTTTTTTCTCAGCTTGAAATTTCAGTAGGGTGAAGCATTTTAAGGCATTTTCACTCAGTTCTTAGTGCATTTTCCTTAACAACTGCCCCAAATTTTACTGTACACACTTGAAACATTCTGAGCACTTAGAAAACACTGTCTTTTAAGTCCACAAATACTTTTCTCTAGAAATTTGCAACTTTTAAACAGTTTTTCAAGCACTTTTTTCACAAGGCAAGGGCAATTATTTCTCAGTCCACAGTTGCAAAGCAAACACACAAGCAACAAATTCTTCCTCTTTCTGTTCCACATAACTCGGACAGCAAAAGACTTTCAGGTGGCAGTTTACTTGGCACAACTTTGCTTTCTGGTAATCAATCTTCTGTTTGGGGCACCACCACCAGACAGGAAGATCCTGGACACACCCTCAGTATGCCTCTCACCCCAAATTAAATATCTCGGATGAGCTTCCATTTTTTGTAACCCCAGGCCACTTCTTTAACTAGTGTGCACACCCCCCATTGCTTGTAATGCTTACCCAAGCTAACTATCTGGAGAAACACTGGTGCCCATATACTTTGCTGAAAGGTAGGTACCACCCTTGGCGTTAGGATGTATACCTGGCTTGGAACACACCCACAAGGAGGGAGGTGCAACATGACACATACCAGTTATCATGTAGGCAGTCGCTGCTGAGAGATGCTTAAGACCTCCACTGCCCACTAATGATGGTATGAACTATGAAATAGCTAGATTAAAAGAAGACTTATCAAAAAAAGCATTTAAGCTATTTTATGCCTTTGGATTACGTACTGTTGAAAAAGACATGAAAAGACAAGTGGTAAAAGCAAAGCCCAAGGGATTCACAACCCGACTAGAGTTACCCGAAAAAACTCAAGCATGTAAAATGAGTATGGGAACTACCATAAGTGGAGACTGCAACATGGTCCAGAGTAATCTGGTTGCGAACAGTTTCCTTGTTTTTCCATTATTTAACTCGCAAAGTGAAACAGTGACTAATAGTGTAACAAAAAAAATATATATCCCTATCGCAGATGGATGGAAACTTGGAGCATACTAACATACTAAAATGCCAGCAGAATAGGCCTAACTGTCTTTCGTATCTGCTCGTTTGGTTAGCCCCCACCCTGGGAGCTGACCTTGCTGCCCCCCTCACCCTCTCTGGCTTCTCCCTTCCAAGTCCTGGATATTCTCGCTGCACTGGACTTTGCTTCCAGAACCCTTCCCCTGTACCTGTCCCACCCCCTCCTGAACCCCTGCACTGCCTCTGCCTCCACCAGCCCCCTGGGCAGCGCAATACATGGCTCCACCACCCTCTCAGTGAAGTAGCACCTCCTCCTTTCTCCCCTGAATCTCCTCCCCTCCAGCTTCTACCCATGCCCTCTAGTTGCCCTCCCTCCCTCCTTTCTTCAGAGCACCCTGACTGCCCCTCCCCTATTTACCCCCTTCCTGTACCTGAAGACCTCTATCACGTCCACCCGGTCCCTTCTTCCTTCCAATGTGCACATATTTAGCTCTTTGAGCCTCTCCCCATAGGTCCTGTCCCCCAAGCCCCATATCATTTTGGTTGCCCTCCTCTGGACCCTCTCCAGGAGTTCAATGTCCCTCTTTAAGTGTGGCCTCCAAAACTGCATGCAGTACTCTAGGTTCGGCCTCACCAAGCAGTTATACAGAGGGAGTATCACTTCCCTCCTTCTGAAGGTGATCCCCCTAGCGATGCATCCCAGCATCCTGTTGGCCTTGGCCGCTGCCCTCCTACAAGTCTCCAAGTTGTTCACCTTGACATCCACCACCACCCCCAGGTCCCTCTCAGCCATCGAGACTTGTAGCATTTCCCCCCAGGGTGTACACTTGGCCTGGGTTTCTGTCTCCCAGGTGCAGTACCTTGCATTTCCCTGCATTGAACCTTAGCTTCCACTTTCTAGACCACCTTTCCAGAGCCTCCAGGTCCCCCTGTAGGGCCACCCTCCCCTCTTCCCCATCCACCACCGCCCCCAGTTTTGAGTCATCCGCAAAGAGACTCATCTCACTCCTGATACCCTTCCTTATGTCTGAGATGTAGGCGTTGAACAGGAGGGGCCCAAGGACCAATCCCTGAGGGACCCCACTAATGACTCTCCTTGAGGATGAGACTAACCCACCAACCATCCGGTCCTGGAGCCAATTTCCTATACATCTGATCATCTGGTTCCCCACCCGCATTTCTCCCAGCTTATCCAACAGGCCCCCATGAGGAACAGAGTCAAACAACTTGCTGAAGTCAAGAAAGAGAACGTCCACCGGTCTACCCAGGTCCAAGGCACTCATCACCCAGTCATAGAACTCCACAAGGTTTGTCTGACACGACTTCCCCAGGATGAATTCATGCTGTCTATCATCCAGGCACCCATACTTTTCCAGGTCACCCCCTAGCCTCTCCTTGACAATGCCCTCCATCACCTTGCCCACCACCGATGTCAGGCTGATGGGTCTGTAGTTCTCTGCCACCTCCCTTGATCCCCCTTGTGGATAGGCACTGTATGCACCACCTTCCAGTCCTGGGGCACCCACCCTGTCCTCAGAGAGATGCTGAAAAGTTCCACCAGGGGGTTCTCCAGGACATCTACCAGTTCCTTCAGCACTCTGGGATGTAATTTATCTGGCCCTGGTGCTTTCTCCATATTAAGGGACCTGAGGGCTTCCCTCACTCTCTCTGCCATAATTTCCACCTCTGCTACCTCGTCCCCCTGCTTTGCCTCTCCCTCCTGCCAGTGATGGCCCCCCTCCCAGACCCACCGATCAGTAAGGGTCCCCCTCTTCAGTTTCACCATTCCTCCCATGTATGATGCAGCCCCTCAATTTTCTTGGTGAAAACTGAGGAAGTACTCATTTAGTACCTCAGCCTGCTCCCCCGGGTCTTCTGCCCATCCCTCCCCATTTTAATCCTGCTAATCTGCCCCTTCACCCTTTGTTTTTCCCCAATGTACCTAAAGAACCCCTTATTCCCTCTCCTAATTTCCCTGGCCAGGTTCTGCTCCTTTCTTGCCTTAGCCGGTCTCACCACCCTAGTGGCCCTTCTGGCCATCAGCTCATACTCCCCTCGATCCCTTTCACTCCTTGAGCACTTGAAATGCCTATAGGCCACCTTCTTTCCCCTCACCACCTCCTGAACCACCCTGGTCCACCAGCAAGGTTTTCAGGCCCTATCGCATTTTCGTCTTACTCTTGCACAGGTGCTGGTAGCATCCTGCACCCCCCTTCTGATGATTTCCCACCTACTGTCAGCATCCATGTCTGGCCCAATCCCAACCAAATGCTCCTTAAGGATCCTTCCCATTTCCTTGAAATCCACCTCCCTGAAGTCAGTTACCTCTGTCTTTGTGCAGCCTTCAACCCCTCCTTCTATCAACTTAACCGAAAACAAAGAGACAAATCCTGTACCATCTACTTTGTATTTGAAACCACAGGTGAATATATAACCAGGAATCCCTATCAGCAATTTGGTTGCAACAGAACAGTTGAAGGAAGCAACAGGCGTAGAAAGCCAGGGGAGAAGGCAAGCAGAAATGGAGATGTCCAAGCAGGATCCATTGGAAGCCCCTCGTTGTCCAGATACACAGCAAATGCCTTGCAGTGGCAAGGCCAATGGCAAGACTGAGGGTGAGTCAACATCTGATGTTACACAGCCAGAACAAACTACAGCTGATGAACAGAAGGCAATACCTGGAACCTCTCTACATGGAAAAGAAAGTAATCAAAGTGTTATGATAACGGAGGTACAGGCAAGAAGAAAAAATTACTCACCTTAGTAATTGCTTTTCTTCTCATGGAGTCTTGCTATATTATGACTTAAGCAGTTAGCCACAGCACTTGAACTGTCCCGGAGAGGAAACAGTTAACTCCAGGGAGACTGGAGTTCTAAAGCGCGAGATCGCTATGCCAAAGCTCTAGCTGGCCAGTTTCAAATGAAACTGTCAGATCTTTACGAAGCTAACACTAAGCAGCAAGTCTGTGTGAAAGCTCTACACTAGCCAAGTGGCTACCTACTAGTAGGAATAACAACAACAAACACAACAACAACAACAGCAATAATAATAATAACAATGATAATAATATTATTAGTTTCACCCCTAACAAGCACTATTAGACCCCCCTTCCCACAAGACTCAAGTCCAGGAAGGGGGCCATATATTACTTAAAAACAGAAATACCTAGTTCCCTAACCCTAAATAAAAGGGGAAGGGAAGAACTAAAATGGCATGACACAGTGCTTGCACTAAATTGCCAACCCCTACCCAAGTAGAAGTTCTGAGAGGGTAGGTTGGTGAATATATATATAAGATTCCATGAGAAGAAAAGCAATTACTAAGGTGAGTAATTTTTCTTCAAACACCATGAAGTCTTGCTATATTATGACTTAAGCAGATTACACAGCAGTACCTCCATGGAGGAGGGTCAGAACCTACTTAGGAAATAGGCTCTGAAGCACAGCTGTGCCAAAACGAGCATCTCTCCTGGACTGGACATCCAGGGAATAATGCTTGGTAAAAGTGTGAACTGTTTTCCAGGTAGCAGCTTGACAAATTTCCAGAATGAGAATATCTCTAGCAGCCGCTAGAGATGCAGCTGTACCCCTGGTGGAGTGGGCCCTCAGTCCTGAGGGGGGTTCTCTACCTAGTTTTTGGTAACAGAACTGGATACAAGAGACAATCCACCTTGCAATTGTCCTCTTAGTGGCAGGTTTCCCTTTGCCAACCTCTCCATAGGTAAGGAAGAGTTGGAGGGATTCGAACCTGTGTTTGACGTCCAAGCTGTGCAATCTCCTCTCACCCGAGGAAGAATGCTCAGTGAAAAATACTAGAAGGGAGATGGATTGGTTCAGATGGAAATCCGAAACCACTTTAGGCAAAAACTTTCTGTTAGTCCTGAGGACTACCTTATCTCTGTGAAAGAAATAAAACCTTTTCCACTGACAGGGCTTGTGCACCACTTATGTCTGGCAGAAGTGATGGCCACTAGGAAAACAGTTTTCCAAGTTAGAAACTTGAGATCTGCTGAAGACAGAGGCTCAAAAGGGGTTGCATTAACTGAGCAATGCAAACATTCAGGTCCCAGGCTGGAGCTGGTTCTCAAAGGGAGGGTTAGTGTGAAGTAACCCCTTAAAAACTTGGAAAACACAGGGTGAGAAGAAAGGGAGGCAGGCTTCCTGCTGATACAAAAACAGAGACAGCTGCCAGATGAACCTTTAGGTAGCTGGCCTAAGGCCTAAGGAATTTAAATGGACCAAATAGTCCAGTAAAATGGGCAAATCAGCAGATTCTGGGACAATTTGCTTCTCAGAACACCAGATGGAAAACCTCTTCCATTTGGAATTGTAAGTGGCCCTAGTGGAAGGCTTCCTTGAAGCCTTTAAAATATCCAGGACACCTTGAGAAAGGTGTAAATCAGCAAATTCTAACTCCTCAAGAGCCAAGCCTTGAGATGGAGGGATTAGAGGTCCGGATACCACACTCTCCCCTGGGCACAGGCCAGCAAGTCGTGGACTCTGGGCAGGCTCAGGGCAGGGTGGACTGCCAGAGACAGAAGCAGTGGGTACCAGGGCTGTCTGGCCCAATCTGGAGCAATCAGGATCACTTTGCAGGGCTGGGATCTGATTTTTACTAATACCCTGAAGAGAAGAGGGAAGGGGGGAAAGGCATATAGGAACTTCCCCTTCCAATCCAACAGAAAAGCGTCCAGGAGGACTGAGCCCAGTACTGGAGGCCTGCAACAAAATAGAGGAAGTTGGTGGTTGTCTGGGGCTGCGAAAAGATCTATCTGAGGGGTGCCTCATCTGGCAAAGACCGACCCCAGCACCTGAGGATTCAGAGACCATTCGTGATAGCCTTGAGAAATCCTGCTGAGGGCATCCGCCAGGACATTGTCTTTCCCTGGAAGGTGAACTGCTATCAGGGAAGTGTTCAGGGAGTAAGCCAGAGACCACAACTTCATTGCTTCGGTGCACAAGGCTGATGACCGAAAGTGCCCCTGCTTGTTGATGTACCACATTGTCGGGTGTTGTCTGTCCTGACTTGAACTACCTTGTTCTGGACAGATGCTGAAAAAACCTGAAGAGCTAAAAAGACAGCTCTGAGTTCCAAAAGGTTGATGTGGAGCAGAGATCCCTGAGGGGACCACACTCCCTGAGTGGAAAGGTCGCCCAAGTGAGCCCCCCACCCTAGCAAGGAGGCATCCGTGGTGAGGGTGAGGGAGTGGGAAACGGGAATGAAGGGGACCCCTTGTCTTAGATTGCTTTGATCCTGCCACCACTGGAGAGCCAAGATCAGAGTTTGGGTCACTGGGACTAACTTGGTAAGGGGGTCCCTCCTTTGAGACCAATAGATCCTCAAATGGAACTGGATGTCCCTCATCTGGAATCTTGCTCCTTGCACTACAGCTGTGGAAGCAGCCATGTGCCCTAGGAGTTGCAGAAAATGCCTTGCTGGTCGAGAGACCCGCAGGGTAAAGGAGGATGCCAGGGCAATAAGTCTCTACCCTTTCCGAGGGGAGAAATGCCCTGGCCAACTTTGTGTTCAATTCCACACCTATGAAAGTTAGTACCTGAACTGGTTCCAGAACTGACTTTGGTAAATTCAGCAGGAATCCCAGGGAAGTGAGAAGCTGCTGGGTGACTTGCAAGTGGGATTTTACCTGATCTGGAGACTGACCCACAATGAGCCAGTCATCCAGGTAGGGAAATGCAGCAACCCCTTGCCTTCTTAAATGAACCACTACCACAGCTAGAGATTTTGTGAATACCCTTGGAGCAGAGGAAAGGCCGAAGGGCATTGCTCTGAACTGGTAGTGGCCTGAGGGCAGTTCGAACCTGAGGTACTTTCGGTGAGAAGGCCTGATCAGGACATGAAAATAGGCATCCTTGAGGTCCAGGGAGGCTAGCCAGTCCCCTGGCCTCAGGGAGGGCAAAATCATTGCCAGAGTTAACATTTTGAACTTTGGTTTCAAAAGATGCTTGTTCAGGTACCTTAAATCTAGAATGGGCCACCATTCTCCTGTCTTTTTTGGGGTAAGAAAGTATCTTGAGTACAGCCCTGCCCTGATGGCAAGGAGGAACCCTTTCCACTGCTTTGCAGTCTAGAAGAGAAGAAACCTCTGCTTCCAAAGCAAGGGCTTCTGAAGGATTTGCAGGTGGAAATGTCTGGTTCTCATCTTTGGAAACTGTTTGAAGCTGAGAACCAGACCCTGACTTACTACCTCCAGAACCCATTTGTCCGAAGTTAGGGACACCCAGTTCTGGCTGAAATAAGCCAACCTGCCTCCCACTGCACAGGGAACCGCCCTGGCACCCCTATCAGGGTGCCTGCTTGGCAGCAGCCTTAGGCTGAGGGGAGGGGACGTTTACCTGTGCCCCGTCTACCTCTGCCTCTGAAACCTCTGTGCAAACACAGAGGAGGCTTGAGATTGGTAAAAGGCCTGTGGAAAGGCCTGCCCCCCTCTCTGGGAGTGTGTCCTTGTGGAGTGGCATGCCTCCTGGCCTGGGCACTTTTGTAGGTAGTTCTGTATTCATCCATCTTTTCATATAATTTTCTGTTTGTTCCTCAAACAGAGAATCTCCCACTACAGGAAAATCCATAGCCTCTGACTGAGTATCTTGGGACAGATTAGTGCATCTGAGCCATGCCAACCTACGGAAAGCTACAGAAGTGGCCATGACCCTAGAGGAAGCATCATTAACATCTACAGCAGTATGAAATTGAACTTTAGAGGCTTCAATGCCATCAGCAGCCACCTGTTCCAACTCACTAGCCAGCTGGCCATGGGCCTGCTTGGCTAACTGCAATACTGTGTCCCATCTAGATTTCTGATATCTAGCCACATAAGCCATATAATTTGCCTGCCTGAGTCCCAAAGAAGCTTCCAAATATTGTTTTTTCGCCATGGCATCAATCTTCCTGGAATCCTTATCAGGAGGATGTGAGGCCAGGGGAATATTAGCCTTGTCACAGGCTGCAGCTTGTACCACACCTACATGACTACACTGCTCAGTGAGGAAGTCTGTATCAGGGCCTGACAAAGTATACCTTCTGTCCATTTTTTTATCTACAGGAGGGACAGAATGAGGATTTTTTAAAATTTTTGTTGTTTGCTTCCTAAATGACTTATGCAAAGGAATAGACAACCTCCTAGACTCTGGTATATCCATCATTTCTACATAATCAGGCTCCTCTTGCTCATCCACAGCCTCTTCTAAAGGAAGCTGGAGGGTTTCTGCAACCTTTTTGTAAAACATAAAATGAGAAGGGGACTCAGACAGCATAGGGGGAGATTCTAAAGGTCTGTCTGGAGAAATGTCCGGTTCAATGGGCACGTCCAGACCCTCCCAGCCACATACGTGATGGTCAAATTCCTCCTCCCCCTCCTGTGGTTCATAAAATTCCTCAACATCATACTCCTGAACCACTGGAACCCAACGAACCAACCTTTTGCCAATTGTTGGTGGTTTGACAGGTCCCTGAGACAGTGACTGGACAATCTGTATGGCTTTAGCTATCTCTGCAGCAGTTGGAGAGGCAATTTTAGACTCCAGACCTGCTGATTTCTTTGTCTTTTTTACTGGGACTGGTTCCTCTGAACCAGCCTTCCTTTTGCCCGAGGAAGTCTTGCCCTGGTCAGAGGGCACTCCCTCTGGTCCAGTGGGAGCTGGACTGGGCTGGCCATCTGGATCAGCGGACTTTTTGGCCTCTTGTTCCCTGAGCCGGCCCAATCTCTTCTCCAGGGTGGCTGCAGGGAAATTTTTACACACCTGGCAGTCTGACAGGAGGTGGTCAGCCCCCAGACAATAAACACAAGTGGTGTGTGGGTCAGCCTTGGCAAAGGCTTCCCCACAGACATCACAGTGTTGAA
This sequence comes from Neoceratodus forsteri, assembly GCA_016271365.2. NCBI lineage: Eukaryota > Metazoa > Chordata > Ceratodontiformes > Ceratodontidae > Neoceratodus > Neoceratodus forsteri. The sequence goes on along the minus strand of CM057455.1, from coordinate 1,149,995,848 downwards.
ACCCAGTGGGCCTGGTTTTTCTTTTGGGTTTCTCAGACATAATGCCAGCCTATCCAAAAACTTGCCCTTTTGATGGCAGTGCCAGGCAAGACACACTTATCGGTTCCTAACCATGTCACGGGTATTTGAAAAAACCCACTAAAATAATAGGTTTTTTTAGAACTGATAAGAACCAGGAACCGCACTCTAAAAAGCCCAAATATGATTTAAATGCTTTTTTTAGCAAACCGATCGGTTCAAAACCGAACCGATAATTAATTTCCACACAGACTTTTAAAATCCTGTACTTACGGTTTACCAGATAGAGCGTTGAACCGAAATGCGGTAAAATAAATACTTATTGCCGGTTCAAATGAACCGAAAATACTCGCTTAAACCGAGAAATGAACCGAGCTGAAGGAGCTGATCTCCGGAGCGACTGTTCAGTGAAGCGGAGTAAAGAATCTGACAGTTTCATTTGAAACTGGCCAGATAGAGCTTTGGCATAGTGCTCTCGCGCTTTAGAACTCCAGTCTCCCTGGAGTTAACTGTTTCCTCTCCGGGGCAGTTCAAGTGCTGTAGCTAACTGCTTAAGTCATAATATATCAAGACTTCATGGTGTTTGAAAAAAGTGTTACAACTGAATATGGCCATGAGAGAAATACAATATCTATGCAAGATAGCAACAAAGGGGAAAGGGTAATTGACATTGACAAGGAAAGATCGAATACAAATGAATCTGAGACAATGTCTGATACTAATGCTAAATCTTCTAGTCCTCCTCAAAAAATGATACTGACAGAGAATGGTAATACATTATTTTCTGATGGGGATCGGGAAGGTTCAGGGTCAGAGTTGAATGGTGCAGACTCCCCTCCCCCGGACCAAACTTCTTTTTCCAAAAATTAATAACATTTCTAACACTTTGGAATATATGGCAAAACAGCAAACAAAGTTGGAACATTACTTCAAATTAACACATGATTTAACAGAAGAAAATAAAAATTTGAAAAAAAGATGTTTCTGAGATTAAAGAGCATTTGAATGCACTATCTGATGAAATGGCACCATTTGCCAGACAATTGAAATGGCTAGAAATTGCAAATAGTGAATTAAAAACAAAACTAGTGGACCAGAAAGCTCAAGCCAGAAGAAACAATGTCAGAATTTTTGGGATACCAGAAGAATGGGACAACATACGACCATTACAGGAATCCTTCAAAATTATTGCGGCAGCATATCTGGAAACGGTCCCTACAGACATAAATTATACAATTGAGAGAATACACAGAGGGCTGAGGCCAAAACTAGAAGGAAATGCACCCCTGAGACCAGTCATTATCCGTTTATTAAATTATGGAGACAAAGAGAATTTTATGGCCAGTGTGTATACGAAAAAGAGATTAAATGTTTTAGGTGCAAGCATTTCAGTGTACACGATTTACCACAAGAAATAATTCGGGAGAGGAAGAAATTTGATTCATTATGTAGTAGATTATGGTCTCTTGGGTTTAAAGCAACTATGCAATACTCAGCTAAATTAAGAGTTATTATAAATGGTAAAAGATACACATATGAAAATGTACTGGATGCTTGGGCAGATTTATCGATCAAGATTCCTAATATGAATCAAACATGAAAAAAAATTTTTTTAACAATGGGTACTCTAGTCAATCGCTGTACACTGAAATGCTTGTTCCTAAAACATTTAATCTCTTTTTCTTATACACACTGGCCATAAAATTCTCTTTGTCCCCATAATTTAATAAACGCATAATGACTGGTCTCGGGGGTGCATTTCCTTCTATTTTTGGCCTCAGCCCTCTGTGTACACACTTTTATGAGGGAAACAATTTTTCATCAGAAAAACACTTTTAGAGGATATGCATTGTACCATGATCCTTTGGCAGTAAGGCACCTATTTATATGGTGTAGGGACTTCCAGTTGTATCTTAGAGGGTCTCTTTAACTGAAACAATTAAGTCAGGAGAGAGGGGAGGGAGGGGAAGCATCTCTTTCTGTAGCAAAACCACAGTATGGGACTGTTCACAAATTTGTATGTTTTAACAATTGAGTGTGAGAGGTTTAGGGAATTGTATGTAACCATTGGAGATACAATGAAATTAATCATGAGAGTGAACATGTTAAAATTTGGAATACAAGGGAAATGTATGAGAGGATTGGTATATACGGGGTTGGAAATGTGTGGTCAGCATAAGAATGTTACTGTGGTTTATCAATTAAAGAAATGATTAAAGAGTTAAAATGTATATCCATGAATGTTAATGGGGTGAATTCCCCAATTGAGAGGGCCCAATTATTGACTTATTTTAAGAAATCAAATGATCATATTCTATTGATACAAGAAACACATTTGCTGGATGAAGAAATTAAAAAACTTAACAGAAAATGGATTGAAGATATACAGTATACTGTATTACTCTACTGGAACTATAAAGAGCAGGGTGTAGCCATTTTCATAAAGAAGGGCAGTAATATAAAAATTATCTAACAATTTAAAGATACAGAGGGTCGAATACTACTATTAAATGTTAACATAAATGGTACAGTTCTCTCTATTGGGTCCGTTTATGCTCCATTCAAAAAATACGTTGATTTCCTGACCCAAATAGTAGAAGGCCTACAAGCACTCCAAACTGATAAAATTATATTAGCTGGAGATTTTAACACCTACAAAAATCCTAATCTAGATAAAACAACACCAGCAACTAGAGGGAATATCTCCATATCAAAATAATTTGATGAATTTCTGGAAATCAAACAATTATATGATGTCTGGAGAGACAGGAACCCAGTGGACAGGACGTATACCCATTTTGATAAAAAGACAAAAACCTTCTTGAGGACTGATTATTTTTTTATTACAAAAAATCTATCCTAGTTGGTAAAAAAGATGTTAGTAGATTCACTGTGCCTCTCAGATCATACTTTGATATCACTAGATATAATCATCCCAAATAAAGAAAGAACATTTACAAAATGATGGGCTTTCAATAATTTATTATTGAAATATTCTGAATTTGTACAATTAATAAAAAAAATCAATGAGAGTTTTAGTTTTATAATTATTCTGGCCAAACTACAGTATTATCTATTTGGGATGCTCTAAAGGCCACTCTGAGAGGCATAATAATATCCTATCAAATAAAAATTAACAAAATAAAAAATAAAGAAAAGGAACTAATTGATCATAGACTACAACAATTAGACAAATTAGTTATATTAGACTACCCAACATACCAACAAGAATGGCGCACCCTGCAAATAAAAAAACAAGCCTTAATTCAACATGAAACTATAATGTACATACATTAAGATAGTTAGATACCATCATATGGATAAGGCAGGTAAGTTAATGGCTAACTTACTCAAAACAGAGAAACAGAGAAACATTATATTAAAAATTGTTGATGAAAATGGTAATACACAGACAACAGATGAAGGAATGGCAAATAGTTTCTGTCAGGCATACAAAAAGATATATCATAATGATTTCATTCCTGTAGACAATAAAGTAAGCAAGTTTTTTGATTTAGTTAAATTGCCAAAACAATCTTTCAATTTCAGCCCAGTTACCCAGCACAATATAAGAGAGGCACTTAAATCACTCCCAAGAGGCAAATCACCTGGCCTTGATGGGTTTACCAATGAATTTTATCAAGTTTTTGCTGAAGATTTGATAACGTGGTTGAAACAAATGATAGATGAATTAATGGATGTAAATAAAAATCATAATATCTCAGCTTCTGTGCAGACCACAAGAATAATTTTAATTCATAAAGAGGGAAAACCATCTGAATTAACTGATCGTTATAGACCAATAGCTCTTTTACCAACAGATTACAAATTATTAGCTAAAATCATTAATAATAAAATGCAAGAACAACTAAACAATTATATTCACAAGGATCAATGCCGTTTTATTAAAGGAAGAAACCTCAATCAGGCAAATAAAAAAATACAAGCAGTAATTCATTTAATAAATAATGATCCTAATTACCAAAAGGATATTTACTATACGGTAGCCATAGATGTGAGTAAAGGATTTGATTTGATAAATAGAGAGTATATTTATTTGACATTAAAAAAAATGGGGTTTACCCAATCAGTTAATAATGTTAATAAAGAAATTATATTTTAATACACTGGTGAGGTTCCAAATAAACAGTTCTCTAACTGAAGAGTTTAAAATGTTAAATGGAGTAAGGCATGGGTGTCCCCTTTCACCTATGCTATTCATCATAGTACTGGAGCCTTTCTTACAAACTATTAGAAATGACCCTAAGATAGAGGGATTCCCAATAATTAAGTCCCAGGTTAAAATCAGCATTTTCCCCAGACGATATATTGCTAATCTTAAGGAATATAAATACATCACTGGAGCATTTTTTGAGTTTGATAAATTTATATTCAGCTATATCGGGATATCAGTTAAACAGAACAAAATCCATAATAATGAAACTGTCTAAGAACAATGATTTGCTACCCAATAGTATTAGTGAAGTGTTTGTACTACAAAAATCTATCAAATACTTGGGAATTTATTTGACTAACAACCAAGAACAAAATATCAAAATAAATTTTGAGAAGGCAAAACTAAAGATAAGTCATTTGTTGGAAAATTGGAAAAATTTATCACTGTCCCTTTGGGGGAACATTGATACCATCAACATGATGGCAATGCCACATTACATGTTTGTACTGAAAAATATTCTGGGTGTTCCTGGTATGAAATGGTTTCAGGACATTAAACAAATAATATCAAAAGTTCTGTGGAGGGGAGGAAAATCCCGTCTTGCATGGAATATCTTGACCACACCCTGTAGGTTGGGGGGATTAGGATGCCCACATTTTGCCAAGTATATGGAAGCAAATATAGTGGCAAATTATTATGAATGGATCAACCTTTCAGAAGATAACTTAAAATTATTTCAATCTCTTGTTTACCCATCCGAATCAAAAGGAAGAATTCATAATTTTTTTTAGATATTGAACTACATTAAAAAAAGTAATCACCCATTATATAGTTGGTTTCCTTATGTCCAAAAATATACAGAGATACCAGCAAAGCTGAAAATTCCATGGTTATACTTACCGATCATTTACAATAAAAAATTTGGGGAGAGTATAAAAACTTTAACTTTCACCTATTACAGAATAATAAATTCCTTATTTGGAAGGACTTTACCTCAAATAGCGAAGTCCTAACATATGTGGAATGTAAAAAAGTATGGAATGGTAAGGGTTTCAGCTATTTGATGTACTGTACATTAAAAGCTAAATTCCACAAGATAGCATATATTTTTGGAACCAAGTATGAAAATTTGAAAATAGGATTAAAACAACAAGAAATGACAATTAAAAATAGAACAACAAAGATATTATCCAGATTCTACAATAATATATTATAGGATGTCCTAATAACACATTTAGAAGTAAAAATCAATGCTGGAATAAAGAAATAACCCTGGAATTGAATTATCAACAATGGGAAAATATCAGAAAAATGAACAATAAACTTTATGTATCTGCAAAGAATAAATCTATTGAAACAAAGATTCTGAATACAGCATATATTACTCCAGCACAAATCAATAAAATAAATAAAGGATATGAACCTCTTTGCTGGCACAAATGTAATCAGAAGGCAACCTTGTCACATTGTTTATGGTACTGTCCAAAAATAAATCAATGGTGGAAGTCAATTCATTATTTATTTATTTAGTTAGTTAATTTTTGTTAACTGGGTAGGTACTCTAGACAACATAGCTGCCTATTTTCAGGTACAACCCGGGAGAGTACAACAGTGGGTTTACAGACAATAGTTAATACAGGAAACATCATGGGAACAATATAGAGATCGGTTACAGTACAGTTTTACAAAATTGTAGGCAAAGATAGTACATTTGCAAGAATCTATGACAGTATATAATAACAAGACGGGGTACAAGTGCATATTGTTACCTGTCACAAGTCATACAACTACTGAGTAAGTGCTAGTGGGAAGGAAATAGCAAGAAATCACAGTCAGGTTTAAGAGTAGTAGAGGTTGATGTCAGTTAGCAGCTAGGAAGAATCAGAGATGGAGTGGGTGGACAGGGAACAGGAGCAGGGTTCAGAGCTTTTAAGAGCCATACAAAACTCATGTTTTAAGCTGCAAGGAGAAGGGGAGTTTCTTAGATTCAGTGGAAGGGAGTTCCTTAGTTTAGGGGTGCTGACAGAGAAAGCATTCTCCCCCGTTTTGGTTTTACATCTTGGTTGGACAAGGAGGGATCTGTCCGCTGATCTCAGAGGGTAGGCAGAGGTAGCAGGTTTGAGCAGTAAAGCCAGTTTGTCAGGTATCTGGGAAGAGATTATATTGTTTATAAAGCAGTAGGAAGTAAACTGACAGAAGGCTGAGGGGGTAAGCCAACCCAGACTGGAGTAAAGTGTACATCGGTGGGTAAGTTTGGGTAGAGACAGAGCATGACAGATGTTATTGTAGCAGACATCTCACTTATGGAGGAGCCCTTTAGTAGCTACAGGAAAGGCTATTAATCCATACGCCAATTTGGGTCTCCGGATCTCCTGTGCAATGGCCAGCTTTACTGTGGATGTTAGGCTATGCCTGACCTTATAAGCAAGTCCAAGTTGAATGTTAACAGATTTGATAGCTGAGGTAAGGTGTAGGTCGAACTCCAAGGCAGGATCAAGCATTACTCCTAGGTATTTAAAGGAGGTAACAGTGTTTAGAGGAGAACCATCTAATGCCCTGATACTTAATGGTAGGGTGCAGGACCGAGTTTTTGAACCCAAGCCGAAGAGCATAGTCACTGTTTTATTTTTGTTTAAAACAAGTTTGTTTTGCAGTAACCTGCTCTGAAAGGTATTGAAGTTATGATAATATTATAACAAGACAAATGTCAATAGAAATACCCTTTGAAATTGATGTATTACTCTTTAATAATATAGATCTGTGGATAGAATAACTATCCAATAAAAAAAAATGTCTTATTAGCCACTATGGCACTGAAACGATTGATACTAGAAAACTGGAAAATTGAGAAATGATCTGATTTTGACTACTATAAACGGTGGTCCATTTTTTCAGAAACTTTTAAGTATGAGGAACTCATGTATACTGTAGACCCAACTGTAGATAATCCCAAGGGCATTTCATGGACAGAAATATTGAATAATATGCCTCCAATATTAAAAGGATGATATGGTTATAATACCAACCCAACTTGTATTCAAAATATATCTGTATTAGATATTTCAAAATAGAGGAACAATATAATCTTAACCATTCTAGTATCATAGTATAATTGTCTAAGCTAGCCATTTTTGTCAGGTATTTATAAGTTTAATGAATGTATTATGGTTAAAATAGTGTAAATAACACAAACTAGGTCCTGGGTGGAGGCAGCTAGGCATATGCTTAATCTAACCTGCTGAGGGGGCCCCAGTAATTCCACACAACCAGAAGCAATAATAGGAATGTTCATAACAGTGGCTGGGATTGTGCAGTATGGCTTTATTCAACAGATGGAAGGTAAAAGCTGAAGTGGACCCCCAAGGGTCGGTCCAGGCTGGACAGGTACAAATTCAAGAACTCTCCTTGCAAGCAGTATAGTTCATGAACAAAACAAAAATTATTTTTTTCCAAATTCCCAAAGATGCAGTTGTGGGCACTGGGCCATGCACATGAACATCTCCCTTTCTTTTCACATGAGTGTTATTTAATGAATCTAAGCCACACACTCAGAATTCTTCTCGGACATAGGTGCAATATGTGAAACTTAGCCACACACCTTAATCTATAGCTTGGCCCTCACACAGATAAATCTACTGGTGCCCTTTGTGAACCAGGAAGCCCTGCCTTGTAAGCGCTTAGATGGTGTTCCTCCCACCCTTGGCCCCAACCGACAGTCTCTGCCATTCTTCAGGGTTACACCATTGATACTCCCATTCCCCCACTGAAATGCTAGTGGTCCCACACTTTTACTTGTCACAAATGGAGTGACCAGAGAATAAACTGCACTCACTGGGGTCACAGTTTAACTTCACTTCCCTCATACTGGTGAGGCTAGGGGCACTGACAGGTGTGATCCAGACTTATCTATGGACACATGCACCCCAGACTATCCACTCCCCTAAGAAAATGTGGAGATCTAGTCTCCTAGAACAGTACTCACAGGAGTTGTTCCATCCACAGGGCATGGAACAACTAAAAAGGAAAAGGCACTCTTCTGGGTAGCCGGTCCAAACAGTCAATTTTGGGTCCTATCCAAAGCAGCTGAAAACACCACAGAACATTCAGGGGATTGCCCCTTGAGTCCACAGAGAACAAACAGATCCTTCCACTTCACTGGGAGTAGAAATCAGGAAATCCTGCCATATTCTTATCTCCACCACTTCATCTGGAAGCTGGAAATGATACTCCACAAGGTAAGAAATCCTGGTCCCTTTCTCAGATCCCACTGGCAGTCCTTCTGCCACTCTTACCTCCTCACTCCACAGCACTCTACACAGAACTGAGTATTCTAAGCTCCCCAGAGCAGCTATCCACACAGTGTGGCTTATGCTGCTGTGAGAGTTCTAAATGACCTAATCATTCCTTCCTCAGGCTAGCTGGGTAAACAATGATGTCAATATGTAAGGAGCCCATAATGAACTCCCTACTAGCTGCCTGCTGCCTTCCTAACAATACTGATAGGATTCTAGTAAGCCCAGGGACTGGGTGGTTACACAGGGAACTAGTGGAAGACAATAAATGATCAGATGGGAGAAAGTAGAGCTGGCCTTATGATAGTTAACCTATACCAGTTCTGGGATGAATAAACTAAAAGTAAGGTAGCCAGCATGTAAAGTAGGCAGCCAGGGGATCAGTGGACAAATGGGATAAGTGATCAAGGGTAGCAAGGTGAGTCAGGGTAGTAAGAAATTCCAGAAAGAAGGTAATGGATGGTGAATGCCATTTGCTAAGTAGCAGTCTTTTGACTTGCATACAAGGCAGTGCAAGCCATCTCTGCTCAGCATGTAAGATGTGAAGCTTCAGAGGTGATCCCCAAGAGTAATAAAGTGACAGAATATGGGAACTGTTTACAAATAACCATGGTTGCAAAGTGACACACTTGTTGCCAAAGTTGTTGAATGGAAGAACAAGCCCAAAGAATATGATGGTGATCACCACCAGATAAACCATATCACCAACAACAGTCAGAGGGTAAAAGTTTCACCCTGTAAAAAGCATGAGGGGGTCATATACCAAGAATGTAAAATCTTATTTTGAATTAATATGCTCCTGCTATCTTTAAAGGCTTTGTGGGCAAACTCCAATAGGTCTTCCATTCAGATTCTGGTATGTTGGTCCGTAGCATACTATCCCAGGCTGATTTGGATTGAGTGGACTGGGTGCGGAGAGTATCTCTAATATACAAATAGATCTTACCGGCTAAGCCTTTAGTATAGGATAGCCAACAAGAAATAAGGTCAGTTGGAGAGCTGGAACACATAGCATGTAATGTTGGTTGGAGGGCACTACGAATTTGAAGATATCTCCAAAGATCTGAGCAAGGGAGGCCCCAAGAAGCACACAGCCCACTAAAGGAATCTATAGTCCATGTGTAGGATGGAAGGAGAACCTTGAGAAAACAAACCCCACAGGATTCCCATGGGAGATAATGAAGGGGTTTATGATCAACTTGTGTACCCGAGATCCCTCAGAGAGGTGTAAACTCTAGAATGCTGACAGCAGAGTGGCTGTGTCTATGTGGCGCTCCCATAGATAAGTGAAAATTTTCTATATTTTCTCTAGTTTTTAAATATATTTTTTTTGTGTCTACAGTTTGTGGACTAAGAAGGAGGATATTGTTGCCTTGTATTGAAAGTGTGGGAAGTGTGTGTTTTATGTTAGTTGGGAACAGTATAGTCAGCATGTTTGTTCTGTGGTGAATCATATCTTGTGTAGGTTTCATTTTGTTTATATGCAGTAGATAGGCAGTTTGTTTGAGATTTTTGTGGGGTTTTCCTTGTCACCAGGATTAGCTGGCTTGTTGCTGGGTAGTGGCATGTTGTTTAGGTGGTACTTTGACTTTGTTTGTCACTGTTTCATGGGATTTCTGGGCTGATGGTTTAAAAGGCATTTATTAAAAATATTTTCCTGAGCTAGAATTAGGTGGTTGCTAAGAAACAGCTTCCTTGGCATAGTGTTCTAGTTTTGATATTATAGATCAAGGGAGCACTCCCAACCAATTGGAGTGCTCCTTTCCTCCGCGTGTGAAATGCTCTTATTCTGTGAAGAGTGTCTCACGTGCAGATGCCCTGAAATGGGCAGGTTTGGGGAGTTTTAAAATATATATATTGTTAGTCGCTCTCAATCAATAATATGTCTTCTGTCTACTCGTTGCTGAAAATGAGTGGTTTCATTTACTTCAGCTTGAGCTAGAACAGCTCAGCTTTGCTTCGGTGTTCTCGCTCAGCTGAAGGCACATGAAACCATTCGTTTTCAACAACAAGTGGTTTTGGGGGATATATTAACACATAGAACACTGGAAGTAGCAGCCTACTGAGTTCTAGATTATTGAGATTTTTGTTACATTTTGATGGTAAAATGAGAAAGAAATTTATAAATTTTTGAATTTTATAGTTAATTTATAGTTATGTATAACTGGAGGCTAGGAGAAGCTGGGCTGGGAGGATGTGGGGGAATAGGTACATGTCTGGAAAGCAGGAGATTGGTAAACTGAAATAGCTGTAGGGCAGCAGTCTTTCTGGGGGTGTTGTGGAGTAAAGGGGGATGTCCTGTGCATAAGAGCTGGGAGCAGCTAAGGGCTGAAATAAGACTGCTCAGATGGGAAGTGGGGAGGATGGTGTGGGAAGTAAGAGGAGCAGAGCAGTAGAGGGAAAGGCAGAGTGAGTGATGCCGAGAGGAGTGAGGGCATCAGGCAGGGGATCGGAGTGGGGACGTGCATCCAGTATACAGGAGTATCTCTTCCTCATAGGACTTGGGATCCCAGGGTGGAGGAATGGCAAGTGGTAAAGGAAAGGGGTGGGAATGTGACAGTAGCATCAGGGGTGGGAAATTTTAAAGGGGTGCCTTTATTGAATAGATTTACACCACTGTCTGGAAGGAAGGAAGGAGGGAGGGAGGGAGAGAGGAGGAGGCAACAGGAGGTGAGGTGAGGTAGGGCAGACTTTGCCAAAATGGGTGAGTACCTAAGGAATGCACTAGCAAATGGGCAGGAAGGAGGGGTGGAAGAACAATGGGGAATAATCAAAACTGCCATCACAGAGGCAACAAGCCTTTGTGTGAAGCAAATAAACAAAACAAAACGATGTAAGAAACCACTATGGTTCTCAAAGGAGGTGGCAGGGAAGGTTAGGGAGAAACAGAGAGCATTCAGGAAGTATAAGGAATCACAGAAGGAGCAGGACAGAGAATTGTATCAGTCAAAGCAAAAGGAAGCAGGAAAGGCAGTCAGAACAGCAAAGACCCAAACCAAGGAAAAGATAGCAAACTCAGTTAAGAAGGGAGATAAAACCTTTTATAGGTACATTAGGGCGCGAAGGAAGACCAAGGAAGGGATAGTGAGGCTTAATAAAGAGGAGGGGGGGGATGGGCAGAGGGTGACTGTGAAAAGGCAGAGATACTAAACAAATACTTTTGCTCAGTTTTCACAAATAAAGAGGGGGGAGGTACCGAAACCAAACAATAGAAACACGCTGGATACGGGGGTTAACACCAGCCCTTTCACAGAAGAAAGGGTTCTGAAGGAACTCTTAAAACTGAAGGTGGACAAAGCAATGGGGCCTGATGGGATTCATCCCAGAATTCTAAAAGAACTAAGGGTAGGACTAGTGACACCACTGACTATCCTCTTTAATAAATCATGGGAGGATGGGGTGGTACCTGAAGACTGGAGGAAGGCAGATGTTATTCCACCTCACAAAAGTGGGAGCAAGGCAGAAGCAGGAAACTACAAACCTGTTAGTTTAACCTCAGTGACTGTGAAAATGATGGAATCACTTCTAAAGGACAGAATTGTTGAGTACCTAGAGGCCAGAGGAGTGCAGGACCCAAGGCAGCATGGATTCACAGTGGGAAGGTCATGGCAGACAAATCTAATAGATTTCTTTGACTAGGTGACCAAAGTAGTAGATCTGGGAGGGGCTGTAGACATGGCCTACCTAGACTTTAGCAAGGCATTTGACACAGTCCCACACAAAAGATTAATATACAAGTTGGCCAGCCTGGGAGAGGGTCCCAAGATGGTAGCCTGGGTAAAAAATTGGCTGGAGAACAGGACACAGAGGGTAATAGTAAACAGAGTCCACTCTGAAGAAAGGGGGGGTTACTAGTGGGGTACCGCAGGGTTCAGTACTAGGACCGGTCCTCTTTAATGTCTTTATAAGTGACATTGTAGAGGGACTGGAAGGAAAAGTATGTTTCTTTGCAAACAGCACAAAGATCTGCAACAGAGTTGATACACAAGGTGTGGTGGAAAGGATGAGAAGGGACTTGGCAAGGTTGGAGGAATGGCCAAATGTATGGCAGCTTAGATTCAATGCTAAGAAGTGCAAGGTAATGCACCTGAGAAACAAAAACCCAAGGGAAGAGTACACAATGGGAGGTGAGATACTAACAACAACAAAAATGGAAAGGGACCTGGGGGTAGTCATATCAGATGACCTAAAGGTGAGCAAGCAATGTGAGAGGGCAGTAAGTAGGGCTGGTGGGATACTGGGATGCATAGGGAGAGGCATCACCAGTAGAAAACAGGAAATTATTATCCCTCTTTACAGACAGCTGGTGAGACCCCATCTGGAGTACTGCATTCAGTTCTGGAGACCCAGTCTCCGCAAAGACATAGACAGGATGGAGACAGTCCAGAGAAGGGCAACTAAAATGGTGCAGGGTCTGCACCAGAAGACATATCAAGAGAGACTTAAGGATCTTAATATGTATAGCCTTGAGGAGAGGAGGAGAGGGGACATGACTGAAACTTTCAAATACCTCAAGGAATCAACAAAGTCCAAGAAGGTAGCATCTTTCAGAAAAAGAGGTGTGCAAGAACAAGGGGGCACAATTTGAAACTAGAGGGGGGACGGCTCATAGGTAATGTGAGGAAGTATTTTTTTCATAGAGGGCTGTGGATGCATGGAACAGCCTTCCTGAGGAGGTTGTGGAGTCAAAAACAGTGGTGGAATTCAAGAATGCTTGGGACAGACATAAGGCAATTCTAGGGGGTGGAGGTTGGAAGAAGTAGGCTGTTGGTTAGCTAGGATCTGCAGCTTATCCATTAGGTAGGGAAATGGGTAGACTGGGTGGGCCAAGCGGTCCTTATCTGCCATCAAATTCTGTGTTTCTGTGTATATTTCTATGTCAGGTTGAGCCAGAACTAAGTACAGTGGAGGGGAGAGGGAACTAATCAGGGTGGGCAGGGAAGAGGAGGCAGGTAAAACGGAGTGGAGAATTGGGAGGAGGGAGAGAAAAGCAAAGGAAGAGGGGAGGGAAAACCGAAAGTGGATACAGATAGTCAAAAGGGGAGGGGTAGAGTAGGAGCTGGAAAAACAGTTAAGGGCTAAATTGTGAATATGGAGATAAGTTCACCAGGGTGCAGAGGGAGTAGTTAGGTGGGGAAGCAGCTAGTACCAAAGGTAAGAAAGGAAGGACGGGGAGCACAGGTGCAGGTAATGGAAGGGTAGCAATCATAGGGGTCTCCATAATTAGGGGTATTTACTGGGGAAGGAAAGTGGACCCAAATGCAAGCAGGAGGGTGGTTTGTATGCCAGGGATGACAGCAGGGAAGGTGGGCACAAGAATAAGGGAAATAGTAAGGGAGGTTGGAGGAAAACCTAATTTAGTTATACATTTGGGAACCAACAACCTAGCTGTGGAGGAGGTTGAGGTAGTGCAAAGTAGGTTCAGGGAGTTAAGCAAGATCTGCAAGGAGGAAGGAAGTTCACCTGCCTTCTCAAAGGTGATACCAGTACCAAGGGCCAGCACAGCCAGGAAAAGAAGAACAGAAGATTTTAATGGCTGGCTGAAGAAATGGTGCAAGTAGGAGATGGTTATCTATATTGTGGCCTGGGAGGATACCTGGTCCAACAAATCACTCTTTTCACAAGACAGGCTACACCTCAGCAGGGAGAGTTTGAGGGTACTCAGGGACAAACTGGGGGAATACATAACCACTACACTTAATTTAAACTACTGAGTGGGGGCAGCGAGCATGCAGGCCCACAGACTCTGAGAGGAGATCACTGAACGCCCCCCAGTGATGGAAGAGGTATGGAGGGAGGAGGTGGAAGGGGGCAAGAACACAGTTAGCAAAGGTTGGAGGGGGTGAGAAACACATAACAAGGGTACGTAGAGGGGTGCATACAGAGGAAATAAATGTGAATAGAAGAAAGAGAAGGAAAGTCAGATTCTAGGTAGAGGGTGGTGTCTCTGAATGTGCAGAGTCTTGGAAACAAGATGGATGACCTGCAGGCACTATTAGCAGACAGGAGGGTAGACATAGCTGCAGTAACTGAGACTTGAGCAAAATCACACCATGACTGGGACCTTGTGATCCCTGGATATAAACTATACAGGGGGGACAGGGTAGTCGGGAAGGGGGAAGAGGGGGTAGTTCAGTTAAGATCCAATAAAGGGAGAAAGGTGAGGTTGGGGGTGGGTTACAGACCACCTAATCAGGATGAGGAGAGGAACAGGGAACTGAGCTCACAAATATTGGAAGCTGTGGGGAAAGGAGAGGTGGTAATTGTGGGGGACTTCAACCTGCCCAAGGGGGACTGGAGCACACCCTCCACAACATGTACTAGGAGTCAGGTGATCCTGGAAGGACTGTAGAGTGGGTTCCTGACTCAGAGCATCACTGAACCAACAAGCGCTGAGGCAATTCTTGATCTGGTGCTCACAAATGGGAAGCATGTACAGGAAATAATGGTCAGGGAGCCACTGGGTGTAAGTGACCATTGCACAGTGTGGTTCCAGCTGGATATGGGCAGGGAAAGCATCCCAACTAAGACCAAGATCTTGGATTTCAGGAGAGAGGATTTCAGGAAAATGGGCGAAGTGCTAAGGAGCCATCTGGTGGGCATCAAAGCAGATATGGGGTGGACCAAAGGTGGTCCATCATTAAGGAAGGAATACTGGTTGCCAGTGATGAGAGCATTAGTGTCAGTGTCAGTGGCTCAGTAGGTAGCACACTCGCCTCTGAGGCCGGGAGATCAGAGGGCTGTGGGTTCAGTTCCCACATCTGGCACTTGGGTTAATATCCCAGTACTGACACTGTAATGCAGCATGAGAGGGGTGCTGCATTTCTGAGGTGCCGTCTTCGGATGAGACGTTAAACCGAGGTCCCATCTGCCTGGATTGGCGGTAGTTCAGGTGGATGTTAAAGATCCCATGACACTTATCGAAAGAGTAGGGAATTTCCCGTGTCCTGGCCAAATTTCCTCATTCACTAAAAATACCACCAACAGCTTAATCTGGTTCAAGGTCAGTTGGCATTCATCTGTATCCCCCTCCCCCGGGTCGTGCCTGAAAATAGGCAGGATTTGTCTAGTGCACTTACCCGGTCAACAAAAGCTAAATAAATAAATAATAAATTAGGCTTAGGGGTAAGAACACAAGGGCCAAAGCACCCAGCTGTTTCAGTTCTGGGGCTGCCCAGGCAGAAAGGGAAAAGAGGTTGGCCTATAGAAAATTCAGGAAGACCAAAAGAGAGGTGGATAGGGAAAATTACCTAAGGTTGACTAGTGAGGCAAGTAGCTGAAGGAATTAAGAAGAGGGAGAAGGCTTTCTTTCGCTATATAAGTGAGAAAAGGGACAAAAGGGAAGGGATTGTTAGGCTTAAGAAAGGGGTGGAGTGGGTGGAGGATAATGGGGGAAAAGCAGAGATACTAAATGAACACTTCTGTTCCATCTTCACCAGGGAGAAGGATGGACCAGTGCATTCAGGAGGGAAAAGAGGAGCAGAGAAGGAGGGGAACACAGATGTAGTGATAGAGAAGGATAGAGTGAGGGAGAGTCTGCTGGCATTGAAGGTGGACAAATCACCAGGCCCAGACAGAGTACATCCAAGGGTACTAAAGGAACTGGCTGAGGAGCTGGCAGGGCCAATGGCAGACCTATTTAATAATTCACTAGAGTCAGGCATGGTACCTCAGGACTGGAGAACAGCACATGTAGTGCCCCTCCACGAAAGTGGTCCTAAGGATGACCCAGGGAATTACAGACCAGTCAGTCTGACCTGGAGACTGTGACACTTGGCCAGCTGGTTATGATTGTTCTATGATTTTGTGTAATATAAAAATGTAGTGTGTGATTATCTCCATAAGACAGCTGGGCTATGGGTGCTCCCCCCCCCCCAGGTTTTAATGGAAATAACAGGATATATTAACCTGAAACCAGGAGGTAATTAAAAGCTAGAGAGACTAATTAAGGGTCTCCTGTTTCTCCTATAATTAGAACTGACCCAGCTGCCAAGATATAGGGATCGTAAACTTTTATGACGTTTTAGAGGAAAAAACATTTTTATATCATGGTATGAAAAGTCATAAAAATCCTTTGATCCTTGGGGAAGAGGAACTGCTCAAAGATCAAAGAGGGGATGTTAATTAAGAAATCATATTGGGAAATTAGTTTTTGCTGAAGTCACAGTATTTTAAATATCTCTTGACAGGAAGATCACTGTTTGTATAATTGTTTATAGTCAACAGGAGGAGCTAGATGACATCATAGAAGGGGTGGAAACACAGAATTTAAACTGTATGCTGTGTTTCTGCTGTGACTAACTTTTTGGACTCTTAAGAAACAACATCTAACTCTAAGCACTGTATAGAGGTAATACATTAGATAGAAACAGTCTAATTGTATTGTGGTAGGTGTTTTAGTTTGTACTTTTCCTTGTTTTCTTTTAAGTGATTGTTTGCTTTGTGATATAGTGTTCTGTGTTTACATTTTACCTATTTTTATCCATTTTTTTGAGTAAACCTCTTATTTTAAAGAGACTGCCTGGGTGTGTCTTCCAAGTTCTTTCTTTTTGCATGTGATGTATACGTGGTTAAGTTGACAGCTGTTCATAAGCTTGATGGTGTTATCAGACTGGGAAAAGGTACGAATATACCTAAGGTCTTTTATAGAGTTTTAAGAGTTCATTTTGGATACCTGGTTAGGTGCCCTTAGGCGAAAGATATCTGGCATCCCTCCGAAGAGTAGATTATCTGAGCCTGTACATTTGGGTATGCTAGCATAAGGTTCACAGTTTGAATCCCGCCAGAAATTGAGACTAAAGGTGATTCAGACCCACAAGTAGACAGGAGGGTTACCCTGTCTGTTACCTGTTCACAATATTGCGCTAGGAGGTTGGCACTGTGGGAGCAGAGGGCCTGACCTGCTGAGTGCAGTTGTGACAGAGACCATACTAAAGGAAAGGTTGGTGGAACATCTAGAGGAGCATGGTCTCCAGGATGCATGACAGCATGGGTTCATGGGGGGGGAGATCATGTCAAATGAATCTGATTGACTTCTTTGACTGTGTCACTAAGACAGTAGACAGGGGCCAAGTGGTAGACATCCTCTATCTTGATTTCAGCAATGCCTTTTGCCCCACAAAAGGTTGATCAGGAAGTTGGTGGATCTTGGGGTTGGGTTAAAGATGTCCAGATGGGTGGAAAACTGGCTGAGGAACAGAACCCAGAGGGTGGTTGTGGGGGAGAGTTATCTGGTACCAGAGAGGTAACCAGTGGGGTTCCACAGGGCTCTGTGCTGGGGCTGGTGTTGTTCAATGTCTTCATTAATGACATTGGGGATGGCATTAAGGGCAAAATGTGCCTATTTGTGGATGACACCAAGCTCTGCGGGAGAGTGGACACAGCTGAAGGGATACAGGACTTACAGGAAGGTCTGGAAAAGCTGGGGAGGTGGTCCAGGATCTGGCAATTTGGCTTCAATGCCCAAAAATACAAAGTTATGCATATTGGAGCCAAGAATCCCAGGACAGAATACTACCTGGGTGGAGTCCGAGTATCTGCATCAGAGGAGGAGAAGGACTTGGGAGTGATGATCACTGGTGACCTGAAGCACTCCATGCAGTGCAAGAAAGCAGCAGCAAACTCAAACAAGATGCTGGGATGCATATCTAGAGGGATCAGTAGTAGGAAAGAGGAGGTTATACTGCCCTTGTACAGGTCGCTGGTAAGACCGCATCTAGAGTATGGAGTTCAGTACTGGTGCCCACACCGCAAAAAGAACATTAACCTGCCAGAGAAGATCCAGAGGAGGGCTACAAAATGATGATAGTGGGTCAGCAGAGTAAGGCATATGAGGAGAGGTTGAGGGCACTGAACATGTACTCCCTGGAAGACAGGAGAGAAAGAGGGGACAAGATTGGGACCTTCAAGTACTTGAAAGGGATAAATAAGGTTGATAAGGAGAGTCTCTTTAAGCTGAGTGCCAACCATAACACTAGGGGGCACAGTCTTAAGCAGGAGGGTGGGAGGTTTAGGAGGGAGGTCAGGAAGCACTTCTTTACAGAGAGGGTGGTGGACACTTGGAATGCACTGCCAGAAGAGGTCATCTCATTGAAGACAGTGGGCAGCTTTAAGAGAGGCTGGGATACGCATAGGAGGAAAGTAAGGATCATGGGTAGGGAGGATGGGAGGTGTGGGAAGGGAAGGCAGGGACATTAGCTGAAGCTGTGGACCCTGCAATACGAGCAGACTTGATAGACCAAAAGGCCTTCTTCTGCTGGCTTCTTCATATGTTTGTATGTACTGTATGTAAACTTGACAGGAGCAGCATCAGTTTGGGGTTTGGCATATAATTTACACCAATATTTAATGGCAGGACCAATTATGTTATGGGCCACCAAGCCTTAGAAAGGGGAGAAAAAATAAAGAGCAGTGGAGAATGCAAATCAAATTGCTGCATTTCCATATTAACCCATTGAGGAGTTTCCCTCAATTCTGACCAGAGCCACTGTAAAGTCTGTATGGCTTGGAAGGCCCACATATAGCCTTCAAGCCAGGGTAAGCACCAGCCACCTTCAGACCAATGAGCCCTGAGCTTGTTGCAACTGTATCTTGGTTTTTCCCATTCCATAAAAGGCTACCAAGTAGTTTATCTAATGTAACAAACCGTCTGGCTGGTAAAAAAAGAAGGATGTGAGAAAAAAGATTTAAAAAAAGTTTAGGGGCAGCCACCAGTTTAAAGGCGGCTATTTTCCCAGCCATGTTCAGCTGAAGCAGCTGCCATCTGTCACATTCGGTCCAAAGATCTAACAACAAGGGACGGAGATTTATCTCACACAATTTGGACAACTCAAGGGTGATTTTAATACCTAAATATGTAATACCATCTGCTGCCCAAATCAAACCATAAGGAGTTACTAATAACGAAGAACAGTCCGAATTATGGGGGACTTCACTTTTGGAATAATTCAGTTGTAAACCAGAAAACTGAGTAAAACAATTAATGAGAGAAAGAAGAGGGAGTAGGGAAGTGCTAAGATCAGCCATCAGAACCAGGAGATCATCAGTATACATAAGGATGGAATAGCAAACAGAACCTACCTGAATTCCTAAAAGTTCCTTAGCTAATGGACAGCAACCACCAAGGGTTCCATGTCCAAAACAAAAAGGAGAGGGGATAGGGGGCAACCTTGATGGGTGTCCCTCACTAGAGGAAAGGGGTCAGAGAGTAAGGAGTTCATGAGAACCCTGACGGGAGGCTGAAAATAATTAAAATGAACCCAAGCCTGAAAACGTTCACCAAATCCCAAGTGGGCTAAGACTTGATGTAAATAGTCCCATTCAAGGGAATCAAAGGCCTTCTCAAAATCTATGGCCTCAGCAGCTGCAGGAGTATGAAGACCTTTAGCTATCTGCATTAGATTGATAAGAGAACAAATATGATCAGAACTAGACCTGCCTTTATTGAAACCCACCTGAGATGGGTGAATAAGATGAGGTAGAAGGGGATATAAATGATTAGCAAGGCCTTTTTTGAATACCTCTACTGATGGGGGCCTGCTTCAGAGCACTTGGTAGTAAATTCCACATTACTGATCCTGCCAGGCTCTGTCCCCAGATATTTTATGTTTAGTCTTGATGACCACCAGGAGGCCTTCATTGGAAGAATGGAGAGAATGAGTGGGATGACATGGATGCAGGAGATTATGTAGGTAACCCAGCCCCAGCCTGTGCAGGGCCTTATAGGTTATCAAAGCGATCTTATAAGGAGATGCACCATTTAATCGGCAACCAGTGCAGTTCATACAGTGCTGGAGTAATGTGATTCAACCTAGAAATGTCTGTCAACAGTCTCTCAGCTGCATTCTGCACCAGCTGCAGGTGTCACAGAGCACCTCCACTGACCCCGAGGTAGAAGGCATTGGAGTAGTCGAGACAAGATGTCACAAAAGCATGCACCAGTGAAGGCACATCATTGGGGGGACAAGGGAACAAAGCTGGCTAATATTTCTAAGATGGTAGAAACCACTCTGGATGACTGCTGACGCCTATGGGATTTATGTGATAAGGGTGACTCCGTGTGAGCGAGTCTCCAAATGGCAAATGCAGGACGCACAATGCAGGCAGAGTGGCAGAATGAGCATGGGCAGGAGGCAGAGGCTGAAAGGCCGTGTCGTATGTGTGACCATGCCACAGGGCGGGCGGGTATGGGTGAACACACCATGACAACTGGCACAGAGCGTGTACAATGATGCACTTGGATGAGAGCGTTATGCGCTGGGTGACAGGACGGAGGTGAGTGGCACATGGTGCCATGCAGTGGGCACCCTGCAGTGGGGAGGCAGACGTGGAGAGCTAGGCGGGGTGTACAGGACACCAGGGGTAGACGGCAACAGTACAGCAATGCCCATGCCAGTGGCAGACATGTTGTGGCAGGGCTGCATCAGCCAGCATGTGGTGGGGGGGCCAGCTCTGCAATGCCAGCAATGTAAGGTGCCACAAGGACTGAACTGGCCCATGGACCAGCCACAGGTGAGTGTCTGTGGTCCTGCTGGTGGAGGGGGGGTCTGCTCCGGTGGTGCTGGTGGTGTGCTAGGTGGGGGGGCATCAGCAGTCTGTGCAGGTGGCCGCGGTGGTCCATACCACACACTGCGCATGCCCTCCCGAGCCTCTCTCTGCATGGTGTCGTCTTCCCTGTTGCCCGCACCCGGCACTTGCTTCATGCTGCATGGGCTTGTTGTGGTCGCTGGGAGGACTATTGCCACTCAGGGTGTCACCCTTACAGGGCTGCAGCTGCAGTCACTTTTGTACTGCCATTCTGTGTCTTTGGGTCTTCGCCGTTTTGGCTGCCGCTCTTCCCGACTCGCCCCCACAACCACACTGTTATAGTGGCACTCTTCTTGGCTGCTACCTACCTGAGCCTCAAATGTCAGCCCTTCATCCAGAATGACACCTAGATTCTTCACCTGTTGGGCAGTGTCAAGATGAGAGGTACCGAGACGAAGATTCAGTATCCTCTCTGACACTGTCAGATCCCTTTCTTACCTGGCCCAAGCACCAGTACTTCGGTCTTATCAGGATTGAGTCTCAGCCAGCTCATGGACATCTAGCGCTGAATTTGGACAGACATTTGTTCAGCACATCCACTGCCCCTACCCCTCAGTCCTGGAGTGCAAAGGACAACTAAAGCTTGGTATCATCTGCATAACAATAGAACCAAACTCCATATTGTCTAGTGAACTTGCCAAGGGTAGCATATACACCAGAAACAACATGGGCGAAAGGACCAATCCTTGGGGTATCCCACAGTGCAGGTCTCTTGGGAAGATGAAGAGGAAGGAGGAAGGAGGAGGGGGGGGAGGAGGAGGAGGAAGAATTTATGTAGTGCTTTTCCTACCCAGTGTATACCAAAGCACTTGACAAGCAATCCTATACTGGTAGTGAAGTGACTAAATGTGTGTGCCATATCGCTCATCAACACCCACATACAGCCTGGATAATTGCATGAACCAGTTTTATGGGAAGGGGAAAATTGGCCAGGGCCCCAGGGAAAGTCCCCTCCTCTTTGTGAAGAGTGCCTTGGGTTCTTTTACTTCCACCTGGACACTCACCAGGACAACACCAGGATAGGTAAAGGGACCTCGGTGTTATGTCTCATCTGAAGAATGGCACACCCCAATAGTACAGCATCCCCCTAATACTGCACTCGAGTGCTGGCAGTTTTTAGGTATGATCCCAATCTGCATATGGGACTAGAACCCACAAACTTCTAGTCCACAGGCAGATGTGCTACCAAATGAGCCATGCTGAGAAATTACATGCTACCACCCTTTGAGACCTGCCCCGAAGGAAGGACTTGAACCAACTGATAACTGTGCCAGTGAGTCCCACGTATTCCCTGAGACAGTCCAATAGCAACCCATGGTCAACGGTGTCAAATGCAGAGGAGAGATCTAGGAGAACGAGATATGATCTCTCTCCTCTGTCCCTCGCCATGAGCAGATCATTGTGCACCCTGACCAGAGAGTGCTGAACCTTGACCGAACCCCCAAGTGGAGAGGCTCATAAATATTGAAGATCTCCAGGTGAATCTCTAGCTACAACACAACCACCTTCTCAATAACCTTACCTAAGAATGGCAGCTTAGAGACAGGTCTGTAGTTCACTAGGACATCCGGTCTAAAGTCAGTGTGTTCAAAAGGCACTTCACCAGTGCAATTTTAGAAAGACCCCCTCGATCCCAGCAAATACTGGACCCAACTGCTCCGCACAGCCCACTAAGAGCTGCATTGGGACTGGATCCACTTCACAGTAGGTTGGTCACATCCCTGAGATCACACTGATGACCTCCTTCATCATCACTGGCTGAAACTCACTCCATGACCACTGACAGCCACCGTGACATCCAGTCCTAACTGTCCAGGAGAGGAGATCCCAGCCCTATTAGAGGACACCCTGTATGAGAGAAAAAACTATCAAACTCCTCACATTTGACAAATGATGTAGCTTTCATGGGCTCCAGACAGGCTGGGTGTAAAAGCCTTTTTACGGCTCAAAAAAGTTAAGCTGGTTGGTTCTTCCCGGCCGCAATCTCTCTGGACAGAAATTCTGCCTTCTTATGAGAGATTGCCTTTGATACTCACCATAGTGAGTATTCAAAGCCAGTTTGTCCTCCTGAGCTACCAACCTCCTTCAGCACCTTTCTAACCTCCATCCCATAGCCTTCGTCACATTAGCTCACTGTCAAACCACAGCGAGCCAAGACGCAAAAGCAAAGGACAGACACGGATTGCAGCTATCGGGTCAAAGGCCACCATGACGCCTCTATTATAGGCCACCACTGATTCCTCCATACACTCACCTCTGTGGTAGGGAAAGTAATGGAATCACATCTGAAGGAAAGAACTGTTGAGTACCTAGAGGCCAGTGGGGCACAGGACCCAAGGTAGCATGGGTTCACAGCGGGAAGGTCATGTCAGACTAATCTAATCAATTTCTTTGACTGGGTGGCCAATGTAGTAGACCAGGGAGGGGCTGTGGATGTGGCCTACCTAGACTTTAGCAAGACATTTGACACAGTCCCACACAAAAGATTAATAAACAAATTAGCCAGCCTGGGAGTGGATCCCAGGGTGGTATCCTGGGTAAAACATTGGCTGGACAACAGGACACAAAAGGTAATAGTAAACGGAGTCCACTCTGAAGAAAGGGGGGTTACTAGTGGAGTACCGCAGGGTTCAGTACTGGGTCCGATCCTTTTTAATGTCTTTATAAGTGACATTGCAGAGGAACTGGAAGGAAAAGTATGCCTCTTTGCAGATGACACAAAGATCTGCAACAGGGTTGATACACAAGGAGGCGTGGAAAGGATGAGAAGGGACTTGGCAAGGTTGGAGGAATGGTCAGAAGTATGGCAGCTTGGATTCAATGCAAAGAAGTGTAAAATAATGCACCTGAGAAATAAAAACCCAGAGGAAGAGTACACAATGGGGGGAGAGGTAGTAACAACAACAAAAATGGAAAGGGACCTGGGGGTAATCATATCAGATGACTGTAAGGATGGCGAGCAATGTGAGAAGGCAGTAGGGAGGGCTGGGGGGATACTGGGATGTATAGGGAGAGGCATCACCAGCAGAAAACAAGAAGTTGTTATCCCTCAGTACAGACAGTTGGTGAGACCCCATCTGGAGTACTGTGTCCAGTTCTGAAGACCTCATCTCTGCAAAGACATAGACAGGATGGAGGCAGTCCAGAGGAGGTCAACTAAAATGGTGCAGGGTCTGCAAGAGAAGCCATATGAGGAGAGACTAAAGGAGCTTAATATGTATACCCTTAAGGAAAGGAGGGAGAGGGAGAACATGATAGAAACTTTTAAGTACCTCAGGGGAATCAACAAAGTCCAAGAGGATAGCATCTTTCAGAAAAAGAGATGTGCAAGAACAAGGGAAACAATTTGAAGATAGAGGAGGACAGCTCAGGAGCAATGTGAAAAATATTGTTACAGTGGCTGGTGGACGATCCAGCGCTTGAACAAGATCGAACAGCCTTCCTGAGGAGGCTGTGGGGTCTAAAACTGTGGGAGAATTCAAGAATGCATGGGACAGACATAAGGCAATTCTTGTGTGGGGTAGGAAGAAATAGGCTGTTTGTTAACTAGGATCTGCAGCTTATCCAGTAGTTAGGGAAATGGGCAGACTAGGTGGGCCAAGCGGTCCTTATCTGCCATCAAAGTCTATGTTTCTATGTAAAGCACAAATAAGAAGACTTAAAAGGTGGCTAAAAATGCTGAAAACAGTTGTCTCTATGAAAAGAGACAAGACTGTAAAGCTATCCTTGGAACACAGCAAAGAGCACAGGATGTCTGATGGTGGAGCCCTAATACAACTGATAGCAAAAAAATTTAAAACAATGTCTGACTAGCCATGTCTTCAACATCTGGGAAGAAGGAATATAAGGAGAATCACTCAACAGTTACTCTGCAAGAAGACGAACCAGAGCAACCAGTGGAGCAAAGGTATGTGCCCTCCTTAAAGGCTATGAAGAAAATGTAGCTGTTGTTACAAGCCATGTAGTCTATAGGGAATCTGGCCACTAACCCCCCCCCCAAACTCGGTTCCACAACAGACACCTGTGCAATAGGTAAAGGAAAACAGGAACTGATAGAGACTGAGGTATCCCCTAAACAGGAATTCAGTTCCCCTCCAAGGGTGAATGTGGATTTCTGTGTCTCAGATGGTGGACACTTTAAACCTCCCATCCACTGAGACAGAGCTGGATATAGAGGAGGCAGAGTTCATGAGTATGTTAGGCCTGACAACCTCAAAGAGAATGTTGATACCTATACATGAATCTATAAAAAAGGCCACGGTAAGAATGCTGGCAACACCTGATTCTGCCTTGGCCATGGACATAAAGATTAAAAAGGTACCAAGTGGGTAAGCTGGGCTCAGAATACTTGTACGCCCAATCTGACCATGAAGGTGTGATGCAATCTGTTGCATAATAGAGGGTTAAGGTCCCCCTGGCAGCCTGTCCACCTGAGAAGGATTCCAGAAAGCTGGACCAAATCTCACAGAAAGCTTATACAACAGCTACCTTGCAGTTCAGGTGGGCAGCATACATGGCATATACGGCATAGTATCAACAAACACTATGGAACACAGTCCTGGCATTGTGTGCATATCTTCCCACAGAAGAGCAAGCCAGTCTGGTAAACACATTTAGAACTGGACTGAAGGCTACCAGGCATCCATTTCAGATGGCAATAGATATTAATGACTCAACTTCTAGGGCTTTGGCACATTCAGTGGCCTTGAGAAGGTTCGCCTGGCTAAGGGCTAATTGTTGTCCAGGACCAGCTTGCAAACGAGCTCGCTCAAAGGTGCAAAGTCTGGTTAAATAAAGTTTGATTGATTGATTGATCAATTGATTGATTCCACCCCCACCACCACCCTGCAGTCAGTGACAGACATCAAGGTGTGCCTTGGACTCTTGGGCCCCAAAGTTCACCCCATTCTCCTATACCGCACCCATCTCAGCATATTTTCTTATGGAATGAGGTGAGCATAAGGCTCAATGACCCCAAGCACAATGCGACACTTGGAGTCTGCAGGGTAGGGTGAGGTGAAATGGCATGAGCGTTATGGCCGACGACCCAAAGGCACACCTCAATGCCTGTCAGTCTCTGCAGGGTGGGGTGGGGTTGGCGTCAGTTCCATACTTAACTGCCATTCCTATTATGCATCTCTAACTTCTGCACTACCAATGCCAGCAAGACAACACTCGGCATTGACAAATGCTTGTTTCTACAATTATTGCTTGTGTTGCAGCCCTTGCAGTGCCACTATCAGTGGTTCCTGCAATGCGTGATACATTATGGACTTTTCGACCACTACTGTCTTTTTCCTTTTACACTTGTAATTCCCACTGAGGCAGAGGGTCTACAACCAAACCCACTCTGCTCTGGTTTTTGTTTGATGTGGTTGGATGATCCCATGCCACCATCTCCTTGGCCTCTCCGTTGCTCCATTTGCTAATGCTTGCTACAGGACTCAGCCACTTGAGTAATGATTTTTATTTTTTTTTTTATTTTTATTTATTAGTATTTTAATTTATTTTAGTTTTCATATTTTTATTTATTTGTATTTTATCAATGGGATGCCACGAAGGACTACCAGAGGCCAGGCACCAACTCGCTACCAGCTGACACACAGTTGCTGCCCTCTGCCCAGATCGCACTGCAACAGCACAGCTCAGAATGACAGACACAGGCTGCTTCAGGACTCAGGAGAAGGAGGAAGAGGAAGTAACTTCAGCAACTTGAGGGAATGTGAAGAATTACGTTGTTTTTACTTTTTACTTTTTTATGGGATGCCACCAAGGTGCCAACTGCCAAGGGCTAGGCACCAGCACTCTGCCAGCCTGCACACACTTGCTGCACTGCCCAGCTCACAGTGCAACAGCACAGCAGGCTGCTACAGGACCCACGAGGAGGAGGAGGAGTAAGGAACTTCAGCAAACTGAGGGATTGTGGAGAAGTGTATATGTGGGTGTACATATATATATATATATATATATATATATATATATATTTTTTTTTTTTTACAGCAAAGCAACTTTATTTATATAGCGCCTTTCATAATCAAGGCGTTGTACAGGATGCCATCAAGATGCCAGCCACCAGGAGCTGGGCACAGGCACGCTGCTGGCTGGCACACACTTGCTGCCCACTACCCAGATCACATTGTAACAGCACAGCTCAGGACGACATACACACACACACACACACACACACACACACACACACACACAGCCTGCTTCAGGTCTCAGGAGAAAGGAACAATAACAACTTGGGGGAACATCAAGACTAAGAGTTTCAATTTGAAAAGTGCCACAAAAAGAAGAAATATATTTTTTTATATGATGCCACCAACATGCCTGCTACCAGGGGCCAGGCATGCTGCCAGCTGGCACACACCTGCTGTTCTGCCCAATTCCCAGATCACACTGCAACAGCACAGCTGCTTCAGGACTCTGGAGAGGAGGAGGAGGAGGAAGAGGAAGGAACTTCAGCAACTTGAGGGAATGTGGAGAATCTTTTTTTTAACTTTTTTATGGGATGCCACCAACAGGTCAACTGCCAGGGGCTGGGCACTGGCACACTGCCAGCTGGCACACACTTATGGGGTGCCACCAAGGGGTCGACTGCCAGGGACTGGGCACTGGCACACTGCCGGCTGGCACACACCTATGGGGTGCCACCAAGGGGTCAACTGCCAGGGGCTGGGCACTGGCACACACTTATGGGGTGCCACCAAGTGGTCAACTGCCAGGGGCTGGGCACTGGCACACTGCCAGCTGGCACACACTTATGGGGTGCCACCAAGAGGTCAACTGCCAGGGGCTGGGCACCGGCACACTGCCAGCTGGCACACATTTATGGGGTACCACCAAGAGGTCAACTGCCAGGGGCTGGGCACCGGCACACTGCCAGCTGGCACACACTTATGGGGTACCACCAAGGGGTCAACTGCCAGGGGCTGGGCACTGGCATACTGCCAGCTGGCACACGCCTATGGGGTACCACCAAGGGGTCAACTGCCAGGGTCTGGGCACTGGCATACTGCCAGCTGGCACACACTTATGGGGTACCACCAAGGGGTCAACTGCCAGGGGCTGGGCACTGGCACACACTTATGGGGTGCCACCAAGGGGTCAACTGCCAGGGGCTGGGCACCAGCATACTGCCAGCTGGCACACACTTATGGGGTACCACCAAGGGGTCAACTGCCAGGGTCTGGGCACTGGCACACTGCCAGCTGGCACACACTTATTGCCCAGATCACACTGCAATGGCACAGCTCAGGATGACTGACACACACACACACACACACACACACAACACTGCTTAGAACTCAGGAGGAAAGGACCTCAACAGCTTGGGAACATCAAGACTAAGCATTTCAATTTAAAAAGTGCCACAAAAAAGAAAAAAAATCATTTGTTAAAAAGGTTTTATGGGATGTCACCAAGATGCCAACTATGAGGTGCCGGACACCAGCATGCTGCCACCTGGCACACACCTGCCACCCAGCCCACTGCCCAGATCACTCTACAAAAGGCTACTTCTGGACTCAGAAGGAAGGAACTGTTGCAACCTAGGGGAATGTGACTGTTAAGAGTTTCAATTTGAAAAGTGCCACAAAAATAACATTGCAAAAGGTTTCTTCAGGAGGAAGGAGGCAGAAACTGGAGCAATTTCAGGAAATGTCAAGACTAAACATTTCCATACGAAAAGTGCTACAAAAATAAAACTGAATTTGTTTTTTTCATTTTTTTATGGGATGCCACCAAGGTGCCAACTAGCAGGGGTGAGGCACTGGCACACACTTGCTGCCCTGCCCACTGCTCAGATCGTACTGCAAAAGGCTGCATCAGGACTCAGGAGGAAGGAACTGCAGCAACTAGGGGGAATGTGAAGACTAAGAGTTTGAATTTGAAAAGTGCCACAAAAATAATTTTTTTTGTAATTATTTTATGGGATGCTACAAAGGTGCCAGCTACCAGTGGCCAGGCATTGTCCTGCTACCAGCTGGCACACACTTACTGCCCAATAAAAATTAGCAAATGAAAGTAACTCCTCAAAACAAATCACATCACAGGTTTATGCCAGGGGCTTCAGTCAAAATCTGTTTGTATTTGTAATGCCTGCTAAAATGCTAATTCTGCAATGAAAAAATTTGTGCTGCATGTCACAAACCCACTCAGCAGGTCAGGCCCTCTGCTCCCACAGTGCCAACCTCCAAGTGCAGTATTGTGAACAGGTAACAGACAGGGTAACCCTCCTGTCTGCTTGTGGGTCCAAATCACCTTTAGTCTTAAGTTCTAGGGGGGATTCAAACTGTGAACCTTACGCTAGCGTACCCAAATGTACAGGCTCAGATAATCTGCTCTTCTGGGGATGCCAGATATCTTTCACCTAAGGGCACCTAACCAGGTATCCAAAATGAACCCTTAAAACTCTATAAAATACCTTGGCCCAGATATTCAAACTGCGCCAGGCTGTAGCGCAAGCCCAGGTGCAGCTCAATTTGGCTGCGCAGGGACGTGGACTGGGCGATATTCAACAGAGCTGTGCCATGGCTCAGCATCATTGAATATCGCACCCTGGCCACCTGTTTTGTGCATGGTGCAGTGGCATTGCGCCAGTGGCCAGAGTGGAGCATGGGGATGCGCTAGCGCAAGTTCCATTGCGCAAGGTGCAGCAACCACGATATTCAAAAGTTGACATGCAAATGGGACCATAATGTGTGCAAGGCGCACATGGAAGATTTGCATGTCATTATGGGTCTTATTTGCACGTAGCAGGCGCCTGATCCCCACGACTCTGCACCTGGCACCCTGCCAGGCAGCAGCCATCGGGGACCAACACCCCCTGCAGCGTGGAAATGTGCCCCACAGCCCGATCGTGGGCTTCTGTAAAAAAAAAAAAGAATAATCCAATATCCCTGGTGGTCCAGTGGACCTGCCCGTCCGATCGCGGGCTAAGTAAATAAATAACTCCAATATCCCTGGTGGTCCCGTGGACCTTTCTGCCCGATCATGGGCTGAGTAAATAAATGATAATTCCTATTATCCCTCATGGGCCAGTGGACCTTTCTGCCTGATCGCGGGCTGAGGTCATAAATAATTCCTATTATCCCTGGTGGTCCAGTGGACCTTTCTGCCTAATCGTGGGCTGAGTAAATAAATGATAATTCCTATTATCCCTGGTGGTCCAGTGGACCCCCCTCCCCACCTGCCCACTAATCCCCACTGCCCCGCTCCCCCCCGTCAGCGGCGGGTGGCAATACCCCACATGCCTGCTGCTCCGCCCGCCGTCGACTGACACTGTCGGTAGGTGGACATGCGCCAGTGGTCCCTGGCGTGAGCCAATGGGCATGCATCCATACCGACTACACCTGTGGGTGACCAGCCCTTGCTCCTTTTTTTTGGTTTATCTTGTGTTGGCGCAGGTAGGGTTATGATGCATGGCTCCGCCATCCCGGGCTGAATTTCAGGCTGTGCAGAGTATGCATGGGCACGCCCCCACTCTGCCTGCACCAAGATCGATTTGTGCCGCACTTTCCCCTTTGAATATCGCGCCGGGGCACATCAGTGGGTTCACAGTTGCGCCATGTGCAACACTTTTGAATATCTGGGCCCTGAGGTATATTCTTACCTTTTCCCAGTTTAGTACACCATCAAGCTTTGAACAGTTTTAGTCAGTCTTAACCATCTATACTTCACATGCAAAAGAAAGAACTTCAAAGACACACTAGGCAGTCACTTTAAAATAAGAGGTTTACTTAAAAATGGATAAAAATATGTAAAATGTAAACACAAAACCATATATCACAAAACATACAATCACTAAAAAGAACAAAGTTAAAGTACAAACATAAACTCCTAACACAATACAATTAGACTTTTCTATCTAATGTATTACCTTCTTACAGTGCTTATAGTTAGTTCTTGTTTCTAAGAGCCCCAAAGAAATGTGTCACAGTGGAAACACAGAATACAGTTTAAAACGCTGTGTTACCACTACTTCGGATAATGTAATCTAGCTCCTCCTTTCAGAATATAAAACATATACAAAACAGGATGTCCTATCAGGAGGTATATTAAATAAGGTGACATCAGCAAAAACTAATTCCCCAATATGACTCCTTAATTAACATCCCCCTCTTTGGTCTTGAGCAGATTCTGTTTTCCCAAGGATCAAAGGATTTTATATAACTTTAGCACCATGATGGGAACATGTTTTTCCTCTAAGACATCATAAACGTTTTCGAGCCCTGTATTCTGGCAGCTGGTCAGCTCCAATTAAGTCAGATAAACAGGAGACCCTTAATTATGTCTCTCTAGTCTTTAATCACCTCCTGGTTTCAGGTTAATATATCCTGTTGTTTCTCTGAAACCTGGATGGGGGGGTATTCATGGAAGCATTGACAATCGCACACTATATTTTATATCACAAAAATCATAAAGCAATCAAACCAGCTGGCCAAGCGTCACAAATCCTCCCCACCTATAGTAGACTGAATTTGGGGGCTCTATCCCCTGCATGGGATAAGCTTCCCAAATCAGTTCACTCCTCATACAGAGGCAAAAGGCCATCGCTGTTCTGATTGGTCGCTCCAGCCTTATGTAAGATTGTCATGTCATACCCTTGTAAGGCAGGACTCCATCTTAACAGTCTACCATTAGTTTTTCCCATTTGCATCAGCCAAACCAGGGGGTTGTGATCAGCTTGTACCACAAAATGCTGCCCATATAAGTATGGCTCTAACTTCTTTAGGGCCCTTACTATGGCAAGACACTCTTTTTCCACAGTAGAGTATGCCTGCTCCCTGGAAAGTAACTTTTTACTCAGGTACACTACAGGGTGATCTTTCCCTTGGTTGGATGTCTGACTTAGTACTGTCCCAATACCCACATCTGAGGTGTCAGTCTGAACTATAAAGGGTTTGCTATAGTCAGGACTTGTCAATACAGGAGCACTGCACAGTGCCTCCTTCAGTCTGGTAAAGACTTTTTCACAGGCTGGTTCCCAGGTAATTTTCTTAGGCATCCTTTTCTTTACCAGGTCAGGTAGGGGAGCAGCCAGGGCACTGTAATTGGGTACAAATTTCCTATAGTACCCTGCTGTCCCGAGGAAACTCCTGACCTGCTTCTGCATTTCTGGTCTGGACCATGCCTTGATCACCTCTATTTTTACTTGGTTAGGATGGAGCTGTCCCCGGCCTACAACAAGCCCAAGGTATGCCACTTCCCCCATGGCCACCTGGCACTTCTCAGCTTTGACAGTGAGCCCGGCCCTCTGTATCCTGCCCAGCACTTCCCTAAGGTTGGACAGGTGTTCCTCCTAGCTGGCACTAAACATGTCAATGTTATCCAGGTATGCCACAGAGTACTCCTCAGAACCATTTAACACCTGGTTCACCAACCTTTGGAAAGTGGCCGGGGCGTTCTTCATTCCAAAAGACATTACTTTACATTCAAATAAGCCTATCGGAGTGATGAAGGCCAACCTCTCCCTAGCTCTGTCAGTTATCCTGACCTGCCAATACCCCTTTGTCGGGCTAGTAGTCGTGAGGTAGGTCGCCCCTCCCAACTTGTCCAGGAGTTTGTCCGTCTGGGGCATCGGGTGGGCGTCTGACTTCATGACTGGATTCAGTCCACAATAGTCTACACAGAAATGAGTAGAGCCATCTGGCTTGGGCACAAGGACTACGGGTGAGGCCCAGGGGATGTGGGATCTCTGGATTACCCCTAAATCCAGCATCTCCTCCACTTCCCTCCTAATGTCCTTTTGGATAGCCTCTGACACCCGATATGTTGTCCACTGTATGGGTGTCTGTGTCCCTGTCTCCACATCGTGCGTTGCTAAGGGGGTTAGTCCAGGCTTGTTGCTAAACAATGGGGCAAAGTCTACTAAAACCTCCCTTACTTCCTGGATCTTGTCCAGGGCCAGCTGGGAGACAATTTTACTGCCTCCACAGAGGACTCCTGCTTGCTTTCTTCCAGCAAGTCCAGAAGAGGGTCTCCTTCATCCATCCCCTCCCCAGGACTACATGCTGCAATCACCATGTCAGCCCTATTAGCATATGGCTTCATCATGTTGACATGATATATCCTTTCTGTCTGTCTTCTGTCAGGTAACTCTATGATATAGTTCACATCATTTATCTTCCTAACTACTTTGTACGGTCCTGCCCACTCAGCCTGCAGCTTGTCTTTCCAGACCGGAATAAGGACTATGACTTCCTGACCCACCGTGTACGAGCAAGCTCTGGCTCTGCAGTCGTACCACACTTTTTGTTTCTGTTGGGCAGCTGCCAGGTTGCTCTGGGCTGTCCCCATAAGCTCCTTCAGACTTTCCCTAAACCTAAGGACATAATCCATTATGGGAGTTCCCTGGGTGGCATGCTTGCCTTCCCAGTCCTCTTGGATCAAGTCTAGGGGCCTACGTACCCGGCGTCCATATAAGAACTCGAAGGTGGAAAATCCTGTCGACTCTTGGGGCACCTCCCTGTATGCAAACAACAGGTGGGGAAGGTATTTCTCCCAGTCCCTCCCATGCTGTTCAGCAAACGCTTGGAGCATTGACTTCAGGGTACCATTAAATCTTTCCACAAGCCCATTGGCTTGTGGGTCATACGGTGTCGTGCATCTCTGCACCACCCCACACTTCTCCCACAAACATTTAATCAGGTCCAACATGAAGGAACCCTCTCTATCTGTGATAACCTCCTGCAGAAACCCAACATGGCAGAAGATCCCAAGTAAGGCATCTGCCCCTTTGTTTGTCCTCAGTGAGGATAGGATGACTGCCTCTGGATGCCGGGTGGCATAATCCACCACAGTCAGGATGAACCTCTTCCCGGAGGAGCTGGGGGTATTTAAAGGCCCCACAATATCCATCCCACCCTCTGGAATGGCTCCTCCACTATGGGCAATGGAATTAGGGTGGCTTGGGTTTTCTTACCTGCCTTCCCTATTTCTTGGCACCGGTGACAAGACCTGCAATACTCCTTCACCTGCTGGGTGAAGTTGGGCCAATAGAAATTCTGGGCCAACCGCTGCATAGTGCACGTGATTCCCAGATGACCAGACAAGGGATTATCATGTGCAACCTTGAGCAACTGCTCACGATACCCCTGGGGAATGACAAGCTGCCTGCCTATCACCCCTCCCTCTGTCTTCACATCCTGAGTATACATCAGTCCATTTTCCCAGTAAACCTTATGTTTACCGTCACCTACCTGTGCTCCATCAGAGTCTGTCCAAGCGCTCAGCTTCTCTAGACTAGGGTCACTTCTCTGAGCAGCTGCAAACTCCTCACACATTCCCAAGGCATGGGACAGGTCCCCTTCAGTCTCTAAACTAGGGTCCCTGGCACTAGCGTCAGAGAACTCGGGATCACTGTCATCCCTAACCCTCTGACAATGGGTCACCCCTCCTTCTTTGGAGTAACCCTCCATAGCTGTGTGGTTAACTGCTATTGGGGAAATATCTACCCCCTTTTCATTAGTCTCCATATCAGGAGACACAGGTTGGGGAACCAGCCTCCCAGTGGTGTCCACAATGGCTTCTGTTGGGTCCATGGAACTACGATTTTCCCTTCCTGCTTGACTACGGGTAACTGCACACACCATCCCCTGTTGGAGATTGTTGCCAAGGATGATGACAACTGCTAACGATTTGGCTACAGCCACCTGTTGCAC
Organism: Neoceratodus forsteri; assembly: GCA_016271365.2. Taxonomy (NCBI): domain Eukaryota; kingdom Metazoa; phylum Chordata; order Ceratodontiformes; family Ceratodontidae; genus Neoceratodus; species Neoceratodus forsteri. The sequence continues at coordinate 1,149,961,112 of CM057455.1, read as the reverse complement.
AGTTCCCCCTGTTTCACCCCAGTCTAGGAGAACACTAGCGAGGGGCAATGTTTTCTCCTCACCAGTAAATCTTCTACAGTGACATATTTATTGGGTATAAGCTGACCAGGCTCTACCAGATCCCCTTTTACCAATGTCTGGGATGCCCCTGTGTCCCTTAACCCTTGTGTCTGTACACCATTCACCGTGACTGGGTGCATGTGTTCCCTCATGTTCACAGGCATGCTTCCAGGGACACACAAACAACCCACTTCTTGTCTAGCCCCCTGTTGCGTATTGCTCGCCCTTTTGGGACACTGGCTGGCAATATGCCCAGTTTCTTTATAAAACCAACATTCATTTCTTTTTTCAGAGAAATCTTTTCTTTGAAACCTGGGGCTAACTGGTTTTGGTGGCGGCAGTGAGGGTTTTAGCTGCCTTGAAGGTGCACTTTTCCCTTTCTGCACTGCTACACCCACCTCATTCACTCTCAGAGCAGGTCTGCTCTTGGCGTAGCGGTCTGAGAGTTCAGCAGCCTCTTGCACTGTTTTGGGATCTCAGTCCTCCAGCTAGATTTTCAGCTCTGCTGGGCATGCCCAAAAAAACTGCTCTATTAAAATAGCATTTTTAATTTTATCTACAGAGTTTGCTTCAATTCCCTCCCACCAATGTTTTAAAAACTGACTTTTCATGGCTAGCTCCTCGTAGCTCATATCAGGGCTTCTCCTGAGCTTACAGAATTTAGCTCTGTATGCTTCAGCAGTTAAATCAAACTTTTTTAAAAGTGCAGCTTTAAGTTTGCTGAAATCATCACTGTCTTCATTGTCCATTTGACCCAATGCATCCCGAGCTTTCCCAGGAAGTAGCAGGGATAGCTGGAAGCTCCAGGACCCTCTAGAAATTTTAGCCTGAATACAAACTTTTTCAAAAGAATTTAAAAAGGCATCCATATCCTCCCCTCTTTAAATTCAGCTATCAATTTGGAATTCTATTTGTAACCCAGTCCTGTAGATCCAGTTAAACCCAAGCCACTTACCTGCTCTGGTGCTGGTGGTTGGAGTTGTAACTTCTCCGGTTTATTTCACCTCTGGAGCTCATGCTCTTCACGTTTAGCTTCTCGCTGTTCTCGCTCCCTCATCTTCTCTGCAGCTCACTGGCACTCACGCTCTTCACGGTCAGCCTCCCACTGTTCTCGCTGGAACTCCAGCTCCATTCTGCACAACTCAATCTGTAGCCTGAGTGCTTCTGGCTCCAGAATGCTGATGACCTTCCCCTGCTGCTGTGGCCCTTCACTGACACTGGCTCTGCTGTCATCCTCACCAAATCTGGACTCTGCACTGGCCGCTAGCCCTTACATGCTCAGGGTTTGGTCCTTTTCAGTCACAGTCAGTGACTTGATGCTCTGGGTATCTGCTGCCATCAGGGCATCCATGAGGTTCTGCTTGGTGGCTTTCACCTCATACGGGACTCCTCTGTCCTTGCACTACTGCCTCAAGTAGTCTACAGTGTGCCCGCTGTAGTTGGAAGCCATCTTCTTCTCTAACTACGGCTACTCTAACTTGCACTTTAGAAAAAAAATAAAACAGGTAGGAACTTGACTGTAAGCCAAATTATATAGTTCTGTTTCCTTTTTAAAAATAAATCACTGCTTTATTTTGCAAGTGAGCTGTACAGTATCAAGCTGACGCACTGAACAATTTAAAGCTTGTGTTACCAAATTTATGCACACCGCTGCCAACCAATCTGTCTCAAACCCACTCAGCATGTCAGTCCCTCTGCTCCCACAGTGCCAACCTCTGAGTGCAGTATTGTGAACAGGGTAACCCTCCTGTCTGCTTGTGAGTCTGAATCAACTTTAGTCTCAAGTTCTGGGGGGATTCAAACTGTGAACCTTATGCTAGCATACCCAAATGTACAGGCTCAGATAATCTGCTCTTCAGGGGAGCCAGATATCTTTCGCCTAAGGGCACCTAACCAGGTATCCAAAATGAACCCTTAAAACTCTGTAAAAGACAGATGTATTGTTACCTTTTCCCAGTTTAGTACACCATCAAGCTTTGAACAGTTTTAGTCAGTCTTAATCATCTATACTTCACATGCAAAAGAAGAACTTCGAAGACACACCAGGCAGTCTCTTTAAAATAAAAGGTTTACTTAAAAATGGATAAAAATATGTAAAATGTAAACACTGAACCATATATCACAAAACATACAATCACTAAAAAGAACAAGGTTAAAGTACAAACATAAACTCCTAACACAATACGATTAGACTTCTATCTAATGTATTACCTTCTTACAGTGCTTATAGTTAGTTCTTGTTTCTAAGAGCCCCCAAAGAAATGTGTCACAGTGGAAACACAGAATACAGTTTAAAATGTTGTGTTACCACCCCTTCGATGATGTAATCTAGCTCTTCCTTTCAGAATTTAAAAAATATACAAAACAGGATGTCCTATCAGGAGGTATATTAAGTAAAGTGACAGCATAAACTCATTTCCCAACATGACTCCTTAATTAACATCCCCTTCTTTGATCTCGAGCAGATCCTCTTTTCCCAAGAATCAAAGGATTTTATATAACTTTAGCACCATGATGGGAACATGTTTTTCCTCTAAGACGTCATAAACATTTATGAGCCCAATATCCTGGCAGCTAGTCAGCTCCAATTAAGTCAGATAAACAGGAGACCCTTAATTATGTCTCTCTCTAGTCTTTAATTACTTCCTGGTATCAGGTTAACATATCCTGTTGCTTCTCTGAAACCTGGGGGGGGGGATTCTTGGAAGCACTGACAATCACACACTATATTCTATATTACAAAAATCATAGAGCAATCAAAAAAGCGTCACACTGCACTGCTGAGCTTAGGCAACAAGTGAGGACTAGCAGACTGCCACCTCATTCCCCATCTACCCACTGCCCAGCCCCAAGCACATTTCTCCTCTCCTCCAGAGTCCAGTCTTCCCCCTCTCAGGCAAGTCCCTGGTCTCAGAGGCCCGCTACACTACTACTCAGCCTGCCTTTTCTTTGTTTTTGTTTTTTTACTTTTCCTTCTAAATATACCCCTTCAGCAGCCCTGCTATTGCAGGGCTAATGTAGGTAGAACTTTTGAAGATTCTTAGCTTTTCAAAGAGAATTTCCTAGCTAATCTAACTAAAAGTCAATCCCAGCCCTGCCTAAGCCACTTAACAGCCCGACAATGAATGCGTGAGTGAGCTTTCCCGCTGACTCAGATCATTGAGCTGAGTGTATCTCCCCTCCAAACTGTGGCTTACACTGTGCCCTAGATAACTGTCTCAGGTATGAATTGCAGTTTGTGGCTTGACTGTTCTGCCTGGTCCACACCATTTAGACCAGGGCGAATCACTCAAACCAAAAGTCTGCCTACTTCTCCTACAAGTTCACCACAGTCCAAAAGAATCAAACACCCAAAGATCGAGGTGTTCAGTTCTTTTGTAGAACTGACCTTGCATCCCTAGTTTTCACAATATTTAAAGTGTGGTACTAGCATTCTTAATTCAGCTTAGCATATTAAGATTTCTAGGTCAGTTTAGGTATGTGTTCCCTGCTCTCCTTGGCTGTTCAGCAACAAATCTGATGTTACATTACTAGACGGAGCATGACCACAGTGCAGAGTTTGAATTTGCATTCATTCCAAATTCTGTCTCCAGAGCAACAACTCTGATTCGAGATGATTGCAGGCTTGTATGAATAACTATTAGCCCATTAGAAGAAACATCATTACAGTAAGTAGTTTTTCCCTATTGCCCCCTCTCTTTACCATGACACAAGCACATATACACAGATAGGCCCCATTAATCTTCATGGAGAGACAGTAATAATGTAGCCGAGAACTGAAGGTGAGATGGGCTTCACTGATTTTTCACACAAGAACCCAATGTGGCCTACCTCCTGCAACAAAAGAAACCACAGACAGGAAATGTGTGCTAACTGGAGGCAGTTTATAATGTCCTAATAACAGAAATGAATAGGTCCACCACCAAATGAATCATATTTAACTGTACCTGAATAAACACTGATGTGAAAAAACTGTGTTTTCAATTCTTTTCTTATTAGGGACAACATTCTGCATAGTTCTCTTCATGGAACCAGTAATTTTGAGCTTTTACTGTGTCATGGTTTGTATACAAAATGCTAAGCATGAGCTATTGTCCTGTCAGAACCATACTCAGCGGTCTGTGCACAAACCATGACATCATTAAAACTCCAGATCACTGGTTCTGTGAAGAGAACTGTAATAGAATGCTGCCCATAAAAAGGAAACAATGCAAAATACAGTTTTTCACATCAATGTCTATTCAAATACATTTACAGTACACATGGATCAATTTGTGTTATGGATATCATTTCTGTAATTAGGAACATTATAAAAAGCTGCCAATTATAAATAATTTCCTGTCCTCCTTAAGTCTCTACCATTTCTGGAGAAATAAACTCACTCACCACATATATTCTTCAATTTTCACAATTTTTATTTAATAACCATTGGTCACAGTACTGTTAAAGTTGCTTGTCAGTGTTTCGAAAGAAAAATTCCTCTTCCTCAGGGCAACAGTTACTAGAATGTCAATGGAACATAAATTAAAACCTTATATAGTAAATTACTTATTACTGAATACCTCATGACTATGTCATGAAACTTTTCTAGCTTGAACAATTAACTGCAAAATCTTGCAACTTGAAAATTAATCACGTTATGTATTATGCACATACCTTGTCACCAGAAGAAACTGCTTTCTTAATAATCACCAACTACAGTTCTCCTATTAGTCATGATAGCTATGAGTTATTAAGTAGTTAGTAGTTTACTATGTAAGATTTTAATTTATCTTCTATCGACATTCTAGTAACTGTTGCCCTGAGGAAGAGGGATTTTTCATTTGAAACTTTGGGAGGCAACTGCAACAGTACTGTGACCAAGCATATATGTGGTGAGTGAGTCTATTTCTCCAGAACTGGTAGAAACTTCACTAATTTTTGTCAGCAAACTCAGGGTCTAATGTTGATTGTAGACTATGTAGTTAGTCTCTCAAACATATCAAACATATATGTGCTTTACTGCTTCTTAAAATGTTTATATCCACAGGTATCTGAGATGTTATTATTGGGCAGTTCGAACTTTAATAACCATCGGTGGCCTTCCTGAACCCCAAACCGTGTTTGAGATACTCTTTCAGCTCTTAAATTATTTCTCTGGGGTCTTTGTCTTTTCCAGTCTAATTGGTCAGGTAAATACTGGATGAATTGCTGGCTGTACAGTGCATTCATCATATTGGTTGAGTGACTTTAAACTGATGGATTATGTTTATGAATTCATTATTGTATATCGATGCCACATTTTTAGTTGATATTGTACACACTAAGTACTGGGCTATGTACACTCAAAAGTAAAATAGGATGAAACATCAGCAAGGCAGGAATTTTTCTTTGCATAAGTTTAAGACTTTTCTTGTTACTCTGTAGATGCGTGATGTAATTGGTGCAGCCACAGCAGGGCAAAACTACTTCCGTAACTCCATGGATAACACTGTTGCCTATATGAACACATACAAAATCCCCAGATTGGTTGAGAACCGTGTACGGACCTGGTATGAATACACCTGGCAATTGCAGGGAATGCTGGGTAAGCTAGTCTCAGTTTTATATCAGTATATTTATTTTAATCCTTGCCATCTTTCTCAAGAAAGGTGAAGTTTGTATTTGTCATATATATATATATATATATATATATATATATATATATATATATATATATACAACAGCTAATCTGGTTCAAGGTTGGTTGGCATTCATCTGTATCCCTTTCCTTGGGTCATGCCTGAAAATAGGCAGGATTTGTCTAGTGCACTTACCTGGTCAACAAAAGCTAAATAAAATAAAATAAATATATATATATATATATATATATATATATATATATATATATACATACACACAATAGGGTGAGGATTTATTTTCTTGAATAAAACCATGTATTCTCACTGCCATAAAATAAATAACTGATGATGCAGACACTGTGAATTTTTTTGACATTTATACCAACAGTGTCTACATCATCAGTTGATTTATTTCAACTGTGGTGATGTCACCCAGCCACACTCAGATTCTGCCTAAGAGCTGGAACAGCTTTCATGAAGTTAATTACGAGAATACAGCTCACCTGTCACACCTGTACCTGTGAATCCCTCTTTCCCTTTCATCTTGTGCGCTGTAACAAAGCCCCAAAGCAAGCACACAGCTGCCTGAGTTTCACACTGGGAAAATAGCCAAAAAAGAGCAAAACCCTCCACATCCACAAATACCTCAGCTACCAAGGAAAACAGCCTGCTTCAACCCAAATGGCAAGACAGTATTTCAGCTTGTTTTAGCAGAATTTTTATTTTTTGTCCTCTGTCTTCTTTGTCTATTCCACAAGATAAAGTGAAATAAAAAAAAAAAACACATTCTGGAAACCCCTATTGTATAAATTGCACACATGATGTGCAGATCGTGGGATATGGAACATATTCTCATTCCTGCAGAGTGACCTCTGGATACTCTTCGGTACTCGTGAGTATCCAGAGCTCACTCTGCAGGAGTGAGAGTATTTTTCATATCCCACTCCTGTCCATCATGTATCCCTATATATATATATATATATATATATAAAATGGAGATGATAATATCCTCCAAATCCAAACTTCTGATTGTATAAAACACATCACATGACCGTGCGTATATCAGAGCATGACCGCACACCTCCACTTTTAACCCCCTCCAAAACAATTTTGACATTTTATAAGATAGATAAACCACTCTGAGGTGTGTGGTCACACTCTGATATACGCATGCCTTGGGTGGTTGACACACTCGGCTTGCGGCCTCGTGGGTAGCAATGCACACCAAGGCATGCGTAAATCAGAGCCCGACCGCACACCTCAGAGTGGTTTATCTATTATTTTTTTTTTTCTCTACGGTACGCCAATGGTGCATTTTGTATTCATATAGGTACATCAGCTTTAACTTCTCAAAAAGAATGCAGAGATTAACCATTAGTCCGCCAAATAAAGAAAACCTACATTTTGTTGAATATGGTACTGAGTTATTGCAGGATAGATACAGTGGCAGTGTGATACGGTTATATTGCCATAATCAGTGATAGGGAGTGAAACAATTTTTACTACTGGCTTCTGTTATGAATGCCCATCAACCGTTTCATCCCACGTACAAAGTCTGGGGCAAATGTGGATAGAATATGACACTCATGATTGCTAAAAGTCAGTAAGTGGTATATAAATGTATTGTAAAAATGATGGAAGTTCTAGACTTTTTATAACAGCTGTGCATGCCTCTATTAGGGATGGGTGGGTGACTGTGATTCCACCCAGGATGTCTCAGAATTCTACCAGGATGATCCATGCAAATTTGAGCCAGCCCACCTTGGAGAGGGTCTGGATCTGAATCTGTCTCAAACCCTATCTCAGGTTATTGGCAACCACTCGATGGCCCAGCTCTGATTTCAAGCTGAAAAGGATTGAATCTCTGAAAATTTGACTTAGATGATCAGACCCAGTCCAGAGGACCCTGCCTTATGGAGGTGATGTAGAGAAAGATATGCACAGGATGCGGCTGTGCCCAAGCAGTGCAGCCAGCTCAAATAAGTACTCATATAAAAAAAGAAGCTTGGCACTCATAGTTTGAAAGTTATTCAAGCAAATGCTGGTTTATTCGGCAAGATGCCTGGTGAAAAAAGCCAGTAGCCCCAACTACTACAACAACTAGGTGAACCTGATGCCTCTGTTTGTGACCCACACTCTGGGCTTAATCTTTGGTTCTAGGCTCTGCTAGCAGCTTCCAGCCCAGCATCTTCACTACTAGTCTAGGGTCCCTCAGACAGAATCACTGCCATCTGTGCCACCAAGCTCCATCGGATTCCTCACTGAGTCAGGGTTCCCCCTTCTTGCAGGATTACTGCAGTCAGACAGGCTTGCAGATTCAGTGGCAATGTGGTAATGGTTTTGAGGATAGCACATTGGTGTGTCCACAAGACACAGGCAGCGTTAATGCCAGGCCATCATTCGGCACCAGTGAGGGAAAATTTTGTGCCTTAAGGCCCACCTAGGTTCCTACATTGCATGTACATGCACTACGACACTGGAGGGATGACTGGTAGTGTGTTGTCACCCACAATGCAAATAGTACTTCTGCCATGCCACCCCTATGTGTCATTAATTCAGTAGCACATCAAGGCACCCACTCCCAATTTATTTATTTATTTATTGAAAGGTTTTACCACGAAGGCATGCTGAGCAGACTACTGCTCAATTCCAGATACACCCTGGGGGGAGAGGAAGAGGAAGTACAGGCACATAAAACAGATACAAAACAATAAGTCAAGATAAGCATATATAGCAGGGTGAAGTGCTGCTGGCAAATGAACAAGACAGATGACATTGAAATATAATAGACAAAGAACCTCTGTGCGCAAACACTGAGGCAAGGGTTACCCCAAAGGGCATTTGGCTGGGAAGCCAAGTTTCAAGAAAATACAAAATCACACATGCCCCTACAATGCAAAGCATCATGGGCTGCATATGCAAATCACCACAGAATGTTATGCTGGTCCAACTTTAAGCAGAATTGCATGGTGCCGAAAGGCCTCTCACACAGTTTGCAAAGGGTGCTAACAGAAGACATAGACACGTGTTTCGTCCTACCAGGACTCATCAGTATGCCTCGTCTGTTTGACACCCCAGTGGAATGGACCAGCTACCCTTAAGGCAGTGTGCCTTGGATATATTCTGGTGAACCCATTAAAATAAAAAACTATTTAAAAGACAAAGAACCTCTGTGCGCAAACACTGAGGCAAGGGTTACCCCAAAGGGCATCCTTTGCACCCTTTGCAAACTGTGTGAGAGGCCTTTCGGCACCATGCAATTCTGCTTAAAGTTGGACCAGCATAACATTCTGTGGTGATTTGCATATGCAGCCCATGATGCTTTGGATTGAAATATAATGACCAGTTAAAAAGACAGTAGCTAGGTCTAGGACAATAACTCAATGGATATACTATAAGTAGAAATAAAACACTCTTTGCAAGATAAACATTCAAGGTAACGTGCTGTGCAATGGCAGTTAAATGAGACAATGAACAGTTAGAAAATTTCTAACACGTCGGTTTACTGTGGCTAGGCAAAATGTCTGAAAGTTTCGGATTCTACCCTATTCTGGTGACCCTGTTACCGAGTCATGGGCTTGTGCAAGTGCAGATGGGGTAGAAATGTTTTTTGAGAAGGGAGTGTAGTTTATGACCAGGGGAGGCGTGATGGATATCCAATGGGAAAGAGTTCCAAAGTTTAGGCATTTGATATGCGAAAGCTGCCTGGCCAGTCGCGGTTGACATGAGTTGAATGGTCAGTTGACGTGAGTCATTGTTCCTTAGTGCATAGCCCTGGAGGGTAGGGGCCAAGAGGACAGAGGCAAGATAGGGAGGAAGGGACTCCATCCAGTATTTGGCCATGAGACTGACACTGTGGGAGAGGCACCAGTCCTGCAGCTAGGGGAGATCAAGATTATGGTAGAGGACACAGTGATGAGTTTTTGGAGGACAGTCGAGGGCAAAGCGACAGAAGGAATGGAAGAGGGGGTCCAGTCTGGCTAGAGGGGACTTTGGGGCAGCACTGTAGACTACGTCCCCATAGTCAAAGATGGCGAGGATCATCTTCTGTACAATAGCAAGGCAAGCCGGTAGTGGGATGCTACCATGATTACGGTACAACGCTCCCAACTTGGGGTGGAGCTTTTTGTGGATGGCATCGATATGTGCTGAGAAGTCAAGGTGCTGGTCCAGCCAGACCCTGAGATATCTGCTGGACGTGCAGGTTTCAAGTGTAGTCCTGTCCAGGGTGTGGAAAGAAGGGGTGGAGGGTAGCCTCGAAAGTCTCTGTCTTGTGCCGAAGGTCATAGAGACAGTTTTCTTGGTATTTAGAAAGAGTCAATTTGAGCAAAATCAGCATTGGACTACATTGAAGTCCTGCTGTAGTCTGGTCACTACATCGGATGTCGAGGGGCCTGAAGCGTACAAAACTGTGTCATCCATGTACATGTGAATGGATGTGTGAGGAGAGACAGAGGGCAGGTCATTTAGGAAAATAGAGAACAGGAGAGGGCCAAGGACTGAGCCTTGTGGTACACCAGAGGTAACAGAGGGGGGCAGAGATGGCTTTTCCAATTAAATGGATTGGGATCTGCCTATCAGGTAGGATTGAAACCAGCTGGTGGCCCCGCTTGAGAGCCCTGCGAGCACGAGCTTGGATAGTGGAAGGAAGTGGGAGACAGTGACGAAGGCTTTAGCCAGGTTGACAAAAATGGTTGAGGTAATAAGGCCTCTATCAATACCAGTGAGGATGGAATCCGTGATTCTTAGGAGAGAGGTGGTGGTGGAGTGGGACTTCCTAAAGCCAGACTGGTAAGGTGTGAAAAAAGAAGAGGAATCAAGATAGGAGCAGAGTTGTATGAGGACCAGTTGTTCCTGGATTTTAGCCAGGATAGGTAGGAGGGAAACTGGGTGGTAATTCCCGGGAGTGGAAGGGTCGCCGCCTTTGGGGAGTGGAATGACTGTGGTATGCTTCCACTCAGTGGGGATAGTGGCAAGGGAGAACAAGAGGTTATAGAGTGCAGCAAGGGGGATGGCAATGGTGGGAGCTGACAAATATAACAATTTGGAGTCTAGGCCAGTAGGGCATTTGCCCTTGGCAGGGTTAAGGGCAAGTAGGACTTTGTAGACTTCATCAGGGGAAATAAGGCAGAAGTCGAAAGAGGTGCCAGCTGGGGACTTTGTTGGGGTGGGGGGATCATGGTCTGGATTGAGGGAGGCCAACAGTGCTGAGGTGCAATCAGTAAAGAAGGAGTTGAAATGGGAGGTCACTTCAAGTGGGTCAGTAATCGTGGAGCCGCCTTTGTTAATGGCAGGGGTGGGGGGCTGTGAGGGGGGCGAAAAGTGATTTAACCACCTTCCAGAATTTTGATGGCTCGCTTAATTTGGTGTTGAAGATGTCTCTAAAGTATTTGGCCCTCCAGATTTTTCTAGTACAGGCATTGCGCAGGGTTCTATACTTTTGTAGGTGCCCAGGAAAGCCAGAGACCTTAGAGGCTTTCCGGGCCTCATCCCTGTCTTTGAGGAGGGACATGATGTCCGCAGTGTTCCATGGCAGGTGGGCATCTCTCACCTGAGTATGTTTTAAGAGGGGCATGTGAGTTACAGACAGTGGTGAACCTATCTTTGAAAAACTCCCAGGCGGAGTCAATCGAGGTTGCCCTGGGGATGTAGGCCCAGTCAATGTTAAACAGGTTGTATATAAGAGATGCAAGGTCTAAGGATTTGTGGGATCTTGTAAGGATGGTTCTTGGGGGTAGTGATTTGAGACAATGGATTTTCCTAACTGAGTAGGTCATATGATGGTCACTTAAGGAATCTGGAAGCAAACCTGAGGCAAATATACGATGTGGGTGTGAGGTAAGGGACCAGTCCAGGAGAGAGTGGTTTGGTGACTTGTAGTTTAGGCATGTGGGCTCGGTGATTAGTTGAGCCAGGTTTAGCACAGCCACCTGGTGCTGCAGCTTGGACCTACTACTTCAGAGCCAGTTTTGGTTGAAATCTCCGAGGATGTGTAACTCGCCCCCAGATGCCAGGGTTGTAAGTGTGTTGAGATGTTCCGAAATGAAGGGCGTACCTGCATCAGGGGAGCAGTAGGATCCCGCTATATAAATCGGGCAGGTGTGGGCAATGGAGAGTTCAATTAATACGGCATCGATGGTGGGCGTGGGAGTGGGCAGCGGAACTGGTGTAAACTGCAGTGAGGAGTGTATATACAGTACATGGCAACGCCACTGCCTCTTTTGAGCCGTGGCAGCCATGGTGAATAATGTAGTAGCCAGGGATTGTGAATTCTGCATCCTTATTGTGAGGTTTTAGCCATGTCTTGGAAATAATCAAAATGTCTGGTTTTAGGGAGAGAACAATAAGTTACAGCAGGCTAAGTTTGTTCAAAATGCTGCAGATGTTTAGATGAACGAGTTTTAGGCCACAGGGCAGAGAACAGCATTGATGTGCACACTCCTAACCCTGCCTGCTGGTCTCCCCTCCTGACATCCCAAATTCAGGGTATGAACCTGGTATGCCAGCATACCAGAACAATCACCCACTAATTTGCGCCATGGAGTCAGCTGACCTGTGTATATTTTTTTTTACAGCACTAAACATTTTTAGTTACCGCTTCCATTCACTTTCATACTACATTCAGTATTTGTTTTGTTTTTTGAACAGATTGTCTGTTTCACTTTCCTATTAAGAAATCTGACACAGAAGTTTAACTTTTTCTTGATCAAATATTGACCATGTAATCCATAAAAATAGAGCAGTGGTAACACTTCCACCCACTATGCCAGGTACAGAAACAGACTTGGGTTGCTCAGGGCAAGGCCAGGGTAGGGGGGATTGAGCATCTCATGGACTGCTCTCCTCCTTCAGGGAGGAGGACTCAGCATCCCACTCAATGGTTGCCTCTTGATGGAAGCCAGGTGGCAGCACAGTGGGTACTCACGCAGAGAGGACAGTCTACAGACACTTGCACACAAGTGTGTTTCTGAATGCAATACATGTGCACCACTGCACATGACACCCTCAGTGGGAAACAAATGAAGGAGAAAATCCCCAAGCCAGCCAGAGCCGTGACCCCTTCCCCCGATAGGCCAACACATGGCCAGCAGGGCAGGTCATCCACCACACTGTGGTCCTGGATAAGTGACAGGTAACCAGTATGTCCCTGAGGAGGTCGGTGTTGGGGCTGGGGGGTGTCATCCAGTAGAGTGGTGGATGAAGACAATGGAGGAAAAACGCAAGATTGAAAAACCAAATATTCAGCACATCTCACTATTTAGTAAGTGGGACAGGAGCACATCCTTTTAGTTTGCCCTTTGCCTTTTAAGAAACAGTATGATTTGGGTTGATAACAGTATTTCTGCTCCTTTCAGATGAATCGGAGTTACTGGAACAGATGCCACCAAGGATGCAGTTAGCGATTGCCATGGACGTGAACTTTGCCATTGTCAGCAAAGTTGACCTTTTCAAAGTAAATCTTTTAATGGACATTTTAACAACAGTTCTTGTCAATGTTGAAAATACACAGTGCATGACTTTTATTTCCACAGATTCTTATTCACTGTAATATGGTTGACTTTTCACAGTCAAATTGGTACCTTCAGTAAGGTGCAAATGGAATGTTCCTTTAGCTCCACTTTGACCCTAGGGTGTATTCCATCTGCCCCTTGGGACTTACCTGGCTTGATCTTCAACAGGTAGTCAGCTACTAGTGTGGGGCTGATGTTTGTAGACTGTATCATGGCTACACCTTATGTTGCTGACCCTTCAAATGAGCACCCTCCCTCCCCTAGGGGCCCTTCGGTGAACACCAAAGCAAAGTATTCATTCAGCATCTCATACATTGCTCCTAGTACTCTCACAGGTTTCTCCCCTGTTTTAAGGACCCTAATCCCCTCCTTCAGCTTCCTCTAATTGGAAGAAGGCTTTGCTGTTGACTGCAGTTCCCACTACTGTCCTTGCTTCCATACCCTTCTCAACTTTTTTTTCTAGTCTTCTAGTCTCTCAGTGCTGCTCTGCACTCTCTCTGGCCTGGAGGCAACCATCTCTTGCTAGTGGTCACAGATGTTATTTGTTCAGTATCATAAAAACAGAATTTTACAGGCAGAAAGAGGTCTGTGGTCCATTACATCTTCCTGGTACCACCTTAGTCCCTCCAGTCAGGCACAATGCCCCCCTGCTGGCAGTGTAGCTCTGCCTTGTATAAATCTGGACCACCCCCCCGACTCTCCCCCTTCCATCATCAAGTTCACCAAGCCCATGTGTCTGTCCCATCCTCTCTTGAATCCTGTACTCATCTCCATGTTAACCTCATCTCTTCCTATCCACCACCCTCTCCATTAAGAAATACTTCCTCACATTGCTCCTAAGTTTCACCATCACTAATTTATAGTTATGTCCTCTTGTTGCAGATCCCTCACATTGCCTAGACAGTTGTTGGCAATTCACTCTGTTTATTCCCTTCAAGCATTTAAATGTTTTGACTATGTTTTCCCTATCCCCTCTGGCCTCCAGTTAATACATGCTCAGATCAGCCACTCTCTCCTCACAGGTCTTTGTTGTTGGAACCAGTGGAAAACAGTAGTCCAGAAAAAACCTCAAATAGTTATACATATTACCGCTGTACTGATAGTTGGTAAGACCCTACCTGAGGTTCTGTGTCCCGTTCTGGAGACCACATCTCAAGAAGGATATAGACAGTACAGGCTATCCACAAGAGGGCAACTAAAATGATGCAGAGGCTGTAGCATAAGCCTTATGAGGACAGACTGAGGGATCTTAATATGTAAGGTACAGGAGAGGCGTATTCTTCTGAAGAGATGGTGCACAAGAACAAGGGGGCATGCAATGAAGCTGGGAGGGGGAATTTAGGAGGAACGTGAGGAAGTACTTCTTCACTAAAAGTGGTGGATGCCTGGAGCAGTCTTCCACTGGAGGTGGTGGGGTGAAAACAGTGGTAGGCTTCATGCATGCATAAGGGAGACACAAAGGAATCTTAGTAGGAAAGTGGGGGGAGTAACCAGAGATCAGGTAAGGTCTGCAGTGACAGTTTAGGCAGGGAGAAATGGGCAGGCTGGGTGGGCCAAGCAGTCGTTATCTAACAAATTCTATGTTTCTATAAACAAAAATCACAGCACCACACCATCAACAGGTTGCCACTGCAACAGATCAGCAAATCCAGATGAGGATTTTAATTTTTGTAACTTTGTTTAGGATAACATCAAAAATCAGAGAGCAAGAAATTTGACGTAATCCCTTGTATTAAGGATATATATCAACAGAGAAACTTCTTGTCCAATTAAAAATAAACATCAAAATAGCCATGGAGCTCAGAAATACATCTGAAGTCTTCAACTGCCTTAGATTTCTGTTGAACCAGTGGACCACTTCTTGGTGCTTTAGCACATTGCTTAAAGGGATGCCAATTTCTGCTGTTGTTTTGAGCACCTTCTACAATGAACTCCACATGCACTCTGCATTAACAGCCTCTTGCAGCAGCTCCAAACTCTTGCACACCAGGCCCTTCATCTTGGCAAAGGCTTCCTTTCTGAAGTGTTGGGTCCTGGTGCAAGTCTCAGCTTAGTCTTTAGTGTCCAGTAGGATAAATCACCCCAAAAAATACAGTTGGCACAAATACTGAAAAAAGCTGAAGGGGTGGGGCAGAATTGATCATAGCGCTGAAGGTCTCTGGGAGGAGGGGGCAGCAAGGAACCACCCAGCTGAATTTGCAGAAGGATCAGTGAAGAAGAGGGAGAAAGGAGAGCGGCAGGGGGCAAGGGGAGACTAGGGTTTCTAAAGGAGGGGGCATTCAGGTAACAGACACAGGGGTTCAAATAGGTAAGGGATTTGAGGAGAGTTGGAGAGCAAAGAGAACATGGGAGAGGAACAGGGGATGAAGAGGAATGGGGAAGGGAGCCAGGCAGAGGAAAGGAGAGGCATGGGGTTATGGTTGAGGGTGGTGTCCCTCAATACTAAAAGCCTAGGGAATAAGACGGATGACCTGCAGGCAATGATGGCAGAAGGGAAAGTGGATCTAGTGGCATTTATAGAGACAGGGGCTACTCCAAACTATGACTCAAACCTCTCCATTCCAGGGTATACTTTATACAAAAGGGACAGGGAGAAAGGGAAAGGGGTAGAGTGGCACTCTACATTAGGAAGGGCATTATAGCCATATAGGCGGAGACCAGGGAAGGAAAGGTAGAGATGCTTTGTATGCAACGCCAAACAGTAAAAGAAAGGCAAGTGATGCTAGAGGTAGTACTCTGTATAGGCCACCAAATCAAAGCAAGGAAAGTGACAGGGATTTGGGTACCATGACCCAAATGACAGCGGGTAAGGGTAAGGGTAAGGGTGAGGTTGTGATAGTGGGAAGTTTATATCTGCCAAAGGTGGATTGGAGGGTCCCATCCACAGCCTGTGCCAGGAGCCAGTTTATCCTGGATGAAGTCCAGAGTGGGTTGTTGGTTCAGGGAGTTACAAACCCATATGAGAGGGTGCCATCCTGGATCTGGAACTAAAGGAGAACATGTTCAAGATATCAGGGTGGAGGAGTCTCTTGGGAGGCAGTGGCCACCTTATGGTTTAGCTCAGGGTGGTTATGGGTAAGGAGTCTACAACTACTCGGACAAAGTTGTTAGACTTCAGGAAGGCCAATTTTAGGAAGATGGGGGAGGTACTGTGAGGACACCTGTCTAGCCTCAAGGAAGGTATGGGAGTGGATCAAAAGTGGACAGTCATCAAGAAAGTGATAGCAGCTGCCACCAAGAAATGTATCTGAGAGAAAGGAAAGAACTCCGAAGCCAGGAGGCCAAGTTTGTTTGCTTGGGACATGGGCCAGGCAGTAAGGAAACAGACGGCCACATACAGGACATTTAGGAAGTTCCAAAGGAAAGAAGATAGGGTGGAGTAGTCTGATTAAACTAAGGAGGCAAGCAGGTTGGTCAGGGAAGCCAAGGCAGGAAAGGAGTTACAAATTTCAAAAAGGGTTAAACAGAGGTGAAACGCCTTTTTCCAGTATATCTGGAAGAAAAGGGACAGAAAGGAGGGAATAGTGAAGTTGATAGGGGTGGAAAGTAGTACAGAGGAGGCCTAGGTATTGAATGAGTAGCTCTGCTCCATCTTCATGAAAGAAAAGGTTGGACAGTACCAGAGGGAGGAAGGGGGTGGGGGGGGGAACAGGGCAGAAGACAGGGTGTAAAGAGGTCTCATGGCCCTCTACGTAAACAAGGCCCCAGGTTCGAATGGTATTCACCCAAGGGTATTGAGGGAGATGGCGGAGCACCTGGAAGGTCTGATGGCAGATCTTTACAAGAGCTCACTGGAGACAGGGCTGGTACCATAGGAGTGGAGAACTTTGTACATGGTGCCACTCCACAAAAGTGGGCCCAGAGATGAACCTGGAAACTACAGGCCAGTCAGACAGACCTTCATTGTCGGTAAACTAATAGAGATCATCATAAAAGAAAGACTGGTTGGGTTCTTGGAGGCAAATAGCTTCCAAGATGGGGACAATATGGGTTTATGGTAGTGAGATCCTTTCAAACGACCCTGATCAACTTCTTTAACTAGGTAATGAGAACAATATACAAGGGCCAAGTGATTGCATACTGTACTTGAATTTCAGCAAGGCTTTTTACTTGGTACAGTTGATCAGGAAGTTGAAGTACCTGGGGGCAGGAATTAAATTAACTCTGTGGGTGGAAAATTGATTAAGTGCTAGGACTCAGAAGGGGGGGGGTGGAGCTCTCCGGATTGAGGGAAGTCACCATCGGGGTACCACAGGGCTCAGTGCTCAGCCAGGTGTTGTTCAACATGTTCATAAGTGACACTGGAGATGGCGTAAAAAGCAAAATCTGCCTCTTCGCAGATGACAAAAGTCATGCATCTAAGAAGAAAGAACCCAAGGACCGACTACAGTCTGGGGGGTCCACATCTGCAAATCAAAAAAGACTAGGGCACAGCCATTGCCAGCAACCTGAAACAAACAACACATTGCAGAAAGGCAGCATCCAAAGCAAACAGAATGCTTAAGTGTATTATGAGGAGGATCACAAGCAGATGACAAGAGGTTGTATTGCCCTGGTACAGATCTTTGGTGCAACTCCACCTGGAGTACAGTGTGCACCACTGGAGACCCTACTAGAAAAAGAATATAAACATGCTTGAGACCTTCCAGAGGAGGGAGTCAAAAATGGTCCAAGCACAGCAAAGTAAGCCATATCAGAACAGGCGGAATGACCTCAACAAGTACTCACTTGAGGAGAGGAAGGAGAGGGGGACATGACTGAAACCTACAAATGCTTAAAAGGTATCAACAACGTGAGCACAGAGAAGCTCTTTTGTTTTAGTTGGAACAGGACCACAAGGGGGTACTGCTATAAGCTGGCTGGGTGAAGGCTTAAGAAGGGGGTCAGAAGACACTTTTTCACAGAACAAATGAGCAGAGGAAAGGATAGCCAAAGTGGTGGCAGAAGGGGGCAAGACTTTTTTCAGGTATATAAGCAAGAAAAAGATGGCATGGGGAGGGATAGCAGAGATAAGGAGGTCAGTAGATGGGGACTTCACAGATGAGGATCAGGATCATGAAAAAGTTGACATCCTGAACAGGTACTTCTGCTCGGTCTTCACAGTGGAGAGAGAGAGAGAGAGAGAGAGGAGGACGGACCATCAAGGAGCAGCACTAGAAACACAGTAGGGTGGAGGTAAACCCAAGTCCATTTACAGAGAAAAGAGTGCTGAAGAGACTTGCAAACCTGAATGTAAACAAGGCCATGGGACCAAACAAAATACATCCAAGGGTGCTAAGAGAACTCAGGGAACAGCTTGCAGTACCACTGACAGCCGTATTCAGGATATCACTGGAAACAGGAGTGGTTCCAGGGGACTTGAAGAGAGCTGATATAGTTGCGCTGCATAAGAGTGGCAGCAGGGAGGAGACTAGCAACTATAGACCACTCAATCTCATATCAGTGGTGAGGAAATTAATGGAAACCCTAGGCTAGTGGAATAGCTTGAATCCAGTGGGTTCCAGGACTAAAGGCAGCATGGACTCATGAGAGGGTGGTCATGTCAGACACATTTGATAGGTTTCTTTGACTGGGTGAAAAGAGAAATGGATCAGGGTAGGACAGTGAATGTGCCCACTTAGACTTCAGTAAGACCTTCGACACTGTGCCATACAGGAGAATGATAAAGAAACTGGTCAGTCTAGGGGTGGGAGTCAAAGTTGTAAAGTGGGCAAAAAAATGGTTGATGGATAAGCAGATGAGGGTGGTGATAAATGGTACTCACTCAAATGAGGGGAGAGTGACCGGGGGGTGCCACAGAGTTCAGGATTGGGACCAGTTCTGTTCAATGTCTTCATAAGTGATATCTCAGAAGACTTTGAAGGGAAGGTATTCCTTTTTGCAGATAACACCAAGATCTTTATAGTAATAGGATAGATACTCAGGAAGGGGTAGAGAAAATAAGTAGGGGCCTTAGAAAACTTGAAGAGTTATTAAGAGTACGGCAGCTGGGGTTCAATGCCAAAAGGTGTAAAATCATGCACCTTGGATATAGAAACCCAGGAGCAGAGTATAAAATGGGGAGGGGAAGGTACTGTCAGTAAATGAGCAGGAAAAGGACATTGAGGTTATAATATCTAATGACCTCAAAGTGACAGGGCAGTGTGACAAGGCAGTGGGCAGGGTCTGTGGGATTCTGGAGAGTATAGGGAGCGGTATCAGTAGCAGAAGGAGGGAGGTGAGATTAACACTGTATAGATCATTGGTGAGACCACACCTGGAATATTTTGTCCAGTTCTAGAGGTTGCATCTCAGAAAAGACATTGGGCTCGATTTTCAAAGCATGGGGAATGACACAAGGTACCTGCGTCAAACATAAATGACACGAGTGGCACCTTGCATCAAAAGATCCGACATTCCCAATTTGTGAACATGGTCTGCGTCGAAAAGGGCAGCTGCTGCACCAAAATGGCACTGTGCCAGCCTTGTGATTCAAATCAGGGTGCGCCAAATTGCAAGGTGGCTTGTGCCACAGCAGGGCTGCAACATCCCCTTTTTTGTGATTTGCAAGCCCTCTGTGGACGCAGCAAGGGGCTCCACTTAGACCAGCAAGGAGATGGTCTTAGGGACATGCGCTAGTGCCACACACTATGGCAAAGGGGGATGGGGTCTGAAACTGGGTTTGCTGTGAGCAGATATGGCACAGGAGGTGGCACGGAGGAATCAGGAAGACAGCTGGGAAATAGAGGTGAGGAGCTTGATTGGGGTGCTTTTGGCTTTATGTATTTTATTGTCCCACATCTTATTGAGTGTACAAGTACTGTACCACTATTTATACAGTAAATACAGAAACAGACATGTCCAACTCCTCCAAGAAGGGACAAGGGATATTCTCGACTAACACTTCATCATATGTAAACATAACTCAGCAAATCTCACAACTTGTACGTTATACAGACCATTACAATCAACTACTATATATTTATTATTGGGGGTGCCTGGGGATGCCATTTGCATATCCTCACTGCCAGTGGGATGGGACCACCATGGGGGGAGTTCCATGGACAGAAAGTGACATGGCACCAGGTGGGCACAGCCCTAGCCGCTGCCCCATGCCCACCTGGTGCCATGTCACTTTCTGTCCCTGGAACTCCCCCCATGGTGGTCCATCCCATTAGCAGTGAGGATATGAAAATGGCACCCCCAATAATAAGTATATAGTAGATGATTGTAACGGTTTGTATAACATGCAGGTTGTGAGGTCTGCTGGGTTACATTTACATATGATAAAGTGTTAGTTGAGAATATCACTTGCCCTCCTTGGAAGAGTTGGACATGTCTTTTTCTGTATTTACTGTATAAATAGTGGTACAGTACTTTGTATTACACTAATAAGACTTGGGAGACAACAGTAAAAAATAATAAAATACATAAAAAAGCAAATGCACCCTGCCAGGTGCCACCTCACTCCCTTTCCTACACAACTGTCTCCCCGACTTCTCCTATGCCACCTCACATGTCCCGTCTGCCCCCTGACCCCTTCTGTCTAACGGATTCACCATCCCCCCAATCATTCCGGCCCTAGTGTTGCACCAGGTGGGAAGGGGGCTGGATCTCTGTGGCAATTCCCACAGGTGCGCCATATGTTTGGTGCTAACCTGAAGCTGTGGCAACTTCTGTGTTTTTGGCACAGGGACCCCCCACCCCAGGGCAACGCAACTTGCGTCGCTCTAAGGGATCTTTGAAAATCAAGCCCCTTGACAAGGTAAAGGTAGTCCTGAGCAGAGCAACTAGGGATTGCATAAGAAACCATATGACACCCTGGAGGAGAGGAGGGAGAGGTGGGGCATGATAGAGACTTACAAGTACCATACAAAGGTATTCAGGGTAGAGGTGGGGAGCCTGTTTCAAAACAAACTGCAACAGAACAAAAGGGCATGCAATGAAGCGGGCGGGATTAGGAGGGATGTGAGGAAATACTGCTTCACTGAAAGAGTGGTGGACATCTGGAACAGCCTGGCGCCAGAGATAACAGGGGCAAAAACTAATGGGGGTTGGGGTTCAGACATTAATGGGATAGGTAAAGGGCAATACTGGTAAATAAACAGGAAGGAGGAGGGTTGCTGGAGACCAGTTAGGGTCTGCAGAGACAGAATAGGCAGGAAAAATCTGGGCAGACTGGGTGGGCCATGCGGTCCTTTTCTGATGACGAATTCTATGTTTCTATGAGTGGTGACAGTGTAGATTGAACACCCAGCAGAGGTTGTCTCTCAGAAGATGGCAGATGGTTTCAAGAAGGGTTGGGACAAGGTGAAGGAGAGGGGTCAGGGTAGATAGGGAGGGGGGCCAGGGAAGGGTGAAGGGGGGTCAGAGTTGATGGTGAGGGGGGCAGAGCCCCCAGTAGCTGCTAGAGAAGGGGCTCCACAATTGAGCAGACTAGACAGCCCACGAGGCCTTCTTCTGCCAGCTATTTTCGTATGTTCATAAGAGGATGGTCTCTCCAGTCAACAGGAACGTTTGTTGGAAGAGCATTGAAAAGAACATTGTACTGTGCATTCCTGCTTCTTACAAATTCAGTCTCTGATCTTGCCTCTCCTTTATCAGTTGTGAGCACTAAATGCATCACAAAACCAGAATTATAAAGAAAGACTTTTTTGTCAATGTCAGAGAAACGTGCTGTTGCATAATCTATTGAGAATGTTTAAGTAAGTAATTTCTTATTTATGAAGTGCCCTATCCCTGAGGCTCATGGCGCTTTACAATATGCAGTGGGAAATTAGTTAACTCATTACCTCCAATAGCTTCCTAAGAAGTCTGAACTATCCATTGTTTACCTGACATAAAAAGGCCACCCATGGTATGATGAGTTAAAATACATATTGCAAAAGAAACAAAATAACCAAATTAAGAGCAGCATTATTAAAAACAAAATAGCAGCAGGTAAATCACATAAGACCAGTGTGAATTAGATCCCAAAGACTTCCCTAAGGAGATGTGCTTTCAGTCCTCGCTTAAAGGCCTCCAGTGAAGGGGGCCTCCCTCAAGGATCTTGGAAGTGAATTCCACAGGACTGGCACAGGCACCACAAGTGCACCATCACCAGATGTTTTTAGCCAGGCCCTGGTAAATTGCTAGAAGGCCTTCCTCAGAGGAGTGGAGAGGGAAGTGAGAATGGTAGGGAGTCAGGAGATTGCTCAGATAGCTAGGAACCAGACCATATAGGGCTATGTAAGTGAGAAGACCCACCATGAAGAAGATTCCGCAGTTCTCCAGCAACCAGTGCAGATCGGGCAACACAGGGGTCGCATGGCATGACCTTGGAAGGCCCATCAAAAACCTGGCTGCCACATTCTGCACTAGCTGCAGGTGCCATAGAACCTCTCCGCTAACCCCGAGATAAAGAGCGATACAGAAGTCAAGTCTGGATGTCACAAATGCATGCACCAGTGAGGGCAAGTCTTCCGGCAAGATAAGGGCTTTAATCCAGGTGATATTCCTCATGTGATAAAAACCACTCCAGACAACAGATGACACATGAGCCTCATGTGTCAAATTTGCTGTTGAGGATAACATCCAGGTTATTCACCTTTGCAGTGGCCATCAAGGGGGTGAGGCCCAGCATCAAGCTGGAGCTCACCCCAGCAGTCCCCACTTCCCATCGATGACCAGGCTCAATCACTAGTACCTCCGTTTTGTCTGGGTTCAGCCTCAGCCAGCTAAAGGACATCCAGTCTTGGATCTTGGCTAGGCAAGCATTTAGTACCTCCATGGCACCATCGTGCCGAGTGCAAAAGACATATACAGCTGGGTGTCATCTGCATAGCAGTGGAAATCCACACTATAGCATCTGATATCTCACCCAGGGGCAGTATGTACACTGCAAACAACATTTTTTTACATGTATTTATTTAATTATTTGAAAATTGGAATTACGAAAACCTTTGCGCTAAAAGCTCATTTACAGAGGGTACTCATCAATGGGGGGGATGAAGGGGAAACAGACAATAACAGCCAACAGGCCTAGTCAATAACACATCAGATACCACACATACAATGGCATAGTTATGAGAAGGACATCCAAGTCACTAGTCCATCTACAGTGGCTGCCCGAGGGTTTTGTTAATAAAGCTTTGGAAAGTATACAGTATATACAATAGTAGGAATATGAGCAGGTGAGCATATAATACACAATGCACAGTGAGGCAAGCCCCAGGTGCCATAACATAGAATAAGTGCTGTTGCCTTAATGAGCCATTTTAGGGCACCTGATTAGCAGCTGGGAGACTTGACAATATGCAGATAGCAAGAGAGAGAGGAGGCAAGGTATGATCCTTAGGTGAAGAGTTAGTCAGGGGAGAAAGGGGTGAGACAGCCTCACAGTAGAGAATACATGGAAGTAGAGAGACCTAATTATGGTTACTAGCCAAGGCACAGAGAGACATAATTATGGTTACTAGTCAAGGTGCAGAGGCTCATGCGGGGACCCGATAAGAGTGGTGCTAGGGTTGCAAGGTTATATATGACAGTAGCAGCATTCAGAGGGGCGATATGATTCCTGAGCTCAGCTTTGAAGTGGCCAAAGTTTGTGATGCTTGAGGTGGTGTGGGGGAGCTCGTTTAGCCAGGTGGGAGCCCATACTGCGAAGGCTCACCTCCCCAGGGCTGTTCTCCTGAACGGCACAGTTAGAACGCCTTTCGTAGCATTTCTGGTGGCATGTTCAGCTGGGGCAGGCTGGAAAAGAGCCTTTAAGGAGAGAGGTGCAATCCCTAGGAAGGCCTTTTTACCAAAGAGGCAGGAGTGAAGCCTAAATACATTCCATAAGGGGGGGCCATTTGGTCCTAATGTAGAGTTCACACATATGCGTAAGGCAGTCAACATTTAGAACAAGTCTACAGGCCTTATTGAGAGTGGTATGGACTCTGTGCAGGCTAGTTCAGTGGCTGTGCCATAAATCACAATTCTGTAGTCCAAAATTGGCAAGCTAGTACCTCTTACCACCTGGAACTTGGCTTCGGGAATGAGGCAAGACCGGAGTCTATATAATGTCCCTAGCTTTCCATTGGCGGCAGTAGTGATGTTGAGTATATGTTCATCATAGGCAGGGCCCCTAGTGCTCTGCGGCAGAATATTCTAATTTCTGCGTCGGGGCTCCTTGGCTTCTGCTGCAGCATTTTCTGATTTCTGTGGCATGATTTATTCATTTCTCTGGCAGAACGCAGTCCTGCCATTGGCTAAATATGTTGTGATGCCATTGATTACATCATATGCTGAACATAGAGGAGGGGCTTCAGGATAAATGTGACAAGAAAGAAAGCCTGACACTATGGAAAAACAGTAAATTTGAATGAAAATTCACCAAAACCAATGACTTCTGTGGCACTATATATATTCTGCGGCATGATGCAAATTCTGCGGAAAATTCTGCAACCACAGAATCGCAGAATTCTAGGGGCCTTGATCATAGGTGAGAGATTGACCAATGATGATCCCTAAGTACCAGAATGAGGACACCTACTCAAGGATGGATTGAGGGGTATTAGTAATTGTGAAGGGCGTAGTAGATTTTCTCTTTTGCCGCCCAGCAAAGAGCATGGTCTTGGTCTTTTTTACTGATGAGTACTAGTAGGCTATCTTTCAGTCAGTCCTGTAGGAGACTGAAGTTGAGCTGCAGGTTATTGGTGAGTGATGCTTGGCAGGAGTCCCGCAAGAAAAGAACCATGTCATCAGCATAGAGCAGGATCCTTGAGGAGAGGCATGCTTCTGGCAGGTTGTTTACAAAGAGGCTGAACAATAGCAGTCCCAATATAGAGCCCTATGGGACCCCGACAGAGACATCACATGCCTCAGAGAGGGTTCCATTAATTTTCACTTGCTGGGTCTGCCCAGTGAGATAACTAGAGAACCATTTTACTGTCAGGGGACAACCCCAGACAACCTAACTGTTGTAGAAGAAGCTGGTGATCAACAAGGTCGAATGCCTTGGTTAAGTCGATAAAGATTGGCCCTACTAGTTGACCTTTGTCAAGTGCCTCATGCACATAGCCCATGAACTCAATTAAGGCCGTTGTGGTGCTGTGCAATTTTCAGAAACCATGTTTTTGTGGGCAGAGGAGGTTATATTTATGTAGGTGGTCCATAAGTTGGTCAGCTATGATTCTCTCAAGTGCTTTAGAAAGTGGGGGCAGAACTGATATGGGTCTGTAATTGGGTACTGGGTGAGAGGATCAAATCCTGAGGGACTCCACATCGCAATGGCCTCAAATGGGAGGAGAAACTCCCCATTACTACAGTACTCTCTGTGTCCTACCAGTCAAAAAGGACTCAAACCAGTTGATGATGTGCCAGTGAGTCCACAGAGCTCCCTAATGCGATCCAACAACACACCATGGTCCACAGTGTCAAAAGCTGAAGCAAGATTGAGGAGAATAAGAACTGACCCTTCACCTCTGTCTGTAGCCCTGATTAGGTCATTATGCACCCATACTAGTGCCATTTCAGTACTGTGCTTAGCCCTAAATCCTGACTGGAGGGGCTCAAAGATGTCTAAGGCAGCAAGGTGTGCTTCGAGCTGCTGTGCCACAATTTTCTCAATAACCTTACCCAAAAAGGGAAGGTTAGAGATAGGTCTGTAATTTGCCAAGATATCAGGATCGAGAGATGTTTTTTTGTCAGGAGGAGCCTTACTTGTGCCTCTTTCAAAGTGGTGGGGAACAGCACCTCTGAAAGTGAGCTCCGGACAATCTTGGTGAACACTGGTCCAAAAGACTCCACACATCTCATAAGGAGATGTGTCAGGCCCAGGTTCAGACCACAAAACATGGGCCACAGCAGTGAGATTGCCTCACATACGTCCTCCACCTCCACTGGCTTGAACTCAATCCAGACAATCAGGGTGCAATCTGCGACATCCGACTGACCACTGTGGGGCAACATGTACCCCACTGGACAGATACTGGACGTGATGGAGGAGACTCTGTCAGAGAAGAACAGAGTAAGCTCTTTGCACTTAGCTGCGGAAACTGAAACTTTAGGCTGAAAACAGACAGGATGAAGCAGTCTGTCAACAGTCATAAACAGCTGAGCCAGTCTTTTCTTCCCTGCAGCTATCTCCCTGGACAGGAATACTGCCTTCTTATGGGAGACACCCTTTGATACTCACTATAGTGAGCTTTCAAAGCCAGTCTGTCCTCTGATCCAGATTTCTGACTTAAGTTCACAAGAAGCTGTGGTAGCCTGCTCTGTTACACTAAAGAGAGAATACTGTCTGGGCAACTGTGCACAACCAGTCTGTGCTGCCACCGATGATTTCAGATTCAGTTAGACCTCGAGAGCAAAGCTTGAGAGGTCATACGGAATCAGATCCCCAAGGCGGCAGCACAGGCTGGTAGGGCACAGTTACCCAGCCAGTATTTGTATGGTGTATAGTGACTATCCAACAAAAAGAATAATAAAAAAAAAAACTTCTGCCACTTTCCCCAAAAAAACGTCGCCGTCATCCTGTCAGACAGTTTGCTGTTTGACTTCTGCGATGTGTGCAGGGCATTTTTTTCTTTTGTTAAAGTGCTGGTTCGTGCACTTTCAAAAACAGACAAGATATTGTTGTGCCATAGTATAGAGAATACTGGATGGGCAACTATGCACAACCAGTGTGTTCTGCCACAGTGGGGTTCTGATTCCCTCTGACATCGAGAGCGAAGCTTGAGAGGTCCATGGGAATCAAAACCCTGAGGTGACAGAACACACAGGTTGTGCATAAAGTTGCTCATCCTGTATTTTTTATAGTGTATAGTAATATTATTTGAAATGTGTGCATTTTTTTCTCTTTTTCATAATGAAACTGACTTGTGAAGTCTCTAGAGGTTCTGGAATACTTTCTTACCACAGAATTAAATAGAGAAAAGCAACAATGTGCCAGCATTCCTAATGGTTCTGCTACAGTACTGACATCACTACTGCAGCAGAACAGCATAATGATGTCACTAGTGCAGCAGAACAAGCATATTCCAGGCATGGAATGTCATGCATAACAGCATTCCACTATACACTATAGGGTAATACTGCGTTCCATGAACGTTGAACTGTGGTACATTTGGGCAGCAATGGATTTCTATGCAGAACAACTAGTCACTATGCACTATATTTTATACTTATTACTTTGTTTGATAACCTACCAGATAATCAGTCATTGCCAACAGTATACAGTTTGCTACTTACCAATAACATTAGTTCATCTAAATGGGTGTTACTAGGTGTCATGAGGCACTGAACAAAAATCAAAATAACTTGCCTTTTAATTAGTTTTGTGTCAGTGGTTACACCGATGTAAATAAACTGATTTAAAAAAATGGGAGTTCAGGTGGGTATACTTTACAAACACAGAGAATCTCTTGACCCTGAACTTCAATTGAAAATAATAATGGTTCAGATTGTTCTATTGTTTGATTATTGGGATGTGTTGCATGACCACTCCTCGAAAGACAGGTTGCAGCAGTTGGATGTACTATACAACTGTCTAGCAAGGTTAGTATTAGGTTGTCCAAAAAACATTCTCCATTGTGAATTGTATAGGAGGTTGGAGAGAACCTTCCTTTCTAATTGAAGGAAACTCCATAAAATTATTTGGTCAGTAGAAAGTGTGCATGGTTTGGAGCCTGACTGCTGTATTTGAGGAGTCCTCTTTCAAGGTATCTCTTAAAGTCATCACTACAGAATGCTGCCTGTCTCAAGCTGGCAGTACCAAGGAGCAAAACAGTTAGATCTATTTCCTTTTATAGCTATTTTGTACCACTGTTTTGGAATCTCTTCTCCCCCTACATCAAGAGTTATTTTAAAGAAAAAATAAACAAATACAGGATATAATTACTAGGAGCGTGCGAGTAATGAATGATATTTCCTGTATATCATGAATAATGCACCATTCATTATTCAGATCTGAAAAATGAATAATTGCACTACTTGTGCCTATCCATAATATCCCCCCATAATCTGCAATGATCCCACTCCCACCCTCCTCCCCCCAGCACACACAATTTCAATATAAAGTAAGGAGGAAACAACTACTAAGGTAGAAGACATGAGGGTAGAGACAAGGGTTGGAGAGTGGTAACACTAAATGCTAGGAATCTGGGGAATAAGGGGGTGGAACTACAGGCTCTCCTAGAGAAGGGGGGAGTAGACTTGGTGGCTATAACCGAGACATGGGTCACCCAAATCCATAACTGGGACATGACGGTTCCAGGGTACAGATTACACCGGAAGGATAGGGAAAAGGGGGGAGTGGGGGTGGCACTGTGCATTAAGGAGGGATTAAAATGTGTAAGGGAGGAAGGAGATGAGGGAGATACAGAAGCACAGTGGGTGCAACTACAGGATCCCAAAAACAGATCACTAAGACTGGGGGTGGTGTACAGGCCACCCTGTCAGTCTGAAGGGATGGACAGGGGACTGGCAGAACAGATCAGGAGGAACTGCGGGAGGGGGGGGGATGGTGATACAGTAGTAGGGGACTTGAACCTGCCAGGAGTGGAGTCAGACATACCTATCACAAAGAACAGAGGGGAGCAGGTAATGCTGGACGCCTTCCAGGAAAGCTTTCTAATACAGTTGGTCAAGGAACCAACTAGGGAAAGAAACACCCTTGACCTCATACTAACAAACGGGGAGTGGGTGAGTGATGTGAAGGTGGAGGAACCACTTGGAGTATGGACACACAACAAAGGTGGGAACTGATAAGACGGGGGATAGTGGAAGCAACAGAAACTTGCTGTAGGACCTAGACAAAGACAGCTAGGGGAAGGAAACCCAGCTGGATAAGCAAAGGGGTGTTAGGGTGAGGAGGAAAAGGGCAGCTTACAGGAGATACAGAAAATCGGGGCGGAAGGAGGATAGGGAGGAATATCTGCAAGAAGCAAAGGAAGTGACCAGGGGGGTAAGGGCAGCCAAGGCGGCAAGAGAACTCAGGCTGGCACAGGGCATAAAAAGGGGGAAAAGACTTATTTAGGTACATCAGGGAGAAAAGAAGCTGTACGGACCAAATTGTAAGAATTAAGAAGATGGGGGGATGGGTGGAAGAGGGGGTGAAAAGACAGAAGTTCTCAATGACTACTTCTGTTCAGCCTTTATGAAAGAACGGGAGGGTGCACTACCCATAGTAAGAGAGAGGATAGAAACAGATGGGGGTGATGACGGATGGAGAAGTCACAATGAGGAAGGTGCTGGAGGGGTTAAGGGTATTGAGGGTGGACAAGGCACCAGGACCAGATGGAGTACATCCAAGAGTGCTGCAGGAGCTGGCAGAGGTTCTGGCAGGACCCTTGGCAGAACTATTTAATTCATCTCGAGACACAGGATGCGTACCCCATGACTGGAGACTGGCTCATGTGATTCCCCTCCACAAGAGTGGACCCAAGGATGAACTGGGGAACTATAGGCCAGCGAGTCTAATGTCCATAGTGGGGAAGCTAATGAAGACCATCCTAAAGGAAAGGCTAGTGGCACTACTGGAGGTGAACAGGGTGCAGGACGGAAGGCAGCATGGCTTCATCAAGGGCAGGTCATGCCAGACCAACCTGGTGGAATACTATGATGGGTGACTAGGCAAATTGACAGGGCCATGCGGTGGATGTCCTGTACCTAGACTTCAGTAAGGCCTTCAATTCAGTACTGCATGGGAGACTTGGAAGCAAGCTAAGGGGCACAGAGGCAGGAGCAAAACTGGTGGGGTGGGTGGAGAACTGGCTAAAAGATAGGCAGCAGAGGGTGGTGGTAGGTAGGGAATACTCATCCCCTAAGCCTGTGACAAGTGGTGTTCCACAGGGGTCGGTATTGGTCCCAGTGCTGTTTGGCATATTTATTGCAGACATCTCGGAGGGTATCAGCAGCAAAATCAGCCTATTTGCGGATGACACCAAGATGGGAGCGGTGGTAATGACCAGGTTGGATGGTGGGGGCTACAGGAGGATCTGGCAAGGCTAGAGGCATGTTCTGACAGATAGCAGCTGGGGTTCAATGAAAAAAAATGCAAGGTACTGCACTTTGGAAATAAAAAATCCGAGGAGAAGCTACCATCTGGGGTGGTGCGGATGGAGGTAACAGAAGAGGAGAAGGATCTGGGGGTGCTCATCACGGGAACAATGAACAATTCCACGCAATGCAGAAAGGCAGCAGCATTGGCCAACAAAATGCTGGGGTGCATTGCAAGGGGCATTACCTCGAGAAAAAGGGAGGTTATTCTGCCTTTATACAGATCGTTGGTTAGACCCACCTGTAATACTGCGTTCAGTACTGGCACCCATACCTACAAAAGGACATTAGGCTGCTGGACAGGGTGCAGTGTAGGGCAACGAAGATGATTCAGGGCCTGGGAGAATTGCCATATGCGGTCAGACTAAGAGACTCAAACATGTACACACTGGAGGAGAGAAGGGACAGGGGGATATGATTGAGACCATCAAATACATGAAGGGGATAATCAAAACAGACACAGAGGGTCTATTCAGGAGGAGGGTGGGGAGAGACACTAGGGGCCATGACATGAGATCAGGATGCTTCAAGAAGGGATGGGACAGGGCAAAAAGGAGAGTAAAGGGAGGGAAGGGGGGGTGGAGCAGCTGCTGAATAGAGAGCCAGCTGCAATCTCGAGCAGCCTAGCCTGACCAGGATGGCCTTTTGCTGCTGGCAACTTTCGTATGTTCGTAATATTAACAGAAAAAAATTCCCATGAACACATGATCAGCTGTTTTAACATATCAAGTGCAAAAGCCCCATTCACAAGAAGGCGGCTGGCTGTGGAGAAGGGCGGATTGTGTCAGTTGCCTTCTCATGCTTTGGGGAGGGGATCTTGCTTACTAAATTTAAGAAATGTGGGTGCTGGGGGGGATTGGAGGGTGGCACTTGGGTGCTTCTGCTGGGGAGGGAGGATGGAGGATGATTTATTTAACTAAATAACGGCTAGAGGACTAAATAAAGTTCAAATAATGGCCCACCATGGAGGTGGACGGGTTGTGCTGGCCATCCATCTGGAGGCCTTTCTATTAGTGTTGAAACTGGGGGTGCTGGGAGGGGAGAGTGGGAGTGGGTTCATTGCAGATGGTGAGGGGATAGAGGTTGTTTATACCATCCCCTCTTACTCCGCTCCCACTCTCCTCTCTTCCAGGGCGTACATGTAGAGATCCCTCAGTCTTTCTTCATAGGGCTTTTGATGCAATGCAACCCCTGCACTATTTTCATTGCCCTCCTCTGAACTTCCTCCACCTTGTCTATGTCCTTTCAGAGGTTTGGCCCCTGGAACTGGACGCAATACTCCAGTGGGTCTCAAAAGCAAGCAATATATTAAAACACCACCTTCATCCTCCTGCTGGACATACCACTTACTATGTATTCTATCATTCCACTGGCCTGGTTCCACCAGGTCAGTTCGACATCAATTTCTTTTTTTTTGTAATTTCTTTTTATGCCTCCCTCATCTCCGTTGCTATATCCAATTGCCCACCTGCCACTGCTTCCCCCGAGGACCCCCCACGGAGCCTTGGTTTACTCCCCAGTTGTGGGATGATTAGGGGCCTCCCTCCTCAGACGTGGGACGATTAGGGGCCTCCCCTTAGCCCTTGTACCTTCATTCATCTCATCTAAGTCCTCTCTGAGGGTTGTAGTGGCAGGGGGTGAGGGCCAATCTCAAGTCCTAGCTTCAGTGTCGCACCAGGGCCAAGCTTTTGTCTGGTACTCCCCGCCCAAGAGGAGTGATTGTACTAGGACACCAAGGTACATGCCTATGTCGATCATGCCTCCTCCCTGCTAGAGACTATGGGCTTGCTAAACCTCTGACCACCGCCAGAGGTCAGACATGCACCGAGTTGGCACCCCCTACCCCCTGGAGGAGACAAGCAGTCCATTGGATGCTCATAGAAACATAGAAACATAGACTTTGACGGCAGAGTCTGCCCATTTCCCTACCTAGAGGATAAGCTGCAGATCCTATTTAATCAACAGCCTATTTCTTCCTACCCACCACAAAAATTGCCTTATGTCTGTCCCATGCATTCTTGAATTCTCTCACAGTTTTAGACCCCACAACCTCCTCAGGAAGGCTGTTCCATGTGTCCACCACCCTCTCTGTGAAAAATACTTCCTCACATTGCCCCTGAGCTGTCCCTCTATCTTCAAATTGTGTCCCTTGTTCTTGCACATCTTTTTCTGAAAGATGCTACCTCTTGGACTTTGGTTGATTCCACTGAGGTACTTAAATGTTTCTATCATGTCCCCCATCCTCCTTTCCTCAAGGGTATACATATTAAGCTCCTTTAGCCTCTCCTCATGGCTTCTCTTGCAGACCCTGCACCATTTTAGTTGCCCTCTGAACTGCCTCCATCCTGTCTATGTCCTTGCGAGATGGGGTCTCCAGAACTGGACGCAGTACTCCGTGATGGGTCTCACCAACTGTCTGTACAGGGGATAACAACTTCCTGTTTTCTGCTGGTGATGCCTCTCTCTATACATCCAAGTATCCCCCAGCCCTCCCTACCGCCTTCTCACATTGCTTGCCAACCTTAAGGTCATCTGATATGATTACCCCCTGGTCCTTTCCATTTTGTTGTTGTTAATACCTCCCCCCCCCCATTGTGTAATCTTCCCCTGGGTTTTTGTTTCCCAGGTGCATTACTTTGCACTTCTTTGCATTGAATCCAAGCTGCCATACTTCTGACCATTCCTCCAACCTTGCCAAATCCCTTCTCATCCTTTCCACGCCTCCTTGTGTATCAACCCTGTTGCAGATCTTTGTGTCATCTGCAAAGAGGCATGCTATTCCTTCCAGTCCCTCTGCAATGTCACTTATAAAGACATTAAAAAGGACTGGACCCAGTATTGAACCCTGCAGTACCCCACTAGTAACCCCTCTTTCTTCAGAGTGGACTCCATTTACAATTACCTTCTGTGTCCTGTTGTTCAGCCAGTGTTTTACCCAGGCTATCACCCTGAGACCCACTCCAAGGCTGGTTAATTTGACTACTAATCTTTTGTGTGGGACTGTGTCAAATGCCTTGCTAAAGTCTAGGTAGGCCATGTCCACAACCCTCCCTGATCTACTACTTTGGTCACCCAGTCAAAGAAATCAATTAGATTTGTCTGACATGACCTTCCTGCTGTGAACCCATGCTGCCTTGGGTCCCAGCCCCACTGGCCTCTAGGTACTCAACAATTCTTTTCCTTCAGAGTGATTCCATCACTTTCCCTACCACAGAGGTCAAACTGACAGGTCCAGTAGTTTCTGCCTCTGTCTTGGTCCCACTTTTGTAAAGGGAATCACATCAGCCTTCTTCCAGTCCTCAGGTACCACACCATCCTCCATGATTTGTTATAAAGGGTAGTCAGTGGTGTCACTAGTTCTCTGCTTAATTCTTTTAGAATTCTGGGGTGAATTCCATCTGGCCCCATTGTCCACCTTCAGTTTTAGGAGTTCTTTCAGAACCCTTTCTTCTGTGAAAGGACTGGAATCGACCCCCCTCTCAGAGTGCTTCTGTTAACTGGATTAGGCACCTCCCACTTCCTCTTTGTGAATACTGAACAGAAGTATTCATTTAGTATCCTCTTTTTCACTGTCACTCTCTGCCCACCCACCATCCATTCTATTCAGCCTCACTATCCACCCTTTGTCTTTTCACGCTCCCTGATATACCTATAAAGGTTTTATCCCTTCTTAACCGAGTTGGCTATCTTTTCCTCAGTTTGTGCCTTAGCTATTCTGACTACCCTCCTGCTTCTTTCTGCCTTAACTGGTACAGTTCTCTGTCCTGCTCCTTCTGTGTTTCCTTATACTTCCTAAATGCTATCTTTCTCCTAACCTTCAACGTCACTTCTTTGGAGAACCATAGTGGCTTTTTCTTTCATTTTCATTTGTTTATTTGCTTCACAAAGGCTTGTTGCCTCTGTGATGGCAGTTTGATATTTCCCATTGTTGCTCCACCCATCCTTCTAGCCTGTTTGCTAGTGCTTTCTAAGGCATTCTCCTGCCTTGCCAAAGTCTGCCTCCTGAAGTCCAGAACCTCACTTTTTGTATGGCTTGACTCTGTAGCTGAGTTTATTGTGAACCACACTGTTTGGTGGTCAGTTGTTCCCAAATGGCTACCCACTTCTAGATCTGAGATCATCTCACTGTCCCCATTTGAGAGTACAAGGTCTAAGATTGCTCCCTCATGAGTAGGTTCCAAAACTACCTGTCTGAGGCATGCCACCTGAAGGGCATCAAGAATGGCCCTGATTTTGGATGTGGCTGCAGCAAAGGTGCACCAGTTAACATCTGGCATATTAAGGTCCCCCATCAACAGTATCTCCCCTTTCTCTGCCATCCTAAGTATGCCTTCTATCATATCCTTGCCCATTCCCTCCCCCTGACATGGGGGTCTGTATACAACCCCTGTGAGGATTGTGGTGCCATTTCCAGTCTCTAAGGTGACCCACAGTGCCTCCTCTCCTCCCTGTTTACTCTTTTGTTCAGTTGCTTTTATCCCTTCCCTTACATACAGAGCTACCCCCCCCTTCTGCCCTCCGTATCTCTCCTGTAGGTTGTGTACCCTGGTATGTTAATGTCCCAGTCATGGTTCTTTGTATACCATGTTTCTGTGACTGCTATGATATCCAGGCATCCCTCTTCCATCAAGGCCACCAGTTCAGGGAGCTTGTTGCCCAGCATCCCCCCCCCGCCGGCCCTCCTGGTCACCAGCATCGTGAGTGGTAGCGCTATGGCTGCGCCAGTGGGCCAGCCTCATTCAACATCAATTTCATCGACTGACACTACCATGACAGCACAATGCCGATGGCGGCTATGTCACACGGCAATTGTGCCACCTGACCCCAATCGTGGCAAAGCACCAGGGAACCCCCCCCCAAAAAAATAATATAATCTCCTCCAGGTCAGAGGTGTGAGGGGGGGAACAGTGCAACACCCCTGGGTGGCAAGACAGCGGGAGCTTCAAAATCCCGATCAATGGAATGACTGTCGATCTGGTTGTGGCGCCCATGTTGCCATCAATGTAGGGGTTTCACTGCACTGACGGCACACCCTCTGGCCCTACCCACTCCTTTATCACACTTTTCTGCCACTTTGAGGTCATTAGATACGATAATCTCAAGGTCCCTTTCTTGTTTAGTGACTGTCAGTACCTCACCCCCCCCACCACCACCACCATTGTATACTTTGCTCCTTGGTTCCTTTTTCCTAGGTGTATGATTTTGCACTTTTTGGCATTGAACCTCAACTGTCCTGCTCTTCACTACTCCTCGAGTTTCCCAAGGTCCCTGCACATTCTCTCCACCCCTCCTGAGTGTCCACCCAAGTACAGATTTTGGTGTCATCTGCAAAAAGGCATGCTCCCCTTCTGGTTCTTCTGCATTGTCACTTATGAAGACACTGAAGAGGACTGGTCCCAGTACTGAGCCCTGTGGCACCCCTTTGGTCACTCTCCCCTCATTAGAGTGAGTGCCATTAACCACCACCCTCTGTTGCTTATCCATTCACCAGTTCCTTACCCATTTCACCACTTTGGGTCCTACCCCTAGGCCGCTCACTTTTTTATCAGCCTGTTTTGCAGAAAAGTTTAAAAGGCCTTGCTAAAGTGCACATAGACCATGTCCACTGCTTTCTCCTGATATAGTTTCCTGATCTCCCAGTTGAAGAATTCAAACAGATTTGTCTGGCATGATGCCACCCTCACCCCTGTAAATCCATACTGCCTTTGGTCTTGTAGCCCACTGGATTCAAGATACTCTATTAATCTTTTCTTTAACAAGATTTCCATTAATTTCTCTTTACTGATGTGAGACTGACTGGCCTATAGTTCCTAGCCTCCTTCCTGCTGCATTTTATGAAGTGGGACCATATCTATTACCATGCATGGTTCCAGTTAGTTGTTGAATAAGGACATCAGTGAGGTAGCTAGCACCTCCATGAGTTCCTTTAGTACTGTACCCATGGGTGTATCCCATCCAGTCCCATAGCCTTGTCCATGTTTAGAGCCACAAACCCTTTCCAAACTCCTTCCTCTGGAAATGGACTTGTGTCATCTCCCCCACCCCTTTGTTTCTGCTGCTCCCTGGTGATCCACATCCACCTCCCCCCACTGTGAAGACTGAGCAGAAGTACCTGTTCAGGATGTCTGCTTTTTCTTGGTCCTCTTCCCCGCAGCCTCCCCCACCATCCTCCTTAATCTCACTATCTCTCCCCTTGCTTTCCTCTTCTCAAGTAAAGGAAGAAATTCTTATCCCCTTTAGCTACCGCTTTGGTTATCCTTGCCATTCTCTGCACCTTTGCTTCTCTCACTGCTTTTCCTGCTTCCCTCTCAGGAGGGAAAGCAGGTTTATCCACAAGCAAGTTGTCCAGCCTCTCACGATCCACACTGCGAATAGCTTTGACCACACAGAGGAGGTTATGGCACTTGACTCTACTAGGGGGGTCTCTGAGACAGTCGATGGGAAAGGGCAGGACAAGGTGATGGCACCCAACGGGAGCAAGTCTACCTGGAGAATCTTAGTGATAGCAGACTCAGTGATCAAGGGAGTAGAGAGAGTGGTGGAGTAGGGGTTGGAAGGAAGGGGAAGGTCCAGTTCCTTACTGGGACATCTGCCATCTGGGATTTAGACAGGATAGGGAGGATTGTGGAGAGGGAGAAGGAGGAGCTGGGTGCGCTGGTATACCTGGGTACCAACAATCTGGCAAACAAGTTGGTGAAATGGAACTTTCATAGACTGGGGGACAGATTGGCAGCACACTCAGCCTCCCTGACCTTTTCCAATGTCCTCCCCTTGTGGGGCAGGAAGGAGGAGCAGGATAGGATAAGGGAGGAGTTAATACAGGAGTTTAATGGATGGCTTAAGGGATGGTGTAAGAAAAAGGGGTACCACTTAGTGAGGGACTGGGGAGACGTTTGGTACTGGAGGCTCTTCAAGGGTGAAGGACTTCACTTGATGAGAGAGGTAGCCTGCTCTCTGGGGTCAGAAGTTTGACAACTATATCAGTCATTTAAACTAACTGCGAGTGAGACTGGGTCCTGGGGAACCTCAATGGCAGGGGAGAGGAACAGGATCCTAGCTAGTACCCCCCCACACACACATATGGGGGCTTGTAGCAGCAGCATAACATGTACAAAGGAATCTATGGCCCTTACTGGACTGTGTGAAGTGGCTTTAGGGAGGGGAAATGCATAGGGTGCAAGCACCAAAAAAAAAACAAGGAGATGAGAAAACATGAGAAATACAAGAGCAGTGGCAAGATACCATTAGGGTCAGATGGAAGGGAGTATGCCTTAATGCCAGGAACCTCAGAAACAAAATCAGTGAGCTCCCGGTGCTAATAGCAGACACCAATGTTGGACCTTGTGGCTATAACAGAAATGTGTGCTTTGGATAATAATGACTGGAAATTGATGGCACCTGGCTATTCGATGTTCAGGAGGATCAGAGAAAAAGGTAGTGGGGAGGAGTAGCCCTTTTGTCAAGGAGGTCATCTATGTGGTGGAAGACGGTGGCATTAGGGGTAGTAATGGGGAGAATAAATCACTGTGGGTGCAACTCACAGCTGCCTCAGGAAAGAAACCGTGCTGGGGGTGATCTATAAACCACCGGGGAGTTCCACGTGATGATAGCAATCGACAAACAGCGATCACTATCATCGCGAATGTACGTCCTTGAAAAGCATTTTCAGCGACATATAACTAGCAGCCCCCGCACCACCCTGACTAAAGATTGTCAACTCCAGGGGGGTGCATGTCGAGGAGGAGGCAAAACATGGAAAAAAAAAAAACAGAGCCACAAGCAGTGGCAAAACAACAGTCCCAGCAGGTCCTGAATCCAGTTCCTGCTGCACCATAGCCAGCCACCCTCACCACCACACCACAGGGCTGGCTTGGCTGCAGCAAGATCTCACCACCCATACAAACCCTCCCTCCTATCCCTCCCCTCCACCTCCCTATCCCTCCCCTTCCGGTTGCTCTGCTCGCTATAGGGTCACTACCCTAGCAGGGTAGCCATTCAAGATAGCGATATAAATGAGTTGCTGTTTCTACAGTCGCTCATTTATTATCACTATCATCACAGACTACCCCACCAGAGCATGGGGAGAAGAGGGACTAACAGCTCAGGGAAGGACTGGAAAGAGGGGTAGCTAAGGGAAAAGTAGTGATGGTTGGTGAGCTGAACCTGCCGAACATTGACTGGAATGTTCCCGAGTCCAGGAGCACTGGAAGTCAGACCTTACTGGATGTATTCCAGGACTGTCTGCTGGTACAGCTTGTTAAGGAGCACACCAGGCAGGCAGTGATTCTCAATGTGGTGCTCACTTACTCAGAGGTGGTATGAGCTCTGGGAGTAGGGGAGCCACTAGGAAACAGTGACCAAACTGGCCCTTGGGTCTGGTAAACCACACAGCTGAGAGCTGAAGTCCTTGATTTTAGAAGGAAGAACTTCAATAGGCTGAGGGAACTGGTCAGGGATAAGTTAGTAGGGGGTGAACAACATAGTTGGTATGGAAGAGATATGGGGGCAATTAAGGGGGTCATCCTCAGGGCATCCAAGGTTTCCATGAGAACAGTAACCAAAAAGAAGGTTCAAGAGACCATTATGGTTCTCAGCAAGAGTAAGGAAGCAGTGAGGGCCAAGAAAAAGGCCTTCTACAAACTTAAAGAAATGCTGGGGGGAGAATGGGGAGAGTATTTGCTGAAAACTAGGGAAGCAAAGAGGGTGGTTAGGAAGGCAAAAGCAGACACAAAGCTGCGTATTGCTGAGGGGGTTAAGAGTGGAGAAAAACCCTACCCAGTCAGAAAAGCATATCCTTTACAGCACATGCAAGAAGCGCACTATAAAAACAGTGAAATGAAGGCAGCTACAGGGGAACAACAGCGAACGGTAATTACCGCAACCCCTGTAGCTGTGACCTCAGTGGGAGGGACTGAAGGGAGGGAAGAAGAGTGGAAAAAAGTGGTAACTGGCTGAGCTGCTTCTGTGGTGGAGAGGGCTAAGGGAGACAGCAGCTTGGCCAGCATACTGCTGGAGACCAGGGTTCTAGTCCTGGTCTCCGATTTTTTCCGTGAGACGTGTTTGCAATATTTTTACAACTCCCGTCTCACGGTACCCTCCCCGAGTTGATCTTTTCCCCATAATCCAACTCGGAGTTGATTATTTTAGTAATGGGGGCGGGGAGCAGAGCCCCTGCAAAAACATAAATGTAACTTTCTGTTTGGAATCCGTGGTAGCAGTCCTCTGTGTGTGTGTTCGGACCACTACCATGCATCAATATTGCAGGTGCTGTTGTTGCTGCGCTGTTTTGGTGTGCGCTGTTGTTGCATTTGCGTTTGTGGCCTAGTGCCAGAAAAACTGTTCTTCAGTATATTAGTGAAAAAAGGATGGAAAGAGGGGGAACTGTAAGACTAACAGAGGGGAACAGGGTGATTGAGGAGGATGGGCAAAAGGCCACCATTTTAAATTATTACTTTTGCTCAGTTTTACTAGGGAGGACTGTGGGCCCTTACCAGAGAGTGGCATCAAAGCGACCACCAAGGGGGTCATGGAGATGAGGCAGTCAACATTCACTAGCATAAGGGTCCTGAATGGTCTGGCAGCCCTCATAAGGCCCCAGGACCAGATGTGTTGCATCAGGAAGATACTCAGGGAATTGGCAGTGGAATGGGTTGATCCCCTGATAGGTTTATTCAACAGCTCTCCAAAGACAGGGGTAGTCCTGAAAGATTGGAGGGTGGCGGACGTAGTTCCATTCCATTAGATTGAGTCCAGGTGGCCATTTTGGATCAGGTTCTGGAATGGATGGTTCCAACGCCATATGGCATCTACTGGACCCAATGAGTTAAGGTGGTGACAAGGAACAAGCAGTGAAATACAGACCTTTCAGTCTTACCTCTATTGTAAGGAAACTGATAAAGTCAGTGATCAAAGAGGAGCTTGTGAACTACTTGAAGAGTAGTGGTCCCCAGGACAGTAAACAGCACATATTCATAGCAGGAAGGTTTTGTCAGACTAACCTGATAGTTTTCTTTGACTGTGTGAGGAGGGAACTGGATAAGGGCCACACTGTGGATTTGCTCTACTTCAGTTTCAGCAAGGCTTTCAACTCAGTGCCAAACAGACATTTGCTGAAGAAAATGGAGGATCTGAGTGCAGCTAAGGTCATAGCAAATTGGGTAGGTAACTGGCTAAAGGGGAAGCAGAAGAGGGTAGTGGTCAATGGGGTTAAATCAGAAGAGAAGGAGGTCACAAGCAGGGTTCCACAGGGATCTATCCTAAGCTGGTTCTTTTCAACATGTTCATCAGTGACATTGGTGAGGGGTCCAGGGCAGGTTGTGCCTCTTCACAGATGACACTAAGCTCTGTTTGAGGGTGGATATTGATGAGGTAATAAATGAAATGTAGAGAGATTTGCAAAAGCAGGTGGGGTGGTCAAGGATTTGGTAGCTGAAATTCACCACCAAAACGTGCAAGGTGATATATCTGGGGAACAGAAACTCCAGGACAGAGTACTGAATGGAAGGGGTAAGACTCAGTACCATGACTGAAGAATGAGACTTTGGAGTCATCATAAGTGACCCCCTAAAGCAATCAAGTCAGTGCGACAAGGCATATAGCAAAGCAAGTAGAATGCTTGGTCGTATCAAGAGGGGTATTGATAGCAGAAAAAGAGAGGTAATAGTCCCCCTGTATAGATCCTTGGTAAGGCCACACCTGGAGTACTGCATCCAGTTCTGGAGTCCTTACCTCAGAAAAGACAAGAATAGTGATAGGCTGGAGATGGTGCAGTGCCAGGTATCAAAAATGAGTCAGGGCCAGCAGGGCAGATCCTAGGAGGAGCACCACAAGGCAGTGAACATGTACTCTCTGGAAACCAGAAGGGAGAGGGGAGATATGATAGAGACCTTCAAATTCCTAAAAGGAATTAATAGGGTGAAGTTCGGGGAACTATTTAATTTTAATACTAGCTTGTGGTCATGAATAGAAACTAACAGGAGAGAGGTTCAGGAGGGACATAAAGAAGCACTATTTTACAGAAAGGGTGATGGAGACATGGAATAGGCTGCCAGCTGAAGTGGTGAATGTGGAAACTGTTAGTGAGTTTAAGCACAGCTGGGACAGAATGAAGGGTATTGTGGCTGCCTGGGGTGTCAGAAAATTGGAGGAGAATGGGGTGAGGACAGGAGGACAGGACCCCAGAGGATCAGTAGGTCACAGGGCTAAATACCACTAATACGATCTTACACACTTAACAGCTACTATGGAGGGACACAGTCGGCTGTATACCTGTTTGGTGACTGTTACCAACTGTATACAGAAATACATTCCACACTTATTTCTGTTAAAGTATTAATCTTTTCTATTACAAGAGGCCGAAGGACCGAACCCGGATGGCATATAAGATTTCAACAAAATAAAAATAAAAAAAATAATAATAAAAAAGGCATCTACAAGATCCTATACCCTATCTCTGGCGCATTATGAAATTACTACGCTATATTACTAATATGTTCAGGGAATGTGGAACTTAACCCTGGGCCACCTGGGACTATCTCTGCACCATCAGAATTAGTAAAGATTAAAGGGCTAAGCCTTCTACATATCAATGTATGTAGTCTACTAAAAAAAATCACATTGCTCCAAGCCTGGGTTAGCCATACACTACCTGACATTTTGGTAGTGTCTGAGTCATGGCTTAGGCCTGACACAGCTGACAGAGACATTAACTTACTTGATTATCAAACGTTCAGAGCTGATAGACATACAAGAGGAGGTGGGGTAGTAATCTATGTAAAGGCCAACCTATCTGCAACTTGTCTTGACTCTTCTTCTATGGCAAAAGAATTTGAGTGCCTATCCCTCAGAATAGCTCTCTCCAACACTACCTCGCTGCAATTGATCGGCTGTTACAGACCTCCCTCAGCTGGCCTTAAGATTCTATCCCATTTGGATGACTTGATCTCAGAAGGGAATGAAGAAACCATAATCTTAGGCGACTAAACCTAAACTGGCTTTCTAAGGCAGCTGCACCACTAACATCATTCTGTGACATGCATGGGCTTACACAGCTTATAAATGAACCTACCAGAGTAAACAAAAAGAACCCTAAAAACAATACACTATTGGACGTACTATTAGTGAGTAAACCTCACCTCTTCTCACACATTGGAGTACTGTTCAACGACATCAGTGATCATTGTACTATTGCATCAATTAGGACAGCATGTAAGCCTTCATCCCCTACAAAATTCATGCTGAGGAGATCGAAAAAGAAATTCAACATCAATGCATATCTGGATGATATCAAACACTCCACAAGATGGCAAGAGTTCTATCTAGCGAACACAACGGAGATTGCACATGGTATTCTAAATGATATTATCACAAGTGCGCTAAACACCCATGCACCAGTTTCTAAACTACGTATCAAAAATAATACCTGTCATTGGTTCAATTCAGATCTTAAATCCACCCTGCTCAACAGGGACAAGCTTTGGAAGAAGGCTCGAAAAACTAAGTTAGCCACTGACTGGGAGCAGTTCAGAAAAGCTAGGAATCTTTGCACCAAGAAAGTGCGAGACACAAAAGCTGCATATTACATGGCTGAACTAGACTCATCATACCACAACCCTGCCAAATTTTGGAACACTATAAAAGATATAACTGGCCATGTCACAAGTAACCTACTCCCAGCAAAATTACATAGTGGAAATAGAACCATCATTGACAGGATAGAAGTCCTGGAAGCCTTTAATAATCACTTTACAACTGCTGGGCTAGCATTCGACTCCTCTCCAGCCAACCTATTGAGATTGCAACTAGGGATTAAGAACTCTGACGTAAGAGTGACTGACTCCACTTTCTCCTTCACACCAGCCACGCTGAAGCAAGTTGAAGAGCTAATCTTACAGTTGGATACAAAAAAAAGTGCAGGTTCTGACTCCCTTGACCCCTACTTCATAAAAATTGCCATACATGTATTAGCAGTACCAGTGACACATCTGTTCAACCTTTCACTACAGTCAGGAGATATCCCTTCAATCTGGAAAACCGCTCAAGTTATTCCACTACTGAAAGCCGGGATCTCACAGACCTCAATAACTACAGACCAATTTCCATTCTTCCGGTATTGTCCAAATTACTTGAAAAAATTGTGAGCACCCAGTTAAGAGAATACCTAGAAGCTAATAATCTTCTAAACTCAACGCAGTCTGGTTTCAGAGCAAAACACAGTACCATTACAGCTCTTGCAAAAGTCACCAATGACTGGCAACTTGAATTGGACAAAAAAAATTGTGTATGTGCTGTTTTCTTAGATCTAAGTAAGGCCTTTGATACGGTTGACCACGACCTGCTCCTCTCATCATTGAGGTCAGTTGGACTTGACACCAAATCCATTAGATGGTTTAATAATTATCTTTCAGGAAGAACCCAGCAGGTAAAGGCCGAAGGAGATATATCCCCATTCAGACCACTTCAAAGAGGAGTACCACAAGGATCTATCCTTGGCCCTATCCTATTTGCAATATATATCAACAACATTGACATAAATCTTACCAAAGCCACTGTACACCTGTTTGCTGATGATACAGTACTGTACGTCAGTCACTCTTCTCCTGTAACAGCCTGCAAAGAATTACAAGCAGAATTCGACCTGCTGCAACATCAACTGCTGGGAAAGAAACTACTATTGAATGCAAAAAAAACCAAGGCAATGTTTTTCTCCCCTCAGGTGAAGACAGGATACTCTATCCCTATCGACTTTCCTAAACTATCCACTGCCCTTGGTGAAAACCTAGATTATGTCACAAAATTCAAATATCTGGGGGTATGGCTAGATAATAGGTTAGACTACCTAGAGCATTTGGAAGAACTGCTAAAAAAACTCAGACAAAGACTTGGACTTTACTACAGAATAAAGCACTTCCTTACAAGTGATTCAAAAAAGAAGATGGTCCAGGCCACTTTCCTCTCAGTACTAGATTATGCTGACTTCTTATATAGTCGCTGCCCTACTGTATGTTTGAACAAAATAGATATACTATATCACAGAGCTTTGAGGTTCATCACAGACCTACCTTACAGCACTCACCACTGCCTGCTATACTCTGCAGTGGGATGGACTTCGCTTCAATCTAGAAGAGACAGAAATGCAATACTATGGACCTACAGAGCAATATCACAGCAGCTTCCAAAATATATCTCTGACTGTTTTCTACCAGCCACATCAAGTAGTTATGCATTAAGAAGTCTGAACCTCATTACCCTCAAGGTGCCTAAATTCCACTCCCGACATGGCAGATATGCAGTTAGCTATGTGTTATCCACTCTATGGAACACAATGCAGAAGACATTGAAAGTGAAGAAGATTATATCTATTACAGCCTTCAAATATCTATATAATAGGATTTTCAAAGAAAAATGTAACTGCTTCCACCAATACTAGATTAACCTTCCATTTATAGACAGATAGGATAAGCTTACCAGCACCCTATGTGAAGTTACCCTATAGTTCACAAACCAGTGCCTTAATCCATTCTCTATACCTTTTAATATTCTTAATCTCTTTAACACTTTCAGCTCCTACCTCTCCAGCCTGACCCTCTCCTCTTCCCCCCCAGACCTACTCTAGATCCCCTTATTGCACCAACTCTTATGATTCCTCCCCCACCCTGTCCCCTACCCCTGACCATTACTTCAGGTATACTTCCTACCTATCCCCACACCCTGTCCCCTACCCTGACCATTACTTCACGTATACTTCCTACCTATCCCCTTGTCACTGTTCC
The DNA here is from genome assembly GCA_016271365.2 of Neoceratodus forsteri. NCBI lineage: Eukaryota > Metazoa > Chordata > Ceratodontiformes > Ceratodontidae > Neoceratodus > Neoceratodus forsteri. Next base: position 1,149,916,169 of record CM057455.1, on the reverse strand, counting down.
TGCCAACTCCGCCAGCCACGAACCCTCCTTTGTAGTTATATCTTCCAGCTATCCATACATCCTGTCATCTTAGTTTAAAAATTATCTAAGTAATTCTCTGATACTTTCAACCCTTCATCAAAAGGTGACAGTATTAAAGTGTTTCCCATTACCTATTTTAGCAAGCTGGCTACCTCATGAATCTTGTATATATGTATTATATCCTTGTTTTTCTAACATATCAATTTACGTGTTATGTATTTGATATATTGTTTCATTTCTGTCTTCTCAAAAATTGTGTATATTCTGATTGTCATATTTCTAGGATTTGACGTATTACTCTCACTTCTGTCTTCTCAAAGTTGTGCATACTCTGAATGTTATATTTCATGTAAATTGAACCTTGACCTTACCAGGTCCATCTTGCAAATGAGCTTTGCTCAATGATGTTCGCCTGGATAAATAAAGATTTGATTGATTGATTGATTGATTAAATAGTGAACTCTGGCAAACTGGAAGGACCTTTGATCTTTTTCTGCCATCCATTGTCTGTTTCTATGCTTCTGTTTTACCTGGTATACCTCCCTTTCTTCTTTTGTTTCCTTATGCCTCCTGAATACCACCCTTTTTTCCCTCATCACTTTTGCCACTTCCCTAGAGAACCATAATGGTCTCTTTTTCCTTCTGCTTTTACTCTCTTCCTTTATGCAGAGATGGTTGCCTTAATTATTCCTTCCCTTATTTTCCCCACTGTGCCTCTACCCCTCCCTGGCAATGCCCCACCCACTATGAGGCAGTCTGAAATTTCTTTAAAATATGTCCTCCTAAAGTCCAGGACCCTCATCCTCATCTGGTTTACCTTTGTTTAAATCTTAATGTTAAACCACGCTATGCAGTGATCATCGGTACCAAGCAGACTGCCCAGTGTGATGTCCACAGTGCCATCCCAGTTTGTAAGCACAGGTCCAACACCACACTGTCTCTAATGAATTATTTGACTAGCTGACTGAGAAAAGTCCCTTGTTAGGAGTCAAGCATGGCCTTGCTCCTTACCAAAGCTGCATTTGGAAGACTCCAATCCACATCTGGCAGACTGAAGTCCCCAAGTAGCAGCATCTCCCCCTTGCTTGCTATCCTGATGATGGCTTCCCCAAGCACCTTATCCAACTCCTCTCCCTGTGCTGGAGGTCTGTATACCAGCCCTGTATGGATAGCAGCCCCAGTACCTATTGCTAGGATGACCCACAGTACCTCCAGCCCTTCGTTTTCCTCTGGGTGCCCCAGTACTAACGTGGCCTTGATTTCCTCCCTCACGTATACTACAACCCCTTCTCCCTTCCCTATCTCTCCTAAACAGAGTAGCCCACTATGGCCATGTCCCAGTTATGGCTATCAGTGCACCACGACTCCAACATGGCCACCAAATCCAGGCTAACCTCTGTCATGATGGCCTCCAGGTCTGGAACTTTATTTCCAAAACTCCTTGCATCGATGCACATGACTTTCTGTACCTTATTGTGCTGTTCACTGAAGCTCCCCAAGACCCCTTGTTCCCTTGTTACCTTCTCAGTTACCTGTCTCCATTGCTCCTTTCTTCTTTCTTTTCTGATTTATATACCCTCTTGTCCTCTGCCTTCCTCCCCCCATCTTCCTGCACCCATGCACTGGGGGAGCTTACTCCCGTGGGCTATCAGTTCCTACTGGTTCATCAGCTCAGGGCATAATTGTTGCCGTCCTTGGTTTTACAGCCTCACACTACAATATATCCCATAATAAAACTGGAAGTTTAAATCTTTGAGACAGTTTCCTCCATAGAGCTATAACACATTGGACTTTAAGTCCTCTATGTCAGGACCTCACAGGAAACTTTTGCTATGATGAGGAACTGTCCATGTTGCCTAAAATAACATGAGCGGACCCCCCATCCACTTTAGTTCCTGCCATCAATGAATAGAGTTCCAGGCATTCACCAGTGACAGAACTGGGGCTGCTCCAACCGATCATACATGGAGTGGCGGGGGGGGGGGGATACAGGAGCACCTGCTCACCCAGGAAAAAAAGACAAAGCAGTGCACAGCAAAAAGCCTACCAAAGGGAGCCCCCACACACACACACACACAGGGAAATGGAGGATGGGGAGAGCATGGCTTTATGGAGGAGATTCTCTTAAAGATGTACTTCACTGATCAATAATGAACCTGTCTTCTTTGAGGATATCTCCTCCATAGAGCTATAACACATTGGACAATTCCCAAAACAGTACAAAACTCCACAAGGGAGGCCAGGAATATATGAGAACAGCTTATCAGAGCTGTTTCCCCAGGAGAACTGCAAGGTCCAACATAGCTGTGCTATGGGAGCTCAAGCCTGAACTGTACTGCTCAGTGAAGGTATGGATCTGGTGCCAGGTTGTAGCTCTGCAAAGGTCAGAGGCAGAGACTGCCTAGAAATGAGCCAAAAAGGTAACCACACTACTTCACAGTTCGGGCCCTGAGACTGTGGCACAATCTACCGCAACATCTAGTGGATATCATGGTATTCGATAACTTTAAGACAGAACTTGATAAGTACATAAAAAAGTCTAAGGAAATGATGACACATGGTGTGGGAGACAGTCTCGATGGGCAAAAAGCCTTCTTCTGTCTATTTCACCAAGTAATACCGAGTAATAAGTCTGGTGACATGACATGTCATAGTGTGAGGGAAATCCTGACAGCCTGTTTGTCACAGAACAGGATAAGTAGAAATCCCCTTGGAAAGATACTGTTTTGAGGCAGGCCTACCCATCTGCTGGAGCAAATGACACAAACCACTGCAAGGACTCACAAAAATCCTTGGTACTCACCATATAATAGCAGAGCACCCTATGGACAGCAGAATGTAACAACACCTCACCAGAAGTCTACAAGGAGGGAAAAAAAATAAAGAAAATCAGCTAACAGATTCAAAGTGAAATCAGACACCACCTTGGCTCAGAATTTAGGGTGGGTAAACAGAGCAGCTTGGTCCTTGTGGAACTCCAGGAATGGAGGATCCCTGACCAAGGCCTAAAGGTTAGAGACCTGCCTCGCTGAAGTGATGGCAACCAAGAACAGGGCTTTTCTGGACAGAAACTTTGTCACAGGAGGCTGCTGGTTCAAAAGGTGCTCAAATCAAAGGGAACTGAAGGGCTCAGTGGCTTGGTAGTAGGTTAAAGAGCCTTTCACCTCTAGGTCAAGGGTTCAAATCCAGCGCAGGTCAGTAACAGTCAAAAGTCATTATCACCTAAAGGCTGTTCAGTGGCCTATGTGAAATGAGTTGTGGTGGTCACAGTCCATTTCCCAGTGGATAGGTATCCACATCACAACACCAACAACACAACTGGCAATAATTGGTACCTTTGTTGGCAGTCTCATATGAGAGGCCAAGGGCTAAATGGGCATGGAGTCTAAACTACCCTCTCACCTACATGATGGGCACTCCATGGCAGGGTTGAGGCACATTGGCAGGGCAGTGTGAGGAAGTTTTCATCTTGTCATTGATTGCCTATGCTGTCCTTGCCATGTGGATAAGTAGAGGACTTCAAGTTTCAGTGCTATCAATCTAGCACCTGTCAAGAGCACTAAAATTCACAAGCAGAAAAAAAAACATTAAAAAGAAATGTGCTCTAGTCAAAGACATAGGCATGAACATCTGATCCCAGTTTGGAACCAACCTGCAGACTGGTGGGAAAACATGCAGGAGCCCTTTTAGGAACATTTAACTATGCCACAGGCTTGCTGTGCACAGATGGTGGAATGCAGAGATATCACAAAGCTGAACTTTCACAGAGGAGTACTGAAGACAAGAATGGGACATTGAGATGAGGTAATCCAGTACATGTTACACTAGACATGTGAATGAATCCAGTGATCTAGTATTGCAATGGATACTAAAATGGGTCCACTTCGGAGATTTGGTGTGGCAGGCGGAGGGCTTTCTTGCCTTTTAAAATACCACAGAAACCTCCTCTAACATCCTGAACTGGGATGCCTCTATGATTTCAGGAGCCAGGCATGAGCTGTAGGGAAGGAAAGTGCAGGTGCAGGTGTGGTGTGACACAAAGCCTGGATGACAAGGCTGGAGGTACAGCAGAGCTACCACCAGCTCCCGCAGGAGAAGTAACCATAATTGTCTGAGCCACAGAGGGGCCATCAGCATCAGTTTGGCTGGTTCCTGTAGAAGCTTGATTAAGACTTGGTGAAACAGAGGGAAAGGGGGAAGATGTAGAGGGATTTCCCTGTCCATGAGAGGGACAACACATGCCAGAAAACTCCAGGCCTTGGAATGTGTAAGCAAAACAGTGCAATTTTGCATTGGTTGGGGATGCAAAACGGTTCTACTCTGGCCTGCAGCACTTTGCAAGCAGCTCACCGACCACCTTCTGCAGCAGTTTCAATTCATGAGGGTTCACTACTAAGTGGCTGAAACCATATGCCTGCACATTTACTACCTCGCCATGTGTACTGCCACTAGATGTATGCCATGAGAGATTTCCCATTCCAAAAATCCACATTGCCTCTCAGCAGAGAGGTTAGGAATATGTGCTCCATTGCTTGTGCACATAATAAACCATGCTCTATGAATAGAGATGTGTCCCGAGTATGAGAGGCTTTGGCCTGATGGACATATATGACTGCTTCATCACCAGCACATTTATGTAAAGGTCCCTTTCTAGTGGAGACCAGACCTTCTGGTGAAGCAAAGTGGCAAGGAAAAATAGTTTTCACTGATCCAATGTTCACTCTTGACTGCGGGAGAAAAAGAACTGATGTAGATGGGCCAACCCACAAGATATAGGCGATGCCATTAATTGCCAACATGCATGGTACTCCATCATTTTAAAAGCTTCCCGTGAGGTCCTGACATGAATGGCTTACAGTCCAGTGTGTTAAGACTCTATGGAGAAGATAACTGCTGAGAAGATCCATGGAGTCTGAATGCAGTTAAACTTTTAGTTACAACATTTCAGATATTAATTTCAATTTTGCAATTCATGTAACTCTCACAACCTGATAGAAACATAGAAACAGAGAATTTGATGACAGATAAGGACCGTTTGGCCCACCCAGTCTGCCCTTTTTTCCCCTACCCACATTGTTTCCACAGACCATACTTGATCTATCGCTCTTTCTCCCTACCCCCTTCCTTTCTACTATGATTCTCTTGTGTCTGTCCCATGCATTCTTGAACCCCACCGCTGTCTTCATACCCACCACCTCCACTGGAAAATTGTTCCAGGAATCCACCACTCTTTCTGTAAAGAAGTACTTCTTAACATCTCTCCTGAATCTACCCCCTCCAGCTTCATAGCATGTCCCCTTGTTCTTGAGCACCATTTCTTCTGAAAAATATTTCCCTCCTGTACATTATTTACCCCTGTGAGGTACTTAAAGGTCTCTATCATATCCCCCCTCTCCCTCCTCTCTGCCAGGGTGTACATATGGAGGTCCTTTAGTCTTTCCCTGTAGGGCTTTTGATGCAGACCCTGCACCGTTTTAGTCGCCCTCCTCTGGACAGCCTCCATTCTGTCTATGTCCTTCTAGAGATGTGGTCTCCAGAACTGCACACAGTAATGGTGGGGTCTTACCAAAGATCTATACAGAGGTAACACCACCTCCCTCTTTCTGCTGGTGATATTGCCAAGTTGAACAAGAGTAGAAAACAATACTGTATATCAAATGATTGAAATTAAAAAAAACAGGACTTTCAGCATAAACAGTGGCAGGAAATGTTTCAGGTCATTCAAGAAAATGATAATAAAACATTTTGGAAAATGGTGGCTAAAGGCGTTAATGAGTTACAGCCATCATTGGCAGTACATATACCTAAAGAAACATGGATTGAACATTTCAAATCAATCTTTACTGAAATAGAATTTGAGGATATGGATATGGATTCAAATTCAAATTCCATAACATACCGAAAATTCACCACCAATTGTTTCATTAAAAATATAATTGCCTCCCAGAAACCTAACAAGCTGGCTTTACTGTTAAAAACTGTGCAATCTGCCTACCCACTAAGATCCGCTGATGAAATCTACCTTGTTCCACCAAACTGCAACACTAAAATGGATGAAAATGCCTTCTCTGTCAGCGCTTTGAAGGTGTAGAACTCCCTTCCGCTGGCTCTCAGGAACTCCTAAACCCCTCAAAGTTTTAAGCTGGAACTAAATAGGGTTCTTGCCAGTTCTGAACCCTGCTCCTGTGGGGGTACCCACTCACTTGCCTGACCCTCTAATCTACTCTGCCCTGGCACTTGTTCCCATCCTGATCTCCCCATACCATTTAATTTTCCCCTTGCATCCTCTATCGAATGTGTTGAAACATTGCCTATGCTGCTGTACTGTGCCACGTTTACATTATTTGATTGCCTGACTCTCGCTTCTTTTGTTGTTACCATGACTGTATGTTCTTGGCAAATTGCACTACTTGTTATCTCCTTATCTAATTTGTTTGTATTCATTGTTGTTTCCCAACTATGTATGTACCCTCCTCTTGGGCCATGCCTGAAAATAGGCAGCTTTGCTGTCTAGCGCACCTTCCCAGTCAACAAAAACTAAATAAATAAATTTAATCAAGATTATGGGGTCACTTCATTGACCCCAATAATAATTATGGAAATCAAAGTTGAAATCTCTAAATTTAAAAATAACAAGGCCCTCGGTCCTGATTTTATCCCCCTCCCAAAAAATCTACAAAGAACACAGGGACTTTTGGATCCCTCTATTGACTTTTTTCTTTACTCTGTGTTCAACTTATGTTCAACGTATAAATATACTCGCATCTCTTCGACCAAAAACATAATTGTCCATAAAAAGGGAACTGTTTATGACCCTTCCGATTTCTGTCCCATCCGGTTACTGAATATTAGTTCTAAAATTGTTGCTAGGATACTATTAGATAATCTAACCAAATGGATGGATACTAATTCAATTCTTTCACCTTGGCAGACTGGGTTTAGACAAGGATTTTCAACTATTGATAACATCTATAACCTTACACATCTAATAGAAAAATATGTTCATGTAAGGAAAATTAAGTTACTTGCCCTATTTGTTGATTTTTCCTCGGCATTTGATTCAGTAAATAGGGAAAAGGTATGGAAAATCTTGATTGATAAGGGTATCGATCATTCTCTACTAGTGATGATATGTTTATGATATTCCAACACCTCAACTACTATTAGATATGATAATAAAGGTAACTTAACACACTATTTTCCAACACATTGAGGAGTTAATCAGGGGTGCCTGCTAGTGCCCTCTTTATTCGATATATATATAAATAAATAATCTACTAGAATAGAATGAGTCAGCCCATTTGGATTCCCCTAAAATTAATAAGCAACCTTTCCACACCATGGCTTTTGCAGATGATGTGGCAATTTTTTCACTAACAGAATCTGATCTACAAAAAAAATTTAAATATTTCACCACAAATGTAAACAACTTGAACTAAAAATAAATGTAAGAAAAACTAAGGCCTTGATATTTGGAAAAAAAATTAAAAAAAATCATAACCATCCTAAATTTTTCTTGGAAACTGAAAAAAATAGGTACAGTAAAGGAATACTCCTACTTAGGTATCAAATTTGTCATCTCAACTAATTGGGCACAACACACAAAAGATCAAACTAAAAAAGCCAAATTGGTAGCCAAAGCACTATTAAAATTCAATTATAAATATGGTGGAAATGCCGTTATCCCAGTTGTTAAAGCAGGGGAGGCTGAAATAAATCAGTTGTTTATATATGGTGCAGATGTGTGGGGATCCTATAATCAGATCATTTGGAAAAATCACTTTCTTTCTACTGTAAAGCTTTGTTAAGAGTACCAAAGTCGACCTCTAATGCCATGATGAGAGCCAGCTTAGGCAGAATATCTATAAAAATGATTAAAGACCTTTCCCTAGTAACATGCTGGTTACAGCTAATCAGTAATACAAATAATAACTTACCTAGGTTATGCATAAAAGAAAAGACAAAATGGTCTAATGAGTGTCTAAAATCTAAATGGTTGGATTCTTTAAAAAAATATATTGACCCAAATAAACATGCAGCATTTATGGAAATATTTTAATAGAAATATTGACATGTCTCTACAATATAGAACCTGTATTTGAAATAAAAAAAAAAAAATTTAAAAAGGGCTGAAGCCTTAGATATGGAGACCATAAAAAAAGCAGAAATATGCACCATGGTTTAGGGAGAATAAAATGGCACATTCACTGGAAGACTACTTAGCTCTTCCCATATAACCAGGAGATAGAAAATTAATAACTTAGATAAGGTTTGAACTCATTACCTGTAAATATATATATTATAATAAAAACAATATCAACAAATAAAGGTGAAACAAATCATTTTTGTGCTTGCAATTAGAGGTGGGTGAAGTGGATGAAATTCGCTCTGCGAAGCAATTCGCGGAGTGGTTGGAATCCGCGAAGTACTCCGCAACGCGAAGCGGAGTACTTTGCATTATAATGAGGCCCGCAAAGTTATTAATTTCAATGCACTTTGCGTTACTCCACCTTCCCCAACCACTCCTGTGCCTATTTTTAGGTGAAGTGAAGTACATTGATTCCAATGTACTTTGTATCACTTCGCATTGTTTTGGGGGCTCCAAGGCGAATTTGCATTGATTCATGGGATTGCAGGTCACATGGGCTCTAGATTGTTCTGCACAGCCTCTGTTCTGTGTAGTGTGTGTGTGTGTGTGTGTGTGTAGTGGTAGCTGGAGACTGTTTGCTGTCAGAGCTCTGTGATTCAAACCCTATAAAAGCTGTTAAAAAAGCATTTTTGAGTGTTTTTTTTGGCTCAAAACATAGTACATCGATTGTAGGAAGCCCTCCTGTACTCATATCATTGAGTGTTTATTGTTTGTGTGTGGATTTTGAATGTTAATTTTGAACTTTCAGTCTGTGTACTGAGAGACACTTGAAGTGTGCTTTGGGGGAGGGGCATATCTGTGTGGTGTAGATAGATTAACTGGGAGAAAAAGGCAGACTTTCTGTTTTGGTTATATTTTTCTTGTATAACTGTGTTAATGTATGCGCAGTAATATTTTAATTAATTTTTTACATTTTTTTGCTGATTGTTGAGGTGCAACAGTGTATAATTTCAGTGTGTTTAAAAGAGTTGGTTTTATTAATGAAGTTTTCAATTTGCTGTGCATTACTTGTGTGAGTGTGAGTGTGTGTGTGTGCAACGTGTGTCATTAAATCAGACACATTTTATTGTGCCACACAGTAATTGCAGCAGTGTAAACCTGCTATCCACTGCACCTGCGTGATTTTTTTGGACTGCTTTGTGGTATCTTTTCTGGTAGTGGACTGTTACTGCAGTGCACTGCCCCCCCCAACCGGCAAAAGACATTCTTTTCCAGATTTGGATTTGTGACTTGTGAGCACTGGTTAGGTGTTGTGCCTTTGCGTCTGCATCTCTTGAGTGCGCAGCACAATCTTAATCTGTCTGTGTGTTTGCACCTCTTTAGGGTCCAATCTCCATCTGTAACTTAAGTCACAACTGTTTGTTTGGCTTCCCTTCAGAGTACTGGTGTGGTGCATATCTCTGCGTGAACATTGTACTCATTGATGTGCATTTTTAAGTCAGGGCGATCATCATGAGTCACTCATGATACAAATCGCATTCTTTATCTTCATGGTCACAATTTATGAATCACAAAACTGTACTTTTTTTGTAGTTAGTTGCATGTAAGCCTGTTTTGTAGTATCTCGGGTCTCGGCTTCAATCACCATTGTACTCATTGATATGAGTTTTCAAATCGGGTAGTTTTGTGTGGTACAGGTTAGGGAAGTACAGCCATAGGTATTCGCATTCCCGTACAGTTTATTATCATTGGTCATGTCACACCAGACACTCACGCGACTCCGACTCTGAGACAAATCACGTTCTTCATCTTCACGGTTACAATTCACGATCAAGAATCACAAAACTGTAAGTTTTTTTTGTAGTTAGTTGCATGTAAGCCTGTTTCGTAGTATCTCGGGTCTCGGCTTCAATCACCATTGTACTCATTGATATGAGTTTTCAAATCGGGTAGTTTTGTGTGGTACATATCAGGAAAGTACAGCCATAGGTATTCACATTCCGATACAGTTTATTATCATTGGTCATGTCACACCAGACACTCATCACAAGGCAAATCACATTCTTCACGAATCACAGCAGTAAAAGACATTTTTTCAGTTCTGATGGTACGCTGAAGACCTGTAAAGATGACTAAAACATTGATGAATCTTTTTTAACTTTTTTTAAATAATGCCCCCCCCCACAAAAAAAATTACTTACCTTCACTGGCTTGACAGTATTCCAACGCCAACATTCCTCATCAAGCCAAGAAATGCACAGCCCAAGTTTGACTATATGACCTGTGATACAAAACAAAAGCAATGATTACATGTATATATAGAAAAATATATCACATATATATATATATATATATATATATATATATATATATATGAACATTTAAGGTCAGGTTCTGTGGAAAACCATGATGGCGCCAGTTACATTAACTTACCAAGGGAAGTATTAGTGTACACACAGAGGGCATCCTCCCTGTTGGGGGTCAGTGCAGCAGACATTGGGCAACCAACAGCTTCATCACATCATCAGGATTAACTCAATGGTTGGGTCATCCTTCTAGCACATCATTTGGCAAGACACTGTGCATCAGCCCAGTCACATCAAGAAGCATTACATGAAATTCCAACAGCAGCAGCAGGGGACATACTGTAGTTCTTATTGGAGTGTGTGCACATATGACTGAGTGTGCCATTAATTCTGGGAGACTTTGCATTTGTTGTTATGCTCTCATTTCTCTTCATCTGGACTGGAGAATTTTCTGGAGACAAGACAGTAGCATTTTGGGGATGCACATTAATTCTGGGGACTGTGTGTGAACACTGCGTGCATGACTGAGTGTGCCTTTATGTAATTCCCTTCCTTATTATATTCCAACTTCATAAAGTCTATTTCCAAAAATAAATCATTTTAGTGGTCTCAGTAATGCTTACTTTCTGTTGTGGAGTGTTTGTTAAAAAGTAGGACTAAGTAGTGCAATAATACTCTGCTAAACAGCTTGTGTGCAGTGTACTGCCCTGTGTGTGCACACACAGTGTCCAAGTTCTTGCAAATATATATATGATGACTTGTTCCACTGTTTATGGTATAAAGAATAAAGATAAGAATATATAACATATATTTTGGTTGTACCATCAGCAGCAGTGGTCAAAGTCATATAATATGTTTTCAGAGGGCTCGTTGGGCAGTGTGCACCTCAGTCACAATGCACACAGGAGATTTAGCAGATCATAGCACTGCTCATGCCTGCTTTTCAACAAACCCTACCAGACAGAAACGAAATACTGCTGAGGCTCCCAAAATATTTCATGGTGTATAGACATTATAAAGTCGGAATATATAACAGGTCCAGTCCACTACCACCACGCAGCGCTAACACTGGCTTGCTGCAAAACTGCCACTGCCAGTCTAAACCAGAAAGCTATCACTCCAGACCAAAAAATGCAAAGAAGAAATGTTCACTGCTGCGAATTTCTTGGTGGAAAAACAAGACACACAAAACTGACCTCTGTGGTTCAGCACATAGGCCTTCATTATGGAGGCCCCCAAAAGAAGGCCTAACCACCAAAACACAAGGGTCATTTCTGTGCTTTGTTTTGCCAACAATACATTAGCAGTACCAGACTGTGAAAATTTTTTCTTTGCATTTTGGGGTCTGGAGTGCTGGCTTTCTGGTTTAGACTGGCAGTGACAGTTTTGCAGCAAGCTGCTCTACACCAGCACACGACCCGGCCGCAGTGTTAGCGCAGTGTGTTGGTAGTGGACTGGACCTGTTATATATTCCGACTTTGTAATGTCTGTACACCATGAAATATTTTGGATGCTTCAACAATATTTAATTTCTGTCGGGTAGAGTTTGTTGAAAAGCAGGATTGAGCAGTGCTATGATCTGTTAAACCTCATGTATGTGCACTGTGGCTGAGGTGCACACTGCCCATCAAGCACTCTGAAAACATATTATATGATTTTGTCCACTGCTAATGATGGTACAAATAAAATATACGTTATATATTCTTATCTTTATTCTTTATACCATAAACAGTGGAACAAGCCATCATATATATGTTTGCAAGAAGCTGGACAGTATATGCATAGGACAGTGCACTGCTCACATGCTGTTTAGCAGAGTATTGTTGCACTGCTCAATCCTACTTTTTAACAAACACTCCATGACAGAAAGTAAGCATTACTGTGGCACCAAAAATATTTCAGGGTAAACATTCTTAAGTAGGAATATAACAGGGCCACAAGAAGCACACTGCACTATGTAGACGGCTGCTGATACACGATACCTGGCTCCAAAAGTGCAAGGCAAACACACAAAGCCACCACTCTATATGAATACATGCCAAAAAAAAATGTTCAATGCTACTGCAACTTTATTGATGGCAAAACAAGGCACACAGAAATGCCCACTGTGCTTTGATGCTTAGGCCTTCATTACGGGGCACACTAATGAAGGCCTAACCGCCAAAGCTCAAGGGTCATTACTGTGTGCCTTGTTTTGTCATAAATACAGTTGCACTAGCAGTGAAAATATTTTATTGGCATCTATTCGTGTCGAGTTATAGTTTCTGGTTTTGTTAAGTTGGAATATAATGAGGGCAAGGACAGCCCTTTTTTACTTCATTTTATTTCACTTGTTTTTGAGCATGGTTATCAGCATTAAATTACGGGAGTTAGGTGGTCACGTGATGCAGAGACACCGGTGACGGGCTTTCCTGAAGCTCCCACTTGCCACCCGATTAAATTCATCTTTGCCTCATCTAAAACCCGATTTGACTAAAAGCCTATCTTTATAAGAGTCTCCTCCAACTACAGCTCTTAATTGGGGCACTCCAACGGAATCTATTCGGTAGCATCCAGCACCTCGAGGGAATGGAAGCTGAGATGAAGCAGGCCGGAGTCAGACATACTCCGCCTACATCACCCGAGAAGTCGGCTAAAAAGGCTAAGAACCAGAATCAAGGGCAGGCAGCCAGACATAATTCGCCTGGGATCACTGCTAATTTGCTCACAGAGGATCGTTTTTTGGAAGAGCTGCTTCCTTTCCGTGAAACGCTTCAAGATATATCTACAGAAGTGAAGTCTATCAGGAGTGACCTCGGAGCTCTTTCTTGTAAAGTAGGAGACATGGAGGTTAGAGCATCCTCGTTGGAAAACTGGAAGGAGAGAATGGATCCAGAGATAGTGAAGCTTCGCCAGCAGGTGCACAAACTTCAGCTGAAAACAGAAGACCTGGAAGGCAGAAGCAAGAGAAACAATATCCTAATCATCAGTCTACCTGAATCAGAAGAGGAAGGGGACATCATCACCTTTATCCAGAGACTGTTAAACAAGATCATAGGACCCTCGCCAATTAGCCAGCAGTACCATATTGAGAGGGCTCACCGGTCCCTAAAACCCAAACCCCAACCTGGAGCACCCCCCCGGCCTATTATAATTAAATTTCTCAGCTATATTGAGAAACAGCATGTTCTTGTGAAGTCGAGAGAGTTGGATGCGATTTATTGGGACAATGTGAAACTCCGCATCACTCAGGATTTACCTTATGAGACCCGACAAAAGAGAGCAGCTTTTCACCCGATTGTGAAAAAATTAATAGCGGCAGGCATTAAATTTGGGATGAATTACCCGGCTCGTTTGAAGGTTTCACTGGAGGGGCGTCTGGACCACCTACGAGTCTCCCGAAAAAGCGCTGACAGAGCTTACTGCGAAACTCCCTAACTTGTTCAAAGAGGACTGAACTTATGTCTGGGACTTGATTTAAATTGAAAGAGTTTCTCTTTTCTTTTCTGGCTTTTTTCTTCTGGTCATCAAATTGTATAAGTCGTTGTGACTTCTTACCTGGGGTTGCTGTTCTGGCTGGGGTTGTGGGATTGGTCGGGTGACTCGCGGGGAGACCGGGTCGAGGCCTGGTGGGCCTGGTTGGGCGTTGGGTGGAGTGCGGCCTAGTTTGAGAGAGGAAATTGGTTGATGGAACTCACCTTACAGGGAGGTGTTTCCGCCTGACTCCTTTTAGGACGGACAGCTGGTTCCTGAGGGGTGTTCTCCACTTCTACCTTCCTGTGGGTGCGAAAACTTTCGTGGGGGGGTCTCGTTTGGCTGTTCGGGGGAGTTTAGTGTGGGGTCAGAGTGACTGGGGAGACACGAATATCAGTAGGAACCTCCGTTGGAGTAATGTGTGTATTAAATATCTGAGTTGGTTAGTAGAAGCACCACTCTGCCTTCATGATGTTAAAATAGGTTCAGCTTGACCTTGGATAGTTTGACAGATAGGGGTAACATGATATCAGGAGGGCTACATGTGGGTCTAGGGCAGGATGTATATGGTTTCCTTTTTTCTTTTCTGGAATCTTGGGGGTGGGGGTGGGAGAACGGGGGATGGACAGCCACTGGGGAAATGCATCATGGTCTAAATATGGGATGCGGATTCACCCGGCTCAGGACCTTCCTTTGTGGATTTCTGGTTATTCAGACTTGGATATACAGTATTAGAGGGTATAGGAGAGTTGAATTAAACTATAGCTGGCTCTGGTCAAACCCTGAGCGGGGGATCCTGGGGGGGGGTCTCTTTTGAATCAGATTCAGGGCTTAGGTTGTAATTTGCTTATGTTATTGGGGTATAATGTATAGGTTTTATGGGCTAGTTTATATTGGGTTGTCATGGGAGGAGATGGGAGGGGGTATAGAGCCAATTTTCCAGGTACAAATTGCTTCTGGCTATTAACCAATGTAGGTAGAAGTATCATGCTCTCAGATTTTACTTAGATGCATTCTCATGTACAGTTATGAATATTCAGGTTGGGGGTTGGGAGGATTTGGGTGGTGCCATCCTGGGTGGGACCATTTGAGTACAGCGGGTCCTTGGCTGTTTTCTCGGGTTTTTTTTCTCCCTTTTTAGCCCAAGATGGCTAGGCATTGTATTAAAGTGGCCACTTGGAATGTCAGAGGTATAAGAGCCGGGGTTAAAAGAACCCAGATCTTGCTAAATTGCTCCCTTCTCGATATCAACATTATTTTTTTGCAGGAAACTCACTTGTTAGTATCAGAGAATAAGGAGTTATGTCGTCAGGGGTTTTCTCAGGTTTTCCTCTCTGAAGGCACTTCAGCTAGTAGGGATGTGGCTATTTTGATTAAAAGAAGTATCCCTTTTGTTGCGGAAGAGTGCTCCAAAGACCAGGAGGGTAGGTTTGTTTAAGTTAATGGTTCGCTTAACAACACGAAAGTGGTTTTAGGGGCAATTTATGGTCCAGTGGGTGGAGACCCTAAATTTTTTATGCAATTGGCTGACAAGCTGAGCAGTTTTCTTCCGGCCACATTTATTTTGGGAGGGGATTGGAATGTTACCCCAACACAAGACTTAGACAGAACCTACAGAATTAAAAAACCTCCTTCACCTTCTCAAATAGCTCTCAAAGACTTTATGAACTTAACAGGTTTATGTGATCCCTGGAGAGTCTTGAACCCCACTAACCGTGGCTACTCCTTCTACTCCCAAATCCATCGGTCATGGTTTAGGTTGGATTATATATTAATTAGCTCCTCTCTTCTGGTCAATGTTTCTCATTCTGGTATAGAGCCAATCGTGATTTTGGACCACTCTCTGGCGTGGATCAAGCTGTCCCCCGGCCCGCCTGGTCAGAGAGATACTACTTGGAAGCTCAATTCTCAACTTTTGAAGGATGACCATACTGTCTCTCATATTAAATCCTTGATCTTGTCTTTTCTCAAACTTAACCAAAGTTCGGTAGTAAGAGAGGATTTAATCTGGTGTTCTCTAAAGTGCTTCCTCAGGGGGGAGTTTATAAAAATGGCCTCCGGGAGGAAAAAGATGAGAGGGGCCAAGATTTCCTCTTTATCTGGCCAAATTAAAAGTGCCGAGGAGACATTTTCCCTCTCCAACTCTCAAGTAGACTTTGAGAAACTTTGTAAACTCAAGA
The DNA here is from genome assembly GCA_016271365.2 of Neoceratodus forsteri. Classification (NCBI taxonomy): domain Eukaryota; kingdom Metazoa; phylum Chordata; order Ceratodontiformes; family Ceratodontidae; genus Neoceratodus; species Neoceratodus forsteri. The sequence continues at coordinate 1,149,900,120 of CM057455.1, read as the reverse complement.
ATGAATACGAAGGTTTAATACAAGAAAAAACAGAGTATGTCATCCTCAAAACTAAAACTCGTTATCTCGACCAGGGGAGACCCGGTAGAATGCTCGCTCTTAGACTCAGGGAGGCCGAGAGTTCTAGACTGATCCCCGCTCTAGAGGCACCGGATGGGTCAATCAGAACCTCTCCAAGGGATATTGGGCAGATCTTTGAATCCTTCTATAAAGATTTGTATGGGGCTGGTTCCTCTCAGTTATCCTGTCCAGAGATAGAAAGATTTTTGGACAAGATCTCCTTCCTTGTTTGCAGGTGCAACAGTGCGACCTACTAACCAACCCTATTACTTTGAGGAGATAGAGGAGGCCATTAAGGAATTACCCCTGGATAAATCCCCCGGACCTGATGGGTTCCCTCCAAATTTTTATAAAACCTTCATTAAAGAGATATCTCTTCCCCTTTTAAGGCTGTTCAAATATATGCTTTCCTCAGATTCCTTAGATTCCACATTATTAGAGGCCATAATCATTTTAATCCATAAGCCGGACAAACCCCAGTTGGAACCAGCTAGTTACCGACCCGATATCATTGTTAAACTATGATATTAAGATTTTGACTAAGATCCTCTCTCAGAGGATCAAGCAAGTATGGCAGGTACTGTTGAGTCCTGAACAAGTGGGATTCGTTCAGGGTAGATCAGCGGCAGATCACTTGCGCTTGTTAGCCCATATCTTTCAGGAATCACAGATGTCCCAAGTTCCCATGGCGTTGGTTGCTTTAGATGCCGAGAAGGCTTTTGACCGGGTTAATTGGGACTTCCTGTGGGCCACTCTGGCAAGAATGGGTTTCCCATTGACTTTTATACAATGGATTAAGGCAGTATATAACTCACCTTCGGCCAGGATTTATTGCAATGGGGTCTTCTCGTCTCATTTCTCCCTCCATTCTGGTACACATCAGGGATGTCCTTTATCTCCATACCTGTTCAATTTGTACTTAGAACCTCTTATTCTCTGTATCAAAGCCTCTCCCCCCTGATCACAGGTTGTATGATCTCTCAGCATGTCTTGACCCTTTCTGTATTTGCAGACGATATACTTCTGCATCTCTCGAACCCAGAGTCCTCACTTGAAGAAGTTTTACGAATTATTAACCAATTCGGAAAGGTTTCCAACTATAGATTAAATTTATCTAAGTCGGTGATATTTCCTCTTAATTCCCTAACATTTCAGGTCAATTTCTCTCATTTTGGCATGAAATGGGCCTCAACTTCTCTCAAGTATCTGGGTATATATTTAGCTCGAGATGTGGAGGTAGTTAAAAAGCTAAATTTGGACGATTTGTTGGATAGAATTCGGAGAGACCTTAATAGATGGGAAAGCCTTCCGTTATCAGTGGGAGGGAGGATCAGTATTATTAAAATGAATATCCTACCTCGTATCTTTTACCCTCTGAACCTACTTAATGTCTGGCTCCCCACAACCTATTTTCAGCGGATTCATTCGGTCTTATTGAATTTTATTTGGAGGGGAAAGCATCCCAGAAGAGCTTACCTTAAGCTCAGCTTGCCTAAAGAAAAAGGAGGTCTCCGTCTCCCTAACTTTAGGTTATATTATTGGGCCAGCCAGTTGGTCAAGCTTGGGCGCTGGTGTAATCCTCAGAATGAGGGTTTCAAGCCCGTTTGGTTGGATCTGGAACTTAAGATGCTGAATAAGTATAACTTAAGTATTCCCCGTATTTTCTATTATAAATACTCCTCCTTGCCGGAGGATATTCAGAATTCACCCATTGGTCTCTCCGTTAAAATCCTTACTCACTGTTGGAAGTATCTCAAAATCTCACACACCAAAGACATGGCCCAACCCTTAACTCTTAATCCCAATATCAAAATTGGGGGGTCATCGTTATCTCCGGATTAGCTTCCCCAAATCCATGACCGGTTAGTGGAAGACTGTTATTTCAGGGCTCTCTTGTTCCTCGATTGGTTTGTTAACAGCACTGAATATTTCTCAGAAAGCCATTTTAGGGTTTTTCAATTGAGGCACTTTCTGGGGAAAGAGTTTGATATGTTCAGTGTACCCTCTCAAACGAGACCTTTTGGATCAGGTAAAGGAATGTGCTGCTAAGCCCCATAGCATAGCTAAATTGTACCATTATCTTCTGGTAGCCAACTATGCTAATCCATTATCTGGAGCCAGGACATGGCACTCTCTTATACCTACCCTCGGAAAGCTGGGGCAGATTTGGATAGATACATATAATTATCTTACTTTAGATAGGAATAGGCTTACACAATTTTCATTCTGAATAACATGTATTACTGCCAGCTAGACTATCTAAATTCAGGATGATGAAGTCAAGTACTTGTACAAGATGGTAGAGGAGAGGAATTTATTACACATTTTCTGGGACTGCTCAAGGTGGCCCCACTCTGGGACACAATTAGGACCAATATGGACCCGATTTTGGGACTTAATGACTTATTTAAAGTTGAGATCTGTGTTTTGGGGTTATACTCAGAAATCAGGGTCAAGGGCGAAATTTCATATTGCCCTAATTTCAATGGCAGTTAAGAGATTGGTCCTTAGACATTGGTTAGACCAATTAGATATCTCCTATAATGAATGGCTTAAAGAATTTTCCCTATGTTTCAGGATGGAAAGATTAATAGCTAGTTCCAGGTATGATAGTTCCACCTTTAATAGGAAATGGGGCAAACTGTACGCTTTGTACTTGCATTAATCCCTTCATTATTTCACCTCTGGCAGGAATAGCTCCTTTTTCTTTTTTTTTTTTTCCTTAGGCCGGCTTTTGTGAGCCGGAGTTTAGGATCCAGTTGCACTTCCAACCGGCTCAGTTTACCTCAAGTAGGATCTTGGGGTGGCACCTTTGGGTTTGGGTGGGGGGGGTGGATTGAGATGGCATTTTGTTCCATGCAGTGTTCACGTTAACTGTGGTTGGAATTGACATGTTACAGCTTTGCAGGCATTTGTATCACATGTCTGATTATTGTAAAATCAATAAAGAACTTAAATTTTAAAAAAAAATTACGGGAGTTAAACAAGGTTATGCAAAACAAAAACAGAACACACACTTAAAAGAAGGAAAGGGGGTGCTCATGATAGAAACTATAAAGTACAGAAATGGACACAACAACAGGGTAGATGCATACAGAAGACCAGAACAAAAAATGTGCATAAAAAAGGGAACACAATTTCAAGATATAGGGCGGAAGGGTCAGGGGCAAGATAGAGATATATTTTTTATCACAGAGGGTGGTGGGATGCAGTCAAGGACAAACTAAAATACTAATGATCGATATTGTGGTGTGAGAGCAGCAGCTGGAGCATCGCCATCATTTGCAGTTGGCGGCCCTCAATCCATTCCAACTGCTGTTCAACATTTGTGAGGCGGTGGTTGGCAGCATCCACTGTGCTCCACAGAACTGCCAAATAAGCCTGAGTGGCAGGCAGTTCCATAGGGTTGCCACCAGCAGGAGGAGCTGCAGCTTGTGGTGGTGGTGGTGGTGAAGCAGCAGGTTCTGCCATGGCCCTCTCCTGCTTCACGCCATGCGCAGGCCGCTGTTCTGCTCTCTCTGCCATAGCAGGGCCAGCAGGTGCAGTGCTGGCCCGTTCTGCAACCACAGCCTGCCACTCTTTGTGGTGGTGGTTTTGCATGTGGGTGCACTGACCCCCGGTCCCCAGGTGATTTCCCCTGGGGCCACGGCACACCTCCACGCCACAGATCTTGCACTGCACTATGCTAGTGTTCCCATGCTCCAAATCAAAAAATGCCCAAACTAGGGAGGTGTGGAGAGGACCAGGTACAGGCGGAGGGGCCCACATGGTGTGGGAGCCAGGGGCTGCGGCTTGACAGTTGGGGCCAGGGGCACAGACACCTGCTGCTCCATCTCCTACTGCTGTGGCTCCTCCTCCCTCACTTGTTCCTGCTGCTGGTGCTGAGGTGCTGCTGCTGGCACTGGTGGGGCACTAGTAGGTGGTGCCACTGCCAAAGGAGGTAGTGGTGGTTCCATGGCAGCAGCAGCAGCACCGACTCCCGCATCTCTTGCTTCGGGGGGTGGCCATCGAGATCTTGCTGCGGTCCAGACGAAACTGGCCCCACCCCCCATGCATCTGAATGCCTACCCGATCGCCATGTCGAACAAATGCCTGGCCCCAGAACATCCCTCACCCTCCATTCTGGCCTGTGGGATCAGGACAAGACAAAACACACGCACACACAGACACACAGAAACAATTAATAAAACAAAGACTAGTAAACAAAAATAATGCAAAAACACAAACCCACACAACAAATACTCAACAAAAACCACGAAGAGCAAAAGAAACAGAAAGGTTTAGCTGTTTAACAGCGCTTTATAGTCTCTCTCTCTCTCTCTCTCTCTCTCTCTCCCTCTCTCCAAATCCTCCACAACCTCTCTCCTTATACAAGGGGAAAGTGAAACTATCTTCCTAGCATGAGTCACTTCTTGCCTGCCTGGCTAAAGCATGTGACTTACACTAGTGTAAGCCATGTGATGTGTAGGGGCTGCCAATAGACTTCTCATTCCACCTTAATTCACTTTAAGGCAGAGTGTCAATGTGAAATGATAATTACAATGCAAAGTGAGGCTTTAAAATGGTCACTTTGCGTTGTGGAGTGGCAACGTGAAGTGCCCACTTCGCGAGTGGAATTTTACTTCGCTGCATCTCTACTTGTAATAAGGGTCATCCAGAAACAATATCTCATTTGATTGCCATTTGTCCACTGTACTCTAAAGTAAGAAATAAGTACCTTTTGAAGATATTAACTACTTATGCACATGCTAAGTATGACTTCATTTTGATATTGCTTCACCAAAAGTTTTTAGAGACTGCAGAAATTATGTCAAAGTTTATAACATCAGTGGTTAGAATAAAAAAGATTTATCACATTGAAACCTAGCTGCCATACCCTTGACCACTCCTCTAGTTTTCTCGGGTCTCTGCTCATCCTTTCCTCACCCCCTGGAGTGTCCACCCTATTGTAGATTTTGGTGTCATCCACAAAAAGGTAGACCTTCCCTTCCATCTCCTCTGTAATGTCACTAAGAGAGCCAGTCTTAGCACTGATCCCTGAGGCACCCTGCTGGTCACTCTCCCTTCCTCGGAGTGAACTCCATTTACCACCACCCTCTGTCGCCTATCCCCTAACCAATTTCTTACTCAATTTACCACCTTTGGACTTACTCTTAAGCTACTCAGCTTGCTTACTAGTCTCCTATGTGGAACAGTGTCAAAAGCCTTACTGAAATCCAAGTAGGCCACGTCCACCGCTCTACCCTGCTCCAATTCCTTTGTCGCCCAAAGAAATCTTTCAGATTCATTTGACATGACCTCCCCCCTGGGAAACCATTCTGCCTCGGGTTTTGTAATCCACTGGATTCAAGATATTCCACAATCCTTTCCTTCAGCAGTGATTCAATTAATTTTCCCACAACTGATGTCAAGCTGACTGGCCTATAATTGCCAGCTCCCTCCCTGCAACCACTTTTGTGTAGTGGGACTACATTCACCGTCCTCCAGTCCTCCTGAAGCACTCTATTTCCACTGAACTGTTAAAGCAGCAGGAAATTCCCAGCCTCCCCCTACAAAAGAGAGTACTAAATGAGAAAAAGACCAAGGTAGAAAGGACAGTGGGGGATACTGCTACAAAAGGTAAAGCCATCAAAAAATGGAGAGCAATGAGTACCAATGCCCGTAGTCTAGGTAACAAGCTTCCTGAATTAGTGGCCTTGATTGAGGATGAACATTTGGATATCGTGCCAGTCACAGAAACATGGTACACACAGAACCATGACTGGGACATAAACATACCAGGATATACTATCTACAGGAGGGACAGGGAGGGTAAAAGAGGAGGAGGAGTAGCTCTCTACATAAGGGAAGGAATCAAAGCAACAGAACAAAAGAGTAAACAGGGAGGAGAAGAAGCACTGTGGGTCGACTTGGAGACAGGCAATGGCACCACAATCCACACAGGAGTTGTATACAGACCCCTCTCAGGGGGAGGAAATTGACAAGGAAATGATAGAAAGTATACTTAGAATGGCAGAAAAAGGGGAGATATTGCTGATGGGTGATCTGAATATGCCAGATGTTAACTGGAGTGCAGTTGCAGCAGCCACTTCTAAGAGTGGGGTTATTCTAGATGCCCTACAGGGGCATGCCTTAGACAACTAGTATTGGAACCCACTCGAGAGGGAGCAATCTTAGACCTGGTTCTCTCAAATGGAGATGGAGAGAGGATTACAGATGTAGAAGTGGGTAGCCATCTGGGAACTAGCGACCATCGAACAGTATGGTTCACAATAAACACAGCTGTAGAGTCAAGCCATACAAAGGCAAAAGTACTGGACTTTAGGCGGGCTGACTTTGCCAAAATGGGTGAGTGCCTAAGGAATGCACTAGCAAATGGGCAGGAAGGAGGGGTGGAAGAACAATGGGGAATAATAAAAACTGCCATCACAGAAGTAACAAGCCTTTGTGTGAAGCAAATAAACAAAACAAATGATGTAAGAAACCACTATGGTTCTCAAAGGAGGTGGCAGTGAAGGTTCAAGAGAAAAAGAAAGCATTCAGGAAGTACAAGGAATCACAGAAGGAGCAGGACAGAGAATTGTTTCAGTTAAAGCAAAAGGAAGCTGGGAAGGAAGTCAGAACAGCAAAGGCCCAAACCGAGGAAAAGATAGCCAACTCAGTTAAGAAGGGGAATAAAACCTTTTATAAGTACATCAGGGAGCATAGGAAGGCCAAGGGAGGGATAGTGAGGCTTAATAAAGGGTGGGGGGGGGTGAGCAGAGGGTGACTGTGAAAAGGCAGAGATACTAAACAAATATTTTTGCTCAGTATTTACAAATGAAGAGGGGGAGGTACCTAAACCAAACAGTAGAAGCACTCTGGATACAGAAGTTGATACCAGCCCATTTACAGAAGAAAGAGTCCTGAAAGAACTCTTAAAACTGAAGGTGGACAAAGCAATGGGGCCTGATGGGATTCATCCCAGAATTCTAAAAGAACTAAGGGTAGAACCAGTGACACCACTGACTACCCTCTTTAATAAATCATGGGAGGATGGGGTGGTACCTGAGGACTGGAGGAGGGCAGATGTGATTCCACTTCACAAAAGTGGGAGCAGGGCAGAAGCGGGAAACTATAGACCTGTTAGTTTAACCTCAGTGATAGGGAAAATGATGGAATCACTTCTGAAGGAAAGAATTGTCGAGTACCTAGAGGCCAGAGGGCACAGGACCCAAGGCAGCATGGATTCACAGTGGGAAGGTCATGCCAGACGAATCTGATAGATTTCTTTGACTGGGTGACCAAAGTAGTAGATCACGGCGGGACTGTGGACATGGCCTACCTAGACTTTAGCAAGGCATTTGACACAGTCCCACACAAAAGATTAATATACAAGTTAGCCAGCCTGGGAGTGGGTCCCAAGATGATAGCCTGGGTAAAGAATTGGCTGGAGAATAGGACACAGAGAGTAGTAGTAAATGGAGTCCACTCAGAAGAAAGGGGGGTTACTAGTGGGGAACCGCAGGGTTCAGTATTAGGATCAGTCCACTTCAATGTCTTTATAAGCGACATTGTAGAGGGACTGGAAGGAAAAGTATGTCTCTTTGCAGATGACACAAAGATCTGCAACAGAGCTGATGCACAAGTTGGGGTGGAAAGGATGAGAAGGGACTTGGCAAGGTTAGAGGAATGGTCAAATGTATGGCAGCTTAGATTCAATACAAAGAAGTGCAAGGTAATGCACCTGGAAAACAAAAACCCAGGGGAAGAGTACATAATGAGGGGTGAGATACTAACAACAACAAAAATGGAAAGGGACCTGGGGGTAGTCATATCAGATGACCTAAAGGTGGGCAAGCAATGTGAGAGGGCAGTAAGGAGGGCTGGGGGGATACTGGGATGCATAGGGAGAGGCATCACCAGTAGAAAACAGGAAGTTGCTATCTCTCTGTACAGACAGCTGGTGAGACCCCATCTGGAGTACTGTGTGCAGTTCTGGAGACCCAGTCTCTGCAAAGACATAGACAGGATGGAAGCTGTCCAGAGGAGGGCAACTAAAATGATGCAGGGTCTGCACCGGAAGACATATGAAGAGAGACTTAAGGAGCCTAATATATATAGCCTCGAGGAAAGGAGGGAAAGGGGGGACATGATAGAAACTTTCAAGTACCTCAAGGGAATCAACAAAGTCCAAGAGGGTAGCATCTTTCAGAAAAAGAGGTGTGCAAGAACAAGGGGGCACAATTTGAAGATAGGGGGCAGCTCAGAGGTAATGTAAGGAAGTATTTTTTCACAGAGAGGGTTGTGGATGCATGGAACGGCCTTCCAGAGGAGGTTGTGGAGTCAAAAACAGTGGTGGAATTCAAGCATGCATGGGACAGTCATAAGGCAATTCTAGGGGTTGGGGGTAGGAAAAAGTAGGCTGCTGGTTAACTAGGATCTGCAGCTTATCCATTAGGTAGGAAAATGGGCAGACTAGGTGGGCCAAGTGGTCCTTATCTGCCGTCAAATTCTATGTTTCTATGTTTCTAAAGAGAACAGTCAGAGGTGCAGCTAGCATTCCCCTGAGCTCCCTCAATACCTTTTTGATGCACCCCATCTGGTCCCATTGCTTTATCCCCTTTCAGATTTGCTGTCCCTTCAGGACCATCTCCTCCAAAAAAGAACTAGTGCACATTTACCTCCCTGCAAAGCTACTGTTACTCTTTTATGGCCCCTCCCCTTCTCCTTCCTCTGTGAACACTGAACGAAAGTATTTGTTCAGAATGTCTTTCTTTTCCTAGTCCCCTTCTGCACAGTCCTCCCTTCCCTTTTTAACCTTACAGTCCCACCCCTGGTCTTCCTCTTTTCACTTATACACCTAAAAAATGTCTTGTCTCATTTTTTTTTACCTCCTGGGCTATTCTCTCTTCAGTTTGCACCTTTGTGCTCCTTACTGCTTTCCCTGCTTCCCTCTGTTTCTCCTGATACACCTCCCTCTCCTCCCTTTGCATCCCCTTATACCTTCTGAATGCTACTCTTTTTGCCTTTACCTTTTCAGCCACCACTTTCGAGAACCATAGCAGTCCCTTTTTCCTATTGCTTTTGTTAACTTGTTTGATGCAGAGGTTTGTTGCCTTTACTATGCTCCCATTTAGCAAAGCCCACTGTTCCTTTACCCCCTGGGCCATGCCCCCCTGCCAGGCCATCCCTGAGGCATTCACCCATCTTTATAAAATCTGCCCTCCTGAAGTCCAGGACCCTCGCCCTTGTATGGCTCAATCCTGCAGCAGTCCTCATAAGCAACCACACACTACGTTGATCATTTGTCCCCAGGTGGCCTCCCACCTTGACGTCTGCAATACTGTCCCTGTTAGTGAGTACCAGGTACAGTATTGCTTCCTCATGAGTGGGTTCACTGACTAGTTTCCTGAGGAATGCTCCCTGCTGAGCCCAGGATTTCACAAACGCACTCTGCAGGTCAGACCCCTTGCTCCCACAGTGCCAAACCTCAAAGTGCTATATGTGAACAGGAGACAAACAGGGTAACCCACCTGTCTGTTCTGGGTCTGAATCACCAACTAGCCTCGAGTCCTGAGGTAAAATATAAACCCTTTTTCGCTAGCACACCCAGTTAACAGGATCAGATATCACACCCTCTTCGGGGAAATGCAGTGCAATACTTAACCCAGTGGGCACCCAGCCTGGTTTATAACTTTCCCCTTTTTGACTCAGTTGAGACCTAGGTAATTTTTTAACTTAGCAAGATAGTAACACACTTTTAAGCCCTTAACAGTTTTTGTCAGAAATATCAAATACTGTCTCAGCATTCACATGCAAAGGAAAAACCTCAATCAGGATTAAGGAAACCAAAACATTTACTGAAATTAAAAATAGTAAATACATACAACACATAGAATATGTAATATAAATACCTACAGTCAAAAGAAATTGGAAATTACAAAAACCAAAAAAAAAAACCTGGTACTTGAATTTCTAGTTCTAACTCAGTTTCTAGCTGGTACTACGTATTTGTGACAGAAGTGCCTTTTTTCAGAACACAGTTTAGAAACATAGAAACATAGAATTTGATGGCAGATAAGGACCTCTTGGCCCACCTAGTCTGCCCATTTCCCTACCTAACGGATAAGCTGTAGATCCTAGTTAGCCAACAGCCTACTTCCTCCTACCCCCCTCTAGAATTGCCTTATGTCTGTCCCATGCATTCTTGAATTCCCCCACTGTTTTTGATTCTATGACCTCCTCAGGAAGGCTGTTCCATGCATATACAACCCTCTCTGTGAAGAAATACTTCTTCACATTACCTCTGAGCCATCCCTCCTCTATCTTGAAATTGTGCCTCCTTGTTCTTACACATCTCTTTTTCTTAAAGATGCTACCCTCTTGGACTTTGTTGATTCCCTTGAAGTATTTGAAAGTTTCTATCATGTCCCACCTCTCCCTCCTTTCCTTGAGGCTATACATCTTAATCTCTTTTAGTCTTTCTTCATATGATTTCTGGTGCAGACCCTGCACCATTTTGGTTGCCCTCCTCTGGACAGCCTCCACCCTGTCTATGTCTTTGCGGAGATGGGGTCTCCAGAACTGTACGCAGTACTCCAGATGTGGTCTTACCAACTGTCTGTACAAAGGGTCAACAACTTCTTGTTTTCTACTGGTGATGCCTCTCCTATGCATCCCAGCATCCCCAGCCCTCCTTACTGCCTTCTCACATTGCTGGCCCACCTTTAGGTTGTCTGATATGACTACCCCAGGTCCCTTTCCATTTTGTTGTTGTCAGTATCTCACCCCACTGTGTACTCTTCCCTTGGGTTTTTGTTTCCCAGGTGCATTACTTTGCACTTCTTTGCATTGAATCTAAGCTGCCATACATTTGACTATTCCTCCAGCCTTGCCAAGTCCCTTTTCATCCTTTCCACCCCACCTTGTGTAACAACCCTGTTGCAGATCTTTGTGTCATCTGCAAAGAGACATAAAGTCTAGGTAGGCCATGTCCACAGCCCCTCCCTGGTCTACTACTTTGGACACCTAGTCAAAGAAATCAATTAGATTTGTCTGACATGACCTTCCTGCAGTGAGTCCATGCTGCCTTGATGTCTACGAGGATGTCAGTCTACAGCTTGACAGCGGACTCCCGTATGATGTGATTTATATCGACTTCAGCAAGGCGTTTGACCTTCTTCCCCATTGGGCATTACTGCATAAACTTATTTTCGTTAATATATCTCCTACTATTGTGAGATGGATATCCAATTGGCTGACTAACAGAACTCAGTGAGTTCTGATTAACGGACAATTGTCTGATCTGGGGTTAATCACTAGTGGAGTACCACAGGGCTCTGTCTTGGGCTCCTGTCTTTTTCAGCTTTCTATAGCTGATATAACAGATAGCTGCTATTCTAATACCATTAAATATGCAGATGACATCAAAATCGGTGGTCTGTGTTCCAACTTAGAGCAGATTGCATCTATTCAGAATGACCTGGATAACATCAGTAAATGGATCAATACTTGGGGGATGAAATTAAACCACGATAAATGCAGGATTATGCATTTTTGTATCAACAATCCCTCTCATGCTTATATATTAGACTATAGAGTGTTGACCAGTACTGGTATAGAGAAAGACTTGGGAGTGTTGGTATCTGATGATTTCTGGACCGATTCATAAATCAATGCAGTAATACTTAAAGCCAACAGGGTTATCTGGTCTATAAAGAGAAACATCAAATCAAGAAATAGCAATGTACTGATGCCCTTATATAGAGCCTATGTTCTCCCACATCTGGATTGCTCTTCCCCGTTATGGTGCCCCTTTAGGAAACATGACATTCTGCGATTGGAGAAAGTACAAAGACACTACACTAAATTTGTGAAAGGTCTGCAAAATGTGTCATCTGAAACTAGACTAATTTCATAGAATGTAATGTCCCTCACTACTCGGCGGTTAAGAGGGGACATCCTTCTTATGTTCGATATCATGAAGAATCCATATTTATTGACCAGTCTAGGACTGGTGTTTAAAGATGACAGTTTTAACCTTAGAGGTCACCCACTCCAGCTAACACACAGGAAATTTAACCTAATGCCACGGAAATTCTTCTATACTCTACGTATCATAAAACACTGGAATGCTTTTCCAGTGGAGGTTATTACCAGCAATTCCAAGTCTATGTTAAAATCCCGACTGGACACCTTGATCCTTTCTGGTATTACTCTTTGTTATTATTAGTCGTAAGGAGCAGTTATGGGCCTCACGGCTCTCTAGCTTCTGTTCAAACTTAGTATGAATCTTAATATTTCCCTACCACTGAAATCAAACTGACAGGTCTGTAGTTTCCTGCCTCTGTCTTGCTCCCACTTTTGTGAAGGGGAATCACATCCACCCTTCTCCAGTCCTCAGGTACCACACCATCCTCCTATGATTTATTAAAAAGGGTAGTCAGTGGTGTTACTAGTTCTTCCCTTAGTTCTTTTAGAATTATGGGGTGAATCCCATCAGGCCCCATTCCTTTATCCACCTTCAATTTTGAGTTCTTTCGTGATCCTTTCTTCTGTGAAAGGACTAATATCAACCCCCCCATCCAGAGTGCTTCTATTGACTGGATTAGGTATTTCCCCCTTTGTGTTCTCTTAGAAGTCCAGAGATAGATGTGTACCTACTCCTTTCAACCAGAGTGATAATGGGCCAGAAATGCCCTTCCCATCCTGTGAGATCACAGCTCATGAGGTCACTGCTAGTCTTGTAATTAATTTGTAATCTGACCAAGAATATCCAAAAGAGTGTAATTTTACTGCTTGCTGGAAATCTGCAGAGATAGCACTATTAATTTATACAGTCTCTTTGATTAGAGCAATCACCTTTGATCTCAGAAAAACATCCTGCCAGCTATTTTCTTCTAGTGGCAAGAAATGTCACAGGCATCTAACAGAACTGGCTTCCCTCCTGATGTTGTAAAATTCATCCTGGTTCCTGGACCTCAAAGTAAATGAGTGGTGTACAATGTGTGATATAACAGCTAACACAGGCATGACAGGAGATGTGAAAAGGAAACCTCTTAATTCATTCACTGGGTCAGTGTTACATAGCCAATTGTTTTTAGCAAGCCAGGACCTTTGGGGTCAAAAGGTCAGGCTCCTTTAAAAGCTGCTGGCTGCCATTTCCCTAAGCAGAAATCCACAGAACATACATTTATCTCACAAATATAATACAATATAATAACAAGCAGATGCTATCCATCACACCCCTCCCTCCTAGACTGAATTTGGGGGATCTATTCCTAGGCATGGAATGAGTTCTCCAAAGTCAGTTCACTGCTCAAACTGACACAATAGCCCATCTGCATTTTTGTTTGCTGCCTCTGCCCTGTGTGAGACAGTCATGTCATGCCCCTGAAAGGCAAGGCTCCACCTTAACAGCCTACCATTTGTTTTACCCATTTATGCCAGCCAAACCAGGAGGTCGTGATCTGTTTGTACCTCAAAATGCCACCTATATAGGTATGACTCTAACTTCTTTAGTGCCCACCCCATGGCAAGGCATTCTTTTTCCACTGTAGAGTAAGCCTGCTCCCTGGGAAGTAACTTCTTACTGAGGTATGCTATTGGGTGATCTTTCCCGTGATTAGACATTTGACTAAGCACTACACCAATACCCACATCTGAGGCATCAGTCTGGACTGCAAAGGGTTTACTATAGTCTTGACTGGCTAATACAGGAGCACTGCACAGTGCCTCCTTTAGTCGTGTAAAGGCTTGCTCACAGGCTGGTTCCCAGTTAATCCTTTTTGGCATCCTTTTCTTTAACAGGCCAGACAGGGGAGCTGCCAAGGCACTGTAGTTTGGTACAAATTTCTTATAGTACCCTGCAGCCCTAGAAAACTCCAAACCTGCTTCTGTGTTTCAGGTCTGAACCATGCCTTGATTGCCTCAATTTTAGCTTGATTTAGACAGAGCTGTCCCCAGCCTACTACATGCCTGTGGTATGCCACCTCAACCATGGCCACCTGGCACTTTTCAGCCTTTACAGTGAGTCCAGCCCTCTCTATCCCACCCAGCACTTCCCTAAGGTGGGACAGGCATTCCTCCCAGCTGGTACTGAAGATGGCAGTGTCATCCAGGTACGCCACAGCGTACTCCTCAGCACCATTTAACACTTGGTTCACCAACCTCTGAAAGGTGGCAGGGGCAGTTTTCATTCCAAAAGACATTACTTTAAACTCAAATAACCCTATCAGAGTGATGAAGGCCGACCTCTCCCTAGCTCTGGCAGTTAACTCTACCTGCCAGTACCCTTTTGTCAGGTCAATAGTGATAAGGTATGTCGCCCCTCCCAATTGGTCCAGGAGTTTGTCCATCCATGGCATTGGGTGGGCGTCTGACTTCGTGACTGTGTTGAGTCTACAATAGTCCACACAAAAATGAGTAGAGCCATCTGGCTTGGGAACAAGGACTACGAGTGAGGCCCAGAGGCTGTGGGATTTCTGGATTACCCATAGATCCAGCATTTCCTCCACCTCCCTTCTAATGCCCTTGTGGACAGCCTCTGACACCCAATATGTGGTTTGCCGTATGGGCACTTGCATCCCAGTCTCCACATCATGCATCACTAACGGGATTAGTTCAGGCTTGGTGCTTAACAATGGGGCAAAGTCTGCTAAAACCTCCCTTACTTCCTTTATCTGGTCAACTGGGGTGGCATTGCCTCCACAGAAGACTCCCACTTGATTTCTTCCAGCAAGTCCAGAAGGGGGGTCTCCTTCGTCCGTCACCTCCCCAGGACTACACACTGCAAAGACCATGTCAGCCCTATTAGCATATGGCTGCATCATATTGACATGGTACATTCTTTGGGCATGTTTCCTGTCAGGTAGTTCTATAATGTAGTTTACGTCATTCACCTGTCTGACTACCTTGTACGGTCCTTCCCACTCAGCCTGCAGCTTATCTTTCTGGACCGGGATTAGGACCATGACCTCCTGACCCACAGTGTACAAGCGAGCTCTGGCTCTGTGGTGGTACCATACCTTTTGTTTTTGTTGGGCAGCTGCCAGGTTGCTCTGGGCTATTCTCTTAAGCTCCTTCAGCTTTTCCCTAAACTTAAGGACATAATCCACTATGGGAGTACCCTGGGTGGCGTCCTTGCCTTCCCAGTCCTCCCAGAGCAAGTCTAGGGGCCCACGTACCCTGCGTTCATATAAGATTTCAAAGGGGGAAAACCTTGTCGATTCTTGGGGCACTTCCCTGCATGCAGACAACAGGTGGAGAACGTATTTCTCCCAGTCCCTCCCATGTTGTTCCACAAACGCTTGGAGCATTGATTTTAGGGTACCACTGAATCTTTCCACAAGCCCATTGGCTTGCAGGTAACAAGGTGTTGTGTGTCTCTGCACCACCCCACACTAATCCCACAAACATTTCATCAGATCTGACATAAAGGAACCCCTCAATCAGTGATAACTTCCTGTGGAAACCCAACATGGGAGAAAATCCCTAGCAAGGCATCTGCCACTTTGTCTGTCCTCAGTGAGGATAAGGCGACTGCATCTGGGTACCGGGTGGCATAATCCACCACGGTTATGATGAATCTCTTCCTGAAGGAGCTGGGGGTATTCAAATGCCCCACAATATCTATTCCCACCCTCTGGAATGGATCCTTCACAATGAGCAAGGGAATTAGGGTGGCTTTTGTTTTTTTTTTTACCCACCTTCCCTATTTCTTGGCACCAGTGACAAGACCTGCAATACTCATTCACCTGCGGGATGAAGTTGGGCCAATAGAAATTCTGGGCCAATCGCTGCATAGTGCACGTGATTCCCAGATGACCAGACATGGGAATATTATGAGCAATCTTGAGCAACTGCTTACGGTACCCCTGGGGAACAACAAGCTGCCTGCCCATCATCCCTCCCTCTGTCCTTATGTCCTTCATATACAGCAATCCATTTTCCCAGTAAACCTTATGTTTCCTGTCACCTCCCACTGCTCCATCAGAGTCTGTCCAAGCCTTCAGCCTCTCTAAACTAGGGTAAAGTTTTTGAGCAGCTGCAAAATCTTTACACATTCCCAAGGCATGGGACAGGTCCCCTCCAGTTTCTAAACTAGGGTCCCTAGCTCTAACGTCAGGGCGTTCAAGGTCACTGCCATCCCTAACCCTCTGACAATGGGCTACCCCTTCTTTCTCAGAGTAACCTTCTGTAGCTGTCCTGCTAACTGCTACCTGGGGAATTTTTACCCGCTTTCATTATCCTCCATATCAGGAGATACAGGCTGGGGACCAGCCACCCAGTATTTTCAACAGAGGCTTCTATGGGGTCCAGGGAACTACAATTGACCTTTGCTGCTTGGCTGCAGGTAACTGCACACACCATCCCCTTTTGAAGATTGATCCCAATAATTATATCGAGAGCAAGATTCTCTGCTACTGCAACTTTTTGCACAGTCTCCCCTGTCTCAGCCCAGTCCAGGAGAACACTAGCAAGTGGCAGCGTTTTCTTCTCCCCAGAGAATACCCATACAGTCACAAATTGATTGGGTATAAGCTGTTCAGGCTCTACCAAATCCCCTTTTACCAAAGTCAGGGAAGGCCCCGTGACCCTTAATCCACGGGCCTGTACCCCATTCACAGTAATTAGGTGTATGTGCTCTCTCGTGTTTACTGGCATGCTTTCAGGGATGCACAAACAACCCACTTCTTTCCTAGCACCACTTTATGTACTCTGTCTTTTTTGAACACTGACTGGCAAGATGCCCAGGTTGTCTGCAAACCCAACATTCATTTCTTTTATCAGGTGAATCTTTTCTTTGTAATCTGAGGCTGCCTGGTTTTGGTGGAGGCAGGGAGAGTTTTAGCTGCCCAAAAGGTGCACTTTTCCTTTTCTGAGCTGCCACACCCACCCCATTCCCTCTCAGAGCAGGTCTATTCCTACAATAGTGGTCTGAGAGTTCAGCAGCCTCCTGCACTGTTTTTGGATTTCGGTCCTCCAGCTAGGTTTTCAGCTCTGTTGGGCACACCCAAAAAAACTGCTCTAACAGTACAATATTTTCAATTTTCTCTACAGAGTCTGCTTCAATCCCTTCCCACCAACATTTTAAAACCTGACGTTGTCTAGTGGCTAGCTCCTTGTAGCTCATGTCAGGACTTCCCCTGAGATTATGGAATTTAACTCTGTATGCCTCTGCTGTTAAATCATATTTCTTTAGCAAAGCAGCTTTTAGTTTGTCATAATCATTACTGTCCTGATTGTCCATTTGACCCAATGCGTCATGAGCTTTCCTGGTAAGCAGCAAAGATAGTTGGAAGCTTCAGGATTCTCTGGGAATTTTTGCTTGAATACATACAGTACTTTTCAAATGAATTTAAAAATGCATCCATATCTTCCCCCTCTTTAAATTCAGCCATCAATTTAGAATTTCATTTGTAACCCAGTCCTGGAGTTCCAGTTTCACCCAGGCCACTTATTTGCTCTGGCGCTGGTCTTTGGAGCTGTAGCTTCTCCAGTTCAAATCTCCTCTGACGCTCTCTCACCTCTCGCTCGGACTCTTTCTGAAGCTGTCGCTCACTTTCCTATGCTTCTCTCTGACATTGGTTTTCTTTTTCCTTGGCCGCTCAATTCTCCTTTCTCTCTCTCTCCATCTCCAGCTTCCTCTGTTCAAGCTCCCTTCGCTGCTGGGCTTCAAACTTTTTCTGTTCAAACTCCTGCTCCAGCCTCCGCAACTCCATCTGCAGCCTGATCCCTTCTGGCTCCAGAATGGTGGTGACCTTCCCCTGCTGCTGTGGCTCTTGGCTTGCACTGGTCCTGCTGTCCTCTTCTCTGGATCTGGACACTGCTTTGGACCCTGGCCCCTCCACTCCCACGGTTTGGTCCTTTCCAGTCACCGACGGCGACTCGAGGTCTTGGGCATCGGCTGCCACAAGATCCTCCATAAGATGCTTTTTGGCTTGACCCTCATGCTGGACTCCTCTCTCTCTTGGCACAACTGCCTCAGGTAGTCTGCAGTGTACTCTTTGTAGTTGGAAGCTATCTTCTTCTCTAAGCTACTGCTACACTAGCTGACACCGGAAAAAAATTAAAACAGACAGGGAACTTAGATTGTAAGCACAATGATATAGTTCTTTACTTTTTAAATCACTGCCTTATTTAGCATGTGAGCTGTTACAGTTATGAATCTGACACACTGGACTGTTAATGCTCATGATACCAAATACTTTTTAAATCACACCGCTGCCAACCAGATCTGTCACAAATGCCCTATGCAGGTCAGACTCTCTGCTCCCACAGTGCCAAACCTTGAAGTGCAATATGTGAACAGAAGACAAACAGGGTAATCCACCTGTCTGTTTTAGATCCGAATCACCTACTAACCTCAAGTCCTGAGGTAAAATATGAACCCTTTTTTGCGAGCACGCCCAGTTAACAGGATCATATATCGCACACTCGTCAGGGAAATGCAGTGCAATACTTAACCCAGTGGGCACCCAGCCTGGTTCACAACTTTCCCCTTTTTGACTCAATTGAGACCCAAGTAATTTCTTAACTTAGCCAGATAGCAACACACTTTTAAGTCCTTAACAGTTTTTGCCAGAAATATCAAATACTGCCTTAGCATTCACATGCAAAAGAAAAGACTCAATCAGGATTAAGGAAACTAAAATGTTTACTGAAATTAAAAATAGTAAATACATACAACACATAGAATATGTAATATAAATACTTACAGTCAAAAGAAATTGGACATTACAAAAAAACAAAAGAAGCCTGGTACTTGAATTTCTAGTTCTAAGTCAGTTTCTAGCTGGTATTATCTATTTGTGACAGAAGTGCCTTTTTTTTTCAGAACACAGTTTGTGTGTTCTCTTAGAAGTCCAGAGATAGGTGTGTACCCACTCCTTTCAATCAGAGTGATAATAAGCCAAAATGCCCTTCCCGACTTCGGTGGCGTCACTGCAATTAATTAAAACGCGGCTTCTGTCCACACCCTGACTAATATATTTTATTTTATACACCATCAGTGGGGCATCTCATTTCTAAAGGTACTCAATACCAGGGCACAGTATGGCGACCAGAAACAGACCCAAACCGGGGTCGGGCGGAGAAATAAAACAGCAAAAATTGAATCTACCCTCCAGGCCTTTGGCATGCACTGAGGAGGCCTCAAAGCCTGCAGAGTCTATTTGGGAGAGCGAATTAGAGGAGGAGGGGGAGGACTTCACAATCACCTCCCGCCAGCTATGCCGGGAGATGCGGAGGGTTAGCAACATGTTGGACTCGATAAAAGCTGACATTAAGGAAAACAGAAATAATATTTCCAAGCAAGACAAGCAAATAGAGGAGATGAAAAACCTCTTCACCACATATATGGAAACTTCGGATCTACATAATGGCACAATTATCCAGTTGCACGACCGCACGCAGCTCCTAATGGACAAAATGGAGGATTTGGAAAATCATTCCTGGAGAATTAACTTAAGAATTCACTGACTTCCTGAGAATACTGAGAGTGGTAACATGCCAGAATTCATGGAAAGCCTGATTCGGGAATTGCTGGACATTGAGAAAGATTTCCCCCTCAATATCATTCGTGCCAAAAGGGCTTTATCAGCACCTCCCAAAGATCCCAAAGCACAGCCACGCTCCATTATTGTGGCCTTCCTATATTTCCACACCAAGGAAACGATACTGAAAAAAACTTAGCAGGCAGGGACTAATTCTAAGCCTGACAATGGACTTCAGTTAGTCTGACTTTTGTTTCCTCATGCTTACAGTTAGCCCCGCTCCCTTTTCTTTCTAGTTATTATTACAGGGGCCATTGTTCTTTCCTTGCTAATATACACAAACAAGCAGGGATAGACCCTGTAATCAGAAACTCAAAGATTTGGTCCACTGGGGCCTTGGTGCTTTCACATGTTTGCTCTAAATGCCTGTTGGTAAGACTTAGATCATTTCTTGGTCAGAATTAATATGCCACTCGGGGAAAATGGGAAAGGGGGGTTCTCTCTCCTCCAACACCCTTAAGCTAAGTCGAGGGAGATGGGATCTACATCAGTCAGGTGGTAACCACAATGCAGCCAGCACCACACATATCACGGTGTTCGCAGCCAGGTGTTGGGCATATCCCAACATTTCCCACCAGTGTACATTTGCAAAATGGTGGGTACTTTGTGGGGCCTTGGAAGGGACAAGAATGTTTTCACAAGCTTAAGTTTGACTCCCTACTTGGGGATGTGCTAGGTAATAGCATGTTCTGTATAGCTGTTAAGATAGTACAGTGGTTCGTTTGTGCTATTTTAATTTTTGCAGTGTGTTTGCTCCTCTCTCACACTCCCACTCAAACAAGGACCCAGAGGCTCCACCACTGGGCAGGGTCACCTAGTACGCTCTTGCGATGGACGGGTTAAATATTACTATTTATAATGTCTGTGGGCTCAACCACCCGATTAAAAGATCTAGGGTTCTACAGGAATTGGGAAAGTTAAACACTCAAATCGCCCTCCTACAGGAGACCCACCTCACTGAATTTGAGCGCAGTAAATTATGTCAGAAGTGGGCGGGTGCGGTTTATTCATCCTCTTATCTGGAACACCTGCACAGAAGAGGCAGCACCATTTTGGTACACAAATCATGCCCATTCCAGGTGCAGAGCATCACTATAGACCCGGAAGGTAGATTTATTAAAGTATCTGGGTCCTATGGGGACACCCCCTGCTCGTTTGCAAGCATTTATACCCCAAATGGGGACAAGGAGGCTGCTTATTTTTTCAAGCATACTTTTCCCATGCTGATTGATACTGAAGAAAAATTATGTATTTGGGGGGGGGATTTCAATACTATATTGTCAACCTCTTTGGATAAGCAGGGGGATGCTAGGCCACTTGGATTGGGGTCTGCTTGTACCACCTTGAATAGATTGCTGCAAACCTGGGGCCTCTTAGACGTCTGGAGGTGGAAACATGGTCAGGAAAGGGACTAATCCCACTACTCCGATAGACATGCTGTTCCTGCCAGAGGAATGGACCTATACAGTTAATGGGTGCTTTATCTCCCCCCGCTCCATCTCAGACCACGCATTGGTGCAGATGTCTCTGACCTTAACACCCTCAATTAGAAACTCCCACTGGCGATTCAACATGGGCCTACTAAACTGTGTTGACTTTAAAAATTACATTGAGCAGGTGATTGATGACTTTTCAGCCAACAACCCTACAGAACAATTGTCCCATGCGATCAGATGGGATGCTTTAAAAGTAGTCCTGAGAGGGGCCATTATAAATTTTGTAGCTAAAGAAAAGCAGAAAAGGAAAAGGAAAATTAGAGAGCTAGAGGGAGAAATAGTAGTCCTAGATTTTCAGCATAAAATATCTCTTAATCCAGACATTAAAAGACAGCTTAAAGAGACCAGAAAAAGACAGAATACAATTTTGATTTCATTAATAGAGGGCTCCTATAGAAGGGTACGACAGACATATTTTGAACAGTGCGGGGAAAGTCTTGGTGTGCACGCTCCACTCTCAGCAGGCCAGTAGGCTTGTACTGAGCATTAAAAACCCGGAGGATAATCAGATCACCAGCCACCCTGGGAAAATTGCAGATGCCTTTGCCTCATTTTACCGGCAGTTATACACACAAGAGCCCATTGTAGACTTTGACCAGGCGGTTCAGACATTTCTCCAGGGGGTGATGGTCAGAACTCTAACCCAACATGACAAGGATGCATTGGAAGCCAAGGTAACCTAGATGGAACTAAAGGAGCAAATACAGACACTAAGGGGAGGGAGTCCCCAGGGCTGGATGGATTTACGTCCGAGTTCTATAGGGCCTTTGAGGACAGACTCTCCTTTTCTTATAAATGTTTTTAAAGAGGTGATGGAGGGTGAGGCTGTCCCCGAGTCCTGGCGTACAACTCAAATCATTGTCCTACATAAAGATGGGGAAAACCCAGTGGAATGTGGGTCATATAGACCAATTTAATTATTAAATGTAGATCTTAAAATATTTACTGGTGTCCTAGCTAGGAAGCTACAGGGGGTAATCTCCCAGGTGATTCACGAAGACCAAACTGGATTTATATCCAGGAGATACATCCTGGATAATCTTAGAAAGCTATTAAATAGTATTTCAGTGCAAAAATCCCACCCAGAATTTCAAACAGCAATAAACATGGATGCTGAAAAGGCATTTGATAGAGTTAATTGGAAATTTCTAAAAACAATCCATGGAAGTCATGAATTTTGGCCCTAAATTTTCTCCAAACCATCTCCCAACTTTATACTGACCCAGAAGCCCTAATCAGAGTTAATAGAATCAGCATTGCTCCCTTTAGGGTCTCCGGGGGCATGAGGCAAGGCTGCCCTTTATCGACCCTACTTTTTGCATTGAGCCTCGAGCCCCTAGCTGCCAAAATCTGTCAGGAGATTCAGATTAAAGGAATCACAATGGGAGGTATAGAACATAAATTATCCTTATATGTGGATGATTCCTTCTTTTTTCTATCCAGCCCTGAGCAAGCATTGCCCCCCCAGTGGAGGTTCTGGGCTCCTTCGGGGAAATTTCGGGTTACAAAATTAACTCCCTAAAATCTGAAGCAATGGTACTAAGCGGGTTCCCAACAGCAGAATTCAGGCAGATATTCCCCTTTGCATGGGCTCCACACAACCAGATAAGGTACCTGGGTACTCAAATCATGCCAGACCTGTCCAAGCTGTTTTCAGCAAACTATGTAAAGTTATGGTGAACAGTCGAACAGGATATGGCAAGGTGGAGATTGCTACCTCTATCATTTGGGGGGGAGGGTAGAAGTTATTAAGATGAATATACTGCCATGCCTACTGTTTTTATTTAATGTCTGCCAATCCACATTCCAAACAGGTTCTGGTCCAAACTGAATAAGGATGTGTCCAGGTTTATATGGAATCATAGAAAAACACGAATTGCTAGATCCATTCTCCAATTACCAAAGGAAGAGGGTGGACTGGGCTCCCAGATTTATACTCTTACTACCTTATGGCACAGACAGCAAGTCTTATGATGTGGGCAAAGCAGAGGGTTACATCACAATGGTATGCCATCGAAGAGGCATCCTTGAGAGATAGGCCCTTATTTGCACTAATCCTATCAGACATCCCACTGGACTATAATAAACAAGTTGTGAACAGATGGGTCTCTCATGGTTTATATGTGCTAGGAAGACTTTGAAGGAGACTGGGCACCCCACTGGAACCAGGCCCCCTCTCCCTGATTCGGCATACACCTGATTTCTTCTCTCCATCTCTAGATCTGGGTTACACCAGATGGGTGGCTAACGGGATCACCAGGTTCTCTCAGTTCATACAAAGGGGACATTGTATTTCATTTCAAAGGGCAAAGGAGAAATTTGGTTGGCCAAATTCAGAATTCCTACGTTGTATGCAGGTAAGGCATTTTATAAATGCTCAGAACCATGTGGGGAAGCTATCCCGCCAATACTCCAGCTGGGATAATTTTCTATACGGGGCTGTGAAAGTGACAGACAGCACTGCCTACATCTCCAGCATCTGCCAACTACTGTCTAGAAAGAGAGAATTCATATTAAAGAATCTTAAGAGAAAATGGAAAAAATTGAAGCGGCCATCACCATTACTGGTGCAGACTGGTCCCATAGGTTAAAGTGGGAGTGGAAGGCCAAGTCAGCTCCAATCTGGAGAGAATTCTTCTGGAAAATCTTAATGCGCTTTTTCCATACCCCTACCATAACTAAGCACTACAATACTTCTAAAGATGATAGATGTTGGAGACTGTGTGGGGGACAGGGTAGCCATTGGAACATCTTTTGGAGCTGCCTGGTGCTTACCCCCTTTTGGGGAGAGTTACAAGAATTTGTATACAACATAACCAGAGTTAACATCCCTCTGAGCTTTGCAGACCGGGTACTAGGACTTCCAACAGTGAAGCATCAGACTGCAGAAGTCAGGAAGGTCCTTCTGACCATGATAGTCATAGCCCTGAAATGTATCACTGGAAAATGGTTGAAACTGGATCCCCCAAGTAGGTTAGAGTGGATCCAGAGGATGAAGAAAGTGGTGTTAATGGAATCAATTACAGCAAAATTACATTTGACCTGGGAGAAACACGTGGAGAGATGGAAATCCTGGCTGGGCAGTGTGGGGCCCAATCAATAAGGGTAACATAAGGGCTTTAGGTGAGAGCCAGCAAACACCTAACTGAGACAGGGTAAGTCCTATGTTTTTACCGAATAGTAGTCAAGAACCTTTGACATGGGGGGGAGGGGATAGATTGCACAGCTAATCCGGGGGCCGAGTTGGTAAGGCCCAAGCTCTGGAACTTTGAGTTTTGACTCTGGAGCCAAGTGTTGCTTTTATAACCACTCAGCTGTTAGCAAGAGTTCCACATACAGCTGTTCTTTCCAAGAATCAGTAGATGGATTTGTAACCTCAAGGATAAATTCCTTAATGTCAGGTTGTATTACAAGAATACAGCCTCCACTTTAAGTGAATGGTGTAGTTTTTATTAGATGGAGTCTGGAATAGACTCAGATGTAAAGCTGTATAACAATGCCTGTCTGTTCATGGTAATTGTCTGTCATGGAGACATTCAAATGTATGAAATGGAAAAGCAAATGTATACATTGCTCCAAAAAAGCCGGGTTAAAAAAAAATGCCCTTCCCATTCTGTGAGGTCACAGCTCATGAGGTCACTGTTAGTCCTGTAATTAATTTGTAACCTGACCAAGAATATCAAAAAGGGTGTCATTTTACTGCTTGCTAGAAATCTGCAGAGATAGCACTATTAATTTATACAGTCTCTTTGATGAAAGCAATCACCTTTGATTTCAGAAAAACATCCTGCCAGCTATTTTCTTCTAGTGGTGAGAAATGTCACAGGCATCTAACAGAACTGGCTTCCCTCCTGATGTTGTAAAATTCATCCTGGTTCCTGGACCTCAGAGTAAATGAATGGTTTACAATGTGTGATATAACAGCTAACACAGGCATGACAGGAGATGTCAAAAGGAAGCCACTTAATTAATTCATTCACTGGGTCAGTGTTACATAGCCAATTGTTTTTAGCAAGCCAGGACCTTTGGGGTCAAAAGGTCAGGCTCCTTTAAAAGCTGCTGGCTGCCATTTCCCTAAGCAGAAATCCACAGAACATACATTTATATCACAAATATAATACAATATAATAACAAGCAGATGCTATCCATCTCACAGGATATCCCTGCTTCTAGCTGAAGCCTCTGTTGGGAGGCTCCAATTTACATCCGGCAAGTTGAAGCCCCCCACCAGCAGCACCTCCCCCTTTTCTGCCATCTTGCCATTGGCTTCCACCAGTACCTTATCTAATTCCTCCCATTGTGCTGGAGGTCTGTGATCACTCCAGTGCAAATAGTGGCTTCATTCCCCATTTCCAGGGTGACCCACAGTAACTCTGCCTCCCCCTGTATTGTCTATATCTCTGTGCTCTTATACTTTTCCACATATAAAGCACTACACCCTCTCTTTTCCTTCCCATCTGGTCCTTCCTGAACAGAGTATGGCCTGGTATGGCCAATTGCCAGTCATGGTTTTCAGTACACCATGACTCAGTAATGGTCACAGTATCCTAGTCAGCCTCTGTCATGATGGCCTCTAGGTCCGGGGTCTTATTTCCTAGACTTCTAGCATTTGCACACATGGCCTTCCAGATTTTGAATCCACTCTGCTTATTGTCCCCCTTTTTCCTTTTTTGACCCCTTCCTTCTCCCCTCTCTTTCTAATGCTCCTGTTCCCTTCCCCCTTTACATCTACTACCCTGCTTCCTTTATTAATTTGCACCCTGGGGATTACACTCCCATTGGGTTCTCCTTGCTCTCTACTTCAGCCTGTGGGGTGGGGCCATTTCTGCCTCCCTGATTCCTTCCACCACCCTCCATGGCTAGTTTAAATGTTCATCGAAGTAAAATTTAACCCATTCACTTAGGACTGCTGCTCACCTTCCAGATAGATGCAGGTCATCACCCCTGTATAGGCTTTTATCCTCCCAGGTGGGTCCCCACTCCCAAATGTAGCCAAACCCCTCTTCTCTGCATCATTTCTTAAGCTGTGAGTTGAAGCTTCTTGTGCAAAGAGCCCTCTCCTCACCCCCTGTTGTAGACAGACAGTACCTCAGCAAAAGCCACTGAGTGACCTACCTAAGACCCCCTCTCCTACTCCCTAAACTCCCCCTGCACTATTCCAGCCCTGTCCCTAGCCAGATCATTAGTCCCCAGATGAACAATGACATCCATCTCTTGCTCCTGTCCTGCTGCCCTAGCGATCCTCAGGATCAGCTTTTCAACCCTCCGGGCCATGGCACCTGGTAGGCACCTGACCTGCCTCTCCCCCCCATTACCAAATCTATCCCCCTCACAATCGAGGCCCCCACCAAAAGTTACATCCTCCTCCTCTGGGGTCCTCTACCACCCTCCTTGGCATCTCCACTATGGAGGGCCCCCACTTCCTCCCTGGTCACTATCACTGGTACCTCCTTTCGACAGTCCTGCCTTACCAGAGCAGCGTAAGAATTATGTAGTGGAACTGATCATTAGATCTATGTGTCAAGTTCAATAGGTTTTTCATAAACACATTCTGTAAATTCTTTAGAAATTGTAGATGCAGGGGATACACCTGAAAAACAATGACAGCAGGGGTCAAGGATAAAAAATCTATACAGAAAGAAAAAACAGGTCACCCTGATGTGAAGGTGGTATGAGTTTGGGAGCAGACTCAGGTCGCTGGTCACCATGTCAGGAGGCAGCACAGGCTGGTGCAGCTGCCAAGAGACAGTGTGCCTTGACCAGGGAGGGTTGGTGGCAGGTTCCAGCACCATAGCGACTCCTGCGGGCAGACAGGGAGCTTGCTCCTGCCACAGTGGCATGCTGTGAGTGCTGAGACTGACAGATGCTCTGCCCATGTCATGGGGAGGAATGAGATTGTGGGAGAAAAATAATGGAGAAAAATCCTAGCTGAGATCTATATGCTAGCTCTAGCCTGAGCATGGTATATGTCTGTCTACAGGGTATATCCTTGAAAGATGACAATGGGGGCCAGAGATAACATTCTACATAGAAAAAGAAATAAAGAAGTTGGAGATGAATGTACAGGCTATATCTTATTTTTTATGCAAGCTGCACCATATTTGCAGCAATCCACTGCAACTGCACCAAAAAGTTAGACCACTTTGTTGCTGGTCTAACTTTCGACCACGATTATGCAAGGTGCAATGAAGGTTGCAGCAAGTTAGCAGCTCCCTTCTGAGAATCCTAGCCCTTTCTCTTACTATGAAACTGCAGTAAATTTACACATTAAAGGAACTAGAAAATGAAACCTGTGGTCTCTGTTATTAGGCAACTTTCCTGTCATCAAGGCCTATGACAACATAATCTGTTGAAAATCTACATGTGTTTTATTCTAGTGCTAGTCACCTCACAGTCATCTCTCCGGCATTTAATTATTGGTACATGTGCTGTTCTTTGCAAAACTATATTGTGCCAAACTGAATTTCTTCATTATTTGCTTTTTATCAGGGCTGTGATAACCAGATGATTTACGACATGTTGCTGAGATTAAAATCCATTGTTTATTTACCCGGAGACTTTGTCTGTAAGAAGGTAATTGCAACAGTTTTAAGTATAAAACTTGTTAATAAAAAAACACTATCATGTCATGAATGAAGACATGCCAGTCTAGAAAAGTGACTCATCCAATATACAATACACTTTTGTTTTATGTACAGTAGATACAGAAACACAACCTGTGATACTGTAGTTCTTTCAGTATCCACATGGGTGTAGTATAACCACACATATGAATGAACTGTGGCCACTTAGAGCTACTGTACAGCTAGAGGCAAAGGTATCCTGTCTTCTTAAAAGCAGCAGCGCACTCGAGTACAGTATGGGTAGCTTACCTTTGTTTTACTTTACAGCATTTCAGACATCATCTGTAATGAGGCTTTTATTTGTTTTTACGTACTGGTGGTTTCTTTCGCTTGGATAGTCACGAGGGAAGCACCTAGTTTCTACATGGGTCAGGGTGGGAGAACTACCACATTGGTCCATGTTACATTAAGAGATATTAATGCAGAATATATTCTGTTACATACTAAATCTGAGACTTAAAGAGGACAGGAAATTTGTGCTAATTGGCAGCTGTTTGTAAAGTTCTTATTCTTAGAAATGATATGCATTCTTCTAAAGTATCCGTATTTAACTGTACCTGAATAAAAATTGATCGTTAAAACTGTAGTTTGTATTGTGTTTTTATGGGCAGCATTCTGTTACAGTTTACTTCATGGAATCACTTATGTGGAGGTTTTATTACGTCATAATTTGTGTACAGAATGCTAATTAGGAGCTGCTGACCTATCAGAACCCTGTTTAGAGTTCTGTGCACAAACCATGACATAGTTAAAACTCCAAATTATTGGTTCCATGAAGAGAACTGTAACAGAATGTTGCCTATAAAAACAAGACAATTCAAAATACAGCTTTCTATATCACTTTTTATGCAGGTACAGTTAAATATGGATAATTTAGGTGAATACTTACAATTTCTGAGAATACGAACTTTATAAACAGCTGTCAGTTAGAAATGATTTCCTGTCCTCTTTAAACACATACATACAAGGCTGAAAACTTGCCATGAGACTACCACTGATGCAAACATTTGAGAGGCACTACATGCATTTCAGCAGAGGCATTAAAACAATACTCCAGTTACTTGGTAGTTCACCTTGTTTGATAACATTGATTTGGTCCATAGGTAAGAACATTAGTCATGTGATGCTTGCTTACACACTTCACCTAGGGGAAGAAGTCTAATTTATAGGGATGGGCAGATAGTGAAATACCATTCCCTCAACACTACCTCTGGGTACCTCCAAACTACTAAACTTTAAACTACCTTTTGATAAAAATGAAAGTCACCGCTAGGTAGTTTAAAGTTTAGTAAAATTGTTCTGAAAATTAGCCCCATAGACTTGTATGGTGCACAACCCCACGCTTTCCCAGGTTCGACGTCACAAAACATGAGAGCACGGGGGCAGAGAGGGAGACCAGGAAGTGGGAAGGGATAGGCTAACTTACAGGTCAGCCACTATTACAATCCCTTCCAAAACTTTAAAGAGTGCATTAAAGTTTAAACTTTTAACACAAAGGGGCTATCATCACCCCAGAGTAGAGATGCAGCAAAATTAAATTCCGCTGGCAAAGTGAACGCAAAGTGGCCACTTCACGTTGTCACTCCACTACGTGGAGTGGCCAAAGCAAAAGGCTCACTTCACCTTGTAATTATTATTTCGCATTGTCATTCCGCCTTAACGTGAAATAAGGCAGAGTGACAACAATATTGGCAGCCCCTCACACTCACAGTCAACAGAATTAATGTGCATCCCCAAAATGCTACTGTCTTGTGTCCAGAAAACTGCCCAGTGCTGACGAAGCGAAATGAAGGCACAACAAGAAATGCAAAGTCTCCCAGAATTAATGGTGCACTCGGTCATGCATGCAGTGGTCACACACACAGTCACCAGAATTAATGTGCATCCCCAAAATGCTACCATCTTGTGTCCAGAAAATTCCCCAGTGTTGATGAAGTGAAACGAGAGCATAACAAGAAATGCAAAGTCTCCCAGAATTAATGGCGCACTAAGTCATGCACACAGTGTAACACACAGTCACCAGAATTAATGTGCATCCCCAGAATGTTACTGTCTTGTGTTCAGAAAATTTCCCAGTGCTGACAAAGTGAAATGATAGCACAACAAGAAATGAAAGTCTCCCAGAATTAATGGTGTACTGCAAAGTGCAAATGCACAGACAGATTAAGATTGCGCTGTGCACTCAAGAGATGCAGACGCAGAGGCACAACACCACCTAACCAGTGCTCACAAGTCACAAATCCAAATCTGGAAAAGAATACCTTTTGCCGGTTGGGGGGTAGTGCATGGCAGTAACAGTCCACTACCAGTAAAAATACCACAAAGCAGTATAAAAAATTCATGTAGGAGTGGTAGATCGCAAGTTCACACTGCTGCAATTACTCTGTGGCACAATAGAAGGTGTCTGATTTAATGGCATGCATCGCACGCACACACACACACACATATACACATACACACACTACAAGTAATGCGTAGCAAATTGAAAACCTTTAGTAATATAACCAAATGTTTTAAACAAACTGAAATTATACACTGCTGCATCACAACAATCAGCAAAAAAATTTCAAGAATGACTGATAATATTATTGTGTGTACATTAACACAGTTATGCAAGAAAAAAATAGCCAAAACAGAAAGACTGCCTTTTCCCCCAGTTAATCTACTTACACCACAGACGCCCCTCCCCTGAAGCACACTTCACAGTACACAGACTGACTGTTCTAAATTAAAATTCAAAATCCACACACAAACAATAAATATTCAATGATATGAGAACAGGAGGGTTTCCTACAATCAATGTACTAAATTTTGAGTAAAAAAAATGGCTCAAAATGGCTTTTTTAACAGCTTTTAGAGGATTTGAATCACAGAGCTCTAAGAGGAAACTGTCTCCATCTTCCACTACACACACACTACATAGAACTTAGGCTGTGCAGAACAATCTAGAGCCCATGTGACCTGCAGTCCCATGAAGCACTGCAGAAGTTGCCTTTGGAGCTCATTTACAAGGCGAAGTGATGCGAAGAACATTGATTTCAATGTACTTCACCTTAAAATTGGTGGAGAAGTGGTTTGGGGAATGTAGAATAACGCAAAGTCATTGGTTTCAATGGACTTCACGTTCCTCATTATAACACAAAGTACTCTGCTTCATGTTGTGGGCACTTTGCGGATTCTGCGTTACTCCGCGAATCACTCCACGAATTTCAGCCACTTTGCCCACCACTACCCCAGAGTAGTGGGCTATGAATCCCAAAATGTTTAAAAAATAAATCACACCTCTACTTTAAGAGTTGTTAAACTGGCACAGATGATTTTTACATTTCTCCCTTTGGCCACTAGGGGCATCCCTACTACAATTTAATTGACCAGCAATGAAGACAACCTAGGACAAAATTGGCATTAAAACACTTTTTGGGTATCTCTCATAAATTTCAAACATTTCTAAGGGTCACCAACAGCTTAGTGAGGAAGTGGGGTCCATGCTGGGTATGAATGGTTAACAGGAGATCCCAGTGGTGCCTCCATTTGTGTAGCCTCAGCATCGTGTACCAGCGGGCTGCTGGGTGCCTCCATTTGTGTAGCCTCAGCATCAAGTACCAGCGGGCTGCTACCCCTGCCTGATGACCACAATACAGGTTAAGGGGCCTGGGTTCTGTTCTGATGACAATTGAGGGTTCTTTCCTAAAGATATAAACAAATGGCGCCTTGACTCCACCCAGAGTAAAAATTATAAATGGGTCAGATATTAGCGTGGTACAACCCCCTGAGATGTTGGACCTACTCACTACCCCATACAGTCACCCCACACATGGATTACCATAAACCAGAAACCAGATTTTCAACAGTTTAAATTATTGATTTGAGTGAATAATATGCTGACATGGGATGCAAATAATGCAGACAGATGATTTTAACAGTAACAACAGTAATGATTTTATTATAGGGAAAAGGGAATAGGAAAGCAGAGAAAAAGGCAATTACAATGCCAAATAAGCTGGCACAGTCCATGAGCTTTATCAACAGTGCTCACCCACAACAACAGCAACACCTCAATTAATCTGACCACCTCCCCACTGGTACCAGTGTCCCTACAGTCTACCTGGGTACCCACATTAAGGGGCAGGCCTGATCATTGCTGTGTGTTGGCCAGCATTGAGGCCCTTGGAAGAAACTTTTAAACTGTAGATTATTGCAAACTTTAAACTTGAACCAATTTTAACTCCCTCAGGTCAGGGTGAGCCCTAATTTTACTCACAGTTCTGAAGTCCCAACTCTCAGAGTCTGAAGCTTTGAGCAATGCTGTGGAGCTAGCAGCAGAAACAGTGGATGAAGTAAGATCATCTGCCAGCTGGTCACCTTTCAGATGACTCACAGGATCTGGCAGCTTGTCACTTTCTGCTTTTCTTGCAGAGTCTGGCAGCTTGTCACCTTCTGCTTTGCTTGCAGACTCTGACAGCTTGTCACCTTCTGCATTGCTTGCAGAGTACAGGAGCTCTGAGCAAGGTTTCCTGGTCCACAAAGAGGCCAGACACAAGTATTGACCCCATGGTCTGACTCCCCCGGTACCATAAAGAGTGCCCTAGCACTCAGGCACGTGCCCATGGCTTCCTGCGTCCCAATCCACCCCACTTGATATGGGTTGGCAGTTCCCTTACCTGGCTCAAGAGTAGCTTGTGCAGGATACAGTCTGTGGGTTTTCACTGGACACACAGTCTCCATGAGACTCTGGTATATATGAATGGACTTCAACAGAAGACCCTGAATCTTGCACTGAAGGCACACCTTTTACACGAACAGTCACATGATGCTGGACATCACTTTCCTCACCATGCAGGTGCTCACTGAAGCAGAAGAAGGTCTCTCTTCTCTTTTCACTTGTAGCATTACCAGTGGAGCTTTAAGCCAATCTCACAACCATAAACAAGATGCTCTTCACATCTTTGCAATCATTCGTCACACTTCAGCTTCTCATAAGCAATCACTGGTGAGCTCCTTTCTCCAGGGAGACCCCCATACCATTTTCCATAAACCAGGTCCATCCACAGTCATTCCTATAGACAAATGTCCACCCATCTTTGTGATGCTGAGTCAACACAGGGTAACAGACAGAATTTAGCACCCCCTGGAACTAGTGGCTACTCGGCCTCCAAGCAGGTGTCCATCTTACTTGAAATTCACAGAATGCTTTCTCACTCAGAAACATTCTAATTCTAGGCAGCACTCTCACCACTCAAGTGTAGCTTCTTTGCTGCCATAGCTGAAGTCACAGGTCATTACAGTGCTCTCACAGCTGAGATGTAGTTTTCCACAGCTTTCTCACAGCTAACTGTTGCAGGTCCTTGCAGCACTCTCATAGCCGCATGTGGCAGGTCTTGGCTCTCTCTCACAGCTGAAGTTACAAATCAGGATTCCTTAAGCAAATTCCTCCAAAATGTGGAAAGGCAAATACAGACTCTGGGGGACAGGTAACTGGCACCCTCAGGCCAATCACTCTCAATCCTTGCAAACACCTTTCCTAGCAAGAAGCCAGAGCCCCCCCCCCTCCTTATAGAGGGGGTTCCCACTAAACTGAGCCCAGAACCAAAAGTATCTTTTGTTTTTGGGAGCTTTAGGCAGTTCCTGATTGGCTGAAACAAGTATCCCTCTGAAAAATTCATATTCATCAGGCTTCTTCGACACCTGATTGGTTCCTCAAATGGGCACCAAGAAGTGCTCCTGTATTTTCCCCCATAATTCCTTTATGCAGTCCCAGAAACCTTTGTGAAAATTTTGGCCTCTGATTGGCTGTGTTGCGGTCAAAGGCTGCTAATATGGCTGCTGTAAAAACAATCTGACTGCTGCTCACTTAGTTGTACCACGTTAAAGTCCTGCTACAGATAGAATAAATATTTTTATTCAATATATATCCCACTGTCTGCTAGGGTCCCCTCTGCTCTGTTACACCACTGCAGCACTTAATATTTTAAAATAGTCCTTTGTCTGTTGCAGCTGCCACAATACACTGTCCCCAGGCAGCAAGCAAGCTCTCATTAATATTTACAGTGTTCTCATTAATATTCATGAGCCAGCTGCCAAGGCGCTATTGGCACTCTTTAAACAAAGCAAATTGTGACCTCTCTTGTGCCACCTCCATGTCTCCGGCCCCCAATTAGATGATTCTGGGGACCGAGACCACCAGAGAGGCTTTAGTTTTGCAGTGATCACAGTAGGACAATAGACATGCGCTACTGCTCACTTGTGGACTGCCAGCTCACACATTTGTGCAGCTGCAGCTCAGTGGCTCCGTGACTTGCTCTTCTGGCCCCATTTCAAGCTACTAAACCATGCAGGGGCTGGACAGAGGATTCAGGGGCACTAATGGGACTTGGCCAGGCCACGGGGACATATTGGGGGGGGAACCAGAGCAACGGGAGGCAATTAAGGTAAGCCCCCACGGGGGGGGGTTACATGTATAACATATTTTTATTAAGTTTCAAACCATATCAACAATCAACACATCAATTTAGACAACACTGTTCTAATAATGAAGTTCCTAGCTGGGGAAAGTCCTCTTGGAAGTACACACTGACTGCAAGATGGGCACTAGGGGCGACCTGCTCCAGCTAAAACACATCAAATATAACACAAATAGGAGAAAGGCTTTTTCTTCGCAGAGAGTAGTTGCCCCATGGAACGAGTTATCAGAGGAAATTATTTCTTCAAAAAGCAAGGCCCAATTTAAAAGAAATCTCGACTCCCATATTCTGAAAGGACATATACTGACTTATTACGGGTGAAATGACAGGAGCAGTAATGGGCCTAAAGAAGGGCCTTCTTAGCTCCTTATTTCTTAGTATGAATCTTAGTAAGTATCCAGATCATAATACATGCTACAGTCAATTAATTACATAGAATGGCTTTGTGCATAAATCAACTATTAACATTTTACAAGTTGGAGCAGGGATGAGGAACACTAGTAATCCCTATTTTTAACATATACCAATACATCAACAATAAACATATACATCATGGCCCAGATATTCAAACTGCACCCAAAAAGTGCGCAACAGCAGGAGCAAGCGCAAGTCCATTGCGCCCATGCACAAGAGGCGCGATATTCAAAAAGTGAGCCGGCCAAACTGCGCCTACAGCCGACAGCTGAATATCACACCACCTGTGCCATAGCGCAACTAGGAAGGGGAAGCTGAGCAGATCTGATGCGCCATAGCGCAACAAGGGATGTGCAGCTGAGCAGCCCAGAGGTGCCATAGCGCAACCAGGGATGCCCCCCAAGCAGCAGAGCAATGCAACTGCACAACCAGGGAGGTAGGGGCCCACCACCCATGCCACAGATAGGCACAGGAACACACAGCAGAACAGACATCGTCCCCCCACACCCCATGCACTGCACAACTGGGGGAGGGCTGGAATAACCACCAGCCCATGGAAACAAGCAAACAACCCACAGCTGGGCCATGGTGCCCCATCACACCCCTTGGCAAGCTGTGACTGGCACACAAGGAGGGCTGACCACCCTGTGCCACACCATCCCCCAATGCAGAGCACACCCTGCACTGTGACCCCTAGACACCCTGCCCAGGAGCAGCAACCACCACTGCAGGAAACCCCATGCATGCCACCACCCCCACTGTGACACTGCAACCCTGTGCACCACAGAACCATGCAAGGCAGCCTCACCACGAGCACCCATCAGCGGGTGGCAGCACACAGCGATGCAACAACGGCATACACAGTGCCACCACGCACAGTCCCCCCGAGGTACTGCTGAGAGACCAACCATGCATCGGCACATGAGGTACCCCACACGGAACAGGGCTTGCCCCGGACACCACCACTGGTGGTACAGCACCCTGCACAGTATCCCAGTGACACACCTCAACCCAGCACTGGCCACAACAGCCAGCACAAACACCCACAGTGGTGTGTGGAAGCATGCACCACACTGGATGCCACACAGTGCATGGACAGACACCCACTCATACCCAAGGGCACAACAACACAGGGACACAGTGGTGGGGCAACCAAGCCCCCAGCGTGGGCCCATGTAAACTGTGTACACACAACCCGCAGTCCTTCATGGCACTGGAGTGCCAGCCACCCTGCGCAGGCACTGTGGACCTGTACGCCACCAGCATTTCCTGGAGCCCAAGTCACAGACAGTGGTGCACATCCCCTGCAACACACACAAGGCACAGCATGGAGGTGGGACAACAACTGCGGAGGCCACAGTGTCACCCTAGGCAGACATACACCACACCAGTGACAGGAGGCAACCCAGCAGTGTGACGGTACAGTGGCTGCCCTGCATAGACTGCCACCACTGACATGCCAGCGGACCGTGCAGGTCACAGACATGCATGTGTGTCAGCTGCACAGGCCATGTATGGGCAGATGGGGTGCCATGGACACAGAGCACACACCATGGACCACTGCACACAGTCATCCAGTGCACAGGGAACAACACACACACCACAGACACTGACTGATAGCTACCCCCACACCATAGTCACCTCCACACAGACACACACACATACCCATGACCGCACCAACCCTGACACCATGCACACCACTGCTGCTGAGCACCTATAGCCTGCTGCAAATCAGAGACCACCACAGTATTTATATCAAAATAACTGTATTGAAACAACATATAAAAGTTTACTATTTACAAAATATATACAAGGTGGGGGGGCCACAAACAAGGTGGGGGTGGGTAAGGGGCAGGGGTGGACAAATGGGACAGGAAAGGAGGGGTGTGAGAGTGGATCCAGAGGGGTAGGGGATGTCAGGGGCAGAGGGATTTCTAGCGGGAGCGCCGCTCCCCACTCTGGCTCCGTCTCTGTCAGTGCCTCCGCAGGACCCCAGTGTCATCAATCCTGCGGAGGATGTCGAGTGGCGCCCTTGCCACCTGCAGGATCTCCTGAAGTGCCTCCCTGATCTCTCATAGCTGGCATGTACCCAGGACAAAGGAGCACAGTCAATAGGTATGAATGCACAGCCCCATACAGCCCACCCACTGTGCATGGCATACAGCCGTGAGACATATCTCTGTGATGGTGTGTGACCACCCACAGTGATCACGTCCACATGACCTGCCCACCCAGGCGCATACAGCCATGTGGAATGCGCACACACCCACCAGTCAAGTCACGCACAGCACCACCGTGGCCGTTTAGTGACATGGCTATGTGGTGCAAAGGCAGTGGCATAGCCATGTACCCGGTGCACGCATTGACCACCATCGACGCACTCCCAGACATGCATTGCCACTGGACAGTGTTGACTGTAACAAGTTGCGTGCATGGCAGTGGTGTCGATGGATGGTGGCCATGCCCCGCTGCCCATACTGTTACACAGCATGCAATAGTAATCATGGAGGTATGGCATTCACCATCATCGGGCCGGTCCATTGGGCGGTTTGGACCCTCGCCCCGACTGGCTTCCCTCTGTTCTTCATTCCGGCACAGATCATGGGCAAGGTGCCATTCCTCCGGGCCTGTGGTGCAAACATGGAGAGAGGAACATCAGTACAATCCCATACGCAAAGCCCCCCTGCCCCCAGGTGTGTGCCCTCCCACCCAGCCAGACCCACCCACCCCACACCCTGATAACACCACCAGAGCCAACCCCGGACGGTCCCTCCCCCATGTGCTGGACACATACAACTGTGACACCCATATGGAAGATAAAAGTGTGTTGACGTAACACCTACCCGGCCGTGGCACTGTGCCCCTCCTGGCACGTGCCTGCAGGGGGGCTAGCAGCTCCAGCTCCCTCCGCCACAGGTCCCCATACCTGTGGTGGCACTGCTCTGCACTTCTTCCCTGTCCAGTGGTCTCCTTGAGTGCAGTGGCCACCTCCTCCTACACCTGGTTCCTGGACCTGTCCAGGGGTGCCTCCCCGAACAGTGGCCCATGGTGTGGCTCCACAATGGCCACTAGGTTGGCCAGCTCTATTTGTGACCACTGAGCAGCCCTCCTGCGTGCCATGCTCTCTGCTCGATCTGCAAATATGGTGCTCTGCAGCCCGGCTCCCCACGTGCAGATACTGTGTGGTACAGCGCTGCCATTCCCTATCATGCTGTCACCGAACAGCGCGATAGAGGTGCATCCATGCCTGACACATGGTGCCTAGGGGGCAAAGGTCGGGCACAGGATCAAGGGTCTCTGGCGCACGGACATGCACAGCGCCATTGGAACCCAATGCGTGTAGCGCAATTGGCTGCCTGTGTGCTACCGCCAGTAGCGGCCTACCGCGCAGTTGCCCCAGTGCACCTACGATGGCCCAGTGCCACAACGCCATGTAGGTGGCCATCGCTATAGCGCCACTGGCACAATGGTGGCCATGCCCTGCATTGCTTACTTCACACAGCATGTCAGCAGCACGGCAGACCCCTGCGTCAGCAACCCGGGCATGCGCAGTGAGGTGTGTACTACGCATGTCACAGAACTGCGTCATTGGCTCAGCACATTCAACACAATTGCGCAAAGCGCAAAAGCGTGATATTCAGCCATCATATGCAAATCATCTAATCAGCCATTCAATGGCACAGCACTGCAATTTGCATCCACTTAAAGTTGCACCTCGCCTCATTTGCATGGGTTGCGCTATAAAAGTGCGACATTGGGCTGCAGTGGTCATAGTCAGTTACTGCAGTCTATTGGTGAGTTGCATGCTGTTTAGGAGTGTGGACTGTGGATTTAGGGACATGCATGGGACTGTACAGTCACAGGTAACAACTGCCATTCTTACAGGCTAAATAATGACCGAGCAAGTTGTGGGCGAGGAGGAACACAGTGGTGAGAGGAGGAGGAGGCCTAATTTTACTAATGCCGAGACCGAAGCCCTGTTTGACACCTACCTGGATCAGGAGCTGCTTCTCAGCGGATGGCAGGGAACACCTCAAGCCCATGCTGCTGCATGGAAGGAGGGGGCACGTGCTGTGAACCTGCATGGTAGCCACCAGCGCTCTGTGCAGGAGTGCAAGAAAAAGATGGGCATGGACAAGAGGAGGATGAAGGAGAAGGTGGCTGCCATCAGGGCAGCATGAGCTGCAACAGGTGGGGGACAGCCGGAGGTGGTACACCTGAACCCACAGAAGGAGAGGATTGCTGGAAGCATGCAACGTAGTGCCATTGAGGGTGTTCCGGGTGGTGGCTTCCAGATGGGTGGTGGCCCATCACTGCGTGGTAAGTCATGGTCTGTCTATGGGGGGGCATGGTAGGTCACATGCAGTAACGTGACTTTGTTTTCCCTTACAGATCCTGAGCATCTGCATGGGTCAGTGGTGGTGGGCATGTCCACTGAGAACAGTCAGCTGGAGATGGAGGAGGGCCCATCCACCTCCACAGGTATACATGGCTCAGTGTGACAGTGGGACCGCCTGGCTGTCCACACTGATGCTGTTGTAACAGGTGAGGAGGAAGCCCTGCCTGTATCCCAGCATGCCAGCGTCCACGAATGCCAGCATGTTGTGCCTGGGGCCGGTGCCGAGTCCGTCATCGATGATGATGTCGCTAACGGCATGGGCAGTGACACGTGTGCACCACAGGATGGCCACACAGCAGGACACATCGCGGCCATGGCTGTGGGTGGTGCTGCCATGGAGGTCTGTATGTCAGCACAGTCCCAGCCTGTGCCTGTCAGCATCAGTGGGGCAACACTGGTGTTTGTTCAGGACAGTGGGACTGTTGTGGCCACTGTGGCAGCACCACTGAGCCCTGGGGAGCGGCAGCCGGAGGGGCAGCATCATCAGTCAGCCAATGGGCTTGGGGGTACATGGTCCAGCGGCGGCGTCTGTGCACCACCTGTGGACATGCCCAGACCTGGTCCTGGTGCACAGCGCCCACCCTCAAGGAGTGCTGAGCATCAGGGCCGTGCACACCCTGAGGGACAGGATGCCGAGGAGGCAGATGACCACTTGGATGAGCACACCCGCCTACTGCAAGCATCAGTCCAGCAGCAGATGCGGCTTGTGACATCGGTGGATGCACTGCGTGCGGCTCTGGAGCGGGCAGAGGAGCATCGCAGCAGAGACACCATTCTGATCCTGGCAGGGATGGACTAGTTGCGGGAGAATGAGGCCACTGCCATTGACAGGCATGCACAGTCATTCAGTGCCGTCATGGCCACAATAGGCATACAGTCATGTGCCCATGCGTCGTGGACACCACGCAGTACACTGTCCACCCCCCATTCCTGGTGTCGTGCGACACCCTCCCTGTCGACACCAGGTTCAGCTGTGGGTATCCCAAGCATGCCTGGCGCAGGCATGTTCAGTGTGCTGCAGACCCCTGTGCGAGCATGGTCGCATTCACGCAGTGGAACCCCTGGGGGACCATCGGTGCCACCCCATGAGGCCAGTGGTCAGCCTGTCAGTGCTGGCGGGTCTCAGTGGGGCCACCCACGCATCCACGGTGGCCGGGGCACTGTGTCACGTGACTGACCTCTCTCCCAACATGGCTACTGTCTGGTGCTGCCCTGTGTGCATTGTGTCTTTCAGTGGGCAGTGCATCGGGTGGGTACCCGGCCCTGCATGTGGACACACAGTCCATCTGCACACCCTCCCGGCTGCTGTCCACAGTTGCATGTGCATGACGATGCCTGCATTGCGCTGTACACCAATGTGCAATGGTGCTCAGCATCTGACACATGCACATGGAGAGGCAGTGGGAATGGTGGTCTGTGGATATGTGTGTGGCTAGGGGTGGCATTCTGGGTTGGTGTGCCTCCTGCCTTTTGTGCAAGTTTGGTGCACTGTGAGTGTGTGTGTGTGTGTGTGTGTGTGTGTCTCCGTCCATGTGGCATGTTAGTCCTCACCCATCCCTGGTTGTGTGTGTGGTTCCATGCCCTGCCACTTCCCTTGACAGCATGCACCCCTGGTGTGTGTCCATGCATGTTTGTGGGTAGTGCCTTAGCCACTGTTGGCTGCAGATGGCCCCATGACTTACCTGGGTTGGCTGAAGTGCTCCTCCGTGATGGTGTCCCGGTGCAGCTGTGCCAGACGGAGCAGTCGGGGGTGCCGTCGGCCAAGGGGGGGGCTGCCCATCACCATCATCACCGGTGTCCTCATCGTCCCCATCGCTGTCCCTCTCTTTGACCTGTATGGCTATCCCACATTCATTGGCCATGTTGTGCAGGATGCAACAGGCCAGGAATAGCCTGCAGGCCTTTGAGGGGCTGTGCTATGCAGGCACCGCCAGGTGTCAGGCAGCGAGCATGCCTTCAGCATCCCGAACACTGCTTCGATGACATTACGTGTGGTGGCGTGGTGTTCATTGTAGCGTTGCTGTGATGGGGTCACAGGCCGCCGGTAGGGTGTGAGCAGCCAGGGACGGAGTGGGTATCCACTGTCACCTGTGTGTAGAGGGTGGAGGTTAGTTTGGTGATCAGCAACGCCCTGCCCCGGGCCATGTAGGCCACTACCCATGTCACCTCTGGCCATGCCCCCCAGGCCCTATGATTGTCCATGTGGTTTGCATACTCACCCACTAGGTGTCCAGTGGGGATCTCCCCACTCTCAAATCTGTGGCACAGTGCTGACTGGTGCCAGATGAAGGCATTGTGCTCCCCCAGGGTGCGTGGCACAGACATTGATTATGCGCCCCCTGGCATCGCACACCACCTGGCAGTTGATGCTGGCATAGCCCTTGCAATTGATGTATCGCGCCCTTAGGGCCAGGTGGTGTGCGTATGGCCACATGGGTGCAGTCTATTGCCCCTAGCATGCCAGGCATACATGTTACCCTATGGAACTCCTGTATGTTTGCTGTGCACTCCGCCGATGTGCTGGGGAAATGGATGTGCTCCGCAGCATGTGGCAGCAGTGTGCTGAGGAATTGGGTGAGGTGATGTGACGTTGCTGACTGGGTTATGCCTGTGGTGTCCCCAGTTGGTCTCTGGAAGGTACCCATGGCGAGC
Organism: Neoceratodus forsteri; assembly: GCA_016271365.2. Classification (NCBI taxonomy): domain Eukaryota; kingdom Metazoa; phylum Chordata; order Ceratodontiformes; family Ceratodontidae; genus Neoceratodus; species Neoceratodus forsteri. The sequence goes on along the minus strand of CM057455.1, from coordinate 1,149,858,477 downwards.
AAGCACATGCAAGCTGTCACTTTAGTCTTTACTGACAGGGCATGGCTCCGTCGTGTGGGTGCCTGCATCACATCACTGCACAGCTCACAGAGCCACCTCAGAATTGCCCTATTCAGGCGGCACCGGCCCACAATCTCAGTATCACTGTACAGCTCGAAGCTGGTGCAGGCTCGGTACTGCCTGTTGGGAGCATACCGCCGATGGGCCCTTCCATGGCCACGCCCCACTGCTGCCCACCTTCTCACCCCCCCCTCATAACGGCCTCCATCTGGAATGTGGCACTGGCCAAGTCCCTGGCTTGTGTTCACCCCCAGCAGCTGTTACTGTATTCCCTGCTGTCTCCTCACTGCTACTTCCCTGCACCGGAACACCTGCCTGTGGTGGCCTCTTGTGCTGTGTGGCACTTCCCCTTCTGCACTGGCTGTGGCTCCCACACCTTCCCTGTGCCTCTGTGTTCAGGTGCCCTTCCCTGGCCTGCCCTGTGTGTCCCTCCTGCCCTGTCTGTGTGGCTAGAGTTCAGCCTCGTGTGCCTTCCCTGTAGCATTCTTGTGCCTCTCCCTTGCTCCTTTTTATTTTGGCTCATTTCCGCTATGGAGCAACTTCCGCTCTCTCCCCTATTGCGCATGGCGCAATTTTTTGAATATCGCACTGCGCCATTTATGCATGGTTCCTCCCCCTTCAGTTGCGCATGCCTTCATTATCATTGCGCTGTTGCTCAGCGTGATTTAGGGGGCGCAACTGCCTCCTGCTGAATATCGCAGAATGGCGCAATTTCGGACTTGCGCAGGCACAACCCTATCGCGCATGGCTCAACTCTTTTGAATATCTGGGCCCATGTGTATTAAGAATATCTTTTTGCATTCAGCCTGGAAGAAAAATTAGTAATGTTGTTATCCGGTTGGGTAATTGGGTCAGGTAATTTAAAATTCCACTACCTGATTCCAACATTACTAAATCAGGTAGGGTAGAATATTACCTGAGCTACCCTACCTGTTTAAAATAGGTAGATATGAGCTACCCTAACCAACTACTTGCTGGGCATCCCAAGCCTACACATTTATACTGTAGTTTGCAGTGCTGGGTTAACCTGTCACAGCCACAGCCACAGACAAGTCAACATGCAGTGTCAGTGGCTCAGTAGGTAGCACACTCGCCTCTGAGGCCGGGAGATCAGAGGGATGTGGGTTCAGTTCCCACATCTGGCACTTGGGTTAATATCCCAGTACTGACACTGTAGTGCAGCATGAGAGGGGTGCTGCACTTCTGAGGTACTGTCTTTCGGATGAGACGTTAAACCGAGGTCCCATCTGCCTGGATTGGTGGTAGTTCAGATGGATGTTAAAGATCGCATGACACTTATCGAAAAGAGTAGGGGAATTTCCTTGGTGCCCTGGCCAAATTTCCCTCATTCACTAAAAATACCACCAACAGCTTAATCTGATTCAAGGTCAGTTGGCATTCATCTGTATCCCCTTCCCTCGGGTCATGCCTGAAAATAGGCAGGATTTGTCTAGTGCACTTACCCGGTCAACAAAAACTAAATAAATAAATAAAACATACGTTGCTATATATAACTGAAAGTCTGTGAAACATAATGGAATATGCTACTCTGCAGATTATATTACAGGAAAACTGCAGTAAACCTGCAAATTATTTTCCCCAGTAGAAGTTGATTTGTTAAGTACTGATTCCAGTTCTGTTGATGTTCCATCTCTGCAGGCTGTTCAGCTATCCTACTGGGTGTTTCTGATTTACACACAGGTAGTCAGTACCATTATAGAACTGTATCATTTAGTCTATAGAGGTGAGCGAATACCTTATTTCGGAATATTCAGCCAAATATTTGTACTCCGGGCCCCAAATATTTGGGACTTCGGTATTCAAATTCATTATTCATGTACCTGTGGGGAGAAGTAAAAAAAAACAGCAGCCCACTCTCCTCTGCAGCCCAAGCACAATAAACCCCCCTGCCCCCACCCTCTGCAAAAAGTCCACTCCCACCGTCCATGCAGTGCGTGTATCCCAATAGCCATGCACCACCCCAGTTTATGTGGAAATGTCATGGAGGGCATGGCAATGGGGCAGAATGAAGAAAATAATGAACAAGCATTTATCAGTGCCGAATGTTGACTTGCTGGCATTGGTAGTGCAGGAGTTAGGGAGATGCATAATAGGAATGGCAGTAAAGTACTGAACTAATGCCACCCCCCACAGAGAGTCAAAGGAGCTGGGGGGGGTGCCTTTGGGTCATTGGCCATAATGCTTAAGCCATTCCACCTCACTCCAACCTGCAGACAGGAACAGGTGTCACGGTGTGCCTTGGGCTCTTCGGTCCTTATGCTCACCCCATTCCATAAGTAAATAAGCTGAGATGGATGCAGTATAGGATAATGGGGTGAGTGTTAGGGACGAAGACCCCAAGGCACACCTTGATGCCTGTCAGTGGCTATAGGGTGGGGGTAGTATGACGTGAGCATTACGGTCAACGAACCCAAGTCACACCTCTTATGCCTGTCAGTCTCTACAGGGTGGGCATTACAGTTGGAAATCTTAATGCCCCAAGCGTTTGTTGGTATTTTCACTCCAAATTTCCAAAATGGACTTTTTGGGAACCCACCTCATGAGTAGTAGCACTATCATTTTGTTACTCAATCCTGAAAGGTGATTTCGCACAGCAACTACACCACTTGGTGCCACAGGTCTGGAAGCACATTTCGGGCAGGATGTGAAAAATGACAGCTGTACTGTTCATGAGGAGGTGTGAAAAAATGGCAATGTTGAAAATCTGGAGTGAAAATATCAAGAATTCGTGATGTTACGAGCATGCGTAGAAACTGCGCAATGCATGCCTGTAACATGATCATTTTTTGGGAATTTTTCACCAGATTTTTAACATGGGCTTTTTGGGACCTCTCCTCATGAAGAGTGGCACTGGGATTTTGTTAATTCCTCCCAAAGGTTGATTTTGCACAGCAACCGCGCCATTCTGTGCCACAGGTGCAAAAACATATTTTGGGCAGCCGACGAGGGGTTGCTAGAGATTCCAAGGGTGTGTTTGAAATCTTCTGAGGCCAGAGCATTTATGCATGTGGCCCCAACACTTTGGAATTCTCTACCTTGTCGATTACGGGAGTGCACAACCGTGGAGGGATTTAAGCAAGCCTTGAAAACTTTTTTACGGCACCAGGCATTCGGTGATTGATGGAATGATGATACTACTGATTTTATATGATGTGTTGTAGATGTTTGATTTGTGATCTTAATTTGTTAGCCACCTTAGTATTTGAAAGGTGCCCTAAAAATAACGTTTATTATTATTATTTATTATAAAGAATAAGAGCTGTACTGTTCATAAGGAGGTGTTAAAAATGGCAATGTTAAAAATGTGGAGTGAAAATACAAAAAATTGGTGAAATTATGAGTGTGCATAGAAAATGTGCAACACATGCCTGTAACGCAGTCATTTTTTGGAATTTTTTCACCAAATTTTCAACATGGGCTTTTTGGGATGCCACCTCATGAACAGTGGCACTGCCATTTTGTTAATCAGTCCTGAAAGGTCATTCCATGCAGTGACCACAAAATCACCTTTCGGGACCAGTGTCAGGAAAATAAAAAAAATGTCTGGGCACACTGGGGTAGGCTCCCAGTGTGCCACAATGTAGCAGAAGGGGGGAATAGATGCCGACATGGGGATTGGGCACCCCCGATGTTGACTTTGCAGGAGTGTGTGACCAGTGGCAGGAGCCACCATTGTGGAAGAGCACGCCGCTACTCTTTTATTTATTTATGAAATGTTTCACCAGGAACGGCACACCGAGCAACTGCTCGTAACTCCGGCCATGTGCATTACTGTGCACTGTAATGCGCATCACCAGAGTCTTGTCATCTGCCACTGCAATGAGGAAACTGCACCTCATTGGAACGGCAGATTTCTTTCAACTCGGTGGCTCTCTTTGAAACTGCTGTCATCACCAACATGTTCACTGATTGGCGGCTGAGGGATGCACCCACTAAAGTGTCCCCTGCATTGGCGACAACACTGACACACCTCTGAAAAGTGTTGCTATCACAAGATGTTGCATGTGCAAGCCAACGTAAAAATGCGATTCGCTACACAATAAATACTTTGAAAGCAAATGAAATGGATGCACTCATTTTATCTTTATTTATAACTAAACACTGGTGGTTTGGGGGGATTAAAACAATTGTCTTGCACTGCTGCTCTTAGCATTACCACTGACTCACCTTATATAGATAAACACTACTGGTGCTTTGAATATATGTGATTCATAGCTTGTTGTTTTAATCTACATTTTCATTTGTGTGTTTTTTTGTTTATTTCTAAAGAACGCAGACATACTGTAGGAGGCATCTGCATAAATGGTAGCTAATGGATGGCTTTGTACCATTCATCTGCAAGTAATAAACCAACCCCAAATGTCATTTCAATACAAATTACAGAATACATTGCACACGGAGACAAAAAAAAAAACTTACATACGAAAATAGGAAACAAATAAGACCTTTGGTTCATCAAGAGATTTCCACCAACAACTTAGTGGGCAGAACCATTTATTGCCCCCGGCTGGATTTTCAAAGGTTTGGGTACAAGATTTGTAGCAATTGTTCGCCACATCTGCAAACATGTTGATGTGCTTGTGACACCTTACTCACTTTATGGAAGAAAAAAAAAGACATCTGTCATTTTTTGATGCATGCGTCAATTTTGATGAGTATCTTGTGGCACTTATGACATGAAATTAGACCATGTTTCCTGTGATCTAACATTCTTGTCACAAGTAATGCAAGTGCAGAAGAATTGTGCAGCAACTGATTGATATTCCAGCCCATGATCTGTTCAGCCAACACTACTTTTGATGGAAGTTTATCGGATCCACCACTCTTTCTGTGAATTAATAGTTCTGAATATTCTTTTTCAATCAATAATTACTCCCTCCATCCCACCCCCACCCCCATCTCTAACCTCAATTATTGGGACAGCCATGGCTCCGTTCCTCCTCTACCCAGGAGGGTGGGAGAACTGCTGCTTTCGCAGCCAACACCAGGACTGTTCCATGATCAGTCAACGGAGGGATGTACAAATACTGGGTGGTCCACTCCCTCCATTGCAGGGAGCCATTAAGCTCTGTAAAGTGATCAGCCCCCCTGTTGACCTCATTAGTACTCCAGGGCTCACATGTAAACCCCAGTCTCCCAACCAGCAGCCCCACAGATAAACCATTCTTCCTTTAATTAACATAATGACAACAGATTAAGCACTGTGATAACTGAAATGTAAAATTCATCAATCCATTTCAATCAATTTTATTTTATACTGGAGAGTATGTGAGCAAAAATGCCCATTTTCACAAATGTCCACTTGCACAGTATATGAAATTACAGCGATACAAGAGAAAACAATTTGCAGTATACATCGTACATAAAGGCTGAGACAATATCTTATACACAGGAACTTACTAACAGGTATGAGAGAACAAAAGCACAAGGTAAAATAATAATTTACAAAAGTGTTTTGAGTCATTTGCATACACAGGATGACCAAAAGAAATAAAGAGGGAGGGAAACAGGAGGGTGTGCTGGGAAAGAGGAAGGGGTAGAGGGTGGAGAATGAGGTAAAAACAGTAGGGGAGGAAAAGGGGTGGAATTGGAAGGTGGGGCAGTAAAGAGCAGAGTTAGATTCAGCTGGTATTAGGATGCAAGTTTTACTTGGAGGAAGCTCTTGAGGGACCTTTGAAAGGCATATATAGTGCTGCAGGCTGGTAGTTGGGTGGGAGCAAGTTGTACTGTTTTGTGCCCTTATAAGCAATGGAATTTTGTGCAAGTGATGTGTGGAAGAATGAGATGCTGAAAACATTGCTAGAGGCTTCTCTGGTTTGGCAGGCAGGAGCAGATTTGGGGAACAGTGATGTCACACTCAGTGGTAGTTTATTCAGGTGAGCTTTATGGAGGAAAGAAAGATCTCTGAGGGTGAAACACCCCTCGGAAGGGAGCCAATCAATAGCTTTGTATAGGGTGCAGTGATGTGTTTTCCAGGGACGTATAGTGACAAAGCGGATGATATTGTTGTAGCTGGATTTAAGTTTAAGGAAGAGTTGAGAAGTGGCAGCAGGGACTTAAATGATGGATCCATAGTCCAGAAGTGGTATGAGAATGGAGCTTGCTAGATGGAACCCAGATTCTAGGATTAAAAATGTATGGCTCCTGTATAGTAGCCCCAACCTCATGTGAACCTTACTGTTCATAAGAAGTTAGAAATGTGAAGGTTGAAGGATAGGTGGGGATCAAGCAGAAGACCAAGGTATTTAAATTCAGAGACTTTCTCTGTGCAATTTTCATGTTTATTAGAGAGAATTTGTTTTAGGTTGTAGGTTTTCCTGGGACCAGAGAAAACCATGTATTTTGTGTTTTTAGAGTTTAGGACCATGCCTTTATTGGTGAACCCTGAATGCAGATTCAGGAAATCAGATTGTAGGCTGGTGAGCATGTCGTCCGGGTTTTTGTTGCTGCAGTACAGTGCAGCATTGTCTGTGTAGAAGACCATTTTGGTGTTGCTACAGACTTCAGGGAGCTTATTGATGAACAGGATAAAAAGGAGAGGATCCTGGATAGAGCCCTGGGGAACCCCGTATTTAATGGGGCATTCAGAGGAGAGTAGCCCATCGATTGTGGTCATCTGTATTCTGTGGGTGAGAGAGTTCCTGACCCATTTAACCATGTTATTGGAGAACTAGAGGTCAGATAGGGTGTTCAGGAGTATATCGTGGTCAATATGGTTGAAAGCCTTAGTCAGGTCCACAGAAACTGAGCCCGTGTAAAGGTCATTGTCTATGGCTCCATAGATATCCCTGGTGAACCTAACTAAGGTGGTCTAGTGCTGTGAGTGGCTCTGAAACCATATTGGGCATCTGTGAGTATGTTATAGCTGTTCAGAATGGAGGTGACCTGTGAATGTACTACTTTTTCCAGTATCTAGGAAAGGGGGGGCAAGAAGAGAGATTGGCCTGTAGTTTCCTACTTCGTTCTTCGAGCCGGACTTAAACAGAGATTTAACTATGGCCATTTTCTAGATGCGTGAGAAGGTGCCAGTGCAGAGAGAAATATTAATGATGTTAGTAAGGGGGACGACTAGTGGGATAATGGCAAGCTTTAGAATTTTGAAATCAATCCCATCTGCCCCTTTACTGGGGTTATTTGAATGGATGAGCTTAACGGTGTCAGAGGATGACAATGCCTGGAAGTAAAAATTAGGAATGGGACCTGGGTGTGGCATGGTGTGAGAGTGGGAGGGTGTTTTAGCTGAGCCTGGGTGGGCGGGGATAGTAGTTGTCTAAATCCCCAAAAATGAATTAAATACGTTAGCTACAGTACCGGGTCATTATAGTGTGGATGAAACCACGTATGGAATGCCGCATATGGCTATACAGCGACAGGGGGTTTTGCAACATGCAGTAAGAACTTCTACCCCTGTCACTGTACAGTGCTATGTTGTAATGTGAGGGATGCTGCCAGGGCAGTGCCTGGCCAAGCTGCTGCCATGGTGGAGTGGATAGAGCACCTGCCTCCAGCTGCGTCGGGGGCCTGGGGCTGTGGTTCGGTTCTCCCAGGATCCCACTGTATTGTGGCTTTTTATTAAAAAAAAAAGTTTCTCTGCTCCAGAGATTCCTTTTACCCTGAAGTCCACAATCCCCCAGAGTTAATTATAAATCCAGGGGGGTGTGGGGGGCAACGGCCCCAGCAAAAACAAAGATTTTGCTCCTGTGTGCACGTTTCTGGACTGGTCAGTCTCTTGTGCCGACCTTATTTTGCCACATGCTTCTTTGCATGTGGCACTGTTGATGTGCGTGCTTTTGTCCATGAAATTATGACCCTGTGCCATTGCCTACATCTTAAGGATTATTAGTGAGCTTGTCCCCATGCCTAAGGGTGAGGGATTTCAACTTTCCTGACCCTGCCAAGGAGGTTATTCAGGGTACCCCAGAGTTGTCTGGGATTAGTTTTTTCCCAAAACTGTTTGCTGTAGAGAAAATAGACCTTGGCTGACCTGGCAGCCACTTTATACTTGTCACACAGAGCTTTGTACAGTGTTAATTGGGTGAGGTCCTGGTGCTTCCTGTATTTTGTCCAGGCCCTGTCTCACTGCCTCATTAATTTGAGTATGTTAGGGGTGACCTACTCACAAACACGGCCCCAGATCCTGATTTTGAGGGGGCAAATGTGTTGCATACCCCATTGAGAATAGTCAAGAAATGATATAGGACAGCATCGATGTTGTCCAAGGTTGAGGTGAATGACCAGCCAATCTGCCGAAAGGCTTGGGTGATGTTCTCAAGTACATTGTTGTTTAAACATCTCAAGTAAATGAAATTGGAAGGGGGTCTGGGGGATTGTGCAGTCCAGTGGCAAAAAGTAGTGCAGTGGTTGCTCGTGCAATCCAGTAGGGTCTCAGCTTCAGAGATTCTGGAAGGGTTAGGGACAATTATCCATTCAATGACTGACTGACAGTCAGTTTTATAGTAGAAACTTATAAATAGATGGAGTCTTCAGACAAGATTCTTCCTCAGCAAACAAAAACATACTTTTCTCTGTGTGTAGTAGATTTTGAAATGTGTATTTATATTGAAACTTCAGACTGAGTTTTCGCCTCTGACCCCAACAGTGGCAGACAAAAGGGGGGTGAAGGCACTGAAGTCCCCTATTTGTAAATCCAGACACTGTCATTAGTCAGGTTTTGCAGCAGCAGCATAAATTTCTTAAATTTAACTTTTTCTTGTGCACTGGTTGTGTACTGTTCTTCCTGACTTTGTGATGCTAGGTGATCCATCCCAACCCATCCCCTGCATCCTTTACCTGCTGACTGCAGTGCACGGCTGAGGAGCTCTGGCAAATCCCAGAAGGAGACTGAATGAACAGTAACTGCTGCATGTTGGGCACAAACAATATTGATATGACTTGGCTGGGCAAACAAAACAGGTGCTGAATGCATAACTCAACATAAAACATTGCTGCTCAGAATAAAACACATGTATGCAATGCAATCACTTTGTGTTTTATTCTGTGCAGGCAAGACTTTACATTGAGGTACTGAGCAGAGCCCAGCCAAAGGCCCCTTGCACTGTACAGCACAGACACCAAACCCGGTGAAATTTGACATTTTACAGTATTTCCCAGTTCAGTGTGAGAGGGCCAACATAGCATCTCAGGCCAAGTCTGCTGTGGGATACATTTATCTCAGCTATTTACTGATTAATGAGTGGTTGTTTGCCATTTACACAAAAATATATAATCGGGATTGGATTTCAATCCTGAAATTCTTTTGTGCATCAGCCTGAGAGGAGAGCCGGAGATTACCCATGTGTGGAGACTTGGAGTGCTGTAAGAAGGTGCGATAGATAATCAGTCTGTTTCTCATTGAGGTCTAATGAAAAATACAGCCAGTACAGAGATCGTGCACTGTCCAGTGAGATAGTGCTGACACAACAGTACATAAAATCTTTCAACTGTTTCTGTTCATATTAAAAGACAGCTACTGTTTGAGGATGAAGACAGTAGTTTTAACTCCTTTCTTTTTATTCTTCCCAATAAAATTTCCATCAACATACAACATACAGATTTCAGTGTAACACTTGAATAAACATTCCGAGTACAGTGACAAACATTGCTGTCCTGCCCTGAGTGAATGCATTCCTTCCTTCGCTGAAGTACTAAGTGATCATATAAACTATTGGTTACTGTCTGTCACAAGACAGACATTACCGGCTCATCTCAGTTCATCTCACAACATTTATTTGTCTAAGACCTAACTTATGTAATAATGCCTAAAACAAAAAGAAGTACAGTAACTTGTCTGCAATGTGGTTCAGAATTTGACAATGACTACAGAAACAAGTCCAGAAACAAATGATTTGATACCTTTTATTGGACCAACATGGATGTTACAGAAAATAACAAAGTGCTCTAGCTTTTGAACCTACCCGGTCCTTCTTCAGAAGCTTTATGGCCATAAGCTCCTGAAGAAGCACCAGGTAGGTTTGAAAGCTAGAGCACTTTGTTCTTTTCTGTAACATCCATGTTGGTTCAATAAAAGGTATCAAATCATTTGTTTCTGGATCTGTTCTTAAAAGGACCAATACAGCACCTACAACATTTTTTTACAGAAATAAGTGTCATTTAAAAATGTATGGTGAGCTCCTGAAATCAAGGAAAGTGATTAGTTGAAACATCATATATCTCAGCCAGAGATTTCTAGTTTCTTTGGTGGTGCAAGTGGGGCTACATCCATAACACAAGCAGGTAGAGAGAACGACTGAAACATAAATTCTAATAAATCATCAGATTCTGAAACACTGTGCAGCATTGAAATACCTGGTCCATCACAGAGTGTGAAAACTGTTGATTCAACAGTAATTGCTGCAACTACCTCAGCATGTTCTGCAGGCTGTAATGAAGTCAGTGATCACAGTAGTGCTGAAACACCTGATGATATTCAGGATACTAGAGCTGGGCATGCTGTCAATGAAGAAGGGAATGGGATCTTGACAGTGTCAACTCTTCATTTGTTGTTAATGTCTGACATGATTCTGGTTGAGCCCAGCATGGACATTTACAGTGAACCAAATACAGATGTTGATAGTTCAGATGAGCTGTCACTGTTCATTCATATGCATAGTGAAAATAAATATGACAATAGTACAACAATTTGCCATTGTGTTTCAAGGAATGATACAGTTTCTTAGGTGGTACAATACTTGATCCTGGCGATTGGCTTCCGGTATTTCTTCCTTTGATGAGATCTAGTTTCCCAAATGCAGGGCCTATTCAACCAGAGCTCAGTAAACATCCCATAATATATGACGTTGCTAGTAAGCAATTTAGAACATTTCAGAATGGGTGGTACTATACCATCAATTACATAACAGGCAAGCATGTTAAATGAGACTGGTTAGAGTACAGTATATCAAAAAATTATATGTTCTGCTTTCCTTGCATGCTGTTTGGTAAGAAAAAATCACAGTGGAATTAAGGGGCTGTAACAAATTTCTGTAAAGCTCTTGCGTTTAATGTGTAATGTGAAAAAGGTTACTTGTTAAGCAAGCAGATCATGAAAAGGAAAAGAACAGAAAAATTCTCCAGCCAGAGGATGCCCTGAGGGGCCAAAGAGAAAATATTGATGCAAATTTCCATGGGAAATATTTGGACTTAGTTAAACTCATTGCTGAATATGAGCCTTCATTCTAGCCACGTCTGCACACACTCTCTGAGTTATGACAGGACAGTATAAAGACAAGAAAGCAATATCTTTCAATAACAATACAGAACAATGTCTTGCATGCAACTAGTGATCAACCAATGGATAGAATCTTAGCTGATGCGTGCCAGTCACTGGTTTACTAATGAAAAGTACAGTTGCATAAGAACTTACAGTAATAGTAGATCTTGAGAGAAGCTCTTGCAGCAAGTAACACATGTAAAACTGAAGCCAACAGGCGGCAGGACCCCATGGAAAACTTTTAGCTAGCAGTCTATGGCGGGGGCCATCCCTGACATCAGTCTGCCCACGACATCATGCATGGTTGGAGAGTGAATGTTTGGGCAGCAGGTGATGCTGTGGGAGTTGGGGACTGGGAAGGAGCAGCAGCTGCGGCCTGAGGGTGCGACAGGAGTCACTTGAGTTGGGGCAGCACAGACCAGAGTTCAGCAGGAGTCACTCGAGTAGAGTTGGGGGGCAGCGCTGCTTAACAGAGGAGCAGAGGCAGAGCAGAAGCCGGTGAGAGTCAGGAGCAGAAGGATTTTGTCCAGAGAAGAAGGATTTTTTTGTCCCGCCCACCTCCCTGGCCGTGATCCCAACCTGACCTCTATTAAATGCTCGAGGTGGGAGGAGCCAGAGTTGCAGAGTCGGAGCCACAAGGAGCCAAGGGCTGGAGAGCAACAGAAGATGCCACCTTCTAGGGGATGAAGCTGAACGCTACCTGGACTTGGGGTCGCTGGTTGAATGCAGATGGTGAGTCAGATCGTTACTATTTTGTTTACAGGAGGTGAGGGAGAGAGTGTGGCATCTTGAGCTGTATCTTGGCATAGACACAGTATTTGTAGGGTAAGTTCATTTACAGGGCAAGTCACCATAGTGGAAAGGTATCTTAGGCAGGGTCTAGAGGAGAAAAAAGAGAAATAAAAGTAGGACTGCATTCTTAAGTTTGTCACTGTCCTGTAAGTTAATTTTTTGTGGGGCAAGGTTAGAAAGATAGCACAACTAGTACTAGTAATTTCATCTTTGTTGTATTTGTTCACATTGCCCTTGCCTGTTAGTTAAGCCTGCTGAAGCATGGATAGAATAGTGGGCTGTAATGGATGTGGGGGAGCAGTTTGAATGAACATTTTGTGGAAGCTTGGAGGGTGTCCAATCTGTCACAGGCCGAGAAGGCTCGAGGAAGAGGTGAGGTGGCTTGGGAGGGAGTTGGAGAGGATGGGAGGAGGGAGGGGGGCTGCTGGAGTAAGTGGGCCACCCCCAGAGGGTAACATGGGAGCACCACAGAACAACAGCGTTCGGTCAAGGGAGGAGATGGGGAGGTGGCAGGAGCAAACTGCACTGGAGTCCAAGCTCTGTAGGGAGGGCCGTGGTAGGGAGGAAGGAGCTGACACACAGTAAGGCAATGGGGTAGGTAATAGGTTTGCGGTCCTAGCAACATTGGTGGAGGAGGGAAGGATTGCCAGGAGGAGGAGGAGGCAGGAGAGGCAATGGAGGGAAGGAATAAGAGACAGAAGTAGGTCGGAGGAGGGAGCCACGGATGAGGAGAACAGCCAGAAGGATGGACAAAGGGAGTAGAAAGGAAAGAGAAAGGAACAGAAAAGGGAGGGAAGATGGGATAGGCAGAGGGGTCCAGGAAAGTTGGGATGGTAGTGTAGGATAAAGATGGGGCAGGGAGGGAGGGGGGACAGAGCAGAGGTTGGAGGGAGGGAGCAATAGAGGGAAGGGCAGAGAAACAAAGGTGGTGGACTCCAGAGATAGGTACTGTGGCAGCAAGGGGGGTGGGAGCAAGGAAGGATGAGGGGGGATACTAGTGCTGGGGGATTCTATACTAAAAAGGATAAGATGGGGCAGTAAGGGGGAAAGACACAGTCGTATATGGGTGGAGTGCATACCTGGGTTAATGGCAGGCAGGGCAGTCAATTCTGAAGTGCACAAGAAGGGGTAAGAGGAAAACGCATCTTGTGGTGCACGTGGGTATGAATGACCTGGTGGGGGAAATGGTGGAAGTGGTGAGGGAGAGGTTCAAGGAACTGGGTAGGGTGTGTGAGGAACTGGGGGAATCATTGGCCTTCTCAGAGGTGCTCCCAGTGCCAAGCACGAGTATGTGAGAAAAAGGAGGATTAGAGAGTTCAACACATGGGGGAATGCTGTTGATCCAACGGGTACGGGTTAGTGGGGGGGCTAGGGACGAACCTGGGATAACAACGATCTATATGCAGGAGATAGGCTGCACTTGAGCTGGGAGGGGATTATTAAAACAGGGGATAGAGGGGAATATAGCAGCAAAGGTGAGTTTAAACTAGGTGGGGGGGTGGTGAGTAGACAGCTGGTAGGCAGGGTACCCAGAGAGGGGAGCCCGATGAGCTTACCCCCCAAGACAACAGGGGAGGAGTCAGGGTAGAGGCACAAAGGGGGATGGAGAAGCCCAGGGTAAGGCAAGGAAGGATACAGCTGGAGGGTGGTCACTTTGAATGCTAGGAACCTAGGCAATAAATTAGCTGAATTGCAGGCTCTCTTGGCAGTGAGGAGGGTGGACATTGCGACCATCATGGGAACATGGGCTACCCAGTATCAGGACTGAGATATGATGATCCCAGGGTACAAAATATTCAGGAAGGATAGGGCTAAAGGGAAGGGGGGCATGGCAATCTATGTATGGGAAGAGATAAGGTATACAAGGGAGGAGGAGGGGAGGAAGGAGCACAGAGGCCCTATAGATGCAGTTTTAGGACTCGAGAGGTAGGACACTGAGGATCGGGATAGTATACAGACCACCAGCACAAGGGGAGGACCTGGACAGAGAGCTAGCTGAGCAAATCAGAAGGGTCTGTACGATGGTGAGCACTGTAGTGGTGGGGGACTTCAACCTATCTGGGGTGGAGTGGAGCACTCCAGCCACCACAAGTGTGAGGGAGCAGGTCTTACTAGAGGCATTTCAGGACAGCTTCCTGGAGCAGTTAGTACATAAACCTACTAGATTGGATAGGACTCTGGACCTGGTACTTTCAAATGTGGAGGCTATAAGGCATCTGGGAGTGGAGAACACTCTAGTTGGGAGTGACCACCACTCAGTGTGGTTCATGCTTAATAGGAGTAGGGAAACAGGTGTATGGAAAACAGGGTGATTGATTTTAAAGGGGCAGACTTTAGTAGGATGGGGGATATTTTGAGTAAGCATCTGGCAGGCATTCGTCAGGACATGGATGCTGGTCAAAAGAGGGAGATTATTAAAAGAGGTCTGACAGAGGCCACTGGGGCATGTACAAAGACATGGAGCAAGAAGGGAAGGGCAAAGAAGCCCAGTTGGTTGACTTGGGAGGTTGTGAAGGGTTAAGGGCCAAGAGAAAAGGTATATCGGACACTCAAGAAATCGGGGATAGAGGGGGTTGAGAAGGAAGAGTATTCGAAGAAGTCCAGGGAGGTTTCCTGGCTAGTCAGAGTGGCCAAGGCCTCAAGAGAACTGAGGCTGGCACAGAGTATCAGGGAAGGAGAAAATGACTTCTTCAGATACATTAGAGAAAGAAGGAAAAACAGAGACCAGATTGTGAGTATTAGGAAGGACGAAGGGTGGGTGGAGAAGGGGAGGGAACAGGCAGAGGCATTAAATGAATATTTCTGTTCTGTGTTTATGAAGGAGAAAGGGGGCAGATACCCCAAGGGGGTTAGGGAGGTAGTGGAGGGGAGGGAGTGACTGACATAGAGAGTGCAGAGGACAGGGTTCTGTAAGGATTGAGGGCACTAAGGGTGGACAAGGCACTGGGACCAGATGGCATCCACCCCGGGTTACTCGGAGCTGGTAGAGATCCTGTTGGTGCTGCTGACTGACCTGTTTAATACCTCCCTGGACACAGGAAGCGTACTACAAGACTGGAGGATGGCCCATGTGGTGCCCATTCACAACAGTAGACCCAGGGATGAGGCGGGCAACTACAGGGCAATGAGCCTCACATCGATTGTGGGGAAGCTCATGGAGACAATCCTAAAGGAGCATCTGGTGACCTTCTTGGAGGACAATGGTCTCCAGGGTTTGTCTCTAGCAGATCCTGCCAGACAAATCTAATTGAGTATATGACTGGGTGACCAGGGAACTGTATAGTGGCCACACGGTGGATGTCCTGTATTTGGACTTCAGCAAGGCCTTTGATTCCATGCCACATGGGAGGCTGGGAGGGAAGCTGGAATACATAGGAGTGGGAACAAAGATGGTAAACTGGATCGTCAACTGGCTGAATGGAAGGCAACAGAGGGTGGTGGGGGGAGCTCTCATCACCAAGGGAAGTGATGAGTGGGATGCCACAGAGATCGGTGATGGGACCAGTGTTGTTTGGGATATTCATAACTGATATCTCACACAGGGTCTGGAGTAGGATCAGTCTGTTCACGGACGATATGAAGATGGGAGCTGTGGTAGATGACATCGAAGTCTGAAGGGGGCTGCAGGAGTACCTGAACAAACTACAGGAGTGGTCAGTAGCTTGACAGCTGGGGTTCAACACCGAGAAGTGCAAGGTACTGCACTTCGGAGCTAGGAACCAGGGGAGGAGCTATCAGCTGCGAGGGGCACAGCTGGAAAGTAGCAAGGAAGAAAAGGATCTGGGGGGGATTATAACGGGCAGTATGAACAACTCAGCTTAGTGCAGGAAGATGGTGGCAAAAGCCAATAGGATGCTAGGGTGTATAACAAGGGGAATCTCCTCCAGCGAGGTAAAGGGAAAGTGAAAGGGGAAATTGTTTAACCAGGAATGGCTCACTAAGTCAAAGCTTGTTTCCAGGTGTGACCTAGGAGCACAAGAATGTTAAGTGACTTGCTCAGGGTCACACAATATGCAAGTGGGGGCTGTGGGATTCAAACCCTGGTCTCCAGGTTTGCAGCTCAGAGCCCTAAACCACTGAGCTATACTGTCTATCTTAGGGAGTTAGGGAAGTGATCCTGCCTTTGTACAGGTATCTAGTCAGGCCTCATCTGGAGTACTGTGTGCAGTACTGGCATCCGTTCCTGAAGCAGGACATCAAGTTGATGTGGGGTGGGTGCAGCACAGGGCAACAAAGATGATCCAGGGATTTGAGGGGAAGTCCTATGAGGAGAGATTAGCAGAGTTGAACATGTACTCCATGGAGGAAAGGAGGGATAGAAGGGATAGGATCAAAACATTTAAATACCTCAAAGGGATAATAAGGTTAATACGGAAGGGATTT
Organism: Neoceratodus forsteri; assembly: GCA_016271365.2. Lineage (NCBI taxonomy): Eukaryota > Metazoa > Chordata > Ceratodontiformes > Ceratodontidae > Neoceratodus > Neoceratodus forsteri. Next base: position 1,149,842,012 of record CM057455.1, on the reverse strand, counting down.
TCCAGCTTAGAAGAGGGAGGATTACGATAGGGCATCAGTTGAGTTTGATGGGGGGAAGATTCAGGAGGGAAATCAGGAGGAAGTTCTTCATGGAAAGGGTGGTGGATAGTTGGAATGCTCTGCCCGAGGGGGTGGTGTCCTGTAGAATGGTGAGTGGCTTTAAGAGGGGTTGAGATAGGGTGAGGGGGGCTATGAAGAAGAGGGGTGGAGAAGGTGGGGCAGCTGCAAGTTGAGGGACTAGCTGCACAATCGAGCAGACTTGGTAGACCGCAAGGCCTGTTTCTGCTGGTGTTTTCGTATGTTCATATGTATAAAGGGAGGGCCCCAGTGTCCCTCAGTTCTCCCGCCGGAGACTCTAGCGTCAAGGATGGAAAGTGATCAGGAACAGAGAACCAAGGTGAATTCTACAGAGAGCAATCAAAACGTTGCCAGTGCAGACCTAATGCATAAAGAGTTCCCTAGGAGGAAGGTGGGCGGGAAGCCATACCTGCTGCAAGAGCTTCTCTCGAAGATCTACTGCTACAGTAAGTTCTTACGTGACTGTAGTACCTTACTTCGAGAGTCAGCTCTTGCAACAGGTAATACATGTAGGACTGAGTCCCAAGCAGTAAAGGAGACCCAGACTAATCTCGGGTGGAGGAAGCAGAGAAATGCCAAGAGGGGAATGCCCTCAGGAGAGGAGTTCCTGCAGAACCGCAAGGCCAAAGTCCACTCTGAGTCTGGAGGCAATGTCTAGACTGCAATGTCTGATGAAGGTATAGATGGAATTCCATGTGGCTGCCGCACAAATGTCAGCCACAGACACGTTCCTAAGAGTGGCAAAAGACGCTGCTACTCTCCTCATACAGTGACCCCTCACCGAGACCGGCAAGGGTTTGTCATATTTCCGATAACAAAAGGAAATGCAGTTAACCAGCCCTTTAGAGAGGATCTGTTTGGCTACAGAAGCCCCCTGGATCCTGGGGCAAAGGAAACAAAAAGCTGATCAGAGCATCTAAACTCGCAATCTGGAGAGATAGAAATGCAAAATGTGATGGACATCCAGTGTGTGGAGAAGAGTCTCACCCCAGTTTGAGTGTTCAGGATAATACACTGGGAGGTGTATGTCCTGATTCAGGGTCAACTCGGACACCACCTTCGGTAAGAACTTAGGACTGGTCCTCAAGGCCACCCGGTCCTTGTGGAACACCAAATGAGGCTCCTTACACATCAGGGCCTGTAGCTCAGACATTTTTTGGGCAGAAGTAACAACTAAAAATTACTCTTTCCAGGAGATCCAGAAACAAATGATTTGATACCTTTTATTGAACCAACATGGATGTTACAGAAAAAAACAAAGTGCTTTAGCTTCCGAACCAACCAGGTCCTTCTTCAGAAGCTTTGTGGCAGTTTTTTCAAATATCCCATACTATTACTATACTATTACTATACTATTACTATTACTATATTTGAAAAAACTGCCACAAAGCTTCTGAAGAAGGACCTGGTTGGTTCGAAAGCTAAAGCACTTTGTTTTTTTCTGTAACATCCATGTTGGTCCAATAAAAGGTATCAAATCATTTGTTTCTGGATCTGTTTTTAAAAGGACCAATACGGCACCTACAACATTTCTTTCCAGGAGAGGAAGCGAAGCTCGCAAACCATAGCTGGTTCAAACGGGGGTAAGGTGAGTTTTTCCAACACGAATAGTAAGTCCCAAGGGGGGACGAGGTCCCTGATGGGGGGCTTCATATGAAGAATACTCCACAGAAAGGTGTGGGCTACGTTCAACTGTGCCACAGTTCTACCTTGAACAGGGACATGGTAGGCAGATATGGCAAACAAATGAACTTTGATTGATGAGTAGCAAAACCCTGAGTCCGAGAGTGACAACAGGTACTCAAGGATCAAGCTCACCAGAACATTGGCAACCCTGTCCGAGACCCCAAAGCACAACTTGGCTGGGTCCTCAGGAGTCAGGCATGGAGATGCAATGACCAAAGGTTTAGGTGAACCAAGGTCCCGTCATCCTGGGAGAGCAAGTAAGAGCTCAATGGCAGAGGAATCAGGGGTTCGGCTGCCAACTGTTGCAACAGGGGAAACCAAATCAGGTCCACAAGGATCATTACTGCCCCTTTCACTTGCAGCTTAAGAAGTACCTTCTGAAGAAGTGGGAAGGGAGGGAAGGCATAAAGGTACCTCCCTCTCCAAGAGGGGAACAATGTGTCTTGCCAGAAAAGTCCAGGCCCTGGATCTAGCGAGCAAAAACCGGGCAACTTTGCATTGAAAGGGAATGCAAAGTGGTCCAGGTCTGGCCTGCCCCATCTGTTGAAGAGATTGTCTATGACTGACTGTAGAAGGGCCCACTCATGCGCTCTGGACCAAGTCCTGCTGAGAGTGTCGGCTTTGGTATTTTGAACCCTTGGAACGTGAACCGCCTAGATATCTAGGCAGTAGTTATGGCCCAGTTCCATACCCGCATTGCTTCTCAACAAAGAGAGTACGAGTGGGTGCTGCCCTGCTTGTTGAGGTAGAACACCACCGCCATGTTGTCTGTCTGAATGAGGAGGTGTCCTGGGTGAAGCACTGTGCTCAAAGCTTGTAGGGCATAGAGAACTGCTCTCATCTCTAGAATGTTGATGTGGAAAGGCTCCTCGGCTGCAGACCAGGTGCCCTGTGTCCTGTGGACACCCAGATGTGTGCCCCAACTGATGCCAGAGGCATCTGATGTCAGGACTTGATCAGAAGCTGTTCTCTGAAAGAGCATCCCCTCTGTTAGAGAGGGAGATGTCATCCACCAATTGGGCTTTCGACGTACCGGTTCCAGGCTAGAGACCAGTTGGTCCAGATCGTCCCATCTTTGGTCCCACTGGATTCTCAGAGTCTACTGAAGTTTCCTCATGTGTAGTCTGGCTAGATGGACTGTAACAATGGAGGCAGCCATGTGGCCTAGAAGCTGGAGAAGCGTCCTAGCTGGGACCCTTGGGAGGGAAGAGATGTGGTGGGTTAGGCCTCAGAGACAAAGTGCCCTGTCCTCTGGGAGAAAGGATTTCCCCTGAGTGGTGTCGAGCAATGCCCCAATGAATGTAAGGGCTTGGGTCAGACTTCATTGCGTTGATGGTGATACCCAGTTCCCCAAAGAGAGAAAAGGTGTCCTGGATTGTGCAACGCAGCTGCTCGCTGGATGGGACGTTAACAGTCAGTCGTCCAGTTAGGGGAAAATATAGTGCCCTTTCCTTCATAGGGCTGCTGCAGTCACCACCAGGCACTTGGTAAAAACCCTTGGGGCTGAAGACAGGACAAAGGATAATGCTGTGAACTAGTAGTGCCTTCTGTGGAACTTAAACCTGACAAATCTCCTGTGAGGTTTGGCCACTAGGATGTGGAGATAGGCTTCTTGCATATCCAGTGATACTAGCCAATCCCTTGATGGATCATGGGCAATAATCCCTGCAGAGTGACCATCCAAAACCATTTGGACTCCACAAACTGGTTGAGGTCACTGAGGTCCAAGATGGGGCGCAGGTCCCCTGGTCATTTGGGCACAAAGAAGAAATGTGAATAGAAGCCTGTGCCTCTCTGAAAGGGGGGAACCAGCTCTATGGCCCTTTTGAGCAAGAGAGCCTGAATTTCGGCCCAGATGAGCTCAGCATGAGCCAGAGGACAGCAGGGGGGAAGGGAAAGGGAGGCCTGTCCAGTGGCATCTGGACAAATTCTATTGAGTGTCCACTGTTGACCATTTGTAGGACCCACTGGTTGGAGGTGATCTCTCGCCAACCTGTGGCATAGAGAGAAAAGCTTAATTGTTTAATTAGTATTTTGGAAAGACCTTTGAGCGTGAGCTCTTTTACAAAGGTTCCACGTCAGGGTGGACAATAAGATAATACACATATTCAGTGGTTACAGAGGCCTGATCATTAGGTATTAAATAGTGATTACATGACAATTAGACAAATAGGGGAAAAAAAACTGAGCAGTTGTAATTGAATACTAAGCTATTTCTAATTGGTTGCCCTAGGTAGTACACCCCTGGAAACCTCCAAATCCGTTGATAGACTATGGCAGAGTAACTGCATAGGGTTTAACGCTATCCCAGATGGTGAGAGGCTGGTTGACAGTGAAACAAGAGGGACTGGGTTTGAAACCAACCGCAGACAGCGAGGGTGGGGATAGTGAAACGGGGGCTGTGATGGGGAGTAGCTCCAGAGGGCCTTGTTGAGTATGGTGTGTGTGTGGGGGGTTGGGAGGGCAGTACCAAGTGCGTTTAAAGAGGACTGATAGCTTACTTAAGCCCTTGCTAGGCTGGAATGGAGGCAGGGTTTCTAGGTAGCCCTGCTGGGTGTTACTCTTAGGGTAGGCCTGTCCATCAAGTGGGGCCTGAGAAGCAGGTGCATTTTGAGTTAGACATTAGGTGCTGTTTGAGGCCTACTTTGAATTGAGACAGGCTGTTGTTTGTTTGTAATTTCATCGGGAGTTCATTTATCCAGAGGGGAGCCCCGATAGGAGAAAGCACGCTGCCCTAGTGAGGTTCGGTGGAATGGTATGGACAGTGCTCCATTCTTCCTCCGTCTGGTGATGTGTGTTCAGAGAGAAGCCTTGAGCAGATTTCCTATACAGGGTGGGGTTTTTCTGAGGAGTGCCTTCTTCCCCAGGAGGCAAGTTTGGTATTTGATCCTGTCTTTTAGGTTAAGCCAGTTTGTACGCTCATACAGGGTGCAAGTATGAGTGTAGTGATCTGCACACAGGGTGAGGCGGCATGCCTTATTGAGTGCAATTTGGACCCTTTTGAGTACTGTATCAGTAGCAGCTCCATAGACCACCAGTCCGTAGTCTATCATGGAGAGTATGGAGCTGGAGACTGAGATTCGGAGTGCTTCCGAGGTGAGGGATTTCTTATGCCTATAGAGGACCCCGATCTTTGTGTTTACCACTTTGACAAGGGAGTCTACGTGGTGCATATAAGTGAGAGAGTCATCAATGGTGACTCCAAGGTACTTGAACAAGTGCATCTGCTCAATCTGCTCACCAGCCTTGGTGATTATGAGGGGAGCATGCTTGTGTTTGTTGTAGGGGCTGGATTGTAGCATGGCCTTGGTTTTCTTGTAATTTGGTAGCAGCTTTTGCCTACTGAACCAGTCCTCGAGTTTATTGAAAGAGTTTTGTAGTTCTGTTTGTAGTGCAACCTGAGAGGTGCTGCTGCTCAGCAGCATGGCATTGTCCACATACAGAATAAGTTTGGTGTCACAGGCTGTGGGTAGGTCATTTACAAAGAGGCTGAAAAGCAGAGGCCCTAGAATTGATCTTTGAGGGACTCCTAGGAGTACATTTCTGGAGCTGGATAACGTCTGCCTGATTTTGACTCGCTGGCTGCTGTGTGTTAGGTAGTCATTGAACCAATTCACGGCGTTTGGTGCCACACCCAATCTTTGGAGCTGGAGTACTAGTAGAGGGTGGTTGACGGTGTTCAAGGCTTTGGTGAGATCAATGAAGATGGACCCCACCAATTTGCTCTCTTCATCCAGCGCCATGTGCGCATAGTCAGTGTATTCCAGCAGTGCTGTGATGGTACTGTGTTTTTGCCTGAAACCATGTTGGTTTGGGCAGAGCAGATTGTACTTATTGAGGTATTCTGTGAGCTGACTTGCCGCGATTTTTTCCAAAGCTTTGGATAGTGCGGAGAGGATAGATATTGGCCTGTAATTTTATGCACTGGAGTTACCAGGGCTTGCTTCCATACCTCTGGAAATTGAGCTAGGGCCAAGGATTTATTAAATAGCATTGTTATGGGCATGATAAGAATATCAAGGGTGAGAGATAGTAACTTCGTGTCTAGCCTGTCACTCCCCAATCTGGTTTTGCCTAGACTTTCCTGACCATCATTAGGCATGCATGCAACTGTCTCCCTGTCAGGGTTGCAAGAGGGGGTGGGTCCAACAAGGAGTCAGGCTGAGGTGGAAGGGAGGAGAGTGGCTTGGACTGGTTTGGCAGCCCAAGAGGCATATCCTGTGGAGCCTCTGGAGGTGCCCTTATGGCCATAACCACCTCACTGTTGTTGCTGTGGCTGAAAGCCAGATTGCTGTCCCCCCTTTCCATGAAAGTGAGGTTTTTGAAAAGGCCTCTGTTTTTGGCTTGTACATGGAATGTATGGACCAAATGGCCTGGCCAGAGTCCTGCAGTTTGGTGATGAACGTCTCGGAGTCCTCACCAAAGAGGACGGAAAAATGAAATGGTGCATCCAAGATGTTAGTTTGCATATCTTGGGAAAAGTCAGAGACCCGGAGCCACGAAAGCCATCGGACACACATTCCAGTGGCTATGGCCCATGCAGCCGTGTCCACCGAGTCGTAGGCTGACTGGAGGACATGCATGCCCACTTCTGAACCAGTTTTCAGCAGCTTTTCTAGCTCTGCCTTCTGTGGACATTCTGGGATCTCTTTCACAATGCCGATCCCCTGTTTCCAAAGGACATTTTGAAATTATACCATATGAGTGAGGAAACTGAGACTCTGTATGGTACATGTGGCGGATGAATAAACCTTACACTCCATAGCATCTGGTTGTTTGGATTTGCTGTCTGAAGGCTGAGTACTGAGATGTCTCGGCCTCTGGGTCTATCATGGGCAGCCAAGTTGACTACCGAGTCTGCTAAAGGCTGCTCGCCCAAAATGGGTTCCTCCATTGGAGCACTGTAAAGGTGGTCCACCTTTGTGGGTATTGCAGAGGAGGTGTGGAGGCATTTCCAGGCCAGCATGGTGACATGCACTAATGTGTCCACCAAGGGTGGGATGACCACCAGTTTTGGGTCCTTTTGGCACAAGTACTTGGCCAATTGGAGACTCTCCGGGTCCAGGTCCTCCATCTCCCAGCCCATATTAGCCTGAATATGCCGCATGATCTCCATGAAGGAGGGATCATCTGGTGGTGACTTGGGAGTGTCCCTTGGATCTGTGGGAACAAGTCCCCAGTAGACGAGAGTATGAAGGAGGATGAGTCTGAGGAACAGTTTGAGTCCACAAAGCAGGAGGAGGACAGAGACCTGTTGCGCCAGCGTTTGCGCTTGTGGTGGCCAGAGGAGCTAAGGCTCCTGGACCGGGACCTGAAGCAGCATTTGTGAGGAGCCTTGCCCTTGCACGGAGGTGGGGTGGGGTGGGCTCCATTGGAGAAGGAGTCCCTTTATTAAGGGGATGGCTTCTGTCCGAGGAAGTTTTGGTGGCAGGAGATCTGTCCTGATGGTCTCCCACCAATAACTGAAAAGGTCCTTAACCCGGGATAAGTGGAGTTTAGGCTCTGAATCATTCATCAGACCTGATGCTGGCCCAGAGCCATGATCTGGCCATGGCAGGCAAACAGGAGGTGACATCGGGGCTATAGTGGTAGGCCCGATGCTGGTAGCCAACACCTGGTTCAAGCCCATCGTCCATGCGTCCTCAGAAGGACTGTGTCCTGAGTGATCATCAGCCAGTGGCAGGGGGAAACTGTGACGTCAGGAACTGGATCGGCAGTGCTGATGGCTTGGCTGCTGAAGCAGTGACATTGGTGGGAATCACCACCCGGTGAATACTGTGTCACCAGTTGTTTGTCTGATGGCGGCTTCGCTGGCCTGGGCAGCTGAGAGGCAGATCTTCCAGAGGAGTGCCCGGAGACCTTACATTTATCCCGGGAGATAGCGCCAGAGACAGAGACTGACCAGGAGTGAGCTGATGTCAGTTTCCTACTGATGTCAGAGTGCAGGCGTGAGGCTAGCTCCCGACTCCCATACCAGGACAAGGGGGGTTACAATCATTAGCCAAGAAGGAGAATGAGTCACATGGGAGGCAGAGTCAGATCTGCCCCTGGAGGCAGAGTGGGAGCGTGAGGATCTGGATTTGGAGGGAGATCTCCCCTTTTCTCTCTCCTTCTGCTTCTCCTTGTGCTTCCCTGAAGATTTGTGGTGGGAAGAACCCCTCCCTGAAGAGGAATCTCTCTGCATGGTGGCCAAACGTTGCTCTGTGAGGAAAGCCTGGCGAGTCTTCTGTCGGCGGATCCTCATCCTGCTATCAAACTTTTGGCAGTGCTGGCAGGCCTGGGTGTCATGATCAGGGCCTAGGCACGGCAGGCAGGCAGACTGCCCATCCTTGGATGAGATTTGTTTGCCTCCACTTGTAGGGGTGACATTCCACGGAGAACGTCGGAGAAGACGACATGCAGAACAATCACAGCAGAAAAAGTTAACTTTTTCCATGAAAAAATAAGAAATCTTAGCATAATGGCAGTCGAACTAGGTGAGAGGCATTCCATGGAGCCGATGAATGTGAGTCGACAGCAGAAAAAGAACCAAGGGACGCCGGGGACCGCCTTCCCTTTATACCATGCATGACGTCAAGGGTGGTCCATCGTCAGGGGGGGCTGTTCCCACCATAGACTGCTAGCTAGACATTTTCCATGGGGTTCTGCTGCCTGCTGGCTTCTTACATGTGTTACTATGTGTTCAAAAATAGTTATCACTTGTTGTCAGATACTTTCAGGCACATTTCTAAACTGAAGAAAGTTTCCTTGGTATCTACCTATTAACAAACACTACTAGGGAGGAAATATTTGAAAAACTGAAATTTCAAATCTTCTCCCACCTTGATTTAAAAAAAATGAATGGGCAGGGGTGCAACAGGGCTTCAAATGTGTCCGGACAATTCAGGCTATTTGCAGACTCGCTTTAAAGAGATTTCATCAACATCTTCATATGTTCGCAGCCTGGCCCCTGACCCATCCCTTAAATTTCACTGATATGGCAACAAACTGCAGAATAACTACTGACAAGTCTGCACACCTTCAGATATTGTATGTAATTTCTGCTAATAGTCCAAAAAGAACTGAGCATCTAAAAGAAGCGAGATGAGTGACGAACTTGGATGCTGATGTCAGAGGTCATCAGCAGCTAGTCTCTCACTGCACAGCACGTTGGTATGCATATAGCCTGGAAGCTGTGGAAATTCATATGCTCCCCTTTGCAAACACTGTAGGAAATATGGCAGTGCCCTGCTGCTTCATCAGTTGCCTTTATGCCGCAGGTAAAAGCTGTGATTCAGAAAATGAATAGGATTGATTTCATCATTTGCCTTTTTGCTCTCCAAAACATATTTTCTAAAATAAATACAGTCTCTGTGTGCCTTCAGTCTCCATCTGCTGTTCAGGTAGAAGTACTGAAAAATAGCCTCTCTGAAGTAAGGTCAGATGAAAAATTTGAAAACATCTACACCAGCCAGCCCAGTGGCACTGAGGGTTGAGGCGCTGGATGCCACACCTCATGCCATGTGGGCGACCCGAGTTTGGGAATGAGCCTGGGCTGCTGGGGGTCGGCAGGGGCAAGAGAGGATCGAGCATCAGGAGGACTGCTCTCCTCTTTCGGGGAAGGGGGGTTTGTCAACAAACTCACTGACAGCCCTCTGGCGACAGCCGGAGAACAATCACAGGTCCAGGTGGGCATCGCGGTGTCTTTATATCTGTGGGGAGGGGGAGCAGGAGGAAAAAGGAGCCAGCAGGTTCCATGATGGCCACACTCGCACCCCGGCCATAAGGAACTATCACAATTGAAAAGTATGTCAATTAGCTCAGAAGGGGAACTTACACTGGTACAGAAACAACTAAAGTCCTGCAAGCTAACTGCTGTTAATAAAACTGCCAACTGCAAAGGAATGAGCAAAAAGAGACCTACAGCAGTTGAATCTGAGGAAGATGATGAAATGGAGGAGTGGAGTCAAGTATGTTGTAACAAAAGAACCAAAAAAGGGAGGAGGTGTATGGCAAACCCTATAGTTACAGAGAATAGGTATAGCCCCCTAATGACACTCATTGAATCAGTTGAAGCCCAAACACAAGAAATATTTGACCTTGTTAATCTTGATCCTAACAACAACCCACAGGAAGGTGCATCAGAGGTACACACACCTGCCCATACTGAAACTAATGAAGTGACTATCAGTAATGACAACCAATGCATTAATGATGATTGGGTTGGGCAAGAAACAACAGGGCCCCTAGTAGCAGGATTAGGTACAGAGCCTGATATACTAGTACAAATGGAACCGGACACAGAAACAGAGATGGCCAAACAAGTATTTATTTTAGGTGACTCCATAAAAAAATACACAGATAGGGCGTCAACAAGAGGTAACAAGGAGAACATCACCAGTTACAGCTATAGTGGGCCAACAATACGGGATAGTTCCAAGATGTTACCTAAAACGTTACAGGGAATTACTTGCTCAGAAACAGTTACATTACATGCAGGCACAAATGACTTAATGAAATACAGTTTGGAGGATACTAAAATTATCAAACAAATGAAAGCAAAAATCATCTTGTCAGAAGTAATACCAGTCACAAGGGTGGGAAAAATAAGGATAAATACAGTATAACAAAAAAATGTAACTATTGGCTACAACAATGGTGCCTTACAAATAACATTGCATGTTTAAGAACATGGGACTACTTTATGGGCAGACAGCACCTCTTTAGTGTGGATGGACTACATTTAGGCAAAGAAGGGTCCAAGTTACTGGGAAGTATGTTTTTTAACAAAATAAATTGAACCACATGTAACCCCTAGGTGGTGCTACCCCAGGGGCTACTACCCCTGCCTGCTTAGCTAGTTGCAGGTTAAGGGGCCTGGGTTATGAAACGGTTGATAGTGGTCAAGCTAACCTGGGCACAGCCATCTGGGACACTGTAACCCCCCTTTTTCCCTTCTAGTGTCCTGAACAATACACAATAATCACTTTCACAATGACCCTTTTTCACCATGCAATTACCCACACTGTTTGCAATTACCACCAGGGCTGGTTCCTCTAACTCGACCCTGGAGACCCCCTGTAAAACAAGGTTAAGCACAGCAAACAGCAACAGTACAATACTTTTGGCACAAACTGGAACCACAGTCAGGTTAAATGCAAAAAGAGTCAGATCTGATTTATTTAGAGGACTTGAACAAGGGAGGGGCGTAATCAGGTTGATTTGCTTAAAGACTACATCAATTCGACAGTTATGCATGCACTTCAGAGTCCCTACAAAGTCACACACTCTGGGTAGCCAGGTGGGGAAGAGGTGGGCTAGCCAGGAATGTTGCCCGGGGTAGGCCGGTGTCACAGCTGGTTGGGGCACTGTGATGGAAAAAAGCGACATGCACAACACACATTGTTTGTAATCTGGAGCCGGAGGGCTCAGACTAGTTCATGAAAGAAAGACAACAAGGCAATCAGATGACAACACTTTTAGATTTAGCTGTTGTTGCAGGGAGCTACCCTGATGGTTACTCATGATACCCAGTACAGGACACATGCAGGATGAAATGGAGACTGCAGGTTGCTGAGCTGGAGTGCCAGGAGAAGCAGGGCCCACACACATCATCGAGGCATCATTCCTGTTCAAACATTGAGCAGGGGACTGATTCCCAGGCAGGTTTCTCATTGATGGCTTTCTCTGTGCAGCAGGTAGTCTGGCTGGGCCAGTGTAGCAAGGCCCAGGCCAAATGGAAATGCAAACGGATACAGTCCGTTGGAGCTGGATGCCGCCTCCAGCAAGCAGAACACAATTCACACAGTGGGGAACCAAATCACCACTCACTATCAGCACACAGCACATTTACATGTAAGGAAATTCTACTGTAACAGGCAGATTGCTATCCGGTCACAATTACAAAGTCCCTGCACAAACCGGGAATTCAGAGGTGGCTGTAAGTCCTGACAGGCCGATCGCATGCAGCAAATCTTCAGTCTTCTTCAGCTGTGAGCCTGGTAACAATTCAGCGGCTTACTTCATTCTCACAAACTTGGATTCAGTCCAAAATAATTCTCTTCTCCCTTTTGGGGGCATTAGACAAACAAGCAGGCCAAACTCAAGCCTTTCCACAGTTCTCCCATGCGAAACTATGCAGCACAGCTGCTCAACTGTCTCGAGCTGTTGCTTCTTCACTTCCCAACTTAGATTTGACCCAAACTGCAGCAAGCCTGGGACTTTCCCCAGGATCCAAAAGGTTTGGTTGGCTGATCTGTCTGTCAGTCACACAAGGGCTTCCCCTCCAGGCTCAATTAGGTGCCAAAAGACCAAAACTACAATTCCTACAAAGCCCCTGGGGACAGGCTCCATTTTAGGGTCCCCAAAGGTACTGATTGGTCCAGTTCGGCAGTCCAGGACCAAAATGGTGGTGATAAGCAGAAACTGTCCATGCTGCAAGGAAGGCAGGTTAGAGAAACTACAATATATTTACTGCTCTAACAGATAATCAGCCAACAAGTACATCTTTTAACAGAGCTCCTTCTGCGCAATTAGCGATGGCAGAAACGGAGCGATTATCAGGCAGCCCGGGCAGGACTTGAGCATGGAAACCTCAGTAACCCCCAATATTAATTATAGCTGCAATCTAGGTAGCCCTAAAGAGACAGTACAGAGGCTATACAGGCACCTCTGGCAATAACGGTTAACTGCTAAAACACAGGACACCAGCCTGGCGGTGAGCATTTAGGCAAACTCAAGGAAGACTTTCCGGGAACCCCCATTTGTAGAGGGATTACATACATATGATGCAAAAAATGAATTAAGTTCAACTCAATTTTATTTTACCAGGAATACACCGTTGAGAAGGACTCATTTAGAAAGTGGTCCTGGAGGTCAGGCAAAACAGTTCAAATACAAAGTACAAAGTTTTATGACAAAAGCAAGGACAACAAAAATATGAATCAGGTTTACAGTACATGGGATTAACAGCAGAGTTTAGTATTGTGGTAATATGACATTCAATAGATTACACTTCAGGAGCACATCTAGGAGCAAAAAACAATATATGAAGCTACTAGAAACATATTAATTTAAGGCTGTGGTGGTTAAATATAGAGACTGGAGAACAGATGGGAAAAATGGATCAGCAGGAGGGAGAAGAGGGAGGAGGAATAGAATAGAGGAAGATAGCAGCATACAGCTATGTAGAAGGAGTGGTTGAAGAAAAACAGGGATGGATAGGTAGTAGGTAAAAGAATGAATGAATGGGCAGGGGAAACCAGGGGAGAGGGAAGGCATTAACGGTTACATCCACAGAAGTGCTATGGTTGGGGCGATTAGCACAACATAGCCTAAACAGTTGATTAATTATAGCACTGACATTTACCTATCAATGCAGATTTTAGCATTGATTTAAAGGAGTTTGGACCAATCAGCTATGTAAGTTTTAAAGTATCTTGGATAGTATTCCGCAGTGAAGGGTTAGAGTAACTGAGAGAGGCAGCACCAAAGCAGGGCCTAATTCTGGGGATATCAAGATGAATAAAATCATAATAAGAACATATAAACCTAAAGAACATAACTCACTACCAATAACTAACCACAGGAAAATGGATAATTTAAACAAACAGGAGTTAATTACACTGCTAATAAATGCTCGGAGCCTAAACACACTTAAAAGGTCAGAACTTGAACTAATGTTATAGAACAAACACATAGATGTGGCTGCAATTACTGAGACTTGGTGGTCTGACACAACAGTATGGAGTAGGAATATCTCAAGAAACCAACTATTCTACAAGGACAGAACTGAAAGGGGGGATGGTGTAGCCCTGTATGTTAAAGACAGCATACAGTGCAGACACATAGTAGAAAGTGGAAATGAATAGAAAGAAATAATGTGGATAGAAATATTAAGGGAAAACCAAAAGAAACTTAGGATAGGATTATGCATCACCCACTGGACCTGGATTTTAAAATAACACACAGAGTTGATAGGTAATATCAGTATAGATTATAGATCATGAGGTTCTGCTAGTAAGGGATTTTAATTTCCTAGGTATTAACTAGAACAAGGGCACCACTGTCAGCAAACAAGAACGGTTATTTTTGGACATTTGCAATGAATGTGGCCTGCAGCAAACGGTGAATGAGCCAACAAGAAATAGTAACATTTTTGATTTAGTGCTAACAGACAACCCTGAGGCAGTCAAGGAAATAAGGATCCTAGAACCACTAATTGGCTGTGATCACAATATAATCACCTTCAGAATTAACATAACCCCCAAGAAAACCCTAAGCAAAAGAGTTACTAAAAAACTATAATAGGGCAGACTAGGAAAAAAAACAGACGAGAGCTACAGGTCTGGAATTAGGAGGAGGGAACAACATCAACAGACCAACTATGAACCAAAATCAAATATAAGTTATTAGAGTTAGAAAACAGATACATACCCAACAAGGCACTTTACAACAAAAAGGGAAAATACCAATCTGGTATACCAAGAGGATCAGAAACCTCATTAACAAAAACAGAAGGGCCTATAGAGCAGTTAAAAGGATCAGTAATTCCTATAACCAAAGCAAATACCAACAAATATTAAAAGAATGTAAATGGGCAATTCGAAGGGAAAAAGAGAACATATAATTTAGGCTAGCCCACACCAAAGATAGTGGGAAATCCTTCTATGCGTATGTAAATAGTAAAGCAATAAATAGGACTACTGGCCCCCAATAAAAGGTGATCCCGTGATCACTGACCCAGCTGAGCAGGCCCACACATTTAATGAATATTTTTCCTCAGTTTATAACAAGGAGGAGCCATGTACATACACTGATAGGGGTACAAACTCCCATACACCAACAACAGACATTATGGACATACCGAGGATTAAACATTAAACAAACTAAAGAGGATCAACATCTCAAAGTCAGCAGGAGTGGATGGATTACATCCTAGACTATTAAAAGAAATCAGCAGCTGGCTGATAGAACCCCTTCACACATTGTACAATATGTCAATAAGCAGAGGGTAGGTCCCACAGGACTGGAGAACTGCCATGGTCATGCCAATTTTCAAAAAAGAAGACAGAGGGGATATAAGAAATTACAGGCCCATAAGCCTAACTTCAATACTGGTAACATTTTATTTTTTAATTTTTTTTATTTTAAGAAGTAATCAGAACTACAACCCTTTGAGTCAGGACCCATGTCAAGGTAAATTAGCAATAATAAACAGACATAAACAATAATATGGGCTATAATGAGTCAAATGAAGGGCAAAGTCAAAAATAGGCAGACTGAGAGGAGTAAAGGCAGGGAAAACTCAGCCAGGGCAGTCACAGTGGTGGTTCTTTTTTTTTTGTTAACTATTTTTATTCTGCTGTGGCAGGTCGACATCTGCATCCACCGAGCCTACCAATCTCGGGGTCTTTCAGGGTCTTCTAGCGCCATGCGCGCTCTGGCAGATCCCCAGAGTCAGTCCGGGGGCATCATCTACATTGGCCCTGATGGTTTCCTCCGTTTTCTCCCCGTGAAACTACCCCAGGACCCCCAGAAGCAGTGGCGCATGCGCGTGGAGGCGTACATGCGCACCGCAGCTCCGGATCAATTCCCCTTTACCCTCCCCATCAACCTTTGTCTGAGCTCTCTCGTGGTGCCGTCCCTCCGGCCTCCATCAGAGGACGGCCAATCTCCAAGAGAGCTGGGTACCTCCACCTGAGGCGGAGCGCTGCCAGCTGGCAGCTTTTCACATCCTCTCCCTCTCCCCCACGACCTCCAACGACCCTGGCTCATTCCCGAACCCGGGTCGCCGGCATGGCATGAGGTGTGGTGTCCAGCGCCTCAACCTTCAGCACCACTGGGCTGGCCTGAGGAGGTGGTTCTTGAGAGCAGTTTTAAAAGGCCCCAATCTTAGTAGGGAAGCGATAGCTACAGGCAGGGAATTTTACCAGGACAGGGCACAGTAACGGAATGACCTCTGTGCAAGGGAGGTCCTAACTCTGCAGACTTGTAGAGGGGAGCGGACAGTTCTGCAGGCAGAGAGGGAGGGAGGGGGTAGATAGACTTATGAAATAAGACAGACCAGGGGGGAGTCAAACCTGCAGTGATTTTTTTGGTCAAGAGGCAAGATTGATTGATAGATAAGCCTTTCCTCCAGATTAAGGAAGTTAGAGATGGAATACAGTGTGCAAGTATGGGTAAGACATGGGGAACCTGTAAGCAGCCGGCAGGCCTTTTTGAGGGATAGCTTAATTTTGTGCAGAGCAGTGTTGTCAGTGACACCATAAATAAGCAGTCCATAGTCCACGAGGGACAGTACCGAGGATGAGATGGCCAGTCTTAGTGCTCCAGTGGGGAGACAGTCACGATGGTGATACAGTAGGCCAGAGTTGATGGTGGAGCAAAAGGAGCAGATGTGGTCGTGAGAGGATAGGGAGGCATCAAAGAGAATGCCAAAATATTTGAAGGAGGAGGTTTGTTCAAGGGGGAAGAGGGTACCTAGATAAAACCTGGAGTGGATAATCTTTACGTTTACTCTGGTTATGTGCAAAAAGCATGGTTTTAGTTTTCTTTAAGTTCAAAACCAGCCTGTGGTCAGAGAACCAGTGTTCAGCCTGGGTGAAGGAGTCCTGTAGGGAGTTTAGTAGGAGGAGAGGGTCAGCTTGTGAGTCAAACAGGACAGCATCATCCACATAAAATAGAAGGTTTCCATTACAAGCGGAGGGGAGAGAATTCAGATGGAGGCTGAAAAGCAAGGGCCCTAGGATGGAGCCCTGGGGAACACCGGAATGAACTTGTCAGGAGTATGTGACAAAGTAGACATGATTTTGACACACTGGGTGCAGGAGAAAAGATAGCTGGAGAACCAATTCAACACACCTTGTGAGAGGCTGAGGGGTTGGAGAGAAGAGAGGAGAAGGGAGTGGTGGAAAGTGTTGAAAGCTTTTGACAAGTCAATGAAGACAGAGCCAGCAACATGACCTTTGTCAACTGCAGTGTGAAGGAAATTGGAGAATTCAATAAGGACGGTAGTGGTGTTGTGTGCACGATGAAAACCGTGTTGTTCATGGCAGAGGAGATTATAGGTGGACAGGTAGTCAGAGAGCTGATCGGTCACAATTTTTTCCAGAGCCTTGGAGAGAGGGGGGAGGATGGGCGATAGTTGCTGGGGGAGGTCCGGTCGCCAGATTTATGAAGAGGGGTGATCATTGCTGTTTTCCAGGCAAGGGGGAATTGACTGAGGCAGAGGGAGCAGTTCAGCAATTTGGAAAGGGAGCTGAAGACAGCATCTAGGGCCCTTTTAAACAGTTTGGTGTCGAGGGAGTCACTGCTATGACCCGTGCCCTTTAGTGATCTCAGCAGGTAGGGCCTTGCTTCATGAGGGAAGAGGGCCTTGAAGTAGAATGGAGGATGAGCAACTGGATCGGAGGAGGGGGGTGGGACTGGGTTGAAAAAATTTTGAGGGAGGACAGCCAAGAGGTCAAAGAAGGAACTATTTAAGCAGCCAGCAATAGCCATAGGAACAGTAGACAAGGTGCCATTAACAAAGAGATGGACACGAGGGGGGTCGCAGCCTTGCCATTAAATTCCTTGATATTGTTCCAGAAATTACAGGACGAGCCCCAGAAGGAGGCAAGGGTGGACCTGTAATGTTGCCTGTCCACAGTCCTACCAGATTCAACAGCCCTGTGCCAAAGGTTGTCTCTGTGGTGCATGAGACCAAGCAGAGATGGATTGACCCAGGGAGATTCACAGTCCTTGGAGACAACTTTGGAAAGGGGAGCAAAGGTGTTGCAGGCCTTGTTGAAAACATGGATAAAACAGAGAAGGGTGGTGTCAATGTCAGGAGCACGATCAATGGGGGACCAATCACAACTAGCAAGGTACTCTTTTAGTTGGGCAAGTTATTAGAACCTGTGAAATTATTAGAATCTGTGATCAAAGACAAAATCCAGCAAAAAATCATTATGAACAACTAAGATGATGAAACACAGCATGGATTTAAAACACACAGATCATGCTTGACAAGCAATATGGTGTTTTACAAAAATGTAAGCAGACTGCTGGATGACCGGACACCAGTGGATGCTGTCTACCTGGACCTTATGAAAGCCTTTATAAGGTACCACACACAACTCTAGTAAACAAAATGAGTGCAATGGGTTTAGCTATAGACTTGTGAGATGGGTGGATGCCTGGCTCACGGGAAGAACACAGAAGGTGAGGGTCAGAGGTTACTTGTCTAGTAGTGGGTCAGTAACTAGTGGGGTCCCCCGGGGATCCATGTTGGGCCCTGAGTTGTTTAATCTTTTCATCTCAGATATGACAGCAAACACCAAAAACGTTAGCATCAAATTTGCTGATGATACCAAAATAGGAGCTGAAGTAGGAGACAGTCAGCATGGAAACTCCCTGAGGGATGATTTAAGGAAAATTGAGCAGTGGCCAGCCTCAAATGGTATGATGTTCAATCAGAAGAAATGTGTTATCATGCACTTTGGTGAGCGAAATGAGGGAAATGGTTATTCACTAAATGGAATCCAACTAAAAACAGTAGAGAATGAGAAACATCCCAGGGTATTAAATAATCAAAGGACAGTAAGTTAATGTCAAGCCTCAACCTCCACATTAATGACAGAGATATTGCACTTAAAAGCCATAACTATCAGCTAAAACTGACATATCCCAAGGGCAACTTAAGGAGGAACTATTCCACCCAGAGAATAATTCCACTATGGAATAACTTACCAAGAAAGATAGTAGAGGCCGATACCTTTAGTACATTTAAGGGTAGGCTAGATCTACATCTGCTATCAGAATAAGGGATAATTGACCTGCTAGCACAGGAGATGGACACTACAGGTAACTGCCTACTGTTCATCTCATACACCAAGTATAGAACCAAGTATAAGTATAGTATAGTAATGTTAACATTTTACTTGGTACTGAGGGATAAGCATCCTTAAAGAGCTGTCAGTGTCTCCAGGAGAACTTTGACAAATATAATATCTGGACTCAGTTCAGCTTTTTCACTCTGTAGTGCTTGTCCCCATTTTTATGTTCATCATGCAAGCAGGCTGAGATGAACATGTTGATATGAGAGTTGCTATAGAGGGGTGTGAGGGGAGTGTGTCCACTAGAGAGCTCTGTTCGAGGGGCAGGTCTGCAGCAGGCGAATCAGTAGGCAGGCTGCCGATGACTCACTTTCTGTTTTGGGGGTGGAATTGGCAAAGTTTTCAAAGGATAGAGCAGAACCAGTAGTGGTGCGGCTCAGTCCTTTGATGTGTAAACAGCCCTACAAGGGATTACATTAACTTCCTGGTTGCGCATTCACACTGCTAGTGCGCTTACAGTGATGACAGCAATTGCTGTCAGGAATGAGCTTGCTTAGTAGCAGCCTGCTCGAGCTGACGTGAACACGCTGAGCCTGTCTTCAAAAGCAAATCAATCTGGGATTCCTGGATGTGGAATATAACCCTTTCTGATCACTCACCCATATATATTAAGTTGGTGCTGGGTCCCATTAAGCATAAAACATTTTGGAGATTAAACATATCCTTAATCCAAGGGGAAGAAAATCAAAAGATAATACAGGAGACTATAGAGCAGGCAATTAGGGAAAATGAGGGCCCAGCCATCTCTCCTGGGCTATTATGGGATACAATTAAGGCCATAGTTAGGGGCATGATGACAGAAATAGCATCTAGATGGAAAAACAAAGAGAGGCCAGAAGGCTAAACCTCCAGGAGCAGATAGAAACATTGGAATTACAGCAACAGCAGAAAATAGATAGGGAAAGAGGCCGGCAGCTGGTAAAACTAAAGAAAGAAATGTTAAAATTTATGGATTATCAGGTAGAGCAGAAGTTGTTGTACCTCGGACAGCAGTTTTATGAGGGGGGCATAGGGCCCTCAAATTACTAGCATACAGACTGTGTCAGAACAGAGCTAAAGCAACTATTCTGAAAATTAGGGATCCACAGACTAAAACATGGCAACATATGGTCGAGGGGATAGCAGAAACATTTAGGAAATTTTATGGGAATTTGTAGAGAGGAGAGGGCACCCACTCAGGAGAGGATAGAGCAATTTCTAACACCATTGGACCTACCTAAGATGACAGAATCACAAAAAGCAATAGTAACAGCTCCATTTACTATGATGGAGGTCCTAGCAGAGATAAGGTGCCTCAAGGCGGGGAAGTGTCCGGGTACGGATGGTCTCCCTAATCCATTGTTTAAAAGTTTAAGGAGGATGTTTTCCCTTTATTACTCAGAGCATATAACCAGATTTGGTGGAAGATGGGGGGCCTGGCTCCATCATGGGAGCAAGCAATTATTTCTGTGATTCCAAAGCCAGCCAGGGACCCTACAGTTTGCTCATCATATAGGCCAATATCTATCCTGAACACGGACTACAAGATCTTAATTGGTATACTGGCCAGGAGGTTGGAGCAAATACTCCCCACATCAATAAACTTAGATCAAACTGGATTTCTCCCAGGCAGACAGACAGATAGTTGATAACATCAGATGTTCGATTAATATAATAGAACATCTACAGAGAACTGGTCAATTTGCATATATAATGAGTCAATGCAGAAAAAGCATTTGACCAGGTTTCATGGTCCTTTCTTCATGGCTCCCTGGCTCTGGCTTTGGTTTCCCACCTCTATTTCTGGAAGTGATCACAAAATTATATACATCCCCAAAAGCATACATTAGGGCTAATGGACATATATCACAATCCTTCAACTTACACAGGGGGACAAGACAGGGTTGCCCTCTATCTCCCTTACTCTTTGTGATATACATAGAATCACTGGCTCAGAGCATCAGGCAGAACTCAAAAATACAGGGGGTGGAAATAGGAGATCAACACCATAAAATAGCTCTCTATGCAGATGATGTGCTTCTTTACCTGACTAACCTGGACACTTCCCTGCCGGAGGTCTTTTCCCGGATACAAGAATTTTCAGTATTATCAGGCTATACCCTAAATTGGACTAAAACAGAGGTATTGCCAATAGGATCCCAGCACCCCAGGAAGTTGTAGAAAAATACCCCATGAGATGGAGTAATAACACTATTGAGTTTAACAAAATCAGTAAATCAAAAACTAGGGATTTCCCTCTCTTCTTCTTTTCAATTGGCAAGAGAAACCAGACAAGGATGCCCCTTTGTCACCCTCATTGTTCATTTTAGCTATGGAACCCTTATCTGCTGGCCTACGTCAATCTCCTGATATGAAAGGCATCGCTATTGGCAATTCCAGATACATTTCTCTTTCTTATGTGGATAACCTTCTAATACTACTAGAGAACTTAAAAGAAGATGGACCCTTATTGATTAAATTACTTAGTAAATTCACTCATATCTCAGGCCTTGCTCTCAATTATGGGAAATCCGAGATACAACCCCTCAATGACCAGTGTATACCTTTCATGAATCTTCCTTTTGGTTTTCGCTGGTCTTCTCAGGGCATTACTCACCTAGAAATCAAAATATCTCATAACCTGGATAAAACTTGGGACATAAATCTTAACCCGTTATTAAATACCATCAAGATGACCCTAGATAGATGGAAACTCCTCAACCTGTCCTTCATGGGGAAAATAGCAGCCATTAAGATGACCAATCCTTTACTTATTTGCTAACATCCCCCTAACTCTACCATCCATCTTTTTCTCTAAAAATAGACAAATTACTCAGTAATTTTATATGGAATGGCACACCTCCTAGATTCAGTCATAACAAGTTACGTACACATTGGAAAAAGGGAGGGTTCGGTCTTCCTTGGTTCAAAGTTTATTTCTGGGCCTTTCGGAATTCCCAAACTATTAAATGGTTCCACAAACCCTCATCTCATTCTCCCCATGGGTTATAATGGAATCTGCATCCTCTCCTGGAGGAGTCTCCACAGCCTTCATATTTAGCCCTCTCCCTTCCAAACTAAAATCGCATCCCACTATCTCAGCTTCTGTTCTTTACTGGAAGTAAACTCACAATTTTTTAAAATCTAATCCAACCCCTTGTTTTATACCCCCCTATGGGGTAACCCATTATTGGCTCTAAAGAACAAGACTATCTTTTGCCGCTCTTGGAAAAACAAGGGTATTTTCTTCTTAGGGGATATTTTGGACCAAAACTCACTTACACTTAAACCCTTCTCAGATTTACAGAATATTTGGAATCTTCCAAAACAAGATTTCTGGAAATATTTACAAATGCGTACTGCCTATACCTCTCTCTCTCATTATATTCAAAACCGTAACTTACAGGATCATTACATTACATGTTGGACTAAACTAACTGTAAAATGTAATAGCTCCATCTATAGAGACATTCTAGATGCCTTACCCGATCAAACTCTATCAGCTAAAAATAAATGGAGTTCCTTACTCAATTATAAAATACCAAGTAAACAGTGGAGTAAATGTTGGAGTATATCTCATAATGTATTCAAAGATGCCCGCAGTTCTTTAAGTCAAATTAAAATTCTATATTCTTGGTATAGAACCCCGTCCATACTCCATCATATGGGTGTTTTAAATAATAATAATTGTTGGCGTTGCAACCTACCTAATGGTGATGTTTTCCATATTCTATGGACTTGCTCTACCATTAATAAACTCTGGCATAAAGTTCATACATTAGCCTCCAGAGTTATCAGACATGAAATTCCCTTAGATCCGAAATTTTTTTTGCTAGGTATATTAACCCCAAACAATCCTACCCTCTCACATGCACATTTTAGATGGCTAAATATTTTGTTTCTCTTAGTTAAATGCCTGATTCTCATGAACTGGAGATCAACCCATATACCAACTCTCTCAGACGTTCTTCAAAATCTATCTCAATATGCATCTTTGGACCGTTTATCTCATAGTACTTTTGCCGGACTCGATTCATATCATAGATGTTGGCAGGACTATTTCAGGTATATTGACACTACCAATACCTTATGCCCTAATTTGTAAGCATTCAATCCCCCCTTTTTCTTCTCTTTCTCTTTCTCTCATCATCTATTCAATAGATTAGGGTCGCAACAACTTACAGCACAGATGCTCTTTTGTCCTTTGCTCTCTGTTTTTTGCTTCTTTTATATTTGCATTACTCTCTTCTGTTTATTTCCTTCTGTCTCTCTTTTACAGATCACATGCAACCACCTTTTCTTGTTCTATGTTTAACAATATGCAAAGTAGCAATTGCACTATCCTTAGGTACTACTGACTTCCTTTTTATACTTTATGGACAGTATAAACCTAACTGTTTCTATTGTTGTATCACATGACTAAATCCTTACTTAAGTAAAGTAATCTCTTTCTTTATATATATGCATATTGTGTTCTTTCTGCTATGTTCCTAGTTAACCGGCATATTTACTTCTTATATATAATATGTTGTGCACCTGTAATTCTGTATTTATTATCTTTGTGAAAATTTCAATAAAAAGATAAAGTGAAAAAAAATACTAGGGGTTTTATTTAGACTACAGAGTATGTTAACCTTACAAGTTAGGAAATATATAGCCCAAAGTATACTACTTTCACAACTGAATTATAATTCGTTTTTGTTTACAACTTTATCTAAACATGTATTAAATAATTTAACAATGACATTTCACGGTATTTGTAGATTTGTTTACAGATTGCCTTATAGTACACATCATTGTACTTTATATCAAGTTTCAGGGTTCCTACCACCAAATTTAAGCTCCATTTACTCTCTTTGTTGTAAAACGGATAACGTATTAAGACAAAAAAATCTCTCCCTCTTGTATTCTCTGATATCTGTAAGGGAAGCTCTGAGAAATTTGAGATCAAATTAATTCTCTTATTTCTTTAAATTTGAAAAATCACTGAAACTAAAATGGGTGCTCAAGCTTTTTCAATCCAAGCTCCAAAATATTGGAATGATCTTCCAAATTAATTTAGAACATTGTGTAGTCATAATTTATTCAAAAAGGAATTGAAGCATCATTTGTTGAGTAGTTTGCAACTGCTATTTTAAATAATTGTATTATACTGTTTGTTTAAAATGTCACGTATTTGTGATTTTGAATTAAGTGAATATAAAAGTTATCTTTTTGTAAAACATCTTGTGACTGTTTTACAGTCTCGGATCACATATGAAAAAGGGCCTTGGCCCATATGTTTACCCGGTTAACAAAATAAATAAATAAAAATATTAAGTATTTAGATGTGAAACTAGGACCTAAGGCCACAACTTTATATCAGGATAACTATCCTTCACTGGTACACCAGATACAATCAGACATACAGAGATGGTCCCTAGCCACCTTCCCCTTATATTCAAGGATCCAAATAATAAAAATTAACATCCTTCCTAGGTTGTTATACTTATTTCAGCGTGTCCCATGTATAGTCCCACAAAAGGAATTAGATTTGTGGCAGAAGATGATCATGTCATTTATCTATTTTAAGGGTAGGCCCAGAGTTTCCAAAAAGATACTCTTCCTTACCAAATAAGAGGGTGGAAGGGCCTGTCTGAATTTAAATGACTTTACTGGTTGGCGGCCCAGATGAAAATAGCATTGTAATGGACCCACCCAACATACCGGGCACACTGGTGTCAAATAGAGCTGCAACAATATAATAAGCAACAGCTGCAGGCTAATTTATTTCAGGTCAATGCCCTCCCCCAGAGCTTCCTTCCCTCTCTCGGCAATTTCGGCCATTGCTGGGATGATCTATTTTTATTTATTTATTCGAGAAATCAGAATTACAACTCTTTGAGTCATAGACTCATTTCCAAATGCTCCACATCAGAAAGTAGTTACAATAACAAACAATATAAGTACAATAGAATACATGCAGTTACAAAGAAAGGATGCCTATGCAGATGGTAGCTAAGCAATGAAGTGAACTTGCAGGCTGAGCAGCGAGTAGACCTATACAATTGGTAGCTAAATAAGGGAGTCAGAAGGGGTATTACAGCAAAAAATAGATGGAAATATACCTGGTGGTGCCAGGATAAAGACTTTATGCCAGCGCAGTAATTTTTATGGCATCAGAAACAAGCTAATAGAGGCATAGCGGCCTCGTGGCAAATTATCCAAGGGAAAAACCATAATTTCCCTTTGAAATGGTGAAGGTTAAATATGGTTGGTCTAGTACAAGCCTCTTGTACTACTATCAAATAAGGGACTATGTGAATGATAGATTTAGACAGGAAGCTACTCTGGTTGACCTCTGACCTTTTCCAGAGATTTTTGAGATAATCTTGGGATCTACACATGGGACGGGCACTAGTACCATGTTATATAGGAATCTGATCATGGACAAAGTACACAATACACAGAGAATACAAAGTAAATTGCACCAGGAATTGGAGATATCTATAAATACAAAGCAATAGGAAGGGATGTTTATAGGAAGCTGGCAGACCACATCCTCACCAGGTTGGCAGGAGTATGCCTGGAAGGTTAGAATCAGATGCTTCCTTACCCCAGGCCGACTGGTAAAGATGGGTCTGGCAAGCAGCTCTTTATGTTGGAGGGGTTGTGGAGAGAAGGAGGCTCACCGGGCCCACGTTTTTTGGTTCTGCCCTCAGCTTTTTAATTACTGGAATCAGATAAAACAACACCTGGTGACACTTTTTGGTTTCCAGAACAACATTGGCCCAGAACATATCATTCTAGGCATTTTTCCCAATGTAGTTAAAGGGAAGAAAGGCAAATACCTATGGGCAGCCCTGACCATAGCAGCCATAAAAGCAAAAACAATCAGTTGGCTACAACAAACTCCCCCAGAAATGGTAAGCTGGCTAAACATAATAGATCACACCCAAAATATGGAAAAAATTACCTTTTCAGTGAATCATAGAGAAGAAACATATAGGAATAGATAGAAGAAGTGGGATTTATATAAAGATTCAGTACGCCTGACTTTATAAGTGATATGTATGTTCATGTGCTGAAGTTTGCTTTTAGAGAATGATGCAGTTGTGATGTGTAATGCATTATTTTTGAAAATTCAATAAACTAGTATAAAAAAAGGCAAATCAATCCCTCGCCGCTCCCTCCATTCCCATTCGAGCACCCCAGCAAATCACTCCCTCCCACCCACTGCTGCAGTCCTCCCCGCTCCATCTGTTCCTGTTCGCCCCCCAGCAAACCAATCCCTCCCACTGCTGCTGTCCTCCCGCATCCTCTGTTCTGTTCAAACCCCCACCAGCAAATCACTCCCTCCCACTGCTGCTGTCCTCCCTGCTCCCTCCATTCCTGTTCAAGTCCCCCCAGCAAATCAATCCCTCCCGCTCCCTACCACTGCTGCTGTCCTCCCCACACCTTCTGTTCTGTTCGAGCCCCCCTACAGAAAATCAGTCCCTCACACTGCTACTGTTCTCCCCGCACCCTCCATTCCCTGTCCCCCTGGACACTGGGGAGTGCACTCCCACTTTCCGGAAATGTACACAAAATTGTTCCTGTTAACAAAAGAAAACGGCCCCCAATGTTTTCCTTTTTCTAAACCTGCAAATAAGAAAACGGTCCCTCGTTGTCTCTCCCCATCCTCCTCCCCATCCCAGCCCTCCCACTGTGCAGCCACCTCCCTGGGACCCTTCCCCCTTACCCATACTTACCTCCGGAGGTCAGGAGCAGTGATCTTCTGTGGACTGGGATACATCTGCACTCTTCAAAAGCCGACCGCAAATTGAAGAAAATCACGATAAGCCCCAAAATGACAATCAATGGGGGGGGGGGGTTCAACTTAGGTTGGTATCTCAGCCATTTTTAGGAATGTTGGCCCCACATTTTCAACATGGGGTTCTTGGGACCCCACCTGCTGAACACTGTCACTGTCTTTTCATTACTCGGTTCTGAAAGGTGATTTCTCAGTCACTGCACGCAATCACCTTTTGGGACTGATTAATGAAACAACAGTGCCACTGTTTATGTTGCACAGTTTCTACGCATGCTCCTAACTTTGCCAGTTTTTAATATTTTCAATCCTGATTTTCAACATTGCCATTAATTCACACCTCCATATGAACAGTACAGCTGTCTTTCATACCTGTGGCACAGAATGGCACAGTCGCTCTGTGAATTTGCCTTTCAGGATGAGTGAACAAAATGACAGTGGAATTCTTCATGAGGTGGGGTCATAAGACTGCTACACTGAAAATTTGGTGTGAAAATATTAACAAACAACAAAGTTATGAGCCCACACTTAAACTGGCAAACGCAGGCTCGTACCTTTGGAGATCTGTATAGGTAAAACCCTGCAGAAAAAAATAAATTTGATATTTCTAGCCAGCCCATGGCATGTGTCATTTATACAATGAGAGTGCCTCTACAGCAAGATTAGTTCTTTCAATGGAGACTTTACTTTTTCGTTTTGATTTCACTGCTCTGTTTTTACCTGTAGCAGATGCCATTGTGATGTCATCAGGCATTGTGCATGCTGTTCTCCCATTGATTAAAGGAGTAGTCCACCCAGAATTTGCAAACACATATGTTGTTCAGAGTGTTTTGATTTGTGTGAAGTCCTAGTGTATCCTTCCCTTTGTCTGCTATTAGGAGTTTTTCCTAAATTAGCCTACCAGTTTTATGGTAGTTTTATGGCCCCTGGTGATCGCCATCTGAACTAACTTTATTGCATTTATTTTCCCCACAATGCATCCTGTCTCACGTGACAGTGATGAAGCCAAGACCATAGATCCAGCACACACATGCCGAACAAACCTAAATATCTTGGAAACTTTACATAAAAATGACCAGCAGCAACATTGTTCAGGACAAAAAGACCTTTACAATGAGGGTAGTTACTAAGCTAAACTCTGTATAGTTTTTAAAATATAGCTATCTCTACTGTTGTGAACTGATTGTAAAGCAGTGCTGATGATTCTATGTTATTGTCTACATCACTGTCACATGAGAGAGGATGCACTGTAGGAATAAGGAATGCAATAAAGTTAGCTCAGCTGGAGATCCCCAGGGGTCGTCGTAAAAGTACCATAGAGCTAGCAGGCTAATTTAGGAAACATTTCTAATAGCAGACAGAGGGAAGAACACACTAGAACTTCACACACAAATCAAAACCTCTGCACAACATATGTTTTTGCAAATTCTGAGTGGACTAATCCTTTAAGAGCGCCATTATGACTATCCTAAAGTGAAAATAAATGCTGATGACCTACCTAAGATTGAAATAAATTATTTATTTCCACTTAGGGCCTGTCATACATGAAAATGCATGTATTTATTTGCAACATTTTATTCTCACAGTCATTGTACAAACAGTGTTACACAATGGCAAGAAAGAATACTGGACTATGATTGGTCAGTCTGAGGCTGGACCTGTGGTGTTATCCCAGCATAACATTATGGGTCTAGTCTCAACACTGTGAACCTCTTGACTGATTGTTTGCATTTGCATCTTCTTTGTTTGCATCTTCTTTAAAGAAACAAAAATATTTTTCCACACTAACAAAAGCATTCTTTAAAATTATTTTTTCTATTCTGTATATAACAACAAGCCATTGTATAATAGGACAAATGCACTCCATGGTGTGTGTCGTGCTGGTATAATGCCATGCCTGGGGGTGTTGGATGCATTCGGCCTGTGGCCTCATGCCCAACTCCCTCCCAGGTGAGGTGTTCTCCCAGCACAACACACACCCTGTCATACATTATTCCTTTATAAAGTCTTTTTATGTTGGCTTGCATGCACATGCAAGCAACATCTTGTTATAGTAGCACATTTCAGAGGTGTGTCAGTGTTCTGGTGAATGCAGGCGATGCTTTAATGGGTGTGTCCCTCAGCTGCCAACCAGTGAGCATGCTGCCGATGACAGCAGTTTCAAAGAGAGCCAGGGAGTTGAAATGAATCTGCCACTGCAATCAGAGACAGGCTCGTCATTGCAGCGGCAGATGACATGACTCCATTACGAGCCTTTCCTGGTGAAACATTTCAATAAATATGGTGGCTCCTGCTGTCCGCCACACAATCCCCAGAAAGATGACATCAGAGGACCCAATTCCCATGTCGGCATGTTCCCCAACCCCCACATTATGTGACACACCGTAACACGGTGGCTCCTGCCGGCCCCTACACAGTCCCGAAAAGCCGACATCAGGGTGCGCAATCCCCATGTTGGCATCCCCCTATTAATGTGTCTTTTCTTTTAGTGTACCTTTCCTGGCTAAACAGTTTCCCCTTTCCTTTCCAACACTGGGATGCCCACTCCCGGTGTCTGATGTGCCCCTCCCCCGTCTATATGCCTTGCCGACATCGGGGTGCCCAATCCCCGTGTCGGCATCCCCCCCAAAATTGTGGCACACTGGGAGCCCACCCCAGTGTGTCAATTGTTTTTGTGTGCGTAACCTGTAAATGAAGAAAACCTTCCCTCGCTGTCTTTTTTCCCCTGCAAACAGAAATGGTCCACCGTTGTCTCCTTGTCCCCCTCCCCCATCCCTACCCTCCCTCTGCACACCCTCCTCTCCACACCTCCTCACCCATACTTGTCCTATGGAGGTCAGAAACTGTGAGCTTCTCTGAACTGGGACACATCTGCACTCCTCAAAGCTGAACTGCAAACTAAAGAAATGATGGTAAGCTTTATAATGGGAGGCAATGAGGTGTTTCAACTTAGGTTGATATCTCAGCCATTTTTGGGGATTTTGGCCCCAAATTTTCAATACAGGGTTCTCTGAACCCTCACCACATGAACATGTCACTGTCATCTAGTTTCTCAGTCCTGAAAGGTGATTTCGCAGTCACTGCGTGGAATCATCTTCTGGGACCGATTAATGAAATGACAGTATCACTGTTCATGAGGTGAGGTCCCAAAAATCCCACGTTGCAAATCTGGTGAAATAATTCCAAAAAATGACTGCATTACGAGCATGCGTTGAGCAGTTTCTATGCATGCTTGTAACTTCACCAGTTTTTTAATATTTTCTCTCCAGATTTTCAGCATTGCCATTTTTTTCACACCTACTTATGAACAATGTAGCTGTCATTTCTCACATCCCTCCTGAAATGTGTTTTCACACCTGTGGTGCAGAATGACACAGTCGCTGTGGGAAATCAACTTTTGGGACAGATTAACAAAATCACAGTGCCACTGTTCATGAGGAGAGCTTCAAAAATGCCCATGTTGAAAATTTGGTGAAAACATTCCAAAAAATGATTGCGTTACAGGTGTGTGTTGCGCAGTTTCTACACACGTTTGTAACTTCACCAATTTTTCACACTTTCACTCTCGATTTTCAACATTGACAATTTTTCACACCAGTTCATGAACAGTAAAACAGCTGTCATTTTTCACTTCCTACCAGAAATGTGTTTTCACACCTGTGGCATCAAATGGCACAGTCGCTGTGCAAAACCATCTTTCGAGATTAAGTAACAAAATGATAGTGCCACTGTTCATGAGGTGGGGTCACAAAAATCCAATTCTGAAAATCTGGAGTGAAAATACTAACAAATAGCTGGGTCTTTAGGGTTTTCAACCATAACACCCTACTCTGTAGAGACTGACAGGTGTCGGGGGGTGACTTGGGATCATCGACTGTAATGCTCATGCCATTCCACCCCCACCCTGCAGCCAGTGGCAGGCATTGAGGTGTGCCTTGGGGTCTTTGGCCCCAACGTTCACCTCATTCTCCTATACCTCACCCATTCCAGCATATTTCCTTATGGAATGGGTTGAGTACAAGGCCCAAAGACCCCAAGGCACACCGTGACACCTGTCAGTGTCTGCTGGGTAGGGTGATGTGAAATGGTGTGAGCGTGATGGCCGATGATCCAAAGGCACACCCCAAATGCCTGTCAGTCTCTGCAGGGTGGGGGTGGAGTTGGTGTCAGTTCGGTACTTCACTGTCATTCCTATTATGCATCTCTCTAACTCCTGCACTACCAATGCCAGCAAGCCAACATTCGGCATTGACAAATGCTTGTTTTAACATCTTCCTAGCGGTGTCAAGTGTAATACTGAGAGAGCAGCATTGCTGCACATTATTGTAGAAATTATTTTTGATTGGAGAGAGCTTGCAATGTGGAGGAGACTTCAGGTACTGTGCAAAACCATGTCACTCTTTTATTGTGTCAAGGAGTGCACATCTGATATTTGCAGGTCTCGACTTTTCTGGTAACATATTCACATGGGCAATCCGTAACTAAGACTAATAAATTCACAGTAAAAAAGGCCATTTTTCATGGCGACTGCAGGGTAGAAATGCAGTTTTGCATGGAAAACACAGCATCAAATTTTACTTTAAAATGCTTTGATTTTTAATGTAGAGAAATGCAGTTAAAACATAAAGAATAAAAAAAATCATGAATTAGCATGTAAAGCAGGCATAAATATAAATAAATATCAGTCTGTGAGCATGGCACCATAGCAAGATAGAGAGAGAGAGAGAGACCTCTTGCTAATGTACATCCCACAGACCTCGTTGACACAGAAAAGCAGATGCGCAGTTCTGTCTCTCCTTCCTGTGTGGCTTGCGATCTCACAAATGCCTTCTCATATCTGCATACTGCACAAGACAGACAGAAAACCACACATGCACCAAGAGATAGGAGATTGCAGCAACTGTGGTTCACACTGCGTCTCCATATCTCGTACTCATTCTCTGTCTCTCTGACCCACACACTGTGACATGAGACAATAAATTGTCTTGATTCCATGCATTTTCACAAAAAAAAAATAAATAAAACCTGGCAAATTCACTGACTGTTATCTATTTTTGAAACATTCATGGCAATGTCCCATTTTCACGGCAATCGTGAATTCCGTGTGTGCCATGAATTTATTACAGCCTTATCCATAACAATATTGCTAGAAATAAAAATGTGTGTTTTCTGATGTAGTTATGAGTAGAGGTATAAAAAAAGAAAGAGAAAAGGAAGCATGTCCAGGAACCCCACATCTGACCATGTGAGCCCGTAGCTCAGTGGTTAGAGCACCAGGATGGTATTCTGGGGGCCTGGATTCAATTCCCAGTAGGTTACATTATTTCTTTCACACTACAATTTGCTATTTAAATTGCTTAGCAGTGACTAATACTGCACTAAAAACATCTAAGAGTCATCTTCAGTAGGGGTATATCAACAGGTCCATGGGTTTATTGGATCCCGAGTTTCTAAACCCAAACATTTTGAACCCCCTAAGCTGAGGTACATATGAAAACTCCAATGAGCATTCACTATGCCAGTTCATACCCTACGTGTTCAGGTGTGCACCAAACATTTCATGGCTCCAGCTATGTTCAAACTCCTTAAACTAATGACCCTACATTTTAAATAATTGGTTTTCTTTGTCAAACACTGCATACCCCTCACTACAAGGAAAGTAGGGCTGTAACAATGTAATTGGTAGCATGGCAAACATTTTATAGCTTTCTTATTTGATCTTATGAACAAAATATAAAGTTCTTACCATAGTATCCACCTACTACAAAGAGAATCCTTTTTTATTTTAGCTTTATGATAAAGTTTGCTATTATTTTTTCATGTCTTCAGGGGGAGATTGGTAGAGAAATGTATATCATCAAAGAAGGAGAAGTGCAAGTTCTTGGGGGACCTGATGGTACAACAGTTCTGGTTACTCTGAGAGCAGGAGCTGTATTTGGAGAAATCAGGTAAGGCACAAGTTAAGTTACATTACCTTGCACCTTTCTAAGGTCCAAAGTGCCTTACAATGTATAAGCAATACATCTATAAACAATTTAGTTACAAAGTGCCAAAGGTAAGGTAATTGTATTTTATTTACAATGTAGAAATAACACATCTATAAAACAATTTAGTTACAAAGTGCCTTACAATGTATTCACAACACATCTATAAAACAATCTTGCTACAGAGTGCCTTACAATGTATAAGCAACACATCTATAAAACAATTTGGTTACAAAGTACCTCACAATGTATACACAACACATCCATAAAACAATTTAGTTACAAAGTGCCTCACAATGCATACACAACACAGCTATAAAACAATTTAGTTACAAAGTGCCTCACAATTTATACACAGCACATCTATAAAACAATTTTGCTACAAAGTGCCTCACAATGTATACACAACACATCTATAAAACAATTTAGTTACAAAGTGCCTCACAATGTGTACACAACACAGCTATAAAACAATTTAGTTACAAAGTACCTCACAATGTATAGACAACACAGCTATAAAACAATTTAGTTACATAGTAACTCACAATGTACACACAACACATCTATAAAACAGTTTAGCTACAAAGTGACTCACAATGTATACACAACACAGCTATAAAACTATTGAGTTACAAAGTGCCTCACAATGTACACACAACACAGCTATAAAACAATTTTGTTACAAAGTACCTCACAATGTATACACATCACAACTATAAAATAATTTAGTTACAAAGTGCCTCACAATGTGTACACAACACAACTATAAAACAATTTAGTTACAAAGTACCTCACAATGTATACACAACACATCTATAAAACAATTTTGTTACAAAGTACCTCACAATGTATACACAACACAGCTATAAAATAATTTAGTTACAGAGTGCCTCATAATGTATACACAACACATCTATAAAACAATTTAGTTATAAAGTGGATTTAAACTAGGTATGGAGGGAGGCAAATGTGCAGCAGGTATGCAGGGCCTCACAAATAGGGGAGCCAAATGAGCTAAACCCCCATGCTATCAGGGATGGTACCAGGGTAGGGTCAAGGGAGGGGAATAAGGATGAGGGGGAATAGGTTAAGGTAAGGAAGGTAACTGGGTGGAGGGTGGTCTCCCTGAATGCAAGAAGTCTTGGGAACAAAACAGCTGAGTTACAGACTTTCTTGACTGTCAGAATGGTGGACATTGCTGCCATCATGGAGACTTAGGCCACACAATACCAGGACTGGGATCTAATGATTCCAGGGTATAGGATATCTAGAAAAAGACAGAGGAATGGGGAGAGTGGGTGGTCTGGCAATCTACATTAGAGAAGGGATAAGGTGTACAAGGGATAAGGAGGGGGAAGGAGGGTAAAACAGGCATTATGGATGCAGTTCCTTGATTATGAAAGTAGAATACTACAGATGGAGTGATGTACAGACCACCAGCACAGACAGATGATTTGGAGAAGGAGTTAGCAGAGCAGATTAGATGGGTATACAGGAAAGGAAACACAGTGATTGTGGGGGACTTCAGTCTACCAGGAGTGGATTGAGGAACCCCAGCCACCTCAAGCACAAGGGAGCAGGTGTTACTGGATGCATTCCAGGATAGCTTCCTGGTACAGATGGTCAGTGGGCTGACCTGGTTGGAAAACTCTCTGGACCTAGTGCTAACTAACGGGGAGGCTGTGAGGGATCTGAGGATAGAGGACCCGCTAGCTGGGAGTTACCATCAATCAGTGTGGTTCATGCTCAGCATGGGCAGGCAGAATGTAGGTACAGGAACTAGGGTGGCTGATTTCAGGTGGGCAGACTTTAAAAAGATGGGGGAAATTCTGGAAAGGCACCTGGTAGGAATTAGGCCTGATATGGATGCAAATCAGAAGTGGGATATTATCAAACTTATGCTGAATGAGGCTACTGGGTCATGTACCAAGATGCTGAGCAAGAAGAGTAGGGCTAAGAAGCTAAGCTGGCTGAACAAGGAGGTTTGGGAAGGGGTAAGGCCAAAAAAAACAGCTTTTTGGAGGTTCAAGAAGACTGGGAGGGGGGAAGACAAGGAACTATATGCGAAGAAGTCCAAGGAGGTAGCTAGATTGGTCAGGGTAGCCAAGGCTTCCAGGGAGCTGAGGCTGGCACAGGGCATCAGGGAAGGGGAGAAAGACTTTTTCAGATACATAAGGGAGAGAAGGAGCTGCAAGGACCAGATAATGAGGATTAGGAAGGACAGGGAGTGGGTGGAGAAGGGGGCAGAACAGGCAGAAGCACTAAATGAGTACTTTTGTTCTGTGTTCATGAAGGAGAAGGGTGGCACAGCTACCTCAGGGGATGGGGAAGATGGGCAGGGGGTGACAGATGGGGTAATTATGGAGGGCAGGGTGCTGAAGGGTCTGAAGGCAGCAAGGATGGATAAGACCTATGGCATTCATCCCAGGGTGCTGAAAGAACTGGCGGGGGTATTGGTGGAGCCACTGGCAGACCTGTTCCAATACCTCCCTGGACACAGGTTGTGTACCACAAGATTGGAGGATGGCTCACATAGTGCTGCTCCACAAGAGTGGCCCAAAGGATGAACCAGGCAATTACAGACCTGTAAGCCTCACATCCACTGTAGGAAAACTTATGGAAGCAATCCTGAAAGAGAGGCTGGTGACCTTTTTGGAGGAAAATGGACTCCAGAACAGTCAGCAGCATGGATTCATCTCTGGAAGATCATGCCAGACCAACCTAATTGAATACTATGACTGGGTAATGAGGGAAATGGAGAAAGGCCATGCAGTGGATGTGCTATATTTAGACTTCAGCAAGGCCTTTGATTCAGTGCCTCATGGGAGGCTGGGGGTAAGTTGCAATATGTGGGGGCAGGGACAAAGATGGTAAACTGGATTGTGAACTGGCTGAAGAGGAGGCAGCAACAGGTGGTGGGGGGGAGCACTCTCTTCCCCAAGGGTGGTGACAAGTGGGATGCCGAAGGGCTCAGTCCTGGGTCTGGTGTTGTTTGGGTTATTCATATTGGATATCTCCAATGGCATAAGGAGCAAGCTCAGTCAGTTCGCAGATGATACCAAGATAGAAGCAGTGGTAGACGACATAGAGGGGTGGTAGGAGGAACTGATCAAACTGGAGGAGTGGTCAGAAAAGTGGCTATTGAGCTTCAATGCAAAGAAGTGTAAGGTTTTGCACTTTGGAGCAAAGAACCCAGGGAGGAGCTACCAGTTGGAAGGAGTTCAGATGGAGGTCACAGAGGAGGAGAAGGACCTATGGGTGATCATAACAGGTAACATGAACAACTCAGCTCAGTGCACGAAGGTGGCCACTAAGGCCAACAAGATGCTGGGGTGTATTGCAAGAGGAATCTCATCCAGAAATAGGGACATGATCCTGCCACTGTACAGGTCACTAGTCAGGCCACATTTGGAGTACTGCTTGCAGTTCTGGCATCCCTTTCTGAAGAAGGATATCAGATTGCTGGAGGGGGTACAGCGTAGGGCAACTAAGATGATCCAGGAGCTGGAGAGCAAAACCTATGAGGACAGGCTGACTGAGTTGAATATGTACACCCTGGAGAAGAAGAGGGATCAGGGGGGATATGATTGGGATCTTCAGATATTTGAAGAGGATTAACAAAATGGGCACAGAAGGGATCTTTAAGCTGAAGAGAGGAAGTGACACCAGAGGGCATGGTCTCAGGTTGGAGGGTGGCAGATATCGGAGAGAGATGAGGAGGCATTTTTTCACAGAGAGGGTGGTGGAGAAATGGAACACTCTACTCAAGGAGATGATCTCCTGTAGCACAGTGGGCAGTTTTAAAAGGGCATGGGACAGGCTGTAAGGGGGGGGTGTAAAGGTGAGGGGGGAGAGTAAGGTGGGGCAGCTGCAAGATAAGAGTGCTAGCTGTGCATTTGAGTGGAATAACTTGATAGACTCTAAGGCCTGTTTCTGCTGGCAGATTCATATGTTCATAATGTTTTTTTTATTTTTTTTATTTATTTATTGAGGTTTCAGAATTATAAACCTTTGAGCCAGAGACTCCTTTACAAAGGCTCCACATCAGATGTAGTCAAAGAAAATACAATGTCAAAAAAATACAATGTCAAAGAAAAAAACAATGTTGCAAAGACAATATACAGAGTGCAATAATAGTATACAAAATATATACAATGTGGCAAGATAGGTTAATAAGCATACAGTGCAAGCACCAGGGAGAGTAGGGCGGGCAGTCAGGGAAGGGTAGGGGAGACAAGATATAAGACAGGGGGGAGGAGAAGGGAACAGGCAGGGGAAAGAGAGAGGAATGAAGAGAAGAGGGGAAGACTAGTACTTAGAGCAGTTGGAAGTGACATTGTCAAAATAGTCAGAGGATCACAGGTGGGGGAAGGGCGCAGTGATGGGAGGGTTAGTAACAATCATCGCAGCAAGTGTCAAGGAGATGCTGCCATAGTTTGTATTTAAAAGGGCCTAATTTATTTATAGGGGAAATGTCGGAGGGCAGGCCATTCAGCCAGAGAGGGGCTCAGTACATGAAAGCCCTCTGACCCATGGAGGCACTACAAAACAGGATAAGAAAGGTACAGTAGCTTTAGAGGAGCTTATGGTGGCCTGAGTAATTGGGGCAGGAGTTAGAAGATGATTAGAAGTAGGAGGAGAGAGACCAGAGGCTATCTTTTTAGCTAACAGGGTGGTCTGGTAATGAAGCCTTCCTTCGAAGTTTAGCCATTTAGATTGTTTGTTCAGGTCGCACGAGTGTGTAACACGATCACAACCAACCACAAGCCGACACGCCTTGTTCAAGGCAACCTTAATTCTGCTTAAAGCTGTGTCAGCAGCCAACCCATAGATAACAATCCCATATTAGACTGAATAGGACCGAACTGGTCATGGCCAGATGAAGGGCATCAGTTGGCAAGCATGACCTGTATCTGAAGAGAAGGCTAATCCTGGTGTTTACCACCTTGAAGACCAGGTTTACTGTATGTGCTCATTGAATGAGAGGGTGAGGTCAACAATGATGCCGAGATGTTTGAAGCAATGTACTTGTACTTGTACCAGGGGTTCAAGGCGACAGTTAAGAATCTGTAGAGGGGAGCCTTCATGTTTGTTTTGTGGGTTGGCAAACACCATCACTTTAGTTTTCTTGTAGTTTAAAATAAGTTTGTGATGGGAGAACCATGATTCAGCTTCCTAAAAGAACCTTTGAAGATCACCTTGCAATGGGGTGGGATCAAAGTGACTACAAAAAATTACGGCATCATCTGCGTACAGTAGCATCTGGTCAGAGCAGGCGGGGGGAGTGTTAAGGAGAAGACTGAACAAGAACGGGCAAAGAATTGAGCTCTGGGGGACCCCTGATTGAACTGGTAGACTGGAGGAAAGGGTGCCATTGATTTTCACCCACTGAGATCTTTCACTAAGGTAGCTGGCGAACCAGGGTATGGCATCTTGTGAGAGGCCCAGGGACAGAAGGGAGTCAATGAGGAGTGCATGACTGACCGTGTCAAAGGCTTTTGTTAGGTCTATGTACACAGATCCAACTAAGTGGCCACAGTCAAAGGCTTTATGGATGTAGTCAGAGTATCCCAGGAGGGGAGTAGTTGTACTGTGGCTTTTTCTAAACCCATGTTGCTGGCGACATAGGAGGTGGTGTTTTGAGATGAAGTTGGCGAGTTGATCGGATACTATCCTTTCAAAGGCTTTGGAGATGGGGAGGATAGAGATGGGGTGATAGTTGCTATGGGAGGTTCTTTCACCACTCTTTAGTATAGGTGTAACCACAGCAGCCTTCCATTGAGAGGAGAATTGGCCTAGGCAGAGGGAGAGACTAAGAATTTTGGTTAGGGAGGAAACTAACATCAGCAAAAAGTGAGATCTGAGCCTCTCAGCATCAGGTTTTAAACCCCCTAAACCCCTCCTCTTTAGCACAATTTTGCTCCAGTCATTATCTCCCTCTTCTCTTATAAGTCCTGCCCATTTTGTGACCTCGCTTGTGAGGTCGCTGGCCTCTAGTCCCTCACATATTAGCACAAATTTTGACCAATACAGGTCTTCCGCTTTTGCTCCACCCCCATCTTGGTGACCTTGCTTATGTGGACACCAGGCTCTAAATCCCTACACAGTTGTAAAGGCTATGTCTGTGGTTTAATGGGTGGAGCAACAACATCACTCCCCCATCAGGCCTTAAAAGGTCACACCTCCTGACTGTTCCAGGAATCATTTCTTCGTTGTGGTCAGAGGCGCCACTCTTCCTCGCTTTCCTCCCTTCCCCTCTTTTAGGCTTTTGCCCATGTTTCCTTGGTTCCTCTGGCCGGGTACTCCCCTTCCTTGTGCCTTGTTCTGCCTTTTCATTGCTCCTGTCCTGCATTCCTCCCAGTCTCCAGGCTGCCTGCTCCTTCTTTTTCTCCTCCTCTCCTCGCTGGCGCTTCAGGTCCGCCAACACTTGCATGCACCTGGTGCCTGGCTCACTGTTTTTGCTGTTCTCCAACCCTCTTACCCATAGCACTAGTTCTGTGCTCTCGTCCTTTCAATGGGCTGTCTTCTTCACTCCTCCTTCTCCCTCCAGTTCCTGTGCTGCTACCATCGTTCCCTAGGGTTATGTTCCAACCCGTTGCTCACCGCTCCAATCATTTCACCAGTGCTCCGGACCACTCCTGGGTGCTGCTTCACAGATGCTGGTTTGCTTGCTCCCCTTGCCCCACATACTGCCTTGCATGGCCTTGTGCCTCCTTCCTATGTTCCTCGAAGAATGCTCCCATCAGTTTTTCCTTGCAGCGTGTTTTCAGCTGCCTAGTCTGGCGCTCCTTCTGACAGCCATTCCAGGTGCCACTCACTTTCTCCTGTTTCCCAGTCTACCTGGCTTCACTTGTGGGTCATGTCAGGGCTTCACCATTTTGTACTGGTGGTCTAGTAGTGCCTCCCTCAGCCTGCACCTCTCAGGTGAGCTCTCAACCTCCTGCTTGCTTTTTCCCCTGTCGGACAGGTTCCTTTCCCATTCCCCCTGCTCTGGAATTCTTTGGAGTTCTTTTTTTTTGGTTTCATCGGGATTGCAAAGCCCATTTCAGTGTCCTCATAGGGCTTGCTCAGCTCCTCCATACCCTCCCTGTTTTCTCACACATGTTCCGACCAGTTGTTTTTGGGGTTGCTGTGGACATCGTGAGGGTTGCTCAGTCTTCATTGGACTCTCGGCTGCTACCTCTGGCTACCCCTACATACTGGGCTATTATCTTCAATCTGGCTTGTTCTTTCCCCTTCTCGGGGCTCAGTTTAACTGATTTCTTGCTTGCACACCGGTTGTTCCTCCGCTCATCATTCACTGCTTCTCACCCATGGCCCTCATCGGGCTTGCTCTGCTTATGTTCCTCACCTCCTTTAATCTTTCAGTTGCCACCTGGCACGCCGTGCTCTCTCTCGAACCCATCTCAACCCATCCTTGGTTGGTCTGATGCCCGTGTTTCCTCTATTTCCTTTTCCTGCAATTGTTTTTCGCTTCTTGGTGTCCCAGTGCTTCGTTCGTGGCTCTCTGTTCTTCCCACAGCGGGGGACTGCTGGGTCATGTGGGCACCGTGGCTCCAGAAGGCCAGCTTTCTACTGTCTCCCACTCCCAATGATACCCCTGTCTTCTCTTCCCTCACCATACCAGCCCCCTTCACTTCAATACAGCTCCTCCTTCCACTGGCTGTGGCTTGCCACATTTCTGCTTCGCTGTGCGCGTTCCAGCCTTCCTGGCTTCCGCTCTCCCACTTTCCTCCGTTCCTTCAACCCTCGCCTCTTCTCCTTCCTCATCCCATGCTTTCCTTTAGGGGTGTTTTCCCCCATCATCATACATCATTCATTTCATAACCTCAGTACTGCCCCTCCACACCATACCTCTGTCATGTTATGTCCTTCATTCTCGAACTCTTCCCCTGGCTCGCTGTCATTGTTCTTTCTTTTGGGCTCTCCATAGTCTGCCTGCCACCCCTTTTGCCACTCTATTCCTATGCATCACCTTTCCACATACCATCTTCTCTGCTGGCATTTTCCTATCTTGCCATCACTATACTGATTCATATCCTTCTCATACCCTAGTTCTATGTTCTCATCCCCTCCGTTCGCATATCCTCCAAACCATGTCAAACCTCCATCGTTATCGAACTTCATCCTTTCCATACCCTACTTGACATCTTACCTACCCTTACCCGTACCAGCCTTCAAGGCCTTCCATACCTCACTTTCACTGAACCATCCTCCAAGGCTTCACTCCACCATTGTACATCATCCATTTCGTACCTCACCTTAACCATTCTGACCTTCAAGACTTCTCTCTATCATTGTAAATAATCCATTTCATATTTCACCTTAACCGTACCAGCCTTCTAGGCCTCATTTCATAATCGTACATAGTCCATTTCAGTCCTCACCTTAAACTGTTCAGGCCTTCAAGGCTTCTCTCCATCATCGTACATCATCTATTTCATACCTCACCTTAACCGTTCAGCATTCAAGGCTTCTCTCCATCATCGTACATCATCCATTTCATATTTTACCTTAACCGTACCAGCCTTCTAGGCTTCATTTCATAACTGTACATTGTCCATTTCATTCCTCACCTTAAACCATTCAAGCCTTTCACTCCACCATCATTTGTCGTTCTTTCATTCTCGACCATTCTGTCCTCCAGCATTGACTTCCACACTCATCATAGGCTGCAGGCTTCACCTGGCCATCCTCGTCTCTCCCCTTCGCATCCTTTGTTCCTATTCAGCAGTCCATGAACACTTTTAAGCTTCCTTCTGTCCAGCAAACTTTGTATATTCATCTCATCCTCCACTCTTCCATTCTGAATTCATTGCTCCTATCTCACTACTCCTGGTACTTGTACCTACCCCATCTGCTGGGGGTTTCACCCAGCTGTTCTCTTTCTAGCTTCACATGGTTCGACCCACTCTAATTTGGCTTTTCAATGGACCTGGTTGGCATGCACTCCTGTGGTTACTAACCACATCCAGCCTCCTTCCGACCCACATCAGGGTCTCCTTCACTCAGTCTGACCTCTCTTTTGGTCTCCTCGTTCATGTCGACTACTCGAGCATACCCCTCAAACGGGTCTCATGCTACCTTGATTCGATCTGCACTCCACTTGGAGACATGCCTTCCATGTCCATTGCTCCATGGCTTGGGGCTAGCCTATAGTTGACAGTCTCACTCTGCACCCACGAAGTCCACATCTAGAGCATGTGAAGCTCAGAGTGGGGTCCTTTTCCCTGGCCCATAGTGAGAATGTCTTCACTCCAGGTGGACCTTCACTTGTCCCTCATTTCGGCA
Source organism: Neoceratodus forsteri (assembly GCA_016271365.2). Taxonomy (NCBI): domain Eukaryota; kingdom Metazoa; phylum Chordata; order Ceratodontiformes; family Ceratodontidae; genus Neoceratodus; species Neoceratodus forsteri. The sequence continues at coordinate 1,149,800,349 of CM057455.1, read as the reverse complement.
ACACCACTGGATGTAGAATTTACAACTTCAAGCTGTAAGGGGTGGGGCTCTCATCATCAGGGCCCCTTTGGCTGCCCAAGTAGGTTTGGAGGCACACTGTATGCTATTCCCCATCAAGACTGCCTCTGGTTCACCTGGTCTGTTTCATAGGCTCGAGTAGGCTGGCTGTGTGCTTCAGTGGTCTTTTCTCTCCTCCTTTGCTTTTGGGCGTCTAGTTACAGAGACATTGCTTGCAACCTCAAACAGCATTCCTGTTAGAAGGACAGAATGAGAGCTTCATCTAAATTGGAATATTTTCCTCTTCCCTCACTATCGACTCTAAATTGTAGTAGCTGAGCCGTCACTAACCATAGCGTCCTTCAGCCTGTGGGGAAGGTAATCTAGGCCTTAGATCCCCAGAGGTTTCCTCCTCAAAGGGGTTTTTTCCTCTCCTCTCCTCTCCTCTGTGCCGATGGTCATAATATTAAACAGGGTTAGTGCTTTCATAGGTTCTGTAGTTAGGTTCTGCTGTTGGATGGAGTTGGATGGTGGCCTCGGCTGTTCCCTCTCTCCTTAGGAAGTCCACCCTTCTGCATCTTGTCAGATTTCATTTCATTCATTGTTCTCATCATATCTCGTTCTTCTCCTGTCCTTCCCATCTATGTCTATCACCTTAATTTCCGGTCTCAATATATTCTGATTTCTTGCCTCTTTGATGCTCGACGCCCTTTTGGGTATTCTTTTTGGGCTTCTTCCTAAGCTACCCTTAGCCAAGGGAATCATTCTTGCAGCACCTCTAGGGGTGGAACCCTTCTCTAGGGTTCCTCGCTGTCGTACCCCTATAGAGTAGTATATCCCACTGATAGAGAGGGGAACAACCACAATGTATCTAAGTCACACAAGCATACATCATATCAAGTTGTGTAAGCACATTGAACTGTAAAGACTATGCCTGTAGTTCAATGGGCAGAGCAACATCACCACTCCCCCATCAGGCCCTAAAAGGCCACTCCTCATGGACTGTTCCAGAATTCGTTTCTTCATTGTCCCACCATCCTCCCCTCCTCCTCCTCCAGTGGCACATCTCTGTTTTCTGTGGGCTTCTTCCTAAGCTACCTTTAGCCAAGGGAATCATTCCCACGGCACCTATAGGGGTGGAACCCTCCTCTAGGGTTCCTTGCCGTCATACCCCTATAGGGTAGTATATCCCATGGATAGAGCGGAGAACAGTCACAATGTATCTAAGTCACACAATCATACATCATATCAAGTTGCGTAAGTACATTGAACACATCTATAAAACAATTTAGTTACAAAGTACCTTACAGTGTATTCACAACACCCTCCCCCCGTGCATTGTACAGTAGAGGTGTGCTAGTAATAAATAATTTCTCGAATATCATGAACAATGCACTATTCATTAATCAGATACAAATTATGAACAGTGGTGCTATTCATGCCTATTCCTGTTTGGGAGATACTATTAAAAAAAAAAAAGAATAAGAAAAAGGAACAGCCCCTTCCCCACCTCCCCAGTGCAAATTCTTAAATTCAAGTCATTGTCCCCACACCCTCTGTTAGAATCCCCCCATACTCACAATTTTATATGTCAGTAGTTACAACTCCAGTGATGGGTGACCAGCACAAACTGCCAGCCTCCATGGCCAGCCACCGTATAAGCACTCATTTGTGCTAAAAGAAAAGCAATTTGACCCCACCCCTGCAGCACCCACTGACCACCTTCCTCCCCCATCACTCAGTTCTTAAAATACTGCCAGTGGAAGGTGACAGGCGCAAACCCCACCCCTCCATGGCCATCCGCCTTCTGCAGAATGACAGTATTCCCACACATGCTAGCTCTGTATAGTGATCACGTGATCAGCTGGTTTCACTTTACAGACTGAGCATGCACAGGAGTGCCTTCATTGTGCGGAAGGCTGCCAGCCACGGAGGAAGGTTGGTTTGTACCAGTAACATTCCTGTCACCTGGAGATGGCCAGTGCAGAAACTGGGTGCTGAAGGAGGAAGGTGGTTGGAGGGTGCAGCAAGGATTGGGGGAAAATTACTTTTTCTTTTAGTGCAAATGAGTGCTTAGATGGTGGGCAACCATCAAGGAGGATGAGTTGTGCCAGCCACCCATTGTGGGAGTTTTAAGCAGATATTTATAAAATCAGGTACACCCACCCACCCTCTCCAGAGTGCTCTTGCTTTATAGGCACGTAGCACCACCCACAACACCTGATAGGTGGTAGTAAGGTACAAAAAAAAAAAAAAACCCTTACTGTTCTGTTTTCTTTTTCGTCCACACTTCCTGACAAGAAACAGGAATCAGCACAATCTTTTAACTAAAACAAAATAAGACCTGGACCTTGACAGCTGTGAAAACTGTGGTGCACTGTACAATAGGATCTACAAATGGCAACCAGGACCCTGCTGTGCATGTTACACCATAGCAGATCTTGCAGCTCAACTACAGGATGCTTGGACTATAATATACAACCTCCAATACAGGGAACTCTATAGCACACCTCCTCAACCCCCCACCACCAGTACCAGTATGTCAGCCAGGGAACAGGACTCGAGGCAGGGCACAGAGACTGGCAGGTGATAAGAAAAAGAGGCATGATAGGAGGCCCAGGAAGGAAGCCAAAAACCAGGAGCATTTCCTGGCGATCCAAACAAAAAACAAGTTCATGCCACTGCTACCAACCACAGACAAAGTAATACAAGGAAAAGAAATCAAACCACCAAAAAAGGCTAACACGCCAATTAAAGCCAATACAAACTACAATAAAAACAAAAATACTAATACTCAAAACATAACCAACAGAAATACCAAAACCAAATGCAATAACAACAAAAATACTGAAACTCAAAATAAAAATGACACAAATATAAACAAAAGCAAAATTCTCATAATCGGGGATTCCATGATCCGAGGAGTGGAACACCACCTAACACAAAATGTTAAAAGTGACATTGTGGCAAAGTGTTTACTAGAAGCCTCTACAAGCAGGGACACTAACTACATAAAGACAATTATGCAGGAATCTGGGGATGTTACATATATAACAATATACCTTGGTACCAATGACTTGGAAAATCACACAGTTCAGGAGGCCAAGAAACACTTCAAGGACCAGGCCGACAAACTTTCTTCCCTTCCATCCAAAGGAGCCTTCTCAGATGTGCTGCCAGTGTGGGAAAAAGGAAAATGTGAGTCAGAGAGATTGAAGTAGGCAAATTCAACTCATGGCTGCATGATTGGTGCCAAGACAAGGGATACCACTACATAGGGAACTGGCACAAGTTTTGTGAAAGAGCTTTTTTTAAATACAATGGATTGCACCTAAACAGAGAAGGTGTGCAAGCACTCGGACAAAAATTTGATGACTATACAGGTAGTTTAAACTAAATAAAAGGGAGTATGATGCAGCTCACACCCCTGCCATCAGTGGGCTGGTCATCATTCCCCAAAACACCAAATGCAAGCATACATCCTCAGAAAACAAATCAGAGCCAACATCCGTCCGAACAAGCAACCTCCATAATCTCTTGGCCAGAAAGAGCAAACTGGAGCAGTCCAGGAAGAGGGTACAACCTCGTGCCAAAGAGGATATGCATTCCTGGAAGGCAATGGTTGCAAATACTAGGAGCCTAACCAACAAACTTCCCGAACTAACAGTCATCTTGGAAACAGAAAGGTTGGACTGGGTGACTGTAACAGAAATGTGGTTCACAGAAAACCACGGACAGGATATGGCCATTTCCAGTTACAATCTGTTCAGGAAAGATAGGCAGGGCAAAAAAAGAGGGGGGGGCATAGCCATTTACATTCAGGAGGAAATAAAAGCCACAGAAGTGAAAGGACAATCAAGGGACTTCGAGTCACTGTGGCTAACAGTAGACACAAGCAAGAGAAAACCTTTCAGAATCAGCGTCATGTACAGGCCCCCAAATCAAGGAGATTAAGGAGATAAAGGCCTAACAGAGGAAATCTACAAAATGTCTGATAAAGGTGAAGTAATACTGGTGGGGGACTTCAACCTACCAGATATTAACTGGAGCACACTAAAGGCAACAACAATAAGAAGTAAGGGACTGTGCCAACTTGTTAAAAATCCAACAAGGGGAGATGCTATTCTCGATCTTGTCCTCACAAACTCGGAAAGGATCAAGGACATGAAAGTGGGATGTCACATAGGCAACAGCTACCATCGCATGGTAAGCTTTAAGGTAAACATAACACAGGACACCAGCCACTCAAAGATAAAGGTGCTAGATTTCAGAAAGGCTGACTTCCCCCGGCCCAGTGGTGCTGAGGGTTGAGGCGCTGGATGCCACACCTCACACCACACCAGCGACCTGGGTCCAGGAATGGACTCGGGCCGCTGGGGGTTGGCAGGGGAGAGGAAGGATCGAGCATCCCACGACTGCTCTCCTTCCTCTGGGGAGGGTTGGAGCATTGCAGCATACTGTAGCGACAGCTGGTGGGGGCCAGCGGTGCAGCAGCGAGCAGCAGAATGGGGGAGAGTGTAGCGGGTGTCGGCACATTGTGCCTTGACACCATTGCACGTCTGGCTCTCGGGGAAAAACAGGTGGAGAAATGGCGGAGTGTGATCTCAATGGCTGATGGCCGCTCCCGGCGCCCCCCCCCCGGTACCCGAAAGGATCCTGCATACAAGGTGCATGAGCGATTAAAGGCCGGCCCTGTGGGGGAGCCAGACCGGGCTCGGGGGTCGGCGGCTGGAGATCATGAGGGATCCACTCTGCAGGAGGAGAAATAAAGATGATTAAAAAAAAAAAAAAGAAAGGCTGACTTCCAAAAAATGAGGAACAACATAAGTAGCCAGTTAATGGAAACACAGGTTGAGGAAGTGGAGGTCATGTGGGGGGAGATTCAAGACAGCAATAGAGACTGCCACAGATCAATGTGCCAGATGGGTCAGCAACGCAAAAAGAAAAAGAAATCCTGTATGATTTTCCAAGGAAGTGGCTACCAAAGTCAAAGAAAAAAGAAGGTGTACAGCATATGCCAGGAAACCAAAACTAAGAAAGACTGGGAGTCATACAAGGAAAAAATGAGAGAGTCAAACAAACAAATTAGAAAGGCAAAATCCCTGACAGAGGAAAAGATAGCAGAAGTGGCAAAGAGAGGAAACAAATCATTTTTTAGATACATTAGGGAACGTAGGAAGACAATAGTGGGGACAGTCTAAAGAATCAACAAACTCAATACTAACAAGTTGGAACAAAGATTTAGACCTCATTGTATCTAAAGAAGAGTGGTCCTCTTCATCTCTGCGAGCGGTCAAAATCACCCAATCGCATATTTGGAGAGAATACTCATGGAAATGTAGATCTAGGTTTTTTAGATCACCGGCAAGTCTGACTAAATATCTTCTGATTGAATTTGGGGCTTGTTGGAGGGAGTGCGAAGCCGAGATGGCAGACCTGGCACATATAATGTGGCAATGTCCATGCTTGATGCCTTTCTGGACATGTATACAAAAAGAAATTAGTGAAAGCCTTGGGGAGATCTTTGAGCTCACAGCTGAAGTGTTGCTCATGGCTGTCTACCCAAATCGTTCCCCCATGGACAAAAACCCTGCTGCCCATTCTGTTGTTGGCTGCAAAAAAATCCATAACAAGGAAATGGATGACCAAAGAAATCCTGACCATACAAGATTGGAGGCGAATAGTGAAATCCATATACCAGATGGAAAATATCACTGCAAAACTTAATAACCAAACAGCTAAGTTCGCCACTTTCTGGCAGAGATGGTCAATTTATCATGCAAGGGTCGATCCTGATTTTTGCCCATAACATGTGGGAATCGGGGAGAAGAAATAAGACTAGAATGGTGTCCCAGATTTATTTGATTTTAGCAAAGAATATGAATAATTTATTTCAATGCTAAGCTGTACCAAATGTAAAAGATCTCCATGCATAAATGAATAATATAAAACTGTATAATAACAAATCTGAAGTAAGCATAGAAAAAATTCTGATTGTAAAATGTCTCCTGACTTAAAAGAAAAAATTCAATAAAAATATATTTAAAAAAAAAAAGTGGGGATAGTAAAGATTGCTACTGAAGAAGGGGGAAATGCACCAGACATGACCCAGAGAAAGCCAAAATCCTCAACAAATACTTCTGCTTGGTGTTTACCAAAGAGGACCCAGGGGATGGCCCAGCCCTGAAAAAACACTACACCCCAGTGCCAGGGGTAGGCACAAGTCCCTTTACAGAAGCTGAATTATGGGAGGCACTAAATAAACTAAAAGCAGAAAAAGCCATGGGACCAGACAAGATGCACCCCTGAATCCTTATGGAACTAGGACAGAATTATCAGCCCCTCTGGCACTTCTATTCATGAAATCCTTGAAGAGCAGTGTGGTACCCAAAGACTGGAAAAAGGCAATAGTGGTTTCACTTCACAAGGCAGTTGTGAAGAGACTAGTAATTACAGATCAGTGAGCCTCATGTCTATAGTAGGGAAACTAATGGAGACACTACCCAAACAGAGGATCGTAGCATTCTTCGAAACTTGCGGCCGACAAGACCATAAAAGCATGGTTTCACAGCAGGTAGGTCATGCTAGACAAATCTGCTCGAGTTTTTTGACTGCACTTCAAAAATAGTGGATGACAGTAGGGCAGTAGATGTTGTCTACCTAGACTTTAGTAAGGTCTTCAGCTTTGTTCCACACAGAAGGCTGGTAAAGAAGCTTGACCACACAGGGGTTGGTCCAGAAGTAGTCAGATGGGTACAAAACTGGTTACAAGGCAGAACCCAGAGGGTACAGATTAATGGAGTGCAATCGACAGAAAGCAGGGTGACCAGCAGGATGCCCCAGGGCTCAGTGCTAGGGCCTGTGCTCTTCAGTGTTTTTATAACAGACATCACTAACAGACTGGAAGGGAAGGTGTGTCTGTTCGCAGATGACACAAAGATATGTAGCAGGGTGGACACCTCAGAAGGAGTGAGCAAGATAGAAGCTGACCTCAAGAAAGTTGAAGAATGGTCTGGAGTGTGGCAGCTGATATTTAATGCCAAAAAGTGCAAGGTCATGCACATAGGAAAGAAAAATCCAAGAAAGGAGTATTACCTAGGAGGCGAAAGACTGGCAGCCTCAAACCAGGAACAAGATCTGGGAATCATAATCTCAGATGACTTCAAGGTTAGTAAGCAGTGTGAGAAGGCAACAATGAAGACCAACAGAATGCTGGGCTGCACTGGGAGGGGAATTACGAGCAGGAAGAGAGAGGTGGTACTACCATTGTATAGATCGCTGGTCAGGCCTCACCTGGAATACAGAGTCAAATTCTGGAGGCCTCACCTCAGGAAGGACATTGACCAGGTGGAAACAGTACAGAGAAAGGCAACAAAAATGATTCAGGGTCTGCAGTATATGTCCTACAAGGAAAGACTTAAGGAACTGAATATGTACTCCCTAGAGCAGAGAAGAGAGAGAGAGGGGGACATGACTGAAACATTTAAGTACATAAAAGGCATTAACAAGGTACAGGTACAGGCACAGGAACATTTTCAGTTCAAGAAGAGCTCCAAGACCAGGGACATGATCTCAGGCTGCAAGGAGGGATTTTCTCTACCAACACCAGGAAGTTTTTCTTCACAGAAAGAGTGGTGGATGCTTGGAACAGCCTGCCCCTAGAGGTTGTGGGGGTCAACACTGTGGGGGGATTCAAGTATGCATGGGATAGACACAAAGGAGCCCTGACTACAAAGGGCAACTAGAGTGTCAAAATAGGTCTGAAACAAACGGGCAGACTAGATGGACCTAGCAGTCTCCTTCTGCCGTCAACTTCTATGATCCTATGTTTCTACTGTATGAGAGTGCTGCGGTGGAGGAAGGTGGACTTGCATTTCTAACTGAGGGTGGGAGGATGGGGGCTTGAAATGAAAGTTTTAGGCAAGGAAGAGGCTGGTTTCTTTTTTTTTCCAGCACAATACCAAAGGGCATGGGGTCATAAATGCGTGGACAACAGAACAGCAAAAAATGCCACAAGCAGCACAGCGTTCGCCCAGATAAGATTGGAAAAAACACCAACTGCAACACACACAGCACGCCCCATTAAAACCTTTGACTTTAGATAATAAACTTTGAAGGGGTGTGGACTTCAGGGATGGGGACAAACTCAAGAAGGGGGGAACTGAATTCTGCCAAAAAAAGGAGCAACATCAGAAGACCTGGGGGAACCAAACTGTGGTCCCAGGTCTCCCACCCTGCCATGTGCTGGTGCCCTAGGCACTCCACCACAGGAGTAGCTTGACCAGGTACCACACACATGGCATCTTGATCCCATCTAACTTAAAGCGCACAATGACAGGGGTGGCGGTAATGCCCCGTCACTGTAAATGCTTTCATGCTTTCCACTGTGTGGTTCTTGCAGCACTATTCTTTAAGTGCTATATTGACCCGGTACTGTACCCAACTACCCGATTATGTATAAAGAATACCTGAAAGTTCATGGTCCTGAATACAAATACTCAGGTGAACATTCAAAATAAGGTATTGGCATATGCCTGTTGTACAGTTCCTAGGTCTAGCACTTGAACAACATCCCTGGAGATGTGGCTCACTTTGGAGAAGCTATTGAGGCCATGCACACAAACAGCCATGCCACTGCCATCCTAATTGTGCCTTTTTGGTAAGAATCACTTATCTTCTCAGTTCTGTAGCCTCCACACTGCTAGGATGGGGACCTGTCACTATCCTGGCACCTGAAACATCAGCTTAGTCTGGGCATCATGCTTGGATTTTCCCATTCCAGCTTCATGTTGTTGGCCCTTGCTATTTCATCACATTCTTCACCATCTCCTTGGTTCTGGGGATAAACAGAGCAACCTGTGCTGGTCAAAAACAGATTTTGCTTTCACTTTACACTGTACACTTCACTGTCCTTATGTGGCAACTTAGGGGAAGGCCTTAAAATTTTAAACTATAAAACCCAGAGGGGTGGAGCGTGTAGTCACCATGGCCAGATGTGTTTCTCAGGAGCTCCTAAAAACTGACCTATGAATCAGACTCAAAAGCTAATAAATTAGCTTTTCTTACCTTTTCATACAGTATTCTCTTTCTCCAGTTTAGAGGTAAGCCCAGGAGGTGTGTGAGTAAAAAGAGAGCCAAGATCAGTACTAAAAATGAGAAATGTTCTGCCCTGGAGAGCTGGGGAAAAAGAGGCCACAGAGAATGGAATGCCAGAGATGGAGGCTGGGCCTGGAGCAACCTCAAGTCCAGAGGAGTCCACGCTACAGACTGTTTTGGAATGCAGTCCATGTTACTGATCGCTGATACCAGACAATGGAACAAAAACTGAACACTTGCAATATTAGGATGCTTATCTGAAAAGCAGTGCAGGTGTGTAGGAGACAGCCATTCAATAGGTGGCACCCAAAATTGGTCAGGCTGTGATGGCGACCATGTTACTTATCATGGAGAATAAATTATTTAAGCTACGACTGGAACATATGGAAAACTTTGCAAGAGTCGACAGTGTTAGAGTACTTGCTTTTATATGAAAAATTCAAAAGACAAGATGTGGTTAAGGCACTACGAAAACCTTCACTACAAACACCCTACAGCTCTTTGATCTAGTACAGCTTCCCAAGGCACACTGTATCACCCTGAGGGATTGGCAGGAAGTGGCCTTGGGTCTGAGAACTATGTTGCTGGTCACAGGGAACTCAATGGAAAGGCATCATATTTTGCAAGCCATTAAATCTCTTGGGCAGTACAACTTCCATCTGGAGACAAATTGCTCTTTTTCCTGACCTAAGTTTCTCTAGTGAGTGAAGGAAGGAATTTGCAGTAGTCAAAGATGGCTTTTGGAAACTTGGTATCAGTCATGCTCTAAAATACCCTGGGCTGCCATTTTGCATCAGGTTAAGCCTGTTTATGCCAATCTGCCGGTATTAATGGCATCCCAGTGGGAAGCTCAAGATATGTTTCCCTTTCTTATGCTGATGACCTCCTGATTCTACTTGAGAATCTGGACGTGGCAAGACCCCTATTGGTTGACTTACTTAGCAAATTTACAAGTATTTCGGGCCTTGCTTTAAACTATGGTAAGTCAGAAACTCTACCTCTTAATGACCATTGCAAAGTTTTTATGAACCACCCTTTTGGATTTCGATGGTCACCGCATGGCATAACATATCTAGGAATCAAAATAACTAGTAAATTTAAGAAAATATGGGATAGTAATCTTAATCCTTTACTAGATAATATCAAAACAATTCTGGACAGATGGAGGCTTCTTAATCTTTCCTTTATGGGTAAAATTGCGGCCATTAAGATGTCCATATCCCCCAAAATGTTCTACCTCTTTGCTTACATCCCTTTAATTATTCCATCCTTTTTCCTTGCTAAAACTGATAAACTGATAGGTAACTTTATATGGGAGGGGAAAATTCCAAGATTCAATCGTAACAAACTTCGATCTCATTGGAAAACCGGTGGATTTGGACTCCCTTGGTTCAAAAGTTATCTATGGGCCTTCTGGGCGGCACAAACCATTAAATGGTTTCAGAAACCTTCTCCTCACACCCCACTTTGGATTGCTATGGAATCCACACTGAGCCATGGAGGGGTTCTTACTTCCTTTATTTTTAACACCCTTTCCTCAAAATTAAAAACTCATCCAATCATATCAGCTTCTGTTCTATATTGGAAGTTAACCCATACATTTTTGAAATCTAACCCCAAACCATGGTTTTATGCCCCCTTATTGGGCAACCCACTGTTCACACTGGAAAATCATCCAATTTTTTGTTGTTCGTGGAGGAATAATGGCATTTTTTTCTTGGCGATATCTTGGACCCGAACTCTCTCACCCTTAGAAAGTTCTCAGACTTACAGCTCAAATGGAAACTTCCTAAACAGGACTTCTGGAAGTTTTTACAAATTCAAGCTGCTTTCAATTCCATTTCTAATTCTATATACAAACACACTTTTCTAGAATCACACATCTCGCACTGGGCTAATATCTCTACAAAATTAAGCAGCATCATTTACAAAAACATTGTTGACAATCTTCCCGATCCATCTATACAAGCGAAAAATAAATGGAGCACTACCTTTAACTACAATATCTCAGACACACAATGGAGTAAATGTTGACGTCCGGCACACAACACATTTAAAGATACTTGCAGCTCCCTAATACAAATCAAGATCTTGCATCTTTGGTACAGAACTCCTTCGGCACTTCACCGAATGGGCCTGTTAAATAAAAATAACTGTTAGCGCTGCAACCAAGCTAATGGTGATCTGCTTCATATTCTTTGGTCCTGCACTCCCATTAATAAGCTTTGGCATAAAATTCATTCATTTCCTTCCAAAATAATAGGACAAAGGTTTCCCTTTGATCCAAAATTATTCCTCCTAGGCCTCTATACTCCGAGTAACTCTTCCCTTTCACATGCACATTTTAGATGGCTAAATATACTTTTTCTTTTGGTTAAATGTCTGATTCTTATTACATGGAAATCTACCCTTGTTCCCTCCCTTTTTGATGTTTTTCAAAGCCTCTCTCAATACGCCTCACTAGACCGCCTATCCCATGTTATTCATGACCCACCATATATGATCGGTGCTGGCAGAATTACTTTAAATTCATTGAAACGGGCTGGTTCTAAGAGCCTAATCCTCAAGACTTATTTAGCTTTCCTTTTGGTATATCTTTACCTGTTAATTAGATCTGGGTTTCTAATACTCTGTGCACAGATATCTCCTCTTTTCTTTCCCACCCTACTTCTTTCTTCCTTTTCTACCCTGCACTATTTTCTACCTTAACACACATCTCTCTTTATTTATATTCCTCTCTATTGTATAATGTTTGAATTTATAGGTATCACTTCATGTAATGGTTTGAAAGCCTGCTATAACTTGTTCTCATACTCACCTTGCACTTAACTGATCTCTCTGAATTCATAATACTTTAATAACTGTAACTCTTTGTTCACTACTTATGATATAAATAAGACAAACTCTTATTTTATGTATATGTATATTTAAGGCATCCTCATTATATTCAACCTAAACTATGTGTTTTGTTAAGTGATACCCTTTTGTAATCTATATGAGGTTTCCCTTTCATTATGTATGCCTGTATGTCTTTATATACTTAAAATTAATAAAAAGATAAACTCAAAAAAAAAAAAAAAGCAATGGATGGTTGGACTTCAAACTGAGCTCTTGGATACAATGACTTTTCAGATGCCTACAAAATTGCAGGTGATCTATGCTGGGAAGGCCTGTTTTTTAGTAACCCACAGGAAGTGGGGAAGTTCCTACAGAAAAGCAAAAGAGAGTTATTTCTAGGGAGGAGAAGAAGGAATCGAACAAAGAAGAAGGCACTTGAACACAAGAATTGTGCTTTTCAGTGGTTATGAACTCTGACTTGTACTGACTTCTAGATATCATGGGGATTCAGGAACAGAGACAGAGACAGTTTTAATTTGGGGGAATATACTGTACTTGCCCAGGGTGTTCGGTGAGAAAACACATACATAGGGGCTGTCTTCTGTTCTATAACAAACTTTTCATGAGGACATAAGGTAAGATGGCCACTCCCACCATGAGGAACCCTTCTCCCTTCTGGGGGCCAATGGTGAAGGAGGGAGTACTGCTATAGTCTACCTGAGCCTCTGAAACCCAAAGTGACTATGCTTAAAGTGTGTTCTGCAGTCAAGAGTCTGAGTGTCACTTTCTAATGTTGTTCGGGTATGCAAAATACCTGCTGTTATGGGTTTAAAAAGTTATTAACTGTTTGGTCACAGGTTAAACATCACAAAGGCAAAATTATCTGCTCACTAATGTTACAAAAGACATGTTTGGATTACTCTTCTATTGGTTTACAAAAAGACAGACAGCTGCTAGTGTTACAAATGTACTTAACAGATTAAATGTAATAGTACTGAACAATCTGATCCCATAAAAGAAAATAAATATTACTGGGGGTTATAGCACCGAGAATGATAGACGATTAAAATGTATTGGGAACTTTGACTCACATGGCCCTAGATGGGCCTTCTCTCCATGTTGGATTCATTACTCTATGACTATGTTGAAGTCCTGTGGCAATTTGGGCTTTGCTATTACTGTTTAGTTTAGTGTTTTTTTAATTTTACTTCAAGTCCTTTAGACAAAGACTATTTTCAAAGGATTCAAAGTCAGGAATACAGTAGTAGTAGTTAAACAGTTTTAAGGCATTTATTTTCCCATTTATTTCTAATACTGTAACCTAAATCTGTATATGTTCTCTTTTACTGCATTTATTTAATTATTTTAGTAAAGACTTTTGTTTTTCTAAAGAATTCTGCCTGCATGAGATTTCTTATATTGTATGTGTGACTGTAGAAGTTTTAGTACAAATCTGTGACAACTGTTTATGTTTAGAAGGGTCACCAAATAGCAACTGAATGGAAAAGGGTCAGTAGGGACATCCGGATGGATTTTGGGAGAGTACCAGAGTCTCATGCGTGTCTGCAAGGATTGTAAACTGGGCTATTGCATGTCATGTAGGGTGAAGGCCAAATCAGGTGTTTGCACTGCTACCCCGAAGAGAGCATAATTATCTGGGCCATCCTCCTGTGTGTAATAACCATGAAAAGAGTTCATATTTGGCCACAAGACTCAAGACTGGTATTGTGCCCTGATCCAAAGTATAGAGGAATACTCTGGGACCTCGTGGCAAGTGTTCAGTTGTAAATCAAGTGAGCAGTCTGGGCGTACGTGAGGAGGATATACCTGTTTCCCTCCCTTCCCTGTTACGGATTGCACTTAGGGGTGGGCACTGTGAGCTCAGTGATCTGACCTTCACGAGTGGGTTTGTGACAGTTACCACCCCCAGAAAATAAGTAAGAAGTCCTGGTAATACTTTTTCCCACAAAATAAGTTTCCCACAAAGTAGCCGCCCACACCCCCAGTAGCACTCTTTCAATAACACAGTGACAGTGGATAAAATACAGACAGTAACCTTATTTATTTGTGGAGAAGAAACACAAGGAGGAGAATGTCAACCACCATTTACTTTAGTTAGACAATAACATTCCCTATAGCAACCCCACTTCTCATCCCTGTGTGCACCCAGATTGACCCTGTACGGTGCATACCTCACCACTTGGTGATGCAAGCCTGGGGTCTTTCGTTGGGGCCCTGATAAACATCGAACACATTTCAGACTTATAGTCCTGAGGGACTTCCAGTGACGTCAGGAGACCTATGGCTGCCTAATCTTGGAGCTCCGGATTGGCCTCACCAGAATCTAAGTTCATTGACTGCTTAAAAACATGAACTCACCTGCCAAAGCTACCAGATCGAAAAATGCAAACCAAAGGCACTCCGAAACCCTGGTTTCGCGGCTACGGGAGCTTCTAGCCAAAGAGAAAACAAACGGGATGCCTAGTGAGGAGGCCGCAGGGGAAAGCATGTCACCAGAACTTCAGTCTGATATGGCAGATAAGGACCTCATTGCTACCATTATGCAGACAGCCCGAACAGTAGAAAAGATAGAGGAAAACACTAACGGAAATAAGAACGGACATTAGCAAAGTAGAACATCGTACCAACCAGCTCGAACTCGGCCTAACTTCTGTCTCGGAGCAGTCTGATCAACAAGACCGACTTCTTCTTTACCTCCTAGCCAGAGAACGAGAACTGAATCACAAAATTGATGACCTAGAAGGCCGCCGTAGGAGGCAGAACATCAGAATTTATGGCATCCCCGAAGGGGAAGAAGATAAGGCCCCTAATGTAGCTTCCTTCATTCAGACAGTCCTTAGAGAAGTGCTGGGCCTCTCACAAGACTACAATCTCAGTATTGTTAGGGCTCATCGATCGTTAGCCCCCAGGCCTTCTAATGCAGGCGCCCGACCTCGCTCATTCGTGGTCCGCCTAACTTATTATGCCACAAAAGAAGATCTTCTGAACAAAGCCTGGAAAATGAGAGCGATGACCTATAGACAAAACTGCATTTCTCTTGACAATGATTACACTGCGCAGATACAAGAGAAGAGAAGAAAACTTTGGCCTGTCATTAAACAACTGAGAAATAAAGGGCAAAAAGCACAAATCCTACATCCAGCACATCTCCGAGTGGAAACAGATCGAGGTCCCAGGACCTTTGAGGATTTACAATCTGCTCAATCATATCGCAAAACCCGGTGATTTCTTTACCTGCCTTATTTAAGGAGCAAATGGAGAAGGAGCTACTTCGAGCAGCATGGTCAGTGGCACAGAGAGGCAGTAAACGCAAGGGCTCCCAGCAATTTGACCCACAGACAAACCTCCATGCAGATCTGGCTGCGATCATGAAACCATTTGATTCCCCTGCGGCACATTGGATTATTTCCACACAAGAAGATGAGAACATCGGAAACAACAATATGAGAAACAGACCAACACCTGAAATAGAGTGTGAAGGCACCACCTGAATAACAATAAAGTCAAACCTGTAAACCAAACCTTTTTTCGATCTACACAATGCCCCATGACCAGAGGGCTTTGGATGTGTCCAGTGACATCTGTTCGGACTGGGACTCCTGCTACCTCATCTGAACTGATTGCTGTCCTCCACGGACATGCTCTTACACTACATCCATGATTGAAACACTGAAATAAGGAGTTGGGGAAGGACAGTGCGTTAGTTACCTACACCGGAGCTCCTGCTGCTCGAGCAGCTATGCCTGGAATCATCTGTCACCTCTCCCCCCCAACTCGAGGAGGACTGAATGATTAACCTGCTACGCATATATCCTTAAACATTGCAGGACTTACTTACATTTATCATTGCTAGTTTAATCCGCAAAAGCGGATTACTATAAATCCGCCCTAACCTCTTCCTGGGATTCTGGCCACAAGTTTTGGAATAACATCAAGGAAATTTGTGGTAAGGTCCCCTCCCAAGTCATGTCAAATGGGTTCTTGACCTCTGACCCTACAAACATTGATGCAGCTTTCAGTGATGCCTTCTCCAACCTTAGCCATGTTCTCTCCCCTAACTTTTATGATCCTCCAGCTCCTAGCGCACCCACACCTCATCCCTGTGCCCCTCTGTTTTATTTCTGCCGTATCTCTCTCAAGTCAGCTGAACCATACCTTACCGCTGCCCTTAGTCATGCCTCTCCCAACACCAATTCCCTTGATCTCAGAATTCTTTGGCTCTCCCTTAAGGAAGTCCTTGTTCCTCTCACCCACATTCTAAACCTCTCCCTATCACTAGGTAAATTCCCTACCATTTGGAAATCTGCCTCTATCAGGCCTATATTTAAAGGGGGTGACCGCTCCTCTGCTAACAACTACTGCCCTATCTCCATACTCCCCACCCTCTCCAAGGCATTAGAGAGGATAGTTTCAGATCAGCTCACCTACCACCTCAATAAATATGACCTACTCTGCAAACAACAGCATGGTTTCCGAAAAGAACACAGCACAACTACGGCCTTGCTTGAACTAACATCACACATCCACTCCGCTTTGGATAAAGGTTACATTACTGGTGCGGTCTTCATCGACCTCACGAAGGCCTTTGATACCGTCCACCACTCTCTACTCATAACCTCCTTGCTCAGCCTGGGTCTCTCACAGGATACTGTGGGATGGTTTTGGACTATCTTACCAACCGGACCTTCAAGTTAAAATTGGCAATACACCATCCTCCAAATCTCCAGTCCTTTCAGGGGTCCCACAGGGTCCATTTTAGGTCCCTCCTTTTCAGCCTCTTCCTTAACTCCTCCCTCATCCTGCACCTCCAACATATTACTCTATGCAGATGATGCGGTCATCTTTCTCTTCCAGCCCAGACCCTCTCAACTCCACCGCCTCTCCAGTCCTCCTTCAACGCTGTTGAAAGCTGGTTTGCCTCACAACGTCTTATTATTAACTATAAAAAAACTAAAGGTATGCTCTTTGCACATCCGCAAAACTCCAGGAAAGGGTTTTTTACCCAAATACTATCATCATCCTTGACCCCCTTAGAATTTGTGCACACCTTTAAATACCTGGGCATCACTTTGAATACTGGCCTCACCTATCATGAGCATATACATCTATTATCCAAGGCCCTAAACATCAGACTCGGGCTCTTGCACCGCTATAAACACTGCCTTACCCCGGAGGCCCTTAAACTTGCCATCTCCTCCTCGGTTCTCTCCCTACTTGACTATGGACTTCTGACTTTTGGAGGGGCAAGCCCCTCAGCCCTTGATAGTCTTAGACTTGTGCTAAACAAGGCCTGTCGTCTGATATTAGGGTGTGACAGACTCACCCATACCTGTGTGCTATATAAGAACACAAATTGGCTTAACCTTGATAACAGAATCAAATTCCATACTTGTGTCTTAGCTAAAAAAAATACCCTTGGCCTCTCCCCCGCATCCCTCACCTCCTTAATCACCTTGTACTCTAAAGATAAACTTACCCATAGCTCTGATACCCTTTGTTTCTCCATCCCTCCCTGTCGCACTACTCAATTTCAAAGATCCTTTTGCTACAGGGCACCCTTGTGGATGAATAATCTACCATCCTCCTTGCGTCTAGATCAAAGAATTGGTCACTTCAAAATGCACCTCAGGGCCCATCTTCGCTCCTCAAGTGACTGTAACTGCATATGAACTAGTGCCCCTGTCCCTCTATTACTGACAATGGCCTCTGGCTTGCCTCTGCATACTCCTCTCCTCCCCACTTACTCAGGGATGTTAAGTCTCTAGTCTCCTTTAATTATCTCAAACTGCGCTAAGATCCTTAATACTAGCCTAGCATCCCAGTTGTAACTTAACATTACTTTATCATAAACACTGTATTTGTAACTGTAACTGTACTAACTGTATTTGTGTATCTGACTTGTTATATGTGACGTAGAACCTTTATAAAGGAGTCTAGGACTCAAAGGTATATCTGATTCTTCCGAAATGAAATAAAAATTAAATAAATAAATAAATCTCTCTAGATATACAGTTAATTTTTGAAATGTTAAGCTTCCAAATACTCTAAAGGGTTTAAAATGTTAAACGAGGTTGGGGGCTGCATTGGATGCCTACCTTTAGTCAATTAGGCAGTTCCTTTTGTTATTTTGGGGCTGGACTACTAACTGAACCTGGAATCAGGGCTCATCTTCTCATTAGAGTGAACCATTTATAACTCGGTCACTGAATCTTTGTTCTGTGTGTGTGAGGCGACCCCTTGTGATACGCAGCCTAGATTAGGACCATATGCGGCTCCCAGAGGTCTAAGTTTTACATTTTTACTTAGATTACAGCCCAAGTAGAACCTTTATAAATAAGCATGAGGTTGAATTAGTAAAAGGGGATTTCTTTTCCCTGATGTCACCTTAAATTGTGGTCGTTCCGATCTTGGGCAAGGCGGTTTCAACCATTTAGCCTTGGAGTCCTGACGTAGATTAAACTCAGGGGAATCATATAGTCATTCTCTAGAGTGAAAGTACCCACTACACCTGACGGGTACTAGGCACATAACTAAGTGCCCGCTAGTAGCCAAATTTGGCTCTTAAAACCTTGGAAGCCTGTTTATCTGCAGAACAGGACATATTTGAATACTATGTAAATAGTTTACCTTGAGCCAGGATAGCATCTAAGATACGGTTCTCCTGGAATTTCGATTATACATATAGTTTAGATTGAGTCTGCCAGCCTCTTAGTCAATACTGAAGCAAATTACAGTCTAAGAAAAGTGTTGTGATTTCTGTAAGCTGTGGGAAGGGAACATGTCACACATAGGAACGAAAGTTTTAACTTATAATGTCAACGGGCTTAATAGCCCAATTAACCGAAAAAGAGTACTTAAGTATATTGGTGAACAACGCAGCCATTTTGTCTTCTTACAAGAGACGCACCTTGCTCCCCATGAAGCTACTAAACTTAAGTCTAGGGCCTACCCCAAAATCTACCATGCCTCGTTAGATAGAGGGAAGAAGAGGGGTGTAGCATTACTAATCTCCGACTCCATCCCATTTGAGGAGGAGGAGACGGTGGTGGCTGTCCCGGGAGTGAGATACGTAATTGTCATAGGACATATTCAGGAGGAGTATGTAACGCTAGCTAATGTTTATGCCCCCCTGGCTCTTCCTTCCCCTTTTACTCAGAACTTATTCAGATGATACTAGAGAAAACCAAGGGTACACTGCTTTTGGGAGGGGACTGGAACCTCACCCTGGATAGGCACTTGGACACCACATCCCAGATCCCCACACAGAGTAATAGGACTGCCAGACTTTTTCTTCAGCTGTTGAGGGAGATGGGACTAAGCGACATATGGAGGGAAAGATACCCGCTGGCTAGGGATTACACATACTATTCCCCCCGTTACAAAATTTATTCGAGAATAGACATGTTCCTTAACCAGACCAGAGACCTCTCCAATTTTGGGCACCTTCAAGTGGGATCGGCAATTTACTCAGACCATCAACCCCTATTCTTGCACTGGGACCTTGGTCTCCCAAAAAAGAAATCTCAGTGGAGATTAAATACCTCCTTGCTGAGAGAAAAAGACACCCTAAAGAAACTCTCGGAGGTAATGTCTCAGACACTGCCTCACCTGGTTAAATAACTAAATAAAAAAAAAAAAAACACTATCACATAACTCTGAGAAAGAGGTCTCCCTGCAGATACTCTGGGATACAATTAAAACAATGATGAGGGGGAAGCTCATTGCTATAGGGACATACAAACAGAAGGAAAGGAGGGTGCTATTAGAGCAACTTACCCTCCAACTCTGAGACTTACTGTAGAAACACAGCAAAAAGTAAGATGGACAAAACAATTAGATGACCAAATAAGAGACATCAAGTCCCGCCTGCATAAGCTTCACCTAATAGAAGTAGAGAAATCACTTGCCTATTTGCGGCAATCTTATTATGAGGGAGGCACTTGGGCAACTAAAATGCTTGCTATCAGACTTAGGCAGAGGCAGGCCAGGGCCACCATTGTAAAGATCAAACATCCTAAAACTGGGGCCATGACCTACAATCAGGGAAAAATTATGGAGGCATTTGTAGAATATTACAAGCAACTTTATAAACCCCAACCAGAGTCCTCTAATGAGGAAAATACTAATTTCCTTGAATCTCTGAAACTGCCCACTCTTTCCCAAGATCAAAGAGAGACCCTGACTACCCCCGTAACAATGACCGAGTTGGACCAAGCTATTACAAGACTTAAACCTGGGAAATGCCCTGGACCTGACGGTTTTAGTGGAGACATCTATAAAAAACTTAGAGGGGAGCTTGCCCCGCACCTGCTCAGAGTTTTTAATGAGGTCTGGATGGGTGGGGAGGCACCCCCATCATGGAACTACGCTAATATTTCAGTTATACACAAGCCGGGCAAGGTCCCATCCGAGTGCACTTCTTACAGACCTATCTCCCTACTTAACGTTGATTACAAGATTTTTTACCTCCATCATAGCTTCCAGATTAAATGCCCTTCTCCCATCCTTAATAGATAAAGACCAAACAGGATTTATAGCTGGCCATCAAGCCACAGACAGCATCAGGTGTACCATCAATATTATAAATAAAGTCTCCATAGATAGAACCCCAACATGCTTTATGAGCCTTGATGCAGAAAAGGCGTTTGACAAGGTATCCTGGCTTTTTCTTTTTACCACCTTGGAGCATTTTGGTATCCCCCAGAACATGATTGATACCCTTAAGAGTCTATACGCAGCCCCACAAGCCTATATAAGGTTAAAAGGTAGCATCTCGAATAGATTCTTCCTAGGCCGTGGGACTAGACAGGGATTCCCCCTTTCCCCCTTACTATTTGCCCTATACATCGAGCCTTTAGCTTCTGCTATACAGGGGAATCCAGAGGTGGAGGGCATTAGGATCGGGAGATACCGAACATAAGATATTATATGTGGACGATGTCCTCCTATATCTTGCAAACCCTAACAAATCAATCCCAAAGATCTGGAATCTTTTGGAAGAATTTGGCTGACACGCAGGCTACTCACTAAATAAAGAAAAGACAGAAATCCTGAAATTCTTCTACAACCCTTCACTGGAGGTATCTAAGTTACCACCTCTTAAGTGGAACAAACAGAATATTAAATATCTGGGGATACAACTGACAAAACATATAGGGGGACTCTTTACTGCAAATTATGGCCCACTGCAGTCGCAAATTACACAAGACATAGCTAGATGGCAACTTCTTAACTTACCATTATATTCTAAAATGCAAACGATTACCTTAAACATCCTACCTAGATTTTTGTATCTCTTCCAATCCCTACCAATATTTATTCCAAAGAAGTATTTTAAAGAATGGCAGAGACTGATTGGTAGGTTTGTTTGGCACCCGGGCAGACCCAGGGTACGAATGGCACTACTCCAGACAGATAAAGCTGATGGCGGCAGAATGGTCCCTATCTTGGAAGATTACTGTATGGCTGCTTACCTTAAGAATGCATTGCTCTGGTCAACTAAAACATATGAGGCCCACTGGAAAGACATTGAGTCTCATTTAACTGAGGGTCCTCCTCTTGGAGCGAGGATTGCGGATGCCTCTATACTCAAGGGGACCCAGCGTCCCCCCTCAACAGTCGAAGGCACCATAAAAATGATCCATAGATTATGGACTAAGTACAATCTTTTTAAGGAAATGTGGCCTCTACACTGGTTCGCTTGGTCCCAATACTTCCTCCCAGCTAAGATAGACCACTCTTTCAGAAGGTGGGCCAAATTGGGATTTAGCAGTCTGAGTCAGATGATCTTGGGGGACACAATACTAGATTTTCACTCCATTAAACAAATATACCATTTAAGGAACCAAGATCATTTTAGATACCTACAACTTAGAACACATATATACACACTTAAGAAATTACAAGAATCGAAACCCGAAGTAAAGAATCTCTTGGAGGTCATAGCATCTATTCAGGAGGGGGCCCTTGTGAAGGGACACATATCAGCTCTCTACAGAGCATTAAAGCAACTGCACCCTAGACAATCCCTCAGAATCAAAAATAAGTGGGAGCAGGAAATGGAACTAAACATCACAGAAGAGGAGTGGAGGGCAATATTCCAGATTGTAAATAAAACCACACTTTCACCTAACTGGCACGAATTTGCCTGGAAAATAAGAATCAGGTACTTCCACACACCTGAAAGCTTAAGCAAGTGGGATACCGGAGTAACCCCACTTTGTTGGAGGGGATGTGGTGTCCAAGTGGCTCATCACTCCCATATTCTTTGAGAGTGTGATGCTATATGTCCTTTCTGGCAGGAGATCTCCAGAATTCTGGAGAACATATTCTCCTGCAACACACAACGAACAAGTAAGAACCTAGTTCTGGGAATACCTCCTGATGAAATTAAAGGAGCTGATGGTATGTACCTCTGGGGGGTACTATTGGCAGCAGCCCTTAAGTCAATCACTAAAAAATGGCTCTCTCCGGAGGTGCCTGACTTACCTCTTTCACACTCTATTATAAAAGAAATAAGAGAAATGGAGGAATTAACATATAAGATAAATAATAGGGTGAACATATATGTGAATAGATGGACCAGATGGGACCTGGCTACGGGAACCTCGAGTGGCCTGAGGGCCGGGGGCGGAGGGAGGGAGACTTGGGAAGAAAGGAACATAAAAAGACTATAATAAAACTGTGGAATAAGTAGAAATAAGCTGCTGTCTCTGTTCTTATCTTATAGATAGAAGAAGAGTATCATTATATCAGATGACCTAAAGGTGGGCAAGCAATGTGAGAAGGCAGTAAGGAAGGCAGGGGGGATACTGGGATGCATAGGAAAAGGCATCAATAGTAGAAAACAGGAAGTTGTTATCCCTCTGTACAGACAGTTGGTGAGACCCCATCTGGAGTACTGTGTGCAGTTCTGGAGACCCCATCTCAGCAAAGACATAGACAGAGTGGAAGCTGTCCAGAGGAGGGTACTAAATGGTGCAGGGTCTGCACCAGAAGACATACAAAGAAAGACTAAAGGAGCTTAATATGTATACCCTAGAGGAAAGGAGGAGAGAGGGACATGATAGAAACTTTCAAGTACCTCAAGGGAATTAACAAAGTCCAAGAGGGTAGCATCTTCCAGAAAAAGAGATGTGCAAGAACAAGGGGGCACAATTTGAAGATAGAGGGGGGACGGCTCAGAGGTAATGTGAGGAAGTATTTTTTCACTGAGAGGGTTGTGGATGCATGGAACAGCCTCTCTGAGGAGGTCGTGGAGTCAAGAACAGTGGGGGACTTCAAGAATGCATGGGACAGGCATAAGGCAGTCCTAGTTGGGGGTAGGAGGAAGTAAGCTGTTGGTTAACTAGGATTTGCAGCTTATCTGTTAGGTAGGAAAATGGGCAGACTAGGTGGGCCAAGCGGTCCTTATCTGCCGTCAAATTCTATGTTTCTATGTTTCTATATATCCCAGAAAAGAAAATGAATTAAGTTTTGGAAACTTAACTAACTCTGAACTAATGTTATACATCACTTATGAAATCTGTAAATACTTGCAGTATGTATGGCTTGTGATGGTACGCAGACTCTGGAGTTTCAATAAACTTAAATTATAAAAAAAAAAAAGACTTATAGTCCTAGGCTTGCCAAACTGGCATGTCACTAAAAATCCTGTGCAGAGATTACCCCCAGAATCCTAACTGGCTAGCTATCTAATAGTCTCCCCAGAGCCGCAGCTTGGGGTACTCACACTTTTTGCAGTTCACATAGGGGGTCACAGCCAGATGAGTTGCACAGTACCGTGGAGGCTTTCTGTGGTGGTGCATCACAGGTGGGAAACCAGAACTGGACAAACTCGAGGGGTGATGATCTTCGCTTGCCTGGCCTTGCCAACTTTGCCTATGGGTCTTTATAGACAGACTTCACTCAGGCAGGCCTGTTCTGTCCTTCAACATGGGGATGTCATCATCTTCAGTCTGAGGAACCAGGCTTGACTATGTTCTTCAAACCCTTCTGTTGCATGTCTAGTCACCCTACAGGACTTGCGCAGGGCAGGGGGGCTCCCACAGTCTCTCACTTCACAGCCTGTATCTCAGAAGATGCCTCCACAAGAAGTGCTGGGTCCTGACACAGCTGCTTGCCTCAACACTCACAGTCTCTCCCCTGTCCGAACGTTCACCTCATCAAACAAGTTCTCTGCTGAGGGGATTATTGGCTCCCTCAAGGTCTGCAGCCCAACTCTTTTCCCAGTTCAAAAAACTGTCCAACTGCTTGAGCTGCTATAGAACAATTTTTTCTGCTTTAGTCACACAGAAACAGCTACTACTTCTCCTGCACTCAGCTTAGTAGTTTTAGGTAGTTGGGGTTCTGAAACAGACAGGCAAACTTGTTAGATTTGGACAGTCTCTCTCCTCACAGCCACCCTGCAGCTCCTATTGACAACTCTCTCCTTCCTGGTGGCAAAACAGTCTTATAACTTCCCCTAGCAGCCTCCCTCTAATTGGCTACAGCTCACCAGGTGACCACAGGGCTGGCTCTGTATTTTACCCAGCAGCCCCCTTTTGTAGTTTTCTATGAGGGCTGCCATTTTTTCTCCCTTAGGGCTCTCTGCAGTCCAGCCCTGAGTTATGCAATTGAGCCCTCTAACAGGGCTAACACTATGTTTACTCTTGACTGGAGGACTCCCAGTCACTATTTCTATAGATAATAATAATAATATAATAATAATGATAAAATTTATTTAGTTAAGCGCCTTTCAGAATTTCAAAGCGCTGTACAGCATAAATACAAAAACAGGCATATATTCAGATACATATGATATAAAATCAAGATAAAGCAGGAAATGCCTTTGCCCATAAAAAAAGTCTTTAGTGCCTGCTTAGAACTCCCCACCGTCCTGCACTCCCGGAGCTGGCGGGGCAGAGAATTCTAGAGGGTAGGTGCCGCAAATCCAAAGGCACGAGCACCAGATGACTTCAAGTTTACCCTTGGAATCTCCAGCAACCCCTCATCAGCCGAGCGGAGCTGTCGCAGAGGGGTGCAAGGCACCAGGAGCTCTTTCAAGTAATCGGGACCTAGACCGTGTAGGTCTTTGTAAGTCAAAAGACCTACCTTAAGGTGATCTGCCACTGTATTGGCAGCCAGTGCAGAGCGTGCAGCACCGGGGTAATGTGAGATCTTCTTGAAACCCCAGTCAACAAATGTGCTGCCACATTCTGCACTAGCTGCAAGCGGCGGATATCAACCCCAGAAAGCCCTAGGTAAAGGGAGTTACAGTAATCAAGGCACGATGTCACAAAGGCATGGACTAAAACAGGCAGATCACCGGGTGGAACAAGGTGCCTAATCCTGGCAATGTTCCTAAAATGGAAAAAGGCCAACTTGATGACTGCCAACACCTGATGTCGGAGAGTCAAACCAACATCAAGCTCCACTCCCAGGTTACGCACCTGTTCAGAGGTGAGAATCTGGTCCTCCCCCAGGACTAAACCAGAAGGAAGCCCAGTCCTCAGTCCCTCTACCCTATGACCCGGGTCCACAACCAAAACCTCAGTCTTTCCTGGGTTCAACTTTAGACCGCTGGAATTCATCCAATCTTGGATTTCTGCGAGGCAGTTGTTCAGCATCGAGATAGCATCAACCTGGTCAGGTGCAAAAGACAGATAGAGCTGGGTATCATCAGCATAGCAATGAAATCTCAGCTCATACCATCTAACAATGTCTCAGAGGGGTAGCATATATACTGTGAATAACATGGGGGACAGCACCAAGCCCTGAGGCACCCGGCATGGCAGAGAGAAGGCCCCAGATGAAAACAAACCTGAGACCACTCTCTGCATTCTCCCTGTGAGGAAAGATGAAGACCATCTGAGGACTGTACCCGACAGTCCGCAGATGAACCTCAGGTGTTCGAGCAGAACTCCATGATCCACAGTATCAAAAGCTGATGATAGATCTAGGAGAACCAAGATGGAATGGTGTCTCTGATCTCTCGTCATCAGGAGATCATTGAGCACTCGAACCAGAGCAGTCTCAGTACTATGCCTCTTACAAAAACCAGATTGAAGAGGTTCGTATAAACTATGGATGGTTAAATGGTTATCCAATTGAGCAGCCACAACTTTCTCACTAACCTTCCCCACAAAAGGGAGGTTAGAGCTAGATCTGAAGTTTGCTAGGTTCTCCGGGTCTAGAGAAGCTTTTTTCAGAAGGGGGATCACCACCCCCTCCTTCAAGGAGCTAGGAAATACTCCTGTATCTAAAGAGCACCGGACAATCCGAGCTAAGACCGGGCCAATGATCTCACTACAACCCAAAATCAGGGAAGTAGGGCCTGGGTCTAAACTACAGCACGTGGGATGCATCTCTTGGATAATCCTCATGATATCTACGAAATCTGGCAGTCCAAAGGTACTCCAGGAAGCTCCGGGTTCTGTGACAGGGCACCGATCAACGGCAACTCCCTTAGAGTGAAGTTGGTGGCACTCCCTCCTGATGTCTTCAACCTTATTCACAAAGAAGCGAGCAATCTCATCACAATCAGTTTGTGTGAAAACTCGATGGAGCTGCTGACAGACTGGGTTGCACAGTCTGTCAAAAGTTCTGAAGAGTTGAGCCGGTTGATTCCGTGCGACAGAAATTTACCTGGACAGAAATACTGCCTTCTCATGGGAAATTGCTGTTTGGTAGAGTTTATAATGCTCTAGCAAAATACAGTGGTCAGCATCAGTCGCAGTCTTCCTCCAAAGACACTCTAACCTATGTCCCAACCTCCGCAACTCCCTTAGAGCCCCATCAAACCACGGGGCTCCAGGGTGATGCAGAAAGGGAGCGAACATGGACAGGTGCAATCAGATTGAGGGCTGTCATTATGGCCCCATTATAGGCCACTACCAACTGCTCAGGATCAGTGCAAGATTCGTCCAACAACGAGAGGTCAGTAACTGCCATCAGGTCATCAGGGACCATGTCCCGCAAAGGGCGGTATCTGACCAACTCCACAGGGGCTGATCTATCCAGGGGGGCCTCAAAATTGAACCCAACAGAGTAGTGATCGGACCAACCAACTGGTTCCACCACTAGATCAGAGGCCTCGATCCCCAGGAGGAAGACTAGGTCAAGAGAGTGACCTCCCTTATGTGTAGCTGAGGAAACAACCTGTGTAAAGCCCAGGGATGTCATCACCTGGAGGAAATGTTGTCCAAAGAGCGAAGATTCATCGTCGACCCAGGCATTAAAGTCACCCAGAACCATCAGTCTGGGTGACTCCAAGGCCATGTCGGCGGTGAAATCTGCTATTTCCTGCAGGAAAAGTTTCTCATCACCTGGTGGATGGTAGATGAGGGCAATCCTGCACCCTACACCAGCTACCATGGTACACTCAAATGATCTGGCCTCTTCAACTGGTACACCAGTTAGGCTCAATTTGGTCTTGAAACAGACTGCAACCCCCCCCCACCCCGGGATCCAATCTCGGGCGATGTATAACCGAGTACCCGGTGGGAACAGCTGCCTCTAAGAAAGGGACCGCATTCCCATCCAACCAGGTCTCAGTAATGCAAGCCAGTTCTGCAACAAAGTCCGAAATAAGACCAGTCTTGTTGCAGACAGATCTGGCATTGCATAACAGCGCCCGAGTTGGACAAGGTTGGCGAGTTGTCCCAACCACTTGCCCCCCCAAACTGGAGGTGCCCTTGGGTATGGGAACCAGAACTGAGTCATCTCGTTCTAGATACCATTTCGCTCCAGGGCGTCTTCTGGGCCTGACCACCCCTATGGGAAAGCCCCGCTCAGACCACTAACCGCACCCCCACACCCACCTCCGACCCCCCCCTTACAAGCAATCCTCTACACCCGGCAACGGTGATAGATATGAGCAGGCAGGGGGAGAGAAGAGAAGGGGCGGAGGGCATGGAGAGCAGAGGCCAAGTAGCACAGGACAGGAGGGGCAAGCAGGCACATTAAGCAACTCGATTTAAAACACTGTAAATATTATAAAATTACCAGAAAACACCAGTGATCCTGAACTTCACTTACACTTCCCACAACTTAAATAAATATACTACTTCAAATTAGAATAAAATAACGAACAACTAAATTAAATTAAACTAAACCATCAAACATAAAACCTCTCTAACACATAATATTATTTGTTGATTAAGCCCACAGGTCCTCTCACAACCTGGGGGTCAACCAAAATAAAACTAACCAAAAACAATTTTATTGCATCTACTGTAGGTCCTCTCACTACCTGGTGCCTACTGAAACTAAGCACTCTCACTGCTTGTTAAGCAAAAAAAAATAAATAAACATCGAAGTAGTATTGAAATAAAATAATAAAAATAATAATAAACAAATAAATAAAGAAAATAATTTAGAAACCACCCTCCCGATAAATCTCTCACAATATCGGGAAACAAGTGGATTCAAAGATATTATAGAGCACTCTCACTGCTCTCATTATTTCCATTAAAGAAATATATAAAGAAAAAGTACTTGCAGTCAGCAGAGGTCCTGTCAGGCTGTGAACTTTTCAGGTTGTGATCTCTAAGCTCCTCTGCTTATTCTAGAGCCAAGGATATACCTTTTTTTTTTTCACTAACGGCCAAATGGCTGAATTTGAATTGGAGCGTAGCTCCTTTACTTTTTTGTTTTGGTGACTGCACATGCTCAGAGGGGGCGTGGCCACCATATTGTTTAATTACTATGCAGTCCTGGCTTTTCAAAACATTGGGACCACAAATTATCCCCCATTTGTATGTTGGCTTGTGCGCACGTACAAGCAACATCTTGTGGCTGTAGCACATTTCAGAGGTGTGTCAGTGTTGTGGCAAATGCAGGAGACGCTTTAGTGGATGCATTCCTCAGCTGCCAATCAGTGAGCATGCTAGCAATGACAGCAGTTTCAAAGAGAGACAAGATGTTGAAAATAATTTGCCGCTGCAATCACGGATGGTTTTGTCATTGCAGCAGCACCTCACGCCTCCCTCGTCAGCTCCTGCCACCTGCCAAGCACTTTGTCTGTGGGCCTTGCTTTGTGAGAGCAACTTGTTTGCTCACTGTGCCTTTCCTGGAGAAACATTTCAATAAATAAATCAGCCCCTGTGCGCCTTTCCACATTGGCAGCTCCATCCACCTACCACACACTCCCCAGGAAGCTAACATCTGGATGCCCAATCCCCAAGTCGGCATGTATACCCCCCTCCACATTGTGGCACACTGGGAGCCAACCCCAGTGTGCCCAGATAATTTTTTTATATATTTATTTTTCCAACAATGGGATGCCCACTCCCAGTGTCAGATGCCCCCAACCCCCTCAAGCTCACTGTCTTGGCCGACGGTGGTGCCAAATCCCCATCAGCATCATGTTTCCTTCCCCCCTAAGCTCACTTTCTTTGCTGATGGGAGTGCCCAGTCCCCATTGGCATCATGTCCCCCATATGGCACACTGGAAGCCCACCCCAGTGTGCCCAAAAGTTGGTGTTTTTTTGAACCTGTAAATGAAGAAATCCGTCTCCCGGCATTTTTTTTCAATCTGCTGAAAGGAAAACAGTCCCTCATAGTCTCCCTCCTGTCATCCCCCATCACCACCCTCACACTGAGCACCCACCTTCCTGCACCCCCCTTTACCCCATACTTACCTCCGGAGGTTGAGAGCAGCAGCATCTTCTGCAGAGCAGGACACATCTGTACTCTTCAAAGCTGAAATGTGTTTTCACACCTGTTATGCAGAATGGCACAGTCGCTGCGGGAAATCAACTTTCAAAAGAGATTAACAAAATCAGAGTGCCACTGTTTATGAGGGGAAGTCCCAAAATGCCCATGTTGAAAATTTGGTAAAAAAATTCCAACAATTGATTGCGTTACGGGCATGTGTTGCTCAGTTTCTATGCACATTCGTAACTTCGCCAATTTTTCATATTTTCACTCCATATTTTCAACATTGCTATTTTTTCACACCTCCTCATGAACAGTACAGCTGTCATTTTTCACATTCCGCCCAAAATGTATTTTAGCACCTGTGGTGCTGAATTGCACAGTCGCTGTGTGAAATCATCTTTCGGGATTGAGTAACGAAATGATAGTGCGACTGTTCATGAGGTGGGGTCCCAAAAAGCCCGTGCTGAAAATTTGGTATAAAAATACCAACAAACACCAGAGGTGTTAGAGTTTCCAACTGTAACACCCCACCCTGTAGAGACTGACAGGCATCAGGGGTGTGACTTGGGTTCTTCAGCCGTAATGCTCACAGCATTCCACCCCCACCCTGCAGCCACTGACAGGCATCAAGGTGTGCCTTGGGGTCTTCGGCCCTAACATTCACTCCATTATCCTATACTGCACCCATCTCAGCTTATTTACTTATGGAATGGGGTGAGCATAAGGGCCGAAAACCCCAGGGCACACCGCGACACCTGTTGCTGTCTGCAGGAAGGGGAGAGGTGGAATGGCTTAATCATTATGGCCAATGACCCAAACGCACACCTCAATGTCGTTCAGTCTCTGCAGGAGGGGGTAGGTGTTGGTATTAGTTCAATACTTCACTGCCATTCCTATTATGCATCTCTCTAACTCCTGCACTACCAATGTCAGTGCCAGCAAGCCAACATTCAGCATTGACAAATGCTTGTTTTTTTAGCACCCACGCACGTGGAAACCATGTTCTGTTCCTCTGCCCCTTTTTACAGCACTCCCACAGGGCCAAGGACAGTGATGGCATTGGCGGCCACAGCCGTGCAGTGACAAGAACTGCCAGGGTCTGGATCCCACCCAGGAGGAGCGGCATCAGTGCCAGGTCAGGGCCAGAGCCCACAAAGTAAGACCAATTTGGGGGCTTACAAATTATTTGGTTGTTTTTTTATTTCAAAAGTTTTACCAGGAAAGACACATAGAGATGGTAACAGCTCGTTTCCAGAATATTGTCAAACTATACACCGTTTCCTTTTTGACAATCTCAGTCTGCCCTACATTTTGGTAAACTGTGCTGTCATATTCCAGGATGGGGAGAATGTGCTGCATAGCTTTTTGAGATCTAGCTGACTTTGGCAAGGAGGTTGTCTTAGCGACCATGTTTATAAGGGACAAAAAATTTAAACTACTGCCTATTATAGCTCTACGATACTTACAGCATAAGTTTCAGTAGTTTCAACCTGCTTTCCATTCATGGTTTTATTCACAGTTTTGTTCATTCTTTTGTACATTTTGGTGCAGTTGTGGAAGGCCATAGTCTGGATCTTTTTTTATTCATTACCAGCTGAGACTCACTAAACCATTTTTGTGTTATTTGATTTACATACCTGAGAAGGAGGAATCAGTTGCTCAAATAACAGTTTTACTAGTATGCCTGTGTTTTTCATGACGTTTTTAATAGAGTTAAGGTCAATCAGAGCCGTGCAATGACCCAGAAGATAGTGTGTCCCACTCCCGCTCCCACCAGTGACCAGGGTTTGGGAGCTGAGTCGGGTGGCTGAGGGAGCAGGGGTAGTGTTGCTGCATGGTAGCACTCTCAGGTGAGGAGAGGTGGTTCTGCAACTGTAGCAGTCCCTGGGGTGGCCCAGGGAGCTTGCCTCCTCCACAGGGGAAATCACTGCATGCATGGTCAGTTGAGGAGAAAACAAAGAAACCCTTACGTCTCTTGTACCATCAGCATGATGGCAGCTGGCACACTTGGCGTCCACACCATGTGGATCCCCACTGGTCTCGTCAAGGGAGGAGTGACAGATCGAGCTGGAAGGTTTCCAGCAGGAATGGACATAACATAGGAGCAGATGGTGGTATAGGGCCAAAAACTTGATGAAAAAAAAGTATCAATCAGAACAGGAGTGGCCCCGAGGGGACAAGGATCCTGTTTCCATGTTAACAAACCCTGTAATGAAAAATAAAAGGAGGAATTTACACATAGAAGATTTATCAAATATTAGCTGAATTGTGTCTCAATATTGTGTTTGTCAAAGCAAAAGTGGTAAACCTACTTCAACCACAGAGAAAGAGAGGGCTAGTTTAGCACAAGGTTAAGGACTTGCTTAAGGTCACAAAATGAATATGTAGAGCTAGCAGCATTCAAGTCAGGGGGCTGGATTTTCTAATGTGTTGCAGCTGTCGCAAGGGACTTATGGGCAAGAGTTCATTGCAAGTGGTGACTTGCGGCAAACTGTGCCACAAATTGGATTTTCAAAAATGAGTGCCATAAACCCCATGCCACAAGTCCATTGCAGCAAATGCAGAAGAGTCAGACCAGCTCCCCCTGGTCTAACTTTGCATCTGACAGGGATCCCTGTTATGGGACTTGCGCCAAAGGTTTGGTCCAGGCTGCTGTAAAATGAAGAAAAAGTCACAACTTGCATCCTTGTTATAAAATAGAGTGCAAGTTGTGGCAGCCTCTTGGACGTAGCTGCATCAAACTTTGCGTCGGACGCGGGGCTGGATGCAAGCCCTGCATCCACCACTGAAAATCGGGCCCTGGGTTTCCAGGTTCACATCTCAGCAGTCTGACCTGCACCAATGTTGCCATGAGAGCTAAACTTGAGGACATGAATGACTTATTTGGGCCCTTCCCCCCAGTGATGCTTCTAAAGTGTGAGGAAACCAAATATATATGTTGTGGTTATAACTGATGCAGTTTGTTATATTAAATATCACAATAAGGTCATGTGTTGCCCAAGGTGCAGTGCTTACAGTATATCAGAGTTAAACCCAATTCTTTCATATCCTTTGTCATTGCAGCCTTTTGTCCTCAGGTGGAGGGAACCGTCGCACAGCAGATGTTGCTGCTCATGGATTTGCAAATCTTTTTATTCTGGACAAGAAGGATCTCAATGAAATCTTGGTGCACTACCCAGATTCCCAAAGGCTCCTCATGAAGAAGGCAAAGTAAGTTCAATGGTTCTTTCTTTTTCATTGAAGGAAAAGATTAAATAAAAAATGTATTTAAAACTACTGTAAATATTGGGCTCTTGGCAAAAATGTATTTTGACTCTACGTGATGCAATATGTGACACATATAGTCTATTCCACACACATCCCATATGCACTAACATCCCCTCTCCTACTACATTGTACCCCCCCCCCCAATACTCAGACTGTGTATGGCCACGTGCAATTGTGCAGCTGGTCAAGGCTGGGGCAGAGGGTGAGCATGCCTGGGATGGACTGGCAGAGTGTGGCATTCAGGATGCTTTTTGCACCCTGCCACTCCACTGCTGGGGGTTGTTACATCAGCAAGAAGGCTGCCATTGCAGCTGTGCTTCTCCCAACAACCACACAGAGGACTCGTTGTTACCTGGCAGCCACAAACCCCAACCCTTCTCCTTGTCACAAAGCGCTCAAAGGAGAATAACAGTTGCAGGCCACATTTTGCCCACAAGACAAAAAAGACAGTTGTGATGATGGGGAAATGGCAGTCATTATGTGGACTGCTATATCCCACAAATTCCAGTTTCTGCAGAGCAGTGGATCAAATGTGGGACCAGTTGCAGCTTCCAATTGGAAGCCCACAGCCTGGCCCTGGTCTGACTCCATGACTGGCCCCTCCCCTTTCACAGAGCTATACATTTGTACATCAGGCAACTGGAGATAGCGCATCCCAGTACTGTGTGTCCATCTGGGGCTGGGTGAGTGGTGCCCAGTTGTGTAGCTTGGTATGCATCTTTCTTGGTATATGTCAAGCCACTTCGTGGATAGGGACCTTTGTCTGTAGGAAAGGAGATATTTAAATACCTCTCCCAGGAGAAGTCAAGGTTTGTGTAAAGTTTCTCTAAAATTAGGATGGGTAGCAAAGAACATCAAGAATCATTAGCATTTGTGCAATAAATCTAATTTCTAGCATCTAACAGAAAAACTTTGAACCTATGCTGAAGAACATTCAAATCCCCATATAAGATAAACAGGAAAATTATGCACAGTTGTTGTAACTAGTGCCTTCCTTTCAGAAATTAATGCACTTGGAATGTTTGGGTCATTTCTGTATATGATCGATACATCTACAACCATGTTGTGGTTGTGGTATAATAGTTGTGGCATAACGCAAACAGATAGCACATTCTCAACTAAGCATGTACGGTACCACAGAGAATTCACTTGGGCCAGAGAGAAAGTGTTAAGTTACAGAGATTAAAAGAAACATAGAAACAGAAATCTGCAGGCAGAAAAAGCCTGCCCAGAGACCCCAGCTTATAGGAGAGGCATGCCCAATCTATATGGAGCATCCAGAGGATGTCCACTTTGTGAAACCATGTTCCTCCTCCATACACCCTGAATCTTTCCCATCTGGACATGAACTCAGCTACAGAGTTAGAATTTCTGACTACCTAGATTCAATTCACTATCCACACTTTGGCAATTTGCCACTGAGCATGCTCAGTCAGTGGGAGAGTCTTCAAGCTAATCTCCTCCTACCAACTGATGTGTGATCCTCCAGCTCTGCACCTTCTGCACACAGATCTTTACTTTTGCTGGAAAAAACTAATCTCCACCTTTATAGCTCCTGCAAGAGAATGAAGGATTCTACTCATTTGCAACAGAATTTTGCAACTTCATTTGATAAATATGTTTTTCTTTTATTGGGACAGATTATCTCTTTCATCTTCAGTTCTGTCAGCAGTTTTCACCATGGATTCAGAAAATAAGCCAAGGTTAAAAATTTTTTTCTTGCGTAGGCAGATGAAGTGTATCACCAACAGGCACAGTGGCTGTGAGTACTACCTTGACCCAAAAACGACATGGGGTGCTGCTTGTTGTGCCAAGCCAGGAACCCTTCTTCCTTTGATGAGTACTGGGTGCACCTTCTTCAAGGTAGGACTCAGGTACATTATCCCTTGGCAGCCATGGGGTCTGTTGCACAGTTACAGACTAAGGAGAAGTTGGCAACAGCAGCTGGGGACATCTCAGTGTTGGAATTTCAGTCCGTTAAACAGTACACCCTGGATCTCGTGACTCTTTGGGACAATGAAGAGTTCAAAGAGTTAGTATTGTATCTTGAGGCTTTTGATGATGACAGTCTCCCTTATTTTTGAAACTGCAAGAAGAAGAACCACCTTTGATCATAGGAGAGGGATCAGTTCCACTCTCCCTGGTCAAAAGGTTCTTGAGATTGATCACTCCTAGTTGAGGTCATTCAAGTTGAGGAACCAAATGACCCACCAATGGAGCTTCCACAAGAGAGGCCATCAACTCATCAAATGCAGATGAACCCATCAAGGAAACTATTAACCCCATCAGCCCCAAGTCAGTGCCACCTGAGGCCCTTCCGAAGGATGGGTCTGGCTTGATGGTGCTCCCATCTGAACCCACTCCAGTTGCACACAAAGCGTGATGATATCCTGGACCTGCTATTTTTATTTTTTATTTCTTAGGCCTAGGATTACAGTGTCAGTGGCTCAGTAGGTAGCACACTTGCCTCTGAGGCCAGGAGATCAGAGGGCTGTGGGTTCAGTTCCCACATCTGGCACTTGGGTTAATATCCCAGTACTGACACTGTAGTGCAGCATGAGAGGGGTGCTGCACTTCTGAGGTGCCATCTTTTGGATGAGACGTTAAACCGAGGTCCCATCTGCCTGGATTGGTGGTAGTTCAGGTGGATGTTAAAGATCTCATGGCACCTATCAAAAAGAGTAGGGGAATTTTATTGAGAAGAAGTGGGCTTCATTACAAAATACATACAGAAAAGAATCACAAATATAATACAAAAGCATAAAATAAAAGGGAACAAAAAATAGTACAATAAGTCAGTTCAATTTCCACAAGTCACAATTAGACCAGAAATGACGAAATTGCAGCCTGGAACATTTTGAAAAATCAGCCTGTTTCACAGCATGAACAGCATTCCCAACATTCTGTACAATTTCCAGGATAGGGATTCACTTTTGATGTAGAACCAGCAGGCACCTAGCCTGCCATAAAAAATAGCACATCAAAATAAAAACAATATATACAGTTTCAGCATGATACTTTGTGTTTAAAGCCAAGTGAGTCCCACACATAATGTCAGCATATGACAGTGTAGAGAAAAGAGGTTCAACCCAGGTAACAGCAATGGCGTTCCAAAATTCACATGCAAAATTACACTCAAGAAATAAATGTGGGCTGAGTTTCAAGAATGGAAGGACAGGATTCCCTAGGACAATATCTATCAATCAACATTTTATGTTTATGATTTTCTTTAGCACTGAGTCTTCCATAATTATTAAGCCATACCATGTCCCACACTTAATGAAGGATCCTAGGATTCATGAATTGCTTCACAATCCATGCCAGACAATCAGGAGGACAGGACGGAAACACAATAGGGTCCTGAGCACCCTGCCTCCAAATCCATTCATACAAGGCCTTTCCGCTACGCATACAAAAATCATGAGGTGTAAGACCCCAAGTCATAGCCAGTTTCACAGCCTCCAAACCATAGGCCGGAAGGCAAGGGAGTTTAGCTAACAACCCCTTTCTGCCTTGTTCCCAAGGGGTAAGACAAGGCAGAAACCATGAACAAATAAAAGGCTTCCAACCCAACCAAAATTATAATACAAAAAAATACTATAAAAGAAAGCCGCAGGGTGTAGCATCCCTACCCCTCCCTCACTAAGTGATCTATAAGTGAAACCTCGTTTAATAGGATTCAGCCGAGATCCCCAAAATCCCTGAAAAAAAACACTATACAATTTAGTAAACAGTTTCCTGGTGGGGGAAAAACATAACAGTGGTACAAAAAAATAGGGACCATCAAGGTTTTAAGCAAATAAACCCATTTCTTCTTATCTATCTGCTGCTGCCTCCATCCAGCTAACAGCCTATCAGCCCTCCTCAATGCATTGTTCCAGTTTAACAACTGTATATCACCCGAACCAAACCAAAGTCCAAGTATCTTAATAGGTTCCAACGAGAGCCGGATGCCAGCAAAGGATCCTGACTCAGGTACAGTAGGGTTTCGTAAGGGAAGTCCAGTACTTTTTACAAAATTAATCTGGGAACCCGCCACTGAAGAATACTGGTGAAGAACATCAACCAGAGCTTGTTCGTCTGAGTTGGACACTACAGTCAGGACCAAATCATCTTCGTATGCTAATATTTTAACAGGGGCAGGGTTATGTGTCCCTTGTAAACCAAGGACCCCAGGACAATGGAGGACAGCCCTAACCAAAATATCAATACAAAAAGTGTATAAAAGGGGGCTCAAGGGCAACCCTGTCGCACCCTCGCTTAACCAAAACCTGATTCCCCAACCAACCATTGACATTGGAAGAAGAACAGCATCAAAATAAAGGGCTCTAATCCATCCAATAAATTCAGAGGGAATCCAAAAGCTGCTAAAACAGAAAACAAAACTTGTGGGAAACCCTATCAAAGGCTTTCTCCTGGTCAATCCAAGCACCCAGCCCTTAATGTGATTCTGGCCTCCAAAGTAAATAATTCCCTTAA
Source organism: Neoceratodus forsteri (assembly GCA_016271365.2). Taxonomy (NCBI): domain Eukaryota; kingdom Metazoa; phylum Chordata; order Ceratodontiformes; family Ceratodontidae; genus Neoceratodus; species Neoceratodus forsteri. Next base: position 1,149,763,011 of record CM057455.1, on the reverse strand, counting down.
TAAAATAAGATTGTCAGTTTGGCATCTACCTGGGATGCCACAAGTCTGGGCAGGATTAATAAGTCTAGCTGCCTGAATAAGTCTGGCTAACAAAATTTTAGCAACCAGTTTACTATCCACATTAAGGAGACTTAGAGGTCTCCAATTATTAATATCCGAAACCAAACCTTTTTTATGAATTAGGACTAAAATTGCCTCCTTCATGGATTTCGAAAATGTAGCTTTGGACAACATTTCGTTAAACAAGATAGTTAAAGCAGGGACCAAATCTTTTTGAAAGGTAGAATAAAAACCTGCCGTGAGCCCATCTGAGCCTGGGGCAGAATCCAGTTTCAAGCCAACAATGGCTTGCAACACCTCCTCCTCAGTGATGTCAGCAGTCAGCATATCACACTCCCCAGTAGTGAGGTTGGGCAAAGACAATGAGGCTAAAAATCCTCAGCATCTGCACAGGAGATTCAGTCCCAAACATGCCCAAAACATAATGCTCAACAACCTGAACCAATAACTCCGAGCTAACTAGATCCTCCGTGGGGATAACAAATGAGAAATAACCCTAGAGTCCACCTCTGTCTTGGCATTCTTTAAAGGATCTAAGTCACCCTTGGGCAGCTTAGTCCCAAAGCTGCGCTTCATACCCCAAGGATTTGGCTCTGTCATACTGCAAACTCCGCATCTGACGACTAAGGACTGAAATCTGTGAGCTATAATCATGAGTAGAACTATCTGAAAGTGAGATCAAAGTCTGCAATTGCTGACGTAACGCCAAGTACTCCTTATAGCGACTGGTATGGGCGTCAGAAGCTTTCTTTTATAAAACCTGTCTCCATCTAGCCTTGGTGTCATCCCACCACTCCATAATATCCTCATAGAGATCAGCAACAGACAGCTGTGCTGCCCATTCCCGTCTCCACAATTTTTGGACTTTGGAATCTTGAAGTATGGAATCATTAAGTCTCCACCTATTCTTTCTACAACAGGGAACCTGAGACCATGAAAATGTAACCCTTAGAGCCGCATGGTCTGAAAACTCACTCCCAAGAGTCCGACAGTCAATAACTGTAAGAGTCTGAGAAAGAAAAATGAAGTCAATTCGAGTTCTACAGTCTCCCCTGAAATAAGTATACCCACCCTTAGGATGCAGAACCCTATAGGCATCCTGAAGCTTAGCAGTGGAGATTACATTTTTAAGGGCCATGGTATCACTAAAAAGTTTAGAGGTCTGAAGCCCTCTATCCACCGTGTAGGCCACAATTAAAGTCCCCAGCCCAAATAACCAGTCTGGAAGTATGTAAAAGGGTTGCACTAAACGGAAAGGCAGACTGCTGTGCTTAGTCTGGGATATATGTACTAGTCAAATCTTCAGACTGAAGGATATGTCAAGCAATAATGCCCTCCCAGGACAAATATCCACAAGTCTAGACACATGAAGAGCAGAATTGGAAAACAAAATACCCATGCCATCACATTTATCTACCCCAGAGGACCAAAAGGAAGGTCTGTGGGACCAAGCCCGTGAGGCCTGCTGAAGTTCCCTATTGGTTTTTAACCGAGTATCAACTAAACAGGTAATGTCACAACGCATATCCTGTAAAGATAGCTTGACACCACCAAGCTTTCTGTCTCCCTTGATACTATTAACATTAAAAGAGAGGACTGACAAGGAATCCATAGGGAAAGGTTAAGGTGATTTACTCTATTACACTGTCTAGTTCTTTTGGCAATGGATCTATATCCCCACCCCCCCTCTGTATCTGTGTTAGAAATAATTGAGGAAGTATCAGTGTCTTCATCTGCGGAATCCCTATCAGTAACATCAGAAGCCAAAACAGCAAACTTATTACCAGTCTACCAGGGACCTCACCTCGACCAGAAACAGTCAGCCCCTTCCTAGTCCTTTTTTTCTGCACTGTAATAAAGGCAGATGACTCCAGATCAGGCTGAGTCTGAGGTAAAGGCAGGGGAGGGGGAGGCATAACTTCAAGATCTGTAGAAACAGAAGCAGATAAAACAGGGCCCTCAGGCAGCACAATATCTGCCTGTTCTTGCATAGGAACTACATCCTGGTGGGTGAAATCAGAGGCCCCCACATCCCCAGTCCCCAGGGTAGTAGATGGTTGAGGAGGGGTGAAGCCACATGGCCAGCCCGCAAATGATGCTCTGCAATCCTTTTAGCCTGCTGCTGCTGAGCAAGATTAATGAGACCTTCATGAGATGGACAGTCATCCCGATTATGTGAGGCCCAAGGGCAGCGGCCATAAGCATGACCAGTGTTTTCACATAAGTTACATTTGAAAAGATTCAAACAAGAACTAGAATAATGGCCAAAGTCCAGACAGTGGCTACATTTAACTGTATCACAGGCGGAGCTTAAGTGGGCCCGAGAGCCGCACTTAAAGCAAGATCTAGGCTGCCCTGCATAAAAAATAAACCCCTTATCCTTCCCGAGGTAAAAGAAACTAGGAAAGTGATTGGGGCCTGCATTCGTAGAATATAACTTAACCCGAACCCTCCACCCACCATCCCAAATCTGCTCGCTAGCTAAAGTAGGAATGGGCCTATGCAAAACCTCACAACGTTGTTTCAGCCAGAACAAGATATCTTCAATATTCACCCCTTCATTTTTAAACATAATGGTGATATTCTTGACCGTAGGTTTGGTCAAAGGAAGAACATGAAAGGGAGACCAAGTAGGGGAATTTTTACAAGTAGCATACTGAGCCAAGAAACAATCCAAACTAGATACATTTTAAAAGCTAACATCATAGTTAGCATTCCCCAAACTAATAACAGCAAAAATTTCAGAGGAAAAAAACGCATAGAACCTTTAAGCAAGATTTTTGCAACATAGATTCTATCCGGAGGGTTTTCCAGCCCTCCTTTATATAAGAAGTGTATGGCATTGTGCCTAGGCTCACCCTTATTATGAAATAAATCAGTGAGCTTAAAGCCCGCCGATGTACCAGAATTAGTACCATTATCATGCAACAACGCAGGGCCCGGACCCAAGCGTACTGGTACCTCAGGATCAGTATCTACCACAACTGCCTGACTGGCAAGGCCGAGCTAGAAGCAGGACATTGTGGACCAGAGGAAACACTAAGGGTACCTACAGGAGAAACAGTAACAATAGGCACAGAAATATCCCCAGCAGTAGTACAAGGAACAATATTAGAGTCCAATACACAAGGAGAAGAAGTATTACCCCGGGTCAAGATGGAGCTCATAGGTGTAGAAGGTGCGGTGGCCACTGGTGCGACAGCATTCTTTAACAGGGTGATGTAGGATGGATCCTGTGAATCAGGCGACCAGGAACCACCTTCCAACTGTTCCCAACTAGCACTCCTCAAGGCTAGCTCAGGAGACCATGCCGACCCATCCAGTTAAACAGCAGGTGGCAACACAGTAGACTCATCCGGTAAAGCAGTAAAGGGAACTCCTGGTAATTTACTCCAGCCAGGCCGTTGTACGCTGGAGGCAAAAGAGAACACTGTACCTCCTGGAGCAGCTCCAGGTGCCAAATCCGTAGATGGCAAAGGAGCTACAGTGGCGGTGTCAGGAGGCATAATTTCAGGAGGTGGACAAGGAGGCTGTAGGCACTCGGGGGCTAAACCCAACAAACTGCCAGCTCTAGAACCAGATGGAGATGCCATGGTAGACAGCGGAACGACCGCTTTCAGAGGAGCAGCAAGATAAACTGGTCCAGTCGCAATAGCAGACCGACTGGAAACAGCAGCAGACGAAACCGGAACAGAAAGCACATCAATCGCAGAAAAAGCAGTGAGTTCTTGATCAAGTAGGTCCATTTGTTGTAATAACTGAGATTTTGCAGCCAGTAAACGTTCCTTATCACCACCAGAAGGAAGAACAAAGTTGCCCATGGGACAAGATATCCCAGTCGAAGTCGAATCCTCCAAAATACTAAGCTCAACCAGGTCAGCCACTGAACAAGCTTCCTCAACAGCCTCTTGCGTTGATAGCACAGGAGAGGAGGCCCACTCTCCTGTACCAACTGCATCCATCTCCTCCAACATCCCAGGCAGACTGGCCATCGCAACGCTGACGGCGAAGGGTCCCCCTACTGACAGCGATGCAGTAGGGGAATTTCCCCGGTGTCCTGGCTAAATTTCCCTCATTCATTAAAAATACCACCAACAGCTTAATCTGGTTCAAGGTCAGTTGGCATTCATCTGTATCCCCCTCCCCCGGGTCGTGCCTGAAAATAGGCAGGATTTGTCTAGTGCACTTACCCGGTCAACAAAAACTAAATAAATAAAATAAATAAAACAATACCTTGCAATACAATAGCTACATAATCATTTTGCTACTGCCGCACTTGCATTTGACTCTTCCCCAGCTAGTAAACTATCCCACCAGCTCACTGCTGGTATGCCACTACCGCTCCTTCAAAAACCCTCCACCACTCTGCACAATTTAGTTTCAACCCTGTTACTATCAAACAGGTGTGCACACTGCACTTGAACTCTTTATCACCAAATTCAACGCTGCTTGTGACAAATATGCACCAGTCACAACAAGAAAAGCCAAAGGGCCCATTAACACATGGATTACCTCTGACCTACTGACTCAATTAGATGCTAGAGACCAACTCTGGCTAAAGGCATGAGTTCATGGCACAGCGGATAAGATACAACTTTATAAGGAGGCCAAAAATGAGTGTACAAAAGCTGTCCGAGTTGCCAAAAGTAACTTCTACAAAGAAGCCCTAGCCAAGACCTGGAACAGCAGCAAGTCCTTCTTGGCTAACTTAAATGACATCACTGGGAAAGACCCCAAAACACTGCCAGCAATGCTTAAAATTGAGGGCGTACCTACCCTGAACCCACTGCATATTGCCAGCTGGTTGAACCTTGCATTCTCAGATCTCAGTAGTGTGCTCCCTGTGGACTTCTTCAGCACCTCTGCCCCTAGGGCCAATGCAAAAAAAACCACTCTACCTAACCGGCCATCTTTCCGTTTCAAGCTGGTCCCAGAAGCTGATGCAAGAAAATACCTTGAAAAAGTTCTTGGCAAATCCAGACAAAGTGGGGACTCCTTGGACCTCAAATTTGTTCAGCTAGCACTCGGTGAGATACTTGGTCCCCTCACAAAGATAATTAACCTGTTCCTCTGCCAGTCAAGGTTCCCTCAAATCTGGAAGCCTACCACAGTCACCCCAATACACAAAGGTGGAGACTGGTCACTCCACAACAACTACAGGCCGATCTCTATACTCCACCCGCTCTCAAAGGCCCTTGAATGAATTGTGGCCGACCAGATGATGGAGTACCTCAATCAGCACTGGCTTCTATGCTCGGAGCAGCATGGGTTCCAAGTTGGCAAAGCACAGTCACAGCTTTACTCAGACTTTCTGGATTCATATATAGCATGTTAGACAAAGGGCACGTTGCAGGGGTGGCCTTCACTGACCTATCAAAGGCATTCGATACAGTTCATCATGCCCTCCTCCTTCAGCAACTCTCAGACATAGGACTAGCTGCTGAAACTGTGCAATGGTTTAGAAGTTACCTGTGTCTGCGCTCCCAGCAAGTCAGGATTGGGGACGTCCTCTCTGAAAGTAGGCCTGTCAGATTGGGGGTACCGCAAGTCTCCATTCTTGGCCCATCACTCTTCAGCGTCTTCCTAAACAACCTCCCAGCATCCTGCCAATACCGCATGCTCCTCTATGAAGATGATGCATTGATCTTTGCAAGCAATCCTGACCCCTTAGTCCTCGAATTGGACCTCCAAACTAGCTTCACAGCTGCCAAAAATTGGCTCAAAGGACACAAACTGGTCTTGAACTATAAAAAGACCAAGACCATGCTCTACTCCTCAGCCAAAAGCAAGCAAAAAGGCTTCCTCCTAGCAATCTGGAACAACACCGGTTTCACCCTGAAACTGGTCCCCATTTCAAATTTCTGGGTATCACATTGGACTCCGCCCTGTCTTTCACTCAGCATATCAACAACACTGCTAAAGCCCTCAACACCAGGATCGGTATCCTCTACAGACACAGACACAACCTAACATTTGAAGCCCTGAATCTGGCAAGAAACAGCTTGCTCATATCCCTCATTGACTACGGCCTGGCTATTTACAGCTCCGCAACTGACTCTGCTCTCCAGTGCCTCTCAACTGCTCTAAACAAAGCCTGCTGTCTGCTCACCAGTGCCCCAAAGCTCACCCATACCTGTGAGCTGTATGCTCGAACTGGCTGGCTCTACTTCAGCGGCAGAATCCGATATCGAACCTGCCTCCTTGCAAAAAAGGCCACTCTACACCTACTTCCCCCTGGAGTACAGAGACTCCTAGCTCCACCTTTGAGTGCCAGACACACCAGGAGCTCATCCACCCAAATCTTCTATTTGCCAGGTGTTGGGCTACCATGGCTCAGCATTCTTTTGCTCACTGTGCTACTCTCTGGACAAATGGCCTACTTCCTGATATTTCCAATGCCACTACACTGGGATCCTTTAAACGTAGGCTGCGTCAGCACCTCACTGATAGTAGTTCCTGTATGTGTCACTGCTAAATCCCCGTGAGCAGCAATGGACTACCCCCAGCACTTTCCCATTTGTATATCCTACCAGGACAGTCGCTTGACAGCACTTTGCCTCACTCCCCTACACACTCTATCGCCTCCTCACCCATGCCCTATCCTAACCTCCCCACTCCTGCCTTTCTTAGCACATCCCCCTATCACATTATCCCCCTCCTCTGTCTTTGTCACTTTATAGGACGCAGGCATACATTGTACAGTGCCTCAGCACACCTTGTTATCTGTTGTCTGAGCCACCAACTGTATTGTCTGTACACTGTATTTTGTATATATGCCTATCAAATCTGTATTTTGTCCACCATGATTGTGACTCCTCAGTTAAACTAAAGACGTGGAACCTCTCAATGAGCAACTGCTCACAGGTGTCTTCCAAGATTTTTAATAAATAAAAAATAAACAAATAAATAAAAACAGGTTGAGGATCTCCTAATTGCCCTGTACCCTAAAAAAAGGGCTGGAGCCAATTTGTTTGAACCGTATTTCTTAAAGTTAGGATACTACTTTTTGTCCCCACCCATTACCCATTTGTTCAATCTGTTCAATCTGTCACTCTCCCAAGGAGCTTAACCCTCCATTTGGAAAAGAGCTCACATTATTCCCTTGTTTAAATCATACGACCAAAGTGATCTTAATAATTACTATCCAATTTCCCTTTTGCCTACTATCTCTAAGTTACAGGAAAAACTTGTTAACTCCCAGCTCAGAGACTATCTAGAAGCTGAAAACCTACTGAACCCTCTTCAATCAGGGTTCAGGCCTAAACATAGCACAGTCTCGGCCTTAGCAAAAGTTACTGACGATTGGCTTACATCCCTCGAAATCAAAAACCACATCTGTGCCCTTTTTTTAGATTTAAGCAAGGCCTTCGACACTGTTGATCATCAGTTACTGCTGGACTTGTTAAGCAACCTTGGACTAGACACTATCTCACTTAAATGGTTTTCTTGCTAGCTAACCAGAAGGCAGCAAGTAAAAGCTAATGGTGCTCTCTCTCCCCTAAAACCTCTTCTGAGAGGTGTGCAGCAGGGCGTCCATTCTGGGGCCCTTATTATTCACCGTTTATATTAATAACATTGATGACAATTTAAGCACAGACAGCGTACATCTGTTCGCAGATGATACTGTGTTATATGTCTCTAGGCCCTCCTTACAACTCACTTGCCATGAACTGCAACATGAATTTGACCTCCTTCAACTAAACCTGCTCCATCTAAAGCTGCTTCTTAATGCTAAAAAATTAAAATCATGTTCCTCTTTCCCAACAACAAAGAAGTTCCTATTAATCCGTTGGATGCAAACTACCATATCAAGACTATCCTTGGTGAGACACTCGAACCAGTCAAGAAATTTGCAGACTTTCTGTACAGTCACTGCCCTAAAACAGCCTTATCTACCCTTGATACTCTTTACCATAGGGCCTTAAGATTTGTCACTAATGCCCCTTTCAACACTCACCACTGTTCCCTCTAGTCACAGATTGTCTGGCCCTCTCTTAGTACCAGGAGGTGACAAAATGCATCCCTTTAGGTCTACAGAGCCCTTACTGCAAAAGTCCCCTCTCATATCTGCTCCTTGTTCAAATGCACTCCTTGTGTGTACACACTCAGGAAACTCTCCTAAATAACATTTCACATCCCTAGGATCAGAACCCGGTTTGGTTCTTCATCCATAAGCCATCCCTTGCCTGCTCTATGGAATACTCTATAAAAATCTCTAAAACTAAAGCATACCATTGGTTTAAGTACCTTTAAGTCCATGCTTAGCTCTACATTGAAGGAAGACTGTAATTGCTTTGCTTGAACCCTCATGCTGACCCTTGAACCACACCCCTTGGCTGTTGTCTAGCACTTATACCTTTCCACCACTTATCACCATCCTCACCATCCTCAAACCTTGCCTTCCCTTCTGCCTCTACCCCTTTGGTCCCACAGCCTTCAACTCCCTCTTCCTTCCCTTTCTTCTACCTTCCCTTCTATCCCCCATCTGAGCTTCTCCTCTAATCTCATCATATTCTTGTGAGTATTTTTACCATTGTTGACCCCGGCCCTCCTGTGCTATCATGCTAGAGTAGACTAGTATTGTTAGCCTCACTGAATTGTTATCCCCTTTGTTGTTTATTCTTTTTATTTTCACTTGTACCTCACTGGTTTGGCATCTGTATATGCCTTTAGTTTTTAACTGTGCAAGTATCAGTGTTTAATGTTGGTCTCTTTTGGTTTTATTCTGTATAAGTGTTTGTGACCCTTGTACTAAGATTTTTGTATGTCATTAGTTGTACTGTACCTCTTATGTATCTGTGTCCTCCAGGACCTCCTTGCAAATGAGCTGTCTCAATGGTGTAGCCTGGTAAAATAAAATTGAATTGAATTGAATCTACCTCCAGTTATCTCGACTCTAGTTCTGACGCTGGTGCTACTGGTACTCAGGCAAGTGGTGTACACAGAGCCACAGGTAGGCCTTACTTGAGGTCAAAATCACTCTCTTGATCTCGTTCTCAGTCTCGACATCAACACTGTCACCACCATTGTTAGTAGATGTCAAATTCCTCATCACTGTTATCTGGTTTCCACCATTGACATTGAGCCCATCACAAGTGGAGCAGAGCGCCTCACAGCAATGGGCCTTGAGGCTATTTGCCCAGGGTCATGCTTGACCAATGTTACTAGCCAATCTGTCCCAGCCACGGGTGCCTCTTCAACACAGCCCGTGGTGACCCACAGCCATCCCCAGGCTTTGGCAGCAGTGCCGCCACAAGCAATCCAAGTGATGCTGCCTCCTCACAGCCCAGTAAGGTGCTTCTTTAAAGGGCTTGAGGTCTGAGTCTAGGCTTCCACATTTTCTGTTGGTCATTGTTACCTCATCAGAGAGGGTCATCCACACTTCTTGTCAATGATTGACGTTCCTCTACCTGGACTAATAATTCTGAGTGATTGTCCATTGTATCAACCCTATGTCTATGAGAAGTCTATTCCCTGGCTAGCCACTGCACCCGTGGAGATTTGTCATCTTTTTCAGCCTTACTGCACCATATGTCATCAACTCTGGACATTCCTTTAAGGAAATCGAGACGCAGAAAACTTACCCCCTTGTGAACATCATGGATCTGGTTTCCTCACCAGGGTCATGATACGATTATCCAGGCAATGCTAATCCCAGCACTCAGTGTCTGGGAGCAACCGGCTTTGTGCTAGTCTCCTCTGTTGATATGGACTGCAAAGATATGGTCCCCAAGGGCAGGTTGTCCCAGTTCTCTGAACACCCATAGCCAGAGGGGCTTGTGGCAGATGTAATCTTTCACAAGGTCAAGGTGCAGAGCAAGCCAGACAAGGAGTCCAAGAAGCACAAGCTCATTAGTGTTCGAGTAGCACAACCACTTTCAATGCTACTCTGATCTCTTACCCCTGGTCACCCAGTTGAAAAAATCGATCAGGTTTGTATGACATGACCTCCCCCTGTGAATCCATGTTGTCTTGAGTCTGGCAATCTGATGGATTCAAGATACTCCACTAGCCTTTCTTTCAATAGTGTTTTCATTAACTTCATTAACTTCCCCAACACTGATGTTAGACTGATCAGCCTATAGTTGCCAGCCTTTTCCCTGCTGCCACTTTTGTGACACGGGACTACATCTGTCCTCCTCCAGTCCTCTGGAACCATTCCTGTTTACAGTGAGTTATTGAATAGGGCTGTCAGAGGTGCAGCCAGTAACTCCCTGAGCTCACTCAGCACCTTGGTTGTACCCCTTCTGGCCCCATAGCCTTATCCAATTTCAGATTTGCAACTCCTCTCAGTACTCTTGCTTCTGTGAATGGACTTCTGTCCACCTCCCTCCCACCCAGTGTGGGAGTGTCTTATTGCAATTATGGAACAGATCCTTTTTTATTATTTTTCAGAATTATTTAAAACAAAAAACAACTTTTTTATGATTGGAACATAGCCATACCAGGATATACTCTGTTCAGGAAGGGCAGGATGGGAAGAAAAACAGGGGTGTGGTACTTTATGTTAAGGAAAGCAAAAAATGACAGAGAGACAAGGAATATGGGAGGCAGAGGTACTGTGGATCACCCTGTAGAAGGGGAATGGAGCCAGTATTCACTCAGATGTGATTTACAGACCTCCAGCACCATGGGAGGAGTTAGATAAGGTACTGGTGGAAGCTACTGGTAAGATAGCAGAAAAGGGGGAGGTGCTGCTAGTGGGGGACTTCCATCTGCTGGATGTCGATTGAAGCCTCCCAGCTGCAGCTTCAGCTAGAAGCAAGGACATCCTGGATTTGCTGCAGGGGGCACACCTCAGGCAACTAGTCAGCAAACTCACTCGTGATAGGGAAATACTGGATCTGGTACTCACTAACAGCAACAGCATAGCAGACATCAAGGCGGGAGGCCACTGGGACCAGCGATAACTGTACAGTGTGGGTCAATGTAATGATGGATGTAGAATCGAACCACACAAAGGTGAAGGTCCTGGACTTCAGATGGGCAGATTTTTACAAAGATGGGTGAATGCTTCAGGGAGGATCTGGCAGTAGGGGATGACTGAGCGGGGTGGAGGAGCAGTGGGAAAAGCTAAAAGGGGCACAGTAAAGGTAACAAACCTCTGCATCCAGCAAGAGAGTAGAAGTAAGAGGAAAAAAAAAACGCTATGGTTCTCAAAAGATGTGGCTGAAAATGAAAAGGTAAAGACCAAAAGGGTGGAATTCAGAAGACAAAAAGAGATGCAGAGGGAGGAGGATAGGGAGGTGTATCAGGAGAAACAGAGAGAAGCAGGTAAAATAAGAAGCATGAAGGCACTAACTGAAGAGAGAATAGCCCAAGCAGTAATGAAAGGAGCCAAGACATTTTTTAGGTATGTAAGTCAAAAGAGGAAGACAAGGGGAGGGATTGTAAGGTTAAAAAGGGGTGGGAGGATAGTGCATAGGTGGACCATGAAAAGGCAGACATCTTAAAAAAATTACTTTTTTTTTTAAAGTTCATAGTGGAAGGAGAAGGGTAGGGGAAACAAAAAATTAACAGGAGCTCTGAAGGGAGGGAGGTGGACACTAGTCCTTTTTCAGAGGAAAGAGATTCCTAAAGGAACTCATTAATTTGAAAGTGAACAAAGTGGCACTATCTTTGAAGAGCACTGTCAATAACAGCGCTGTCCAGAACAGCGCCATATTGACAGCATTCTCAGTTACAGCGGCAGGAAAGAATGCCACCAGCCAGCACAGTGCCAGTGGTAGCAGTCACACACCACTACCACTTTAAACAACATACATGTATTTTTATCACCTCCCATGGCTCTGCCCCCCGCTTCCTGCGTTCTTTAGGATTCCAACTCTGAGGGGAAGCAGATCACAGGGAAAAAATGAAATTTGTGGGGCCATGGAATACTGTTTCCATGGCCCATTGTAAAAACACTAAGTGCCCCAACATGGAAAACAAAATCCTCAAGGAGAGATCAGGATTAGAACCCTGGTCTTCCAATCTGTGCCAGCCGAGCTGCTGCCCCAACCACTCCACCATGGGGGCAGCTCAGCCAGCAAGTGCACTTTTCTCCCTCTTCTCTACTTTGTATCCAGGTTGAATAGCGACAGGGATAGCAGTAGCTAGTACACTAGATGCTATTCTACCCCTATCGCTATTCCGGCTCACGCTGTCCTGACTGCACAGTTTACACTGCGTGATTCAGGAAGCTCTAATCTAACCGGGTACCAACAAAGCAATGGGACCATACAGGGTACAACCTAGGGTATTTAGGGGATTCAGGGAGGTACTGGCTGTACCTCAGACAGTCCTATTGTTTTTTTTAACTTTCTTTATGCGCCCCTTACCATTGGCTTCTTTCCAGCGTGGTTGTGCGGTATGCCGGCATCTACCATCTAACCTGAAGCCCAGACAAACTCTCTCCAGTGAAGGGCACCCCCCTCTCCATGTGCAGCCACCCAGACCCCTCGGATCTAAGTCCCCCAAGGAAAGACCACCATACTCCTTACTGGTGCTGTATCTATAGTGCTGGATGGGCTGCTGACAGGAGGAGGGACTGTAGCGGGCTTCCTGGTGCCTGGCACAGGATGTGGGGCCGCAACCTCTAGACCCACCTTGGCCTACCAATGGAAGTTTTTTTTTTTCCTACTTATATTCCCGGTACCGCAGACATGCAATGATGTCCAGAGCAGTGCAGGCGCGCTCCTGCACCCACCTGCAGGATGTCCACCGCTGCCACCATACCCCTCTGTAGCGTGCACTGCATCAGCTGAGCCCCCAATCTCCACTAGGGGCTGCCAAAGCTGCGGAGTACCTACAACCCTCCCTGAGTTAGAGAGAGCTGCCTGACGGCAGCTCAATCCAAGTCTGCATCCCCCCCGTCCAATCCCCAGTGGTCTGAGCTCGCTCCTGAACCCTGGTCACCGGCATGGCACAAGGTGTGGCATCTAGCTCCTCAACCCTCAGTACCACAGGGCCAACTAGACAGTCCTATATAACAGCTCACTGAAAATAGGAGTGGTTCCAGAGGACTGGAGGAGGACAGATGTAGTCCCACTTCACAAAAGTGGTATCAGGGAAGATGCTGGTAATTATAGACCAGTCAGCCTGACATCGGTGGCGTGAAAGTTAATGGAATCACTGCTAAAGGAGAGGATAGTGGCATATCTTGAATCTAATGAGCTATAAGACCTGAGACAGCATGAATTAATGGTGGAGAGGTCATGTCAAATGAATCTGATAGATTTCTTTGATTGGGTGATCGTAGAATTAGATCAAGGTGGCACGGTAAATGTCGCCTACCTAGACTTCAGTAAGGAACTCAACACTGTTCCACAAAGGAAACTAGTAAGCAAGCAGGTACTTAGGAGTTGGTCAAAAGGTGGTAAACACAGTAGATCAAGTTCAAATGCTTTATTTGTTTGACTCTTGATGAGTCATTACAAACCTAGAGATACACAAATATTACATAAAATGCAGTGCCAACTGTAACCCTGGTGCCATGATACCAAGGGCTACTACCCCTGCCTGCCTGCCTTCCTAATTGCAGGCTGAAGGGCCTGGGTTCATGACTACCTAGTATGGGTGAGCCCCTATCAGTAGTAACACTAAGATTATGGTGCTTCCACCCAGAGTAATTCTTACGTGGGTAACTATCACAGCAGGTACAGCCCTCTGGGAAGTTAATACCACCCACAATCCCACTTAGTGACCTGTTACACTTTGTTTACCACTTGCAACCTTTAACACTGTAAACACCGACAATTATCAGCATTAATGATATGCTCATGTGCCTTCCACTTACCAGCAGGGTCTGGATCTCTGGCTTGCAGCCTGCACTCCCCCTGCAAAAGACTGTTTCAAGGCAAACATGCACTGTAGAGCATTCAGCATATACCTTATCAGTGTAAACCAAGTTATAGTATGCTCATGGGCCAGGTTTAAACGTGAAACAGTAATCAGATTTATTGAGGGGGAAATTAACAAGGAAGGGGGTGAGAATTTAGACAAAAGATTACTTTACTGTATTTGGACAAACTTGTCTGCTTGCTAAACAATTTAGTCCCCAAATTATCAGTCCTGGCAACTACTCGGTAACCACAGTGACTAAATGGCATGCCTAAGTGGTGCTGTGGGTGGCTGGCATTGCAGCTAACATTGGGGACCTTGATGGAAAAAGATGATTAACTTGAAAACAAGTCTTTTACCCCAAAACTTATTTGTATCCATAGCCGGATGGCCCAGTCTATTTAAACACACTCAACTGGCAACACAATTAGATAGCATCAGAAACAATTGCAGCTTTGTTGCAGGGAGATACCCTGGTTTTACTCACTTTACCCAGAAGATGGAACCTGGCAGTGGCAAAATGAAGACCTGCTGCTTACAGTTGCAGATGGTGGGGAACATGGCTGGCATGACTCACCTCCACTTCACGGCCTTTCCCACAAGGTGGCCGCAACCTGCGTGTAGCTTCAGCACAGGGGTTGAGTCCCCAGGTCTGATCTCTTGCTGAGATGGTGCTGGCTTTGGTACAGGAACAGTCTGCTTGGGCCTCTGTGAGCATAGGCCAAGGTAAAGGAAACTTGATTTGTGGCAAAGTTCGATAGGTGCTGGTAAGACCTCCAGCTGGTGAATGGCAACTTCTTCTGACTTACAGTTGGCTCCTGATTAGGCACAGGAGTCCCAGGAACCAATCTTCCACACATGAGGTATGCCACCAACAGCATGGCTGAAGAAACAGCAAACTTCTCCTTTTTGGTTTCTGGCCAGTTCTACAAACTCAGCAGCTTGCTGAGGAATCCTCCTTGGTCTGCAAACAGGCAGTTCCTGGCACTCGATCCCTTTTGAACCGAAAAGTCGGCTCACAGGAGTCAATACAGACCTCTCCTTAGAAGTAGGACACAGAGCCCCACAGGCTCCTCTCTCCTCAATGTTTTGAGCTGGAGTATCTCTCAAACTGCCTGAGTCTCCCAAAGTTCAAACAATCCCTCTTTTATAAAGGGCAGGATTCAAGGAATTTGGTTGGCTGCCTAAGCTGTTAATAACAGTCTCAGTCCCTTAATTGGTTGCATTTTAGGCACCAGAAATAACCCCTGTATTACCTCCCAAAATTCTCTGCTATGTCCCATGTGTATATGGCTGAAATCAAGGCTTCTGGTTGGCTGATAGGCTGCTAAGATGGTGGCTGCTGTTAAAGTATTTACACAATTTGTGCAGTTCTCCAGTTTTAAAGTTCTGTTGCAGCTGGTAGATAAACTTTATTTATTTTAAACTCCCACAATAATGTAGCCCCTTTAGTGCCCTTCAAAAAAAGCCCACTTTTATATATGTAACCCTTGTAGTTTAGCTGTCGCTGGCCACTGAAACACTGTCCCCCAGGCAGCAGGCAGCACTTTATGAATATTAATGTGGGGCTCATACATATCAATGAGCCCGACTAAGCCCCACTTCTAAACTCTTTAATTCTGCTCCCCAGTGGCTCCTACACCACATTGTTCTTGTCACCAGTTCCCATTTAGCTCAGCAGGGACACTGGGACCGCCATACACCTTCCAAGCCGACTGCAAAACCAGCAATCAGCAAGATCCATTGCACCGTTGCGTATGTGCGGTTGCCAGCTCTCCAAAAACATGCCGGTGACTCGCAGTTAATGTTGCAAGCCCAAAATGAGTTGAACCATAGTACTGGTCTGATCAGGGAACATGGGGGCACCAGAGGAAACTTGGGACAATTGGGACACCAGCAGCAGCAGGAGACAACGGAAGGATGGGCATAATTCAGGTAAGCCCTTGGGGGGGGTTACATACATTTCATAGTTAAAATCTAAAATATACAAATGCATGCAGTAGCTGTGAGTTTTTATATAAAAAGATGACTTTTCACTTCAATCTGAACCATAAATTATACAATATACTCAAAACTTTTGCTGCCAATAAATCCATGTTTACATATTTTACCAGTCTAATATTACATTAGCTTGCAAACAAGAATAAGATTTCTTTTCAAAAGGACATCAAGTCGAAATAAAATTTTTGAATCAAGTAGTGCAATAAATGTGTGTTAAACCACTTCAGTAAGTTTATATATTCCACTGCGTGAGGCTTTAGAAAAATGCGCTGCCCTAATTTAGGGTAGTATAGCATGTAAACAAGATGTCTTCTATCCGGGAGTAGCTTTGACATAATGTAGCTTGCAATCACTAAAAATTCCTTGTGATGCTGGATATTAAAGGGGGTTTTCCAATTAAGGAAACCATAAAAAGCTGTCATTCCAATGGAAAATACTAAGTTTTATTTGCAATTAGTTTATAACTGAATTTATAAAATGGGTAGGAAATATCATGCATTCTGATTGGCCAAAAGAGTTCAGAATCCAGTGGTATAAGGAGTGACAACCATTGGCTTGGGAACCCTTTTTGGCAACCAGTAGACAGGTGAAACAGGAATTAATGCTTTTTTGAATTCCACTAAAGAATGCATAGTAGACATGTTGGTACAGTCAAAAATATAGATATAACCTTAAAGTACACCAACCCACAATATCTCCAGTAACTCTATATTGGTTAAAATAAATCTGATAGAATTGAGCACAGCATACCTTCTCGTTGGCCTACTATACTTGTGTCGGTATCAAGATGGGCTGGCAGATGGGCGCCCAATCGGTACACTGACATCGGAGAGTCCTATGGATACAACTTACAGACTGGGATCTGCAGTCTCCTGTTTTAAAAGTGTAGTGACAAGAAAACAAAAGGTTAGTAGTGAAGTTGCATGACCTCTTCCTGTCACATTTTATGCTGTGCTCAGTTCTGTCATGTTTATTTGGACCAATATACAGTTACTGGAGATATTATGGGTTGGTGTTCATTAAGGGTAATGAACAAGCTGTTAGTTTGACCATCCCAAAAGTTTAGTTAGGGATTATTTTTTTTTTCCCTTTTTTAATTAATTCTCTATTCTTTATTTAAATTAATGTTACAAACCTTTTTTAAATGCAAACTACTTGTCAGTGTCATTTTTTCCTAATTGTAATCCATTTTATAAGCACAATAAGACACTCCAGGGTGTTGGTTGTTCTGTGCTAACCACACGACTAGCTGTGGAAGGACACTCGGCCTTCAGCCTCATGCCTTACCATGCACCTAGGCATTATCACAGAACAACCAACACCCTGCCGTGTCTTATTGCTTACTTATTTGTTGCTATGTGGTATCTGTGAATAACTCCATTTCAAAAAATCTTGACATATCTTTTGCAACAGAAGCCAAAGGTGGATTCATAAGACTCCTAAGAGTCTCTTCCTTAAAAAATACATTGGACAAAATGTAGTGATGGAGACATTTCTTATATATTCATATCTTTGGCAATAAAGGAGACCATGAATAAGAGTTCTAATTTCCTCTTAACTGTAATCACAATGTAAATTGTGGATAGTTGATCTATCTTTACAGAAAATGTATTGAAGAAATTAGATGGATATAATACAAGACAAAACTTTATAAATATGGCTCTGTCTTATTTATCAGGAAGGAATAATAAATATTGCTTGAGAACATGATTAATTTTATTTGGAGCACACCATCCATGTAGTTTCAATGTCTTAATTTTCCCTTTCTGACCACTGGAGTGCTGGCATTAGTGTGCCAGTACATCAGAGCACCTATTTTGGGATTCGTGCCCCCCTCCCCGAGGTCCGCCCCCTCAAAGTTAGAATATTAATAAAGGGGGGTGTGGGGGCACGGAAGGGGAACAGCCCCCCACAAAAACAGAGGTCAGCAAAATTTTAACTTGGTGCTCTGATGACCGGGCACATTAACGCTGGTACTCTGAATGGGTGGAATCTTAATTTTCTGCATATCACTGTTATGATATTTGTTTGAGTTTATTTTTTATTAACCCTGCATAATTGTAATATATAGTGTTCCAGTTTCAGAATTTTTAATGTATTTAATATATCTTCCCGCCAAGGCGAAGAGGAGTTTCTAGTTAATACAAGATGTTTTTTCATCCATACATTTTTAATTAACCTGTTTGGGTCAGAGCTTATGTATCTGATCCAATAAGTTATTTTAGCAGAGAGGGCTAGGTATTTCATTTTTACCTGACCTAGCTCTGCCCTGGCTATTTCTGAGGCTATTGATCTAGGTATTTGTAATATATATCTGAGTAAAAGACTTTTCTAATTGTTCAATGTTTTTGTCATGCCATATCTCTCCTGTGTACAAGACAACCAGAGTTATTTTAATCTCTGTTGCACGTAAAATGGAAATTATCAAGTATTCCCCATACTTAGCATTAAACCTCAATAAAGCATTCTTTGTCTGGGACAAGTGATTTAAAGTATATGTAATATGTTTTGCTACCTTACAGTTGTTGGAAAAATAGAAACCCAAATATCGATAGCTAGAAACCACCTCCAAGGGAGTGTTATTGAAATACCAAACACGTTTTAAGCTACTTTTTCTTACTGTTAAAATCTGGGTCTTTTTAGTATTATTGGACAATTTATTTTGAATGCAATATCATTGTAATAGTATGAGTTGTCTTTTTAGTCCCAATGGGGAGACAGAAATCAATATTAGGTCATTAGTGAACATAATTGCCGGTACTGAGATACCCCTAACAGAGAGAGAGTGAGAAGTTACTGTTAAAAAGCAAGTTGGAAGATCAACAAACATTAAAAAGTAGTGGAACCAGAATGAAGCCTTGTTTCACACTTTAATTTGTATCAAAGGGTTGAGAAACACTGCCTGACAAATTATATCTCACTGTAGTCCAGTTTTCTTTGCTTAATTTCTAAATTGTATAATTTTTCCCACAGTAGTTCCCCTCATGTTTTTCAGTATATATATTATTTCTCCATGATATAATGCAAAATAAAACATTGATCTACAGTACAGTACAGTTGAATATCCTTTCCTAGAACCTGCTTGGTATATACTTAGAATATTATGATATTCTGCCTAAAGATTTAATCTGGCCAAAATTACTCTTGTAAATATTTTCCCTAAACAATCAAACTAATTGGTCCATAATTTTTAGGAAGGTTTGGAGCTCCCTTTTGAAAATTGGAACTATTATATTGAACTTCCAAGCATGAGGTATATAATTCTCTTCTATAATTTTATTAAACAGCATAGTCAAAAGATTACTCTGCCATTCTGATTGTATTTTATAAAGAAATTGGGGAATCTTATCAGTTCCTGCATCTCTGTCTGTTTTAGTTTGCTTGATAGCCTCTGATATTTCATATAGAGTAATATTTAAGGGTTGAGAGGCATCGTGCAGTTTCAAGAGAACATAATTTCAAGAACTAACAACTGAGTTATCATAAAAAATATTTTCATAATAAATAACCCTCGTCATTGGAGACATATGTGCTGAGATATCTGAAGCATACTTACCGGTTCCCTTAGCCACTAACAACCAAAATTTCTTTGAATCACCCAATTGTATAACTTCTATCACACTGCATTGGATCATTGTTTAGCTTGAAATAAGTGACGTTGAGATTGCAAAAATGTCTTGTATTCTTTCCTAAATTTATTCAGGAGTGGGTAATTTTCCTTGGATGGGTTAAATCTTACAAATCTTATAAATCATGATAGGAACCTTTTAAATTTTGTACAGTTATTATTAAACCAAGTGTTATGTGTCTTTACTTTTGCTGGACAATATAAAAGTGGATGGGTGGCTCTACTAATGTCCTGGATGGTTGTATATAACTCTTTTGCTGATGAAATAAATAATAAGGTGCTTAGTTTCTCTTGATTTTCCAAGCATAAACAGGGTAAGAAATTGGTCAAGGGATACGTGACAGAGGGGAGGGTGATGGTAAATGGACTTCACTCCTATGAGGGAAGGTTGACCAACGAAGTGCCTCAGGGATCAGTGCTTGGACCAGTCCTCTTCAATGTCTTTGTGGGTAACATTGCAAAGGAGCTGGAAGGCAAGGTTTCCCTATTGGTGAATAACACCAACATTTGCAATAAGGTACACATTCCGGGGAGATGTGTGAAAAGGATGAGCAGAGACCTGAGAAGACTAGAGGAGATGTCAAGTTATGGCAGCTGGATTTCAATGTGAAAAAAGTGCAAAATAATGCACTTGAGGCAAAGAAAGCCAGTGGCAGAGTACAAAATGGGGGGACTGTTATTGACAACCACCAAACAGGAGAAAGACCTGGGGGTAATAATCTCTGATGACCTAAGGTGGCTAGACAGTGCAACAAGACAGTTGGGAGGGCCAGTGGGATGCTGGGGTGCATAAGGAGAGGTATCACCAGCAGAAGGAGAGAGGAGGTGCTGCTTCTGTATAGATCACTGGTAAGACCCCACCTAGAGTACCATGTCCAGTTCTGCATACCATATCTCTGGAAGGACGTAGACAGAGTGGAGGTGGTCTAGAAGAGGGCAACTTAAATTGTGCAGGATCTGCTTCAAAAGCCCTACAAGAATAGATTAAAGGAACTCAATATGTACGCCCTGGAGAACTGGAGGGAGAGGGAGATATGAAACAGACTTTTAAATACCTCACAGGGATAAATAAGGTACAGGAGGGAAGTATTTTTCTAAAAAAAGGTGTACAAGGACAAGGGGACATGCTATGAAGTTGGAGGGGAGATTCTAGAGAGATATGAGGAAGTACGTCTTCACAGAAAGAGTGGTAGATTCCTGAAACTGCCATACAAGCCAAGGTGGAGGGGGGAGAGGCAAAGATAGTGGTGAGATTTAAGAATGCATGGGACAGACATGAGGAAGGAATGGGGAGGGAGAAAGAGTCGGAGATCAAGTAGGGTCTATGGTGTTACTGTAGGTAGGGAAAAATGGTCAGACTGGGAGGGCCAAGCGGTCCTTATCTGCCAACAAATTCTATGTCTGTATATAAATTTGCCAGTATTTTTATTGTGCAAGGTCACCTTTTAAAAGAGAATAGTTTGGTGTAATAATAGAAATCGATTTTTTTATGTTTGCTGTGCAATTTTAGAAGTAGATTTTTTATGTTCGCTGTGCGTGCAAGTGCAGCAAACATTCTGTTATGAGGGTGGCTTTTGAAGGGTGTGACACTGTCAGTCCAATGCAGAGTGGTCTGCAATGGGCTTGTCAGTGTCACATCAGTCATCAGTCAGGTTGATCATGACAGTGTTCTGGCTTTCTGGGCAGAAACTGTGTAGTTCAAAAGAGATAGCCGACCCAATCACAGATCGACTCTAATGCCACCCAGCAAGCACAGCTGATCTGTCATGATCAGCCAAATGAAAACCATCCCTGAAAAAAGAAAACTGTTCGTCCATATCTGTTGCTGCCACTGCCCTTACTGCCCTCCACCCTCCCCTCCCACTCACCACCCCCTCCCACAAACATAACACAAACAGCTAATATTCTTCAAGTGAAACTACCTCTGGCTGGAAGCTGCAATACTGAACATAGGATTTGCAAGAAAGCGAGTTGTGCTCACAACAGAGGGAGGTGAACCTTACAATTGTCTTTGGTTTGTAGCAGATATTCTGCAGGTGGAGGCTACTTCTAACTGAAAGGTGAAATAAGGAACTTAGAATTATAAAGAAAAGACAGTCTTTCAAGCAACAGAGGGAGGTGGATCTAGCTTTACTTTTGTTACAATTCTTAAGATTTTCAGTGCAGGAAGAGTTTAAAAGCACAGCTGACTTATTTTGGGGCTGACTGCTTTCAGAGCACAAACCACCAAGCTGTTTTGGGGCTGGGAGGTTTACCTGTGTCTGACTTGGAT
Organism: Neoceratodus forsteri; assembly: GCA_016271365.2. NCBI lineage: Eukaryota > Metazoa > Chordata > Ceratodontiformes > Ceratodontidae > Neoceratodus > Neoceratodus forsteri. The sequence goes on along the minus strand of CM057455.1, from coordinate 1,149,741,229 downwards.
GTCTGGATTTTCTCTGTTTGATTAGCAGGGTATTTTCTCTGTCAAATTGTTGTGTGAGTGCATCTTGCTGACAGGAAGGCCTCATCGCAGCAGTGGGTCAGAGCTTTTAGCTGATTGTTTTGTGAGGGCACAGTTTAGGCCCACCCTTCCCACCCCTCACCCCACCCACCCCTGGAAATAGTTCCTTTATACATCATTTCTCAAGAGTGCAAGGTGCATATCACTGTCATATCCTCTCTAGCACACTACACTGACAATATAAGCATACACATTGTATAATATATATATTTCTATATAACAAACCAATCACACACACACACAAAAAAAAGTAGATAAGCATGTGGGGAGTAGTGCAATGTAATGGCTGTGGGGCAGCAGTCTTCCGGGAGTCTTTCTGGAGGCTGAGATGCTACCCTATTTGCAGACAACTCTCTGCCCTGAGGGAGGAAGTTGCCCATCTTCAGGCCACACTGGACAGTAGTAGGGGAACCTTCCCCCAGGCCACACTGGACGGTAGGAAGGGAACCTCCCCCATCCAGGCAGCACCAGAGCCACCACCACTACCTCAGAGGTAGCGAAGAAAGCACAGCAGTTGGACCACAGTGGGCTCAGGGAGGGTGAGGATGGTGGAACAAAGACACACCCAGTCAGTTGTTCCACTCCACAATCCATACACCATTCTGGGGGAGCATGGCTCCCCTATGGATGCACCCGCAGAGGAGACTAAGGAGGCTGAGGACAACTGTCATAAGGGAGGCCCACAGGAAGGAGGCAGAGGACACCACAAGGAAAGGAAGCAGCCTGGTGGGGACCTACTTATTAGGGGATAGAACTGGGGAGAGCAGGAAAAACTGAAGTAAGGTGCCTGCCTGGTGTCATGGCTTGGAGGGACAGGAAGCGCATCCTCAGGATCACGAGAACAGCTGCACGGGAGTCTGAACTGGATGTCATTGTCCACCTAGAGACAAATGACTTGGCTCATCATGAGATTAGAACAGTGCAGAAGGACTTTGTAGAATTGGGGAGGGGCCTAAGACAAGGAGCACACACAGTATCCTTCTCAGAGGTGCTGCCTGTCAATGGCATGAGTGAGGTGAGGGTACTTTGCACCATGCAGTTTAATGAATGGTTGAAAAAATGGTGTGGAGCACAGGGGTTTGGCTTCATTGGGGACTGGGGTTCCACCTGGAGGGACACCAGCCTATACTGGCAGGATGGTCTGCATCTGTCCAGGAAGGGAACAAGTCTTTTGAACAATCGGTTTAAATGCTTCATTGGCAAGCTTTTAAACTAGTCAAGGGGGGAGGCACTGATAAGCAGCACGAATATCCCAGCCTCTCCCTACAAAACAGGGTACTAAATGAGAAAAAGACAGAGGTAGAAAGGTCAGTGGGGGATGCTGCAACAGAAGGTAAAGCTATCAAAAAATGGAGAGCAATGAGTACCAATGCCTGTAGTCTGAGCAACAAGCTTCCTGAATTAGTGGCCTTGATGGAGGAGGATCATCTGATATCGTGGCAGTCACAGAAACATGGTACACACAAACCATGAGTGGGACGAAACATACCAGGATATGCTATCTACAGGAGGGACAGGGAGGGTAAAGGAGGAGGAGGAGTAGCTCTTTACATAAGGGAAGAATCAAAGCAACAGAACAAAACGGTAAACAGGGAGGAGAAGAAGCACTGTGGGTAAATTTGGAGACCAGCAATGGCACCACAATCCGCACAGGGGTTGTATACAGACCCCCTTCTCAGGGGGAGGAAATGGACAAGGAAATGACAGAAAGTATACTTAGAATGGCAGAAAAAGGGGAGATATTGCTGATGGGTGATCTGAATATGCAGATGTTAACTGGAGTGCAGTTGCAGCAGCCACTTCAAGAGTGGGTTATTCTAGATGCCTACAGAGGCATACCTAGACAACTAGTACTGGAGCACACTCGAGAGAGCAATCTTAGACCTGGTTCTCTCAAATGGAGATGAAGAGAGATCACAGATGTAGAAGTGGGTAGCCATCTGGGAACTAGCGACCGTCGAACAGTATGGTTCACAATAAACACAGCAATAGAGTCAAGCCACATAAAGGCAAAAGTACTGGACTTTAGGAGGGCTGACTTTGCCAAAATGGGTGAGTGCCTAAGGAATGCACTAGCAAATGGGCAGGAAGGAGGGAGGAAGAACAATGAGGAAAAATAAAACTGCCATCACAGAGGTAACAAGCCTTGTGTGAAGCAAATAAACAAAACAAAACAATGTAAGAAACCATTATGGTTCTCAAAGGAAGTGCAGTGAAGGTTCAAGAGAAAAGAAAGCATTCAGGAAGTACAAGGAATCACAGAAGGAGCAGGACAGAGACTGTATCAGTTAAAGCAAAAAGGAAGCTGGGAAGGCAGTCAGAACAGCAAGGCCCAAACCGAGGAAAAGATAGCCAACTCAGTTAAGAAGGGATAAAACCTTTATAGGTACATCAGGGAGCGAAGGAAGACCAAGGGAGGATAGTGAGGCTTAATAAAGGAGAGAGGGTGGGCAGAGGTGACTGTGAAAAGGAAGGATACTAAACAAATATTTTTGCTCAGTATTTACAAAGGAAGAGGAGGCACCTAAAACAAACAGTAGACACACTCTGGATACAGAAGTGATACCAGCCCATTTACAGAAGAAAGGGTTCTGAAAGAACTTTAAAACTGAAGGTGGACAAAGCAATGGGGCCTGATGGATTCATCCCAGAATTCTAAAAGAACTAGGGTAGAACTAGTGACACCACTGACTACCCTCTTTAACAAATCGTGGGAGGATGGGGTGGCACCCGAGGACTGGAGGAGGGCAGATGTGATCTCTCTCACAAAAGTGGGAGCAAGGCAGAAGCAGAAACTACAGACCTGTTAGTTTAACCTCCGTGGTAGGGAAAATGATGGAATCACTTGAAGGAAAGAATTGTCAGTATCTAGAGGCCAGAGGGCACAGGACCCAAGGCAGCATGGATTCACAGTGGGAAGGTCATGCCAGACAAATCTGATAGATTTCTTTGACTGGGTGACCAAAGTAGTAGATCAGGGAGGGCTGTGACATGGCCTACCTAGACTTTAGCAAGGCATTTGACACAGTCCTACACAAAAGATTAATATAAAGTTAGCCAGCCTGGGAGTGGGTCCCAAGATGACAGCCTGGGTAAAGAATTGGCTGGAGAATAGGACACAGAGAGTAATAGTAAATGGAGTCCACTCTGAAGAAAGGGGTTACTAGTGAGAACTCATGAGGTTCAGTAATAGACGGTCCTCTTCAATGTCTTTATAAGTTACATTGCAGAGGGACTGGAAGGAAAAGTATGTCTCTTTGCAGATGACACAAAGATCTGCAACAGAGTTGATGCACAAGGTGGGGTGGAAAGGATGAGAAGGATTTGGCAAGGTTAGAGGAATGGTCAAATGTATGGCAGCTTAGATTCAAAGCTAAGAAGTGCAAGGTAATGCACCTGGGAAACAAAAACCCAGGGAAGAGTACACAATGGGGGGTGAGATACTAACAACAACAAAAATGGAAAGGGACCTGGGGGTAGTCATATCAGATGACCTAAAGGTGGGCAAGCAATGTGAGAGGGCAGCAAGGAGGGCTGGGGATACTGGGATGCATAGGGAGAGGCATCACCAGTAGAAAACAGGAAGTTATTATCCCTCTGTACAGACAGCTGGTGAGACCCGATCTGGAGTACTGCGTGCAGTTCTGGAGACCCAATCTCCGCAAAGACATAGACAGGATGGAAGCTGTCCAGAGGAGGGCAACTAAAATGGTGCAGGGTCTGCACCGGAAGACATATGAAGAGAGACTTAAGGAGCTTAATATGTATAGCCTCGAGGAAAGGAGGGAGAGGGGGGACATGATAGAAACTTTCAAGTACCTCAAGGGGCTCAACAAAGTCCAAGAGGGTAGCATCTTTCAAAAAAGAGGTGTGCAAGAACAAGGGGGCACAATTTGAAGATGGGGGGGCAGCTCAGAGGTAATTTAAGGAAGTATTTTTTCACAGAGAGGGTTGTGGATGCATGGAACGGCCTTCCGGAGGAGGTTGTGGAGTCAAAAACAGTGGTGGAATTCAAGCATGCATGGGACAGTCATAAGGCAATTTTAGGGGTTGGGGGTAGGAAGAAGTAGGCTGCTGGTTAACCAGGATCTGCAGCTTATCCATTAGGTAGGGAAATGGGCAGACTGGGTGGGCCAAGCGGTCCTTATCTGCCATCAAATTCTATGTAAACATTGGAGGTACCCAATTCCAGTGTCACCACCTGAAATAAAGAAAACTATCCCTAGTAGTTTATGTTTATTTGTTTTTTGTAATATATCCTTTAATAAAAAAAAGTCCATCGATGTCTGTCACTGCCACCACCGTAACTGCCCCCCACTTGACCCTTCCACTCAACAGCCAGCACCCCTCCCCCCCCTAAACATAACACTGACACTGGTGTTCCCAATCCCCAGTATCACCACCTGAAATAAAGAAAACTGTCCCTAGTAGTTTTTTTTTAAATATACCCAGTAATAAAGAAAACTGCCTATCATTGTCTGTTGCTGTTACCGGCTGTAACTGTCTCCCACCCGACCCTCCCACTCACCCCACCATCCCACATGCATAACACCAACACTGCACAATTCGCAGTGTCACCACCTGAAATAAAGAAAAACCATCCCTTATAGTTCTTTTTTTAATATACCCTGTAATAAGGAAAACTGTCCATCGATGTCTGTTGCTGCTGCAGCCATTACTGGCCCCACCACCCAGCCATCCCACTCAGCACCCCCACCAACACAACACCAACACTGGGAGTGCCCAATTCTTAGCGTCACCATCTGAAATAAAAAAGAACAGCCGCTAGTAGTTTTTTTTGTAGTATACCCTGTAATAAAGAAATCATCCATTGATGTCTGTTGTTGCCACCACTGTTAATGTCCCCCCAGCCCTCCCACATAGCACCCACCACCCCACCCCCACAAACATAGCACTGACACTGGGGTGCCCAGTCCCCAGTGTTGCCATCTGAAATAAACAAAACCATCCCTAGTTTGGAATATACCCTGTAATAAAGAAAACCATCTATTGATGTCCATTGCTGCAGTTGCCTGTTCCCCCACTTGACCCTCCCACCCAGCACCCACCACCCCACACATTCCCAAGCCCTTACTTACCTACTGGGTTTCCAACGCTGTAATCTTCTCTGGACCCCAGGTACGTCTTCACTCTTCAATGCCAGACCATGAACTGAGGAAATCAGCAATGCAGTTCAATGTATTTCAATGGGGTTTTGAACTTATTGGCATAACTTGGTCATTTTTGAATATTTTTGCCCCAAATTTTCAACATGCCTTTTTTTTGGAACCCCCACCTCATGAACACTGGCAGTGAAATTAGGCAGATCTGTCCCAAGAGGTTATTTCACAGTTCCTGCGTGAAATCACCTTCTGGACAGGAGTTGAACATTTTCTCCACACTTGTTCATGAGGTGTGGTCATAAGAAGGCTATGCTGAAAATCTGGGGTAAAACTATTAAAAAAGCAAAGTTATGAGCCTACATTGAAATTTACAAATGCAGGCTCATAACTTTAGTAATTTTCAATATTTTTAGAAATTTTAGAAATTTTCAACATTGTCATTTCTTCACAGCATGTCATGAATGTGACAGCTGTCAGTTTTTCAAATCCTGTCCAAAATGTGTTTTTGCACTTGTGGTGCAGAATTATCTTTTGGGTAGGATTTAAAAATGTTCTCTGCCTTTGTTCATGAGGTGGGCTCATAAGAAATCTACAGTATGTAGGGTCATAAGAAGGCTATTTTGAAAATTTGGGGTAAAAATATGAAAAAACAACAAAGTTATAAGTCTACATTGCAATTTTTCAATGCACGCTCATAATTCTGGTAATTTTCTATATTTTGATACTAACTTTTCAACATAGCCATTTTTTTCATATTACCTCAAGAATGTGATAGCTGTCATTTCTCAAATCCTACCCAAAATGTGTTTTAACACTTGTGGTGTAAAAATGACGTTTCAGCCATTATTTTATAAATGACACCTGTCGTGCTCAGAAGGAGTGGTCATAAAAAGATTTTTTGAAAATGTGGGTTAAAAATTTAAAAAATTAACGTTATGAGGAAATTAATTGTTCCAACATTTACTCATAACTTTATTTTTTGCAGATTTTGGCCCCTAAAGTTCAACATATTCCTTGTGTTACCTCACATCCTGAACAGGGCAGATGTCATTTTTCAAATCCCCTCCGAAATTTGTTTCTATAGTCGCACCGCAAAATCACCTTTCAGATGGGATTTTAAAAATTCCACCTGTCCTGATCATAAAGTCAGGTCATAAAAAGACTATTGGATATATGGGGTCAAAATTTGGGAGTCCACTTAAAAGTAGAATATTGCCCCTCAGCTGCTCTATCCTCCTGGGTAAATTACACTCTAGCAATGTGTCAAAGCAGAACACCACTGAAAATGAGACAGTGTATCTCATCTTCTCTATCCTGGGTAAATGTATAGCAAAAATGTGTACAGGTAAGGCCTGGTACAACAGCAATACCAGTGGTGAACATCTGGCATTGACAAATGCATGTTTTTTGTTACACCAGTGCTGTCTGCTTCTACCTACAGTAGCGATCAGCCAGTCTTATCCCCAACTTCGCCTACACTTACCCTTCTTTCCCCATGGCTTTCTCCCTACCAGACGTCCAATGTTCTGAACTCTTTTACAAACCTGAGTCCCATCATCATGCGTAGCGGCTCTTCTGCAGCCCCAATGGGCAAATTATAATGGGCCTTTTATAAGGTAGCAGGGTAAGCGCAAAGGAAGCAAAAGCACACAGGTAGTGGTTGCACTCACAAGGAGACCAAGAAGCTGTGTTGGTAGTTGCAGAGCTTTAATTTAGCTCCACTTCTGTTCGAGTATAGTAGATAATCACAACAAATACATAACTCAGGCAAATCCCTTCAGCGCAACTCAAACCCCTGGGTTCTGTATTTGTTGTGATTATCTACTATTATACAATGGCATATTATAAAGTCAAAACCTGATTGGCTGAGACACCAATACACCAATGATGTTATGCTGGCATAATATCACAGATGTAGTGCCAGTCAACCAAGCACCTGTCCACCACCCTCTAGTCAGCACATATCCCTACATCAAAAGCTGACCAGACGGAAATCTACCAAACTGTCAGACCACGTCTCGCACAACACCAGAACCACAAATGACAACCTTACCTCCCATTGACTTCACACTCATCGTGGAACAGTCTCTCTCAACAAAATGTTCCCTCCAGAAGCTGACAACACCACAGAAAACACATCCCTAAAAAAAGAAAGGAGAAAAGAAGACATGTTGAAGTACCAGACAGCCAACTCAATGCCTTAGAATGTGACTGAAGCGAGCCGTCAACCAAGCGGCAAACAAACTGGTCAGTAAAAGTTTTCATGGACTGGTTAGAAGAATCTGACACACCAATCAACTTAGCCACAGTAACTGTCCAAGAATTAAACAATGTGCTTAGAAAATGTTATGCCTCTGTCAGAACCACTAGCGGAAATCAGTACAGCATTAGCACCTGCGTTGGCTTGCGCGTGGGCATCAACAGACATTTACATAAGCCTCCTCTCAGTCACAACATTAATATTTTAACAAACCCAGACTTCAGCAGTGCCAACAATGTATTCTGTGCACAAATAAAAAAATCTGAGAAGAGAGGGAAAGGATAAAACAAATTATACGAGAGGTAAAGTAAAATTAGCCAATCACAGCACATAACACATAACAATTATAATACCACAACCTTCAAAAAAATACCTCCACAGTTGTTTATTCAGCTAGACACCACCCACGGTCATTTTATCATCCATAAATCACGCCAACAGTCATTTTTTCACACCTCGAGCACCTGCAAAAAAAAAAAAAAAAAAAAATGGCGTCGGAACAGCCGTCCACCTTGGCAGTTTCAACAGTAGCCAAAACTCGGTTTCTCACTATTACCGAGTAACACAAAGCACAAATTGTCTCAGAAAAAGATGAAAAATCTACAAAAAAGCAAATAAAATGAGCAGCTAAGCTTTTTAAAGGTAAATACATTCTCTAATTTTTACATTTTCCCGCTAAACCCCTCAATCCTCATCGCATTGTCACACTGAAACACACCATCAGCTGTAAAAAAAAAAAAAAAAATCACCTCACTTCATTTCTCTTCATTCCCACACTATCTGTCACACCAATAAAATAAGTACATAAAAAATAAATTAAAACATATTTCTTTCTCAGCCCTACCCCCCACCCAACACACACACACATGGCTATACATCACAATTACATGATGTCTTTCACAAGTTCAAAGTATCAAATCACGAAGGATCACAGGACTCATTTGGGCAGTCGGGTCAGCTAAAATCATGTAAGTAAGCAATATTGCAATCCGCTGTTCGCTGTCACTACTACTATGCCGATGGGGGGGGGGGACTTGTATTCATACTCATGACAGCTGGACTAAGAACCTTGCGGAAAATACATGCTCTCTCACTCGCTCTCTTTCTTTCTCACTGTGACAGCAGGTTACAGTTTTGCCGCACACCTGCACATTCACTAGTTTGTGTGAGTACTTTTCAGGGGCTGGCTGAGAGAGACTGAGTACAGAGAGTGCTAAAAGCATTGTGATCTTTTTAAGGGCAGGTTGCTCTAAATCTGAGCCCCACAGGAGAAACGGTATTATGTACTGAAGCACAGAACCACCACAGCATGTTTCACCAGCTCATCTACTCAAATTCCAACTTATATTACCTGTTAATTGAGAGGTTAGCACAATTGCTTGTGGTGATTAAATGCCGAGGCTTCGCCTCAGCATTTAATCACCACAGAAGCTGGTTATTGCTTTGTATACTCCAATTAACTGAATGTTATCACTTAAACAATCACCCTCCCCCAGGGCTTCAGTTAACTCCATTTTGGGAGTATGTGACTTCCAAAAATAAGGCAAAAACTTCCAAAATAAAGAAGGAGGAAGTCATTGACTTCCAAATGTAAAACCAAAAATTAGATGACTTCCAAAATTGCAGGCATGGAAGTCAGAAATTATGGATTGTTCTGAAAGAAATTGTATATTACCACTAATGTATTAAATTAACATCCATAAATGTGTCCTTCCTAGAATATTGACTTCCAAAAGTGAGATCCTGGAAGTATTTTGACTTCCAAAAAACTGGAATGACTTCCAGATTTCGACTCCTGGAAGCTTTAGACTGCCACTGAAAATAAATTAACTGAACCCCTGCCCTCCCCTCAGCACAGCTGACCTCCAGTTTCTCAAACAATCCCTAGCCTTAAGTGCAGACAACCCCCAAGGACTGTTACACCACATCTGGCTGGAACTCCAGCTGTACTTCACAAGACATGGCTGTGAGGGTCAGAAGCAGCTAAAACCCACAAGTTTTGAATTCAGTACAGCAGACAATGGTCTACAGTACGTCTCCATCAATTTCAATGAGAAAACTAAAAATCACAGCGAGCCCTTCGAAAGAGACAGAAACAAATATAGGGGGTTGCCCAGTCAAGTAACTGTCTAAGCTGCCTGAAAATTCTCCATGTCTATTCCTCCATCCCAGGAAATATCCGGCACAGCCATGGGACAAAGAAGCCATGTGGTACACCACGGAACGAGTCGGTATCCACTACCTGGCAACCGGGCTCCCCAAGATGTGTGCAGCTGCCAGCCTGCAAACTAAATATACAAATCACTGCCTTTGAGCCACCACGATAAAAATACTGAGCAATGCAGCACTCAAAAGTTGACAAATAATGTCCATTATTGGGCATAAACAGGAATCGGCTCTAAAAAGTTACTGGGGTCCTACCCTGGAAGAGTGCAGCAGGTGTAGTGCCATTCTCTCAGGTTCAGCTCCAGATAGCAGCAAGCAGAACTGAACCCACGCAATCTGTGATCTGCACCGCAAGACCACTCATGTGACTGCCTCAACAAATGAAAAGCCCTGCATCTTGACCTCTGAACCTGCCCTGTCAAACTACAAAGACATTGCTTTGGTGACCAGTACCAAAGAAAAGGAAAATCAGCCTAGCTGTAGCTACAAAAAGGAAAGCACAGCGATCCAAGAAAACAGCAACACCAGCTTCATCATCCGAGGGAACAGCATGTGCGTCTTCAACATTTTCAAGCCCTGAAATAACCAGTATGGCACTACCGTTTTAGAAACCAGCTAATTAAAGTTAAAATAGTTCAAATTTACTAAGCAACAGTTTACTACCAAAGTCTAAACCATACAGTATTATTCTATTTATTGCAAACCCCTCCTATTTATTGAAATGTTTTAAAAGTTATATTTATTAAGCTATAGCTCCAGAAGTTGTGTTTATCACAGTATGTAAAATATTAAAAGTAATGTTAAAAAAATATTTTAAAAGTTTACATAAATTAACAGTTTTACAAGGAACTATTTAATCTGGTGGAAGGTTATTTATCAATTATATTCATTAAAACCATCTCAAAATGCAAAATTTGACTCTGCTTTTTTATTTAAAATGATTGAGCCATTGTATAATCAGAATAATGCACTCCAGGGTGTGTGTCATGCTGGGATAACATCACTTCTGGGGCGATTAGTCACACTCGGCCTGCGGCCTTGTGCCTAATAACCCCAGGCGTGATGTTATCCCAGCACGACACACACCATGTTGTGCATTATTCCTTTATTTTAGAACAGAGGTGGAGCTAAATTAAAGCTTTGGAACTACCAACACTGCTTCTTGGTCTCTTTGTGAGTGCAACCACTACCTGTGTGCTTTTGCTTGACTTACAGTGGTTAGCTGCTCCCACTGTGGCTTTGCACTGCCATATTGTGATTCACTACGGCATATCTTTGGATTTTCTAAGAGCAAAGGAGTGCCAGCACGGTGGTGTTAGGAATCTGTGAGAGCTTCAGTTTGTATTAATGGCCCAGTCAAGACCTTGGGCAACATCAGCTGACAACGGCTTGTGTTACCGGCCCTATCGGGGACCAGGAGAACAGCAAATGTAAGTGGTTTGGACTGATGGCCTAATCAGGGCCTGAGGAAGAGCCACTTAAAGCAGCTGGGCTCAAGGGCTCAATTAGGGCTTGGAGGCACAGCCCCTACATGTGGATTGAATTATTTAAGCTGCGTCATGAGAAATGCTGGAAGCCTTGACTGGAGCATCACAATTTGAAATGGATTGGAGATTGGCAAAAGTGAAATAAAAAGTTAGGACAGAGGTACATTTTAGAAGGAGTGGAACCATTTCTACAGTATTACTGTGTGGGAGGTTGAGAGTTGAGTTGTGGCTTATTCTTTTTTTTTTTATTTATTATTTTTTGTGCTGCCGTGCCGCCATTCCTTTTTGCCTCAGTCATGTCCCCCTCCACTCCCACTCACACATTAGCTGCGACTCCCTGATACCCCCTGGCTTACTCCCCAGGGCAGGGTTGCGGCACCGGCCCTAAGTGCAGCAAGCAACAGGATAGGTCAGAGAGCCAGCCTGGGAGCTCATCAGAGTGGAGGGGCAAGCATCATCCAGGCAACAGGCAGCTGGCTTTTGTCCCCCTATATGTGGGGGCAGGGATGTGCAATGATGGCCAGCATCCACCCTGCCCCTTGTATTACGTTATGGTGCCGGTCACTGTAGTATCTCTGACCTCCGCCAGGGGTCTATCAAACACTGGACACACTCCCTGCCCTCCCCCAAGAGAAGTAGAGCAGTTCCCGGGATGCTCGATCCTTCTCCCCCAACCGGTCCTCCAATGACCCAGGTCCATTCCTGAAACCGGGTCGCAGACGTTGCAAGCGGAAATCCAACCACTGTGCCATCGGGCCGGCAGTTGTGGCTTGTTCTGTGTGTGCAGTGTAATGAATGACAATTAAGCCAGTATTTCTAACTGGTTGGGGGCACTGATGTGGCCCAATGTCGACTTTGTTTTTCGGTGGTAGTGAGGGAGGGTGAAAGTGTTGTTTACTTTTTTAATTTAAACTGATATAGGTGACACAGCTTGAGGTGGGCCTCACTAAATGATAATACAGGGCAGCCATGTTAAAGAGCTAGTGGAGCCACAACAAGCAGACAGGAAAATAATACACAAATTTTAAGAAGTAGTCAGTTGTAACTTTTTATTTCTGGAGTATTTTTCATTTTCCTTTTGCTCATTAGAGAGTCATCTATGTAATAATATTGTGCTGGATGTGTGGAACAGCTGTTAGCTTAGCAGCTGACATATCTGTCTCTATCTTAGAAAATTGGTAGGGAGAATCCTATTTTCTGATTGGCTAATTCACCAAGTAGCTGGTCCGGTATCAGGCAACAGTGACCAGGAAATAATGAGTCCCAGTCTCTGGCTACCTGATTGTGGTTTTAGTATCACTGAGCCCAATTTTTGTCTCATTTAGTGAGACATACAGCCCCTTGACACAACACTCGTTTTTGAATTCAGCACCACTTTTAGACACTGACGGCGGTTCACCACCTTTCCCCTGCCCAGCCAGTGTGTGCAGCTTTAAATAAAAACAGTTTTCCATTAAATAGTGGAACCTAACCACAAGCTGTGCCTAAGTACCGCAATGTAGCAGTCTGCCAGCTGATCCTCATCGTGTCTGATATCCTGCGCCCTCTCTACACGCACTGTAATCACTTCCATAGTGACCATTGTTCAAATACAGCAGGCATCTTTAAAAAAAAATAAAATAAAACAAGCAAAAATCCCGTTTCTCATTCACCCGCTCTCACACTATCTCTTGGTATGGCTGCAGTTAGACCCTGCCACATATGATTTCGAGCTGTATTGAGGATGCTGAATTTAGTGGGCTAAACCATCTGCGCACAACTCTCACCCTTGCCTGTTGATTTTTAAACTTTTAAGGTACAAAGACAAGGAGATTATTTGACAGTGAGCCAGAGAACTGCAGGACATTATTGTGGATGGCTCCTGCATTGCCTTTTATTCTGACTACGAGGGTTGGGGGGGGCCATCCTCGAGCAGCACCAAGCATTCAATAAATTGAAGCAGTCTTACCTCCTCTTAGTTTGCTCCTGCTACAGCCTCCTCTGTGGGTCTCAAGTGGGAAAGGACAAAACCCATAGGTGGACTCTGCTGTTGAGCAGAGAAAAGAGGACTTTCAATAGAGTGGCACAACACAAAACAACAGCACCCTCTAGTGCCAATGACAGAAGTACAGGGACTACTTTCAGACATGTTTATTCATTAAAATTAAGCATTGACAGTAGTGTTTTTTAATTTGTAAACATTTTTTTTCTAATATTTAGTCTAGAACCCATTTTCTAAGTATAATAATACACTCCCGAGTGGGTGGTATCGGGCTATACTGTACCTTCCAGGGGCTATAAGGCCCTCCGCCTGTGGTGTCAGGCCTCATTACGCCCCTAGGCAGTCCAGTACAGCCCAGTACCACCCACCCTGTCGGGTATTATTGCTTACTCTATCCCCCACCCCACCACAGTACATCATCAGCATTATGACCTCACTGACAATGACATCACAGGTGACTGACTTGGCAGCCACTGAGTGGCTGTTCCTAAGCAGCAGTGATGTCACAGTCATTGCGGTTACAATGCTGATGATGTAGTTGGGGGGATAGAGGTAGATATGTCAGCTGCCAGGCAGAGTGCTGTCCCACACATCACACTTACTAACATCAGGTAACAACCTTCTAATTAAACAAAGAGAAGAGAAAAAGTACATCATATATAAAGATATTATAAAATGGTGTGAATTAAACAAGGAGTCTGAATGGTCAAAACTGGTCAGATGACCATGCATTAATTAAGCAATAATGCACAACAGGGTGTGGTCTATCATGGGATATTGTCACGCCTCAGGTGCGGCCTCGTACCTCATTTATTTATTTATTTATTTATTTAAGCGTTTCACAAGAAAGACATACTGAGTAACCTGCTCATTTTCAGATGTGTCCTAAGGGAAGGGGAAGTGGATAGGTATGACAGGATACAAGGTAACAAGATCTAAACACATTCAATAGTGATAAACGATACATTAGATCGGTGGAAGGGGGAAGGGAAGGTAAAACAGTGGATACTAGGTTACAATAGGCAAAAACAAAAAGAGAATATACAATATAGCAGCATATCATACAGTGAGTAGATCAAACAGTCACACAAGCAGTGAATACTGTACAGCATTACATTGAATACAATGTCCATATAGATGACAATTAGCAGATAGTAGGAACTGTGTTTGAGAGCATGGAGTATAAGGCCTAGGAAGGGTAAGGTAAGACAAGAAGGTGACAGTGATATGAGTAGTGCATCAGGTTGCACTCATGCACCCAAGAAGTGACAGGAAGTAGGCTGTTGGTTAACTAGAATCTGCAGCTTATCCAATACATGGGGAATGGGCAGACTAGGTGGGCCAAGAGGTCCTTATCTGCCATCAAAATCCCTGTTTCTATGCTATACCACACACTGGAGTGCATTACTGCTTTTATGAACTGGATTACAATTTTTATCAGAAAAAAAATTAAAAAAATGCGAAAAAAATCTTTTTTGGGGTGTGGTAGGACTACATTTGTACCAAATAGTTCTTTGTTGGGTGTGTTTAGCACTGTGGTCAGCAGGTGGTGCTGTTGCTATAGGAGGTCATAGCATGTAAGGCAGAGTTGTCTTGGTAAATGTTTCATTGGTGCTGCTACTTTTCAAGAAATGTCAGTATCCATCCCCCTCCCCCAACAAGAAGGCAGACGTGCTTATGGGGACACAGTAAAGGTAGGCTGTGTGGTTATGTGCCCCCCCCCCCCAGCAGGCAGGAGTGTTTTCCTTTATTATGGAAATGGAGTTTCTGTGCTGTGTTTGGTTCCCTGTCCATCAATCCCCCCTCCCCCCCTCACCTGCCAAAGCTTGCAGAAGTGTTTAATAATGGACTGGTAAGTTAATTTCCCTGCAACTTGAACAGTGAATGGCAAATGCTTGTGTGTTGCGAGCGTGTGAAGCTCAGTAGTCAGCGGCATGTCGAGTGTGAGCAGGTGGAGCAACGCGCAAGTTTGAGGTGGATTTTGGTGGCAAAACTGAAGCTAAACGAAAATACAGAGGTGGCGGGTGATGCAGTGAAATTTAAAAACAATCATTTGCTGTGGCAGTAGAGTGTTTGTTTTTCTCTGTACTCGATGGCTGGTAATTTTTCTTTGAAGAGCTGCTGCTACCATCCTTAACTTCAGCACAGCTGTTTGGCTACTGAAATGTATGAGCGGACGGATTTGGAGTAGGTAAAAGGAGCTGTTGGCTGGCACCTTTTCTTCCCCATGATTTTGTTGTTCAATTTAATAATGGGGTAAGAAGAGTGCTCAGCCAATTAGCTTTCAGGATTTATAGTGTTCAGTTCATAATTTCAGTTACCACACAACTCAAATTTTACTTTCTTTTTTCCTGCTTTTTTTTAACTCTTAAAACCATTTAATAAGTGCAGTAACACGCTCCAGGATGTGCAATAATGCCATTTATTACATGGGGTTACCGAGGGAGACACATGATTGGCTGGGGGGGGTCACCTGATAATGCACATTATCAACACAGTCAGAGTGATCAGGTCTTGGCTGTAGACTATCCTGAGGCAGTTAGGCACTTCATACAGACATTGCATCTGAAAGTCAAGAGCAGCCATTTGTAAAAAGAGCTAAGCAGTACAGAAGTGGCACAGAGTGTCGGTTTTTGCCTTAGCTGTTGCACCATGCTGTGCAGCTGAATGTCCCCATATTGTACACCCTGACAGCTGCCGGTAGTCTGAGGCTCTGGAGTCTGTAGCAGACCAGCACACATCCGTGCTGTCGTCTGCTCTGTAGTGGCGGAGTTCAGTGGTCCGCCGTGCCCCCCCCCCCAACATATGTACTCTAATCACAAGCACAACATTCCCAGGCACCTTTTGTCTGTCCCCACTCTCCCACCCAGCGGCCCTCAGCGCACCTTCCACACAGTGCACTCACAGTACTCAGTGCCCACACAGTGTTTTTTTACATATCCATGCTGTCGTCTGCTCTGTAGTAGTGGAGTTCAGTGGTCCGCAGAGGCATACCCCCACCCCAACACATGTACTCTAATCACAAGCACAACAGTCCAGACCTTTGTCTCCACCCACCCACCCAGTGTTCCTCAGGACACCCTCCACACAGTGCACCCACAGTACTCAGTGCTCACAAAGTGTGTTTTTGATCTCATGAATCACCAGTTGTGTGTTTCATGTGTTGGTGTTGCCACGTACCCACCCAGTGGACTTTGGGACGCCAAGACAACATTGAAGTCACTGCTACCAGTAGATCTAGGGCCTGATCTTTTCCCTCTCCCATCTGCAGTTGCAGTAGCACATCAGATGGCTAGTCATATCCATGCAACCCCTGAGACATGGTCAGCGCGTCCCCCCAACTCCGTTCACTAGTGACAGCTGGTCTCATATCTGTGTTGTGACTCCTATTTGCCAGTTCTCAGGTATAGTGGTAGCCTGTGCAGCTGAAGCTACACAGTGTTTGAGCCCTGGCGGTGCATAGTCATCTCAGGAATCATGCTCCCTGTGCAAACCTGCATTTCCCACTCACCAGCCCAACGGACCTTCATACAGTGGGTGCACAGAGAAGGCATTCTGGCTACTCAAGTACACCAGCTTCTCCCCTCCCACTACATACAGTTCTGGGAACACGTTACACTCCTCATTCCGCACTCTAAACTCAGTGCAGTACCGACAGCGGGTGGCATAGCTCAATTGTGGCTCCTATGTGCAAATTGCAACAGTGCAGCAAGCGGCTGTCAAGATGGTATGCAAAAATCTGGTTTTCCCACCCACCTGCCCAGTGCACCCACAAACGAGGAGCACACAGTAGCAGCAACTTGCCCATTCAGTTCAGCAGCTGCTCCCCACCTACTACGTAGATGCCCTTCATACAGTGTGACAGTTGGGATGTCAATCCACTGTTTACAGCACACTTGCTTATGTGTGTAACCAATCACCTTTCGTAGGTGTCATGGGGAAGTCTGTGACATGCCACTACCACCCCACCGGTATCCTCACATCCCGAACTTCCCTCATATTCCAGTATGAACCCCAGAAAGTAGTGGAGATGCAGTAGGAGCCCTTCATACAGTATGACAGTCAGGATGTGAAAGTGCTGTTTACAGTACATTTGCTTCTCAGTGTGATGACCAATCATCTTTCATAGGTCTCATTGGGAACTCCCTGACATGCCACTACCACTCCACCCATATCCTCATGTCCCAAACTTCCATGTCAGTGCTGCATGTGGAGGATCTCACAGTACTGTTTAAAGCACGCTGGCTGTGTGAGTCCGCGGAGCAGCTGCGGCATTCTCAGCCCAGCACCGCAGTACATGTTATCACCAACTCCTACAGAAGCACAGTAACGGAGACAATGTGAAGTAGTCAGTACCTGCCTCGATTAAACCCAAACTGTGGTTACACTATACCTCTCCATGCACACAAAGGATAGGACATGACAGCAGGCTGTACCTGCACATGTACAGCAGGCATCAGACAGGCTAAAAGAGCCAAGGTGGCAACAGAGCACCACAGTGACAGGACTGCACAGTAGCCATCTCCACAGAACACTGGTAGTGATTCTGGTGATTAATGCACAGTTGCTCAAAGCTGCAGGTAAGTCTGTCATGTTTCTGAATGTGGGACTACTTTGTGGTGTGGAAGAACATGCATTAAACTTTACACTTTTTCAGGCATTAAAATGTTTGGTGTTGTTTTTCCCAAGACAGGTTTCATCCCATGTAATAAGTGCAATGAAGTACTCCAAGGTGTGCTGTTAATGGGGATTAACGCACACCTCGGGTGCTGTGAGGGCACTCGGCCTGTGGCCTCATGCCTCACAATGCACCTGAGGTGTGCATTAATCCCTATTAACACTACACCCTGTTGTGCATTATTGCTTATAAGTTACTCACGCCCCTCCAGGGGTTTGCAGTAATTTAGCATTACCACCCACCCTGTCATGTGTTATTGCTTACATGGTTGACTGCTTTTAAAAACTAATATTAGTTTGGAGCAGTACAGTAGCTCTTTAAATGGGGGCATTGTAGCTGAGGACAACATGTGGATGGTTCTGAGGTGAGTGTTGAGACTGCTGACTGAAGGTAGTTTATTGCCATGCTGTTGTGCTGAGATACAGTATCAACATGACTGAAACCACCTCTCAGTCACTCAGGTTTTACCATTCTTCCTGTCCCTTTCCTAATGAAATTTATCTAACAACAACCTCAGCCTTTCACCGTTCACTTAAAATATTGAGCTTTCTGATTTAATTAGTTCAAAAATCCTGATCAACCTGACAGGTAATGACTGAACTAAAAATAAAAATACAGAAACACAGAAAAGTGATGGTCAGAAGAAGACCTGAGTAGTCTATATAGCTTGTCCCAAGATTCCCTAACTGGAGACACTCTAGTTTCCGTCCCCCCATCCCTCCCAGCCACCCCTTCCTTGCCTCTACTTTTTGTCTGATGGCTCCTTTATATGTGCCCTGCTTCTTGAATCACACTATTGTCTTTGCCGCCACAACCTTATCAGGATGTTTTTTCCACCCACCCATCACCATTTCCATGAAGTAATACTTCCTCGTGTCCTTTTCAAACCTTCTGCCCTCCAGCTTGGGTGCATGTCTGCTGGGGGCGTACTGTTTCTTAATTTGAACAGATCTGCTGTGTCCACTCTTTTGAAAGAAAATAAGCATTAGAGAATTTTTATTTCAGTTACAGTCGCACACTTTGTCTTTGTCAGAGGCAAAATCAACCCTTTATCCAGAGCTTTCTTAATCTGGTCTACAAGAGGGGAATAATTCGATTCAAATATCTTATCCAAGTTTTTTCCCATCATAATCCCTGATTTTGTGGTAGAATCATTTTCTGCTCCTTGTACTAGGCTTTTCTTCCCATTATACTCACAGTTTTCTTTAAGAAACATTAGTGCCATCTTATTCCAGTTGACCCTCTAGCGAACCACTGTTCTTTATCTTTCTATTTCTGTTAAGAGCCTTCTCAAGCATCCTGAGGGGAGTATAAAGAGAGTAGGGTGTCATCCTGGGAAAGAGAGGTTTTGCTGCCATACATTACCTGGGACTGTGAGTATCCTTGCTGGAAGTCCCAACACAGTGGTCAAATTAATTCACTCTGCTGTCTCACAGTCCAGAGGGTAGCAATCCTGCTCTTATGTCAGCAACCTGGATTCAGGAGTAGACTCAAGAGCTCGGCAGGGTGGCCAAGGAGGCTGCAGTAGCTCTGCCACATGGCAATGTTCACAGATGGGGTAGGACTAGCACCAAACATTCCACTGCGAAGACCCTGGTGGTAGGCTGGGGAGCTTACCTCCTCCACCGGATATCCCTGCATGTGACAGGACCCAGAGGAGTTGTGTTCAGAGCCATGGGAGGGTCTGTGGGAAGAAAACAGGACAAGTGGAAAACTGATGGCCATCTGTATGGTGGCGGTGGCACACTGAGGTCTAGCGGCAGGACTCCTTGCTACTTTACTGGATTATGCTCCGACGGGTGAAGGTCTAGATGTCTGCCTTCCTCCCAAGCCCTGCCATGGGGATAATCCATAGGGAAACTGGATAAGGGCATTCTCCAGTGGCAGAACTGGGTGGTTGCCTGCTTGAATGTATAGAAGTGCACAAACATGACTGACCAAGGAGCGAAAACTAATTATGAGAAAAACATCAAGTGAACATGTGCAAAGTTTCATTTGGGTTTGCCAGTCATTAACAAACAAAAAATGTATATCAGATTGTGGTAGACAGTAGTGTTTGGTTAGGTAGAGATAAACCAGGGCAGTGTCCCTTTTAGATCTCGCAAAAGGGAAGAGCATCAGTAAGCAGAAACCTACAAGCAAGTTATTTACTAGGGTCATCTGTTGAGATAGAGGGGTAATACTGAGGGGTTGCAAATAACCAAAATAAAGAGTCTTTAAAGGAAAAACAATCTTCAGAAATTATCTTTAATGCTTTTCCTTTTTGCTTCTCTTAAACAGAAAACTAATTAAAGACAAGGGTAAGCCAGCGGGTCCATTACCTACAATTAAAGGAATGGCTTACTTGATTCCTCAGAAACAGGAGACCCCCAGATTTCTACGTACCATGATATTGGCTGTAGCAAAAAAGAAGGGCTTCAATCTGCTACATAAACTAAAAGAGGAGACAGCAGCTCAGGTAACAGAACCTCAGAAATGTATACCTGGGCAGTAGGAGTAAGAAGGAATTCTTTTAAAGCTTAATATGGTTAAAAATATTTTGTCACTGTTCTTTGTGCAGCAAGGGGAAGGAAATTAATTGCTGCCCAGTGGAGGTATTTTTCGGTCTGGACAATTTTACAAGAGAGAAAAAAATTGCTATCCTTATTTTCAATCAAGTTCTTTAGTTTTTGAAAGCTGGTGGTAGCAATGATTTTTGCTCACAGTGGGCTTTAAGGAATAATTAAGGTACTATGGCCCTATATTGACAGCCGGGCGCAAGTGCAGCGCAGCCATTTGTACAGCACTTGTGCTTTCCTGGCTCTGGTGATATTCATAAGTACAGCGCTCACTGACAGAGCAGCACTATCAGATCAAATATCAGTCCATGTCAGCACAGTGCTAAGTGGATCTTCACTGCCCTGACATGGATCAGGACTACATATGACCCACAGGAAGAGCGCCACCCGGAACAGGATTGTGGCAGGTGCCCTGTAGGCCATATTCTGCCCAAGCATGCAAATACGTCTACTGGGCATGTAAAGCAGTAAGGGGCCATCTGCATGCTGTGCAGCAGCCCCTCACTGCCCTTTTCAGTAGAAAAGAAAGCCCTGGTGGTATAGTGGTGTCTCTTGATCACCCTTTGTCCTTTCCATTAATATTCCCTAGTGGTCCTATGGTTCTTCCCACCCCCAGATCATACAGGAACCCCTACCATTGAGAACCCCAGCTCAACACCCTCACACTCGAAAGTGCCGTCCCATGATACTGCGGCTGGCATAGCAGTCCTTTCATCTTCGTAGCCAGCCACCATCTGACAGTCATAGAGTGTGGTACATGATCACACTCTATACCTCTCAGATGGCAGATGGCTAAGGAGGTGTAAGGAGGGCTGTACTGGCCGCCCATTCATGGAACCTGCACTCAGGGAGAGAGGGATGCAGGATATGGACTCTAGATGGATGGATGGATGGGTGAGGGGGGGTCCCTGTACAACTGGGGGAATGGGGGAACCATTAGACCACTAGGAAGTATTAATGTAAAGGACAATGGACAATTGGAAGGTGGGGGGAATCACTAGACTGCCAGGGAATACTTAAAACCATCAGAATGGGCAATTGGGGAGGGAGAACTATTGGACCACCAAGGATATTATGACAACTGTCAAAGGGAGATGGGAAGGGGCAGCTTGGCACAGGGTAGAGCGGCTGCAGTACCTCCACCATGCCTTTGGAAGGGGCATGAGCTTAATGCTCAGTTAAGAGGTGGGTTTTGGAAGTGGTAAACAGCACCGCGCTGGGGGCCATTTACCACTGCTGAAAACCTTTGAATATGCTGCTATGCCAGTATACACGGGGAGGGGACCCTCATTTGCATAGATGCAATGGTCTGTTTAGTACCTTGTCACTGCTGGGATTAGAGACAATCTGTGAGCCTCTGAATATGGCCCTAACCAGAGTGCTAGTGCAAACCCATGTTAGCGCTGGCACTAACCATCACAAAACAGGGCCCTATACCGCTACTAGGGCCACATAGCTTCCATTTTCATAAATGGGCAATTCAGTTTTATAAAATCTTAAAATCTTTTTTTTTTGTAATTGCACTCCAAATTGAATAGTGCAAATCAGCGGCTTTGCACTAAAAATATAGTGCAAAATGGGGCGGGCTACATAAATGTACCTTATGAATAGGGCACAGCATAATGTTCTAGGAAACTCCATCTTTGGAACTGCTATGCTCGACTGTGGCTTGTCTCAAGGCTTGATCCAAGACCCCATGTTGTTCACCATTTACTGTACTATCCTGATGCTGACTGAGATCGTAAGATGGTATGGCTTGGAGTTTCACTGCTATACTGATGACACTCAGCTATACCTGTGTTGTGCACCTGATGGGAGAAATGCAGGATCTGTGCTGGATAACTGTCTGTGTAAAAGTCAATGACTGGATGGCCTTCAAGTGGCTGAGCCTTTACCCAGGCAAGACGTAGGTAATGGTTGTCAAACTGGGCTGTCTTGGATTGGCTATGGCAAGCAGTGATAATCATCTTGCCATCTTTGAAAGGTCATATGCCTTGAGCTGTGCATTGGGTCAGCACTCTGTGGGTCATTATGGACTGTAGGCTGATTCTAGACCATTAGGTGTCAGCTGTGGTCCAAAGCAGTGTTTTCCATCTTCATAATATTACATAGATTAAACAGTATCTTGTGTTAGAGGACCTGATTATGATAGTGCATACTTTTTGTCACACCCAGATTGGAATATTGCAATGCCCTCTGCCTAGGGCTATAAGTGGGTCTGATGTGCTGTCTGTAGCTGATCCACAGTGTGGTGGCCAAACTGACTGCTGCAACACATTGGAATGTTCATATCATACTGGTGCTTCGTGACCTGTATTGGCTGCCTATTCAGTGGATCAGTATCTTCAAGCTTGTCATGTTAATTGTTCCCATAGACGCCATATTGCGTCAGAACCATCCATTGTTAGAACTGACCCAAAATGGCCACCAGAAGCAAATGAGTTAACTTCCAAGACCCTGCACAGTCTAGGTCCTGACTACCTGAAGGATCCTTTGTGCCCATACACCCCAGTTTGCGCCACTGAGGCTGGCTTGTTGGTGGTTCCTCATTCAAGGCAAAAATTATCTGGGGGCAGAGCCTTTGGAGTGTTTGCACTTCTTTTATGTAATTCTCTTGCACTCTATGTTCATGCTGCTTATTGGGTGGAGACATTTAAGGGAACTCAAAAAATACATTTTGTTTCAGCAAGTCTACAATGGTGTTTAATGTTTTTATGATTTTTTTAACATTTAAAATGTATTTTGTCATGTATTTACTGTTAACTTTTTCTCTGTGAGGGACTCTGAGCCTTCAGAGCAGAGCGCCACATAAATAAAATTGCCTTGCCTAAATTTGGCACTAAATATAGTAGCAAATGTGATGCAAACACATACTTAATAGGAAAATTGACTCTGAGTGGTGCCTACAAATGGCAAACTTAAATCCTGTTTTTTCCATTTTCATGAAAAAGGTGGCCTTACTCAACTGTGCCAAGAAAACTGCAACATTTGGAGAGTTCTTGAACAGTTATTTCTCCCTCACAGTACTCTGGGCTGTCCCACTAAGCTTGTATAAAATTCACAAGTGTTTTTGAATCCTTAAGTTTGGGACGTGAATTTCTGGGCACACCCCTGTATATTCAGAAGACTGCACTCCTGATTTAGAAAATCACTTGTACCCATAAGTGTATTCTGAATATCACCAGCAGACACATGGCTGTTCCATCTCTTTTGGAAATGAATTCAAACTAATTATAGAAGTTGCTTTTTCTGTATAAAACCTGACAGTCATCTGACTTGAAACTTAAAAATATTGTATGGAATGGATTTGATTTTTAGCAGACACCAACAATAACCAAACTACAGTAGTTTTTCAAACAAGGGACAATATTGATTTAATCAAAACAAGTAACTGTCTAGAGGTAAGGCTTTTGTCACTTTAATGACAGATAAATTAGAAATGCACAGTGTTTAACAGAAGGAACTAGAAGGGAAAGGATCAGATTTGTTACAGCACAGTAGCTTCTTGTTGTTTTTACATTGTTTCTTGTGGATTTTACTTGGTAGAAGGTTATTTATTTTCTTTCTTACTACTTCTAAGGGGCTAGCAGGGTATTGTTTTGGGGCTGTTGGAATTTGAAAACTGTTTTGGTGGCTATAAGTGGGCTCATTTGTTTGATGTTTCACTGTGTAGCAGGCTGCATTTGTAGAGGCCTATTTCTTCTGATTTAAAACCTATTTGGTGTGATTTAACTGGGGCTGTTTTTTGAATCAGAGACCTATATCTTCTAATTTCAAGCCTATTTTGATGTGTTGTTGGTGAAGCTGTTTGAATTGGAGACCTGTTTCTTTTAGTAGCAAACCTATTTTGGGGGTTTTGAGTAGAATTGTGATTCATTTTTGCTGGCTTCACTAGCTGCAAAGGTTAGTGCATAGTGGGGGAAGGGTGCTAATGGTCTGGCCAGGTCTCACTCAGCTAGGGAGGTGGAGCTGAATCAGGTGTGATGTCAGTTGCTTTGGCTTCTCAGAAGGAACTAGAAGGGAAAGGATCAGATGTGTTACAGTACAGTAGCTTCTTGTTGTTCTTACATTGTTTCTTGTGGATTTTAATTGGTAGAAGGTTATTTCTTTTCTTTCTTACTACTTCTAAGGGGCTAGCAGGGTATTGTTTTGGGGCTGTTGGAATTTTGAAAACGGTTTTGGTAGCTATAAGTGGGCTCATTTGTTTGATGTTTCACTGTGTAGCTGGCTACATTTGTAGAGGCCTATTTCTTCTGATTTAAAACATATTTGGTGTGATTTAACTGGGCTGTTTCTTTGAATCAGAGACCTATATCTTCTAATTTCAAGCCTATTTTGATGTGTTGTTGGTGAAGCTGTTTGAATTGGAGACCTGTTTCTTTTGGTAGCAAACCTATTTGGGGGCTTTGAGTAGAATTGTGATTCATTTTTGCTGGCTTCACTAGCTGCAAAGGTTAGTGCATAGTGAGGGAAGGGTGCTAATGGTCTGACCAGGGGCCTTAGCTACCTGATTGTTTGTGGAAGACTTGGGTTGGTCCCACCCCCAACCTCTCACCCCACCCGCCCCGGTCCATGATTTCCTTTATACCAGGGGTTCTGACATCACTTCCTCAAATGGGCAAAGGATATGCACCTGTCATAGCAGAAGCAGACATCCAGGAAAGGAACAGCAGCGAGTGAAGATGTGACTGCTATCTCAGTGGAAGGGAAGTAACTGTAAATCTATGAGCTTTCATTGTTACTTCTTTGCATTGCTATTGCGTTGTGGAAAGGAGAAGTAGGAGTTTGAAGAAGGTTGTGCAATAGCTACTTAAAGTCTCTTTTTGAGTGTGGATAGGAAGGTTAGGAATATAAAAAGCAGTTGCTCAATCTGTCTAAATGTGTACAACAAAGGGGGTAATGGAAATTAAGAAAATAATGTTTTGCACTGACAGAGGGGGGAGAGGGGAGACTTGGGGAGTGTTTGGTATCCTTCATCTGGAAGGTGGGGGGGTCACTGGTAGGCAACAACAGCAATGGGTAGGTGGTAGGCTGCAACAACTCATGTGCACCAGTCTTTCTAAAATTGCCTGGAGTGTGGGAGAATGTTTATGTGCAACCACATAGAGAAACTTAGAAAGGAGATTGAGGGTCTGCAGGAGGAACTAAGACAGGCAAGGCAGACTGGGGTGGGTTTAGCCCAATACTGGAGGGAGGAAGAATGGGAGATGAGGGAGGGCGATTTAAGCCAACAGTGGTGAGGAGAGACTCAGAAGAAGGGAAGCAGGGACAAGGGGGCCCAGGCCAGGAAGAACGATTGCCGGAGAAACCAGGTCAGGAGACAAAAGACAAATAGAAGGAGGAGATAGAGACTTGTGAGGGGAAGTGAAGAAGTGGCAAAAGTCATGGAGTGGAAAGGAGAGAACAGGTTACTGTGAAGAGAGAGGGAGCGGGCATTTGTGAAGGGTCTTCAGAAAATAGTTTTGCACTGCTAGAGAGGAAGAAGGTGGAGGAGGGAAATGATGACATTAGAGGAGTAATTGATAAATGCCTGGACCAAACCAGAGCGGGTGGAAGTTCTGCTGGGAGAATTGCAACAGGGGCAAAAGGGGGAAATAATGTGCAGGAGGAAGAAGAGGAGCCAGAAATGAGAGAAGGAGATGAATGGAAGCAAGTAGGGAGTAAGAGTGGTGGAATCTTGGTGCTGGCGGACTCAATACTAAGAGGAGTCAGGTGGGGTAGTAAGGGGGAGAGGCATAGTCGCATTTGGGTGGAGGCCATGCCAGGAATGACAGCGGAAAGGGTGGGACAATCTGTTCTGAAACATGCTAGAAGGGGTAGGGACAAGCCTAATTTAATTATACATCTTGGGACAAACGACCTGGCTGACAAGACAGTAGATATAGTCCAGAGGAGGTTTGAGGAACTAGAACAATTATGTGAGGGGGCAGGAAGATCAGTAACTTTTTCAGAGATACTTCCAGTGCCCAAGACAAGCACAACAAGAAAGCTGAGAATAGAGGAATTTAACAGATGGCTAAGAACCTGGTGTTGTGCTAAAGGGTATGGGCTGTTGGGGGTGGGAGGACCTGAGAGGACAGTAGTCTCTATGCCAAGGACAGACTACACTTGAGTGAGGAGGGAAAGAAAGTGTTGAAACAGAGGATGGAGGAGTACATAGAGGAAGTAGGGAATTTAAACTAGGATTGGGGGGTGGCAATTGGGCAAGAGACATACAGAGACCACAGGTTGGGAAACCATATGAGCTTACCCCCCATAACAGTGACAAAGGACAAATGGCAAGTACTATTGGTGATGCTAGTAAAGGAGGGCAGGATGGGAGGGGAAAGGGTGGAAGGTGGTTACCCTTAATGCTAGGAGCCTTGGAAGGAAAACTGCAGAGTTATAGTTGCTCATGGCAGAGGGAGAGGTGGACATTGCAGCCATCACAGAAACATGGGCCACCCAATACAGTGACTGGGACCTGTCTGTACCAGGGTACAGGTTATTTTGTAGGGACAGGGTGATTGGGAAAGGAGGGGGTGTGGCACTATATGTGAAGGAAGGACTGAAGTGTGTAAAGGAGGAAGAGGAGGAGGGTAGTACGGAGTACGGATGCAAATCCAGGACTCCAAGAATAGGATTCTTAGAATGGGAGTGGTGTACAGGCCGCCATCGCAGACGGAGGAGTTAGACAGAGAACTAGTGGGACAGATCAGGAGGACCTGCGAGAAGGGTAGTGTGGTGATTGTGGGGGACTTCAACATGCCAGGAGTGGACTGGAGTATCCCAACAACCAGGAACAGAAGGGAGCAGGTACTGCTGGATGCCTTCCAGGACAGCTTCCTGCTGCAAATGATCAGTGAACCAACCAGGTTAGGGAATACCCTTGATCTTGTGCTGGCAAATGGGGACTTTGTGAGAGAACTTACAGTGGAGGAACCGCTGTCAGGGAGTGACCACCACTCAGTATGGCTCACATTGGATATGGGCAAGGAAGGAGTGGAATCTGGCACAAGAGTGCTGGACTTCAGGAGGGCTGACTTTGGGAGGATGGAAGAAGTGGTAAAAGGGCACCTGGCCAGAATTCAATCTAGTATGGACACTAACCAGAGGTGAGAGCTCATAAAGCTTGGGATAGTGGAGGCAACCAAAACCTGCTGCAAGGCCCAGAGCAAGAAGGCTAGGGCTAAGAAACTGAGCTGGTTGAGCAAGGAGGTCATGGAAAAGGTGAGGAGGAAAAGAGCTGCCTTTAGGAAGTACAAGAAAACAGGGAGAAGGGAGGACAGGCAGGAGTACTTGACAGAATCGAAGGAGGTGACAAGGCATCTATGGAACTCAGGCTGGCACAAGGCATTAAGAAGGGGGAGAAGGACTTCTTTAAGTACATCAGGGAGAAAAGGAGCTGTAAGGATCACATAGTAAGGATTAGGAAGGAGGGGGGTTGGGTGGAAGCAGGGTGCGATAAGGCAGAAGTACTAAAGGAGAAATGGCAGAAACGGGGAGGGAGGGGTGACAGATGGGGAAATCATGGAGGGCAGAGTTCAGGAGTGTTTGAAGGCACTGAGGGTGGATAAGGCGCCAGGCCCAGATGGCATCCACCCCAGGGTACTGAAGGAGCTGGCAGAGGTCCTTGCAGGACCTTTGGCAGACCTATTTAATGCCTCACTACATTCGGGGTGTGTACCTCAGGACTGGAGGATGGCTCACGTGGTGCCCTCCACAAGAGTGGCCACAAGGATGAACCGGGAAACTACAGACCAGTGAGCCTCACATCCATCGTGGTTAAGTTAATGGAGACTATCCTGAAGGAAAGGCTGGTGGCCCTCCTAGAGGCCAAAGGACTACAGAACAGTAGACAGCATGGCTTCATACGGGGCAGATCCTGCCAAACCAACCTGGTGGAGTTCTATGACTGGGTAACTAGGCAGCTGGACAGGGGCCATGCAGTGGATGTCCTGTATCTGGACTTCAGTAAGGCATTCGACTCGGTGCCGCATGGAAGGTTGGAAAGTAAGTTGGTAGGCACAGGGGCAGGTGCAAAGCTGGTGAGATGGGTAGGGAACTGGCTTCAGGGAAGGCAACAGAGGGGTGGTGGTGGGTGGGGAGCTCTCACACCCAAGGGTAGTGATGAGCGGTGTTCCACAGGGCTCGATGTTGGGACCAGTGTTGTTTGGGATATTCATTGCAGACATATCTTTGGACATCAAGAGCAAGATCAGTCTGTTTGCTGATGATACCAAGGTAGGAGCAGTGGTGGATGACCTAGGGGGATGGCAGGGATTGCAGGATGATCTGGCAAAGCTTGAAACCTGGTCAGACACCTGGCAACTGGGGTTTAATGCCAAAAAGTGCAAGGTGCTGCATTTTGGGATGAAGAACCCAAGGAGGAGTTACCAGCTGGGGGGAGTGCAGCTAGCCCAGACAGAGGAGGAGAAAGATCTAGGAGTGCTCATTACAGGTCAATGAACAACTCGGCACAATGTAGGAAGGCAGCTGCAAAGGCCAACAAAATGCTAGGTTGTATTGCAAGGGGTATATCCTCGAGGAGGGAGGAGGTGATTCTGCCACTGTATAGGTCATTAGTTAGACTGCACCTGGAGTACTGCGTGCAGTACTGGTGCCCATATCTGAAGAGGGACATTAAGTTACTGGAGGGGGTGCAGCGCAGGGCAACAAAGATGATCAAGGGGCTGGGGGACTTATCATATGAGAGGAGGCTGAGGGAGTTGAACATGTACTCACTGAAGGAGAGGAGGGACAGGGGGACATGATTGAAACCTTTAAGTACATGAAAGGAATAAACAAGACGGGTACAGAGGGGCTGTTCAAAGTAAGGGAGGGGAAGGACACCAACGGCCATGATATGAGACTGGAGGGAGGAAGGTTCAGGAGGGAGATGAGGAGACACTTTTTTACAGAGAGGGTGGTGGCTGGGTGGAATGCATTACCTGCAGAAGTGGTATCCAGTAGAACAGTAGACTGCTTCAAAAGGGGATGGGACAGGACAGGACAAGGGGGAGGGTCAATGAAGGGGAAGGGGAAGGGTGGAAGGAAGGAAGGGGCAGCTGCAGAATAAGGGGTGCTAGCTGCACATTCGAGCAGACTTGATAGACCTCTAGGCCTTTATCTGCTGGCAAATTTCATATGTTCATATGTAACACTGTCTCAACAGCTTACTGATTTACTGTAACCTTTTTTCAGAAGTACCAATCCAGAGTCTAGAACCATCTACAAAGCTGAGGAGCTGTCTCCCTTTCAAACACCAGTATTCTAGCAGAGCTACAGTATTGTGGTGGTGCTGGAATAAAGAATATTTATACTTCTTGGGAAATGCCCAGCAGCCCCTTCTGTGTGTCCTTCTCTTTTCAGATATTTTAACTTCTATTCTACCAGGTAGTGTCCCAATGAGAATGAGGTTTCATATTGCAAGGATGACCTGAATTCATACTTGCAGGAGCACAGTTCAACAATTCAGTACGTATAGCTACAGTAAGGTGCAGTTTGGTGTGTAATATACAGATTAAACAAAATAGGCACACATTCAGAATCAAGCCTGTTATTTAAAATGTACAGCGGATTGCTAAAGATTTTTATTGAATTGGGTTTTGGAGCTGTTCAGGGAGCTACAGAAACACCAATATTGTTAAAATGCAAAAATCGAATATAGGCTGTGGCATCAGTGAGTGAGCAGCAAACGAAAAATGGGGGTTACGTTAAATTCATGTCTAAAGTTAAAAGTAAAGTTAAAATTGACATTTAGACCAAAAGATTTCCTTCAAGAATGATCTATAAATAAAAAATATAGAAAAAAAGTATTGCATTTAGGGTTTGCAAGTTATAGCTGTGGCAAAGGGATATGTAAGCAATAATACCTGACAGGGTGAGGAATTCCAGACTGCCCAGGGGTGTAATGAGGCCCAACGCCACAGGTGGAAGGCCTTATAACCCCTGGAAGATCTGGTATTCCCCACTACCGCCCAACCTGGAGGGTATTATTGTGCTTAGAAAATGACCCTGTAAAAAAAAAAAAATCAATGAAAAATTAGTTTATTGTAAATTTTTTCATAAAATAGTTTCTCCACCCGGATTGAACTATGGACTTTTGTCCTGCTAGACTGTGTAATTTGAGTGGATATATGCAGTTACAGCCCCTCTATTAGTCTGTTTTGTTTGTTGATTCAAACACCCCCACCCATCATCAAGTAGCACCTTTGTTTCCCACCTTCTTTCTTTTTTGTTTTATTTTATTTATTTATTTTCTGCTTACTGGCATCTGTTTCTATGGTGATGGGAATAGGAAAAAAGAGAGACAGAGTGTGTATCCAACACGATCAGGAAGGAAAAAGAGAGACTGTGACCGCGGACTACAGAAGAGCTTAGCGAGAGGGTACACTTTTTTTCCTCCGGCCATTTGTTTTTGGAGCTGGGAGCTGTTGTATCAGGAGAAGACATCCTGGTTTCATGGTCACACTCTGCAAAGATGCATCCAGTTGGGAGAATGACCATGATCGGGGAGGCATTTATTTGACATCCAGGTGAGAATTATTGTGAAGAGGCAGTTTGATGCTGTGGAGACTTTTGTGTTGAGAGGGGCTATGAGAAAAGGGTTGGTACCGGTACTGGTACTGGCCACGAAAGGAGTGTGGACTGAAGAGTGGAAGCGCGGAGGGGATTTCTTCACTGTGGTGCCCAGACATGCAGAGTTGCTGCCGGCAGCATGAACTGCAGTATGACCTCCTCGTTCTCATGGGTAGTGATCCAATATTACTACGGCCGGCTTTTCACTGAGAGGGAGCCGGAAGTAACTGAGTCACATTAGTTGAGTGTATTGTGCTTTAAAAGCATTTGCTTTATTTTAAGAACATTTTTTTTTTTTTTTTAACACTGATGGTTTTAATTTGCCTATAGGAGGCTATAGGGGAGGTGACTTTTCCCGATGGGGGGGGCTTGCTTAGGGGTCTTGTTCACTTAGGAGGCAGGGGAAAAATAGCAGCTAATTCAGTTTGAAATGCTTTGTGGCACAGGGTTGGGACCAGGGCTCTATTGTAGAACCTGACTCTACTGTATCTGGGGAGTCCTGCAGAGAGTGGGGCACTTCTCCCATTGGGGGTGTGCTGGCACTGAAGTAGGGAGCCATGGTGCTGCCAGTGTCACTCACTAAGTGACAGAAAAAATGGTACCAATTTCCAGTTGAATAGGGTGGTTTTGCCCAGTGGGCAAGCAGGGTGGGCACAAGGATAGCTTAGGTGGTAATGGGGTCAGGTGACTGCACTTTTTATTTGCTGGGCATCTATTAAAAGTTAATGTACCCCCCTGGCAAGAGTACTAGCCAATCAGAACCCAGCAAATAAAAATCCAATTTTCTAAGTGTTTTTAAAGGTAGAGCAAAGACTTGTTTGAACATAATTGGCAGTTAGTTGTCAGATCATGAATTTATGAGTGGTCAGTGAGCAAATGAGTTGCAACAAATACCGAAACATTAAAGTACAGGTTACTGTTCTAACTCTGGTGACGCATCTAGGTCTAATAAGCCAGCCAGGCTATATAAGGGAAGGCAGGTCTTTGGCATTCTTGATTCTTCCAGCACAGCCAGAGACAAATAATTACTATGACCTTAGGCAAGTTACTTACCTTCTCAGTACTCTAGTCCACCCAGCTGCAGAAATGGGCTGAAGCAGAACCACACGGGGAAATAATAACGTATTCACCCAGTAAAGGTGATTGTATGAGCATTTCTTAACAGCATTTCCAGCATCCCTTATTAAGTGAATTATGTTCATCTGATAGGATAACAATGCACACGTGGCTAGAAATTTAAAAGCAGAGGCATTCTTAGCTCCCAGGGATCCCAGCTTCCTCAGTTTGAGTCTTCCCAAGCAGTGAGTGAGTAAGTAGTTATACGTGTGGACACTCTTGGATTAAGTCTGTAGGATGAAGGTAGTTAGCGACAGTTGCATGCAAATTCTACAGACAAACGAGGAGAGCTGGAGAACAGAGTGATCTTATATGCTTTGATGCTATTCTTGTACATTACTATTGAACCATTCTCTACAGCATGCTGGTATTGGTCATTACCTTGTCTGCATGGGGCCCAAGTGTGCCACTGGTCGAATCTGGTTGTACTAGGAATGCTATAAGGAAATGCTCATACAACCACCTTTTCCAGGTCAGTATATTAACACTGTAAATCACATTTATTTACAGAATTCCTAGTATACCTTACAAAGTGGGTTACCATAAGAAGCAGTAACTCCTGAATGGGTGGGAGCATTGGGAACACCCGGGCTTGATGGGGCATTGCTGTCTGTAAAACCTTTCTACCAAAGGCAGCTTTGTCTGAGTCCCATAGCTTAAGTCTATAGGGTCTTGCGAATGTGTAGTAGAAGAAAGACCACATGGCAGCACATTTCTGATGCAGTGGTCACATTCATTTCTGCTCAACATGTAACCATCATCTTGGATTGTTTTTTATTTCCCCCTATAAAGAACATAAGGAAAGTTTCAGCAGATGGGGACCATGTGGTCCATCTAGTCTTCCCAAGATGGCTAACCCACCATTATATTTTTTTTCCTAAGTTGCCCACATTGCCTGTCCCAAGCGAGTTTGAATTCCCTTACTGTCTTTGATGCCACCACTTCTGGTAGCAGGCTGTTCCATGGCTTTATCACTCTCTTGGTGAAAAAGTACTTTCTAGAGTTGCTTTTAAACTTGCCTCCCACCAGACGCAAGTTGTGCCCTCCTGTATGCACCACCCTGTTTTCCTAGAAGAGGTTTTCCTTATGAGTTGTGTTAATTCTCTTAACATACTAAAATGTTTCTGTCATGTCTCCTCTGTTTCTTCTCTGTTCCAGAGAAAATAAATTCAACTCTTTGAGTCTTGTCTCGTATGACTCATGATGCAGCCCCTGCGATATCTTTGTGGCCCTTCTCTGCACCATCTCTAGACAGTCAATGTTTTTTTTTAGGTGAGGCATCCAGAACTGGACACAGTACTCAAGGTGTAGCCTCACCAAGAATCTATAGAAACTTTTTTCCTCTGCAGGCCAGACCCTGTCCCTGCACTCCGGACCAGCACTCACTTCTCTTTATCCTCCAAAGTAGTTCCCTCCCACCTACAGCGGGGCCAGGGGGGATGCACTCCACCATCTAGTGTCAAGAATTAAAATTCCCAGAGGGCAGGCTGTGGAGTGGGCAAATGAGGGACAGGCAGAGCTTTATCAGCCTGCACATTCCCTATTTTCCATGTCCCATCTCCCCCTGCCATGCACTGGCAGTGGTGCATGCCATATGGAGGCACACACACCATGCCAAACTGGTAGCCCCTCCCTTTGTGTCTTCCCAGCATGCACTACCATCAGGCCTACAACTTGTGGCAGTCAACAACAGGGCTGACAAAGCCTTTCCCTGCGAGCAAAACAGCAGTCCAATGGACGCTTGTTCTCTCTGCCAGCATCCAGCCCCCAGCAACCTGAGTCCACTCCTAGACTTAGGTTGCCAGCATGGCGGGCAGTAGTGCTACTGCTGCCCAACTGGCCCAGCAGCTATCATCCTCACTGAGTGAAATTTAATATCATGAGGGGTCTGAAGGCTTATGCACTTGCAAGCCTCAGTTATAGTCCTCTTCTGCCACCTGGCTATTGTGGCTTTGGAGGTAGCTATTCCTGTCTTATGGCCTCTTGTGATTACAAATTGTCTGTCTGTCTTCCTTACAACTGCTGAACACTGCAAGTAGATTTCAAGCAACCTCTTCATGTCCAGGATACTGAGTAGATTGTTTTGGGACTCTGCTGGTTCTAGAGAGAATGTTGGCAACTTTACAGACTGGATCTCATGAAAGTGTGAAGAATGTTTTGGAGTGAAGGCCAGGACTGTCCTCAGGAAGACACCACCATGGCACATGATAAGGAATACTCCTTTACAGGAGACAGTGTTCAGTTTCCTGACTCATCTGATGGAACCTATCGCCATTAGAAAGATAGTTTTCAGTGTGGTAAATGTGGTATTCACCCTATTCAAAGGCTCAAATGGGTGTGTCGTTAAGGTATTCATGAGTGCTATGTTCAGGTCACATGGGGCTGCAATTCTTTTGACTTTTGGGTGTAGACTGAGGGCCACTTTTAGAACTCTGAGAACACCTGGCTGGGACCCTAGTGCTGCACTGCCTATTTAGCTTCTAGCAGCTACAATTGCTGTGAGATGTAACTTTAGGGATGATACTAACAGTCCTTTGTCCAATCCTTGTTGTAAGAATGACAGGATGTGTCTGACTAAGGAATCTTATGGGGGGGCATGTGATGCTGATTACATCATCTAGAAAATATGGCCCATTGTCATGAGTACACTGACGTCGTGGACCATCATCTGGACTGTGGCATGGTGTCCATCACTCTGCTGTCATGAGTTGCTCTCAACCGTCTTTCCCTTTCAGGAGTCGGGCAATGATCAGTAAATTGAACAGACTGGGGTGGTGTACAGATCCCTGTGTTAGGAGGTCTGGTCTGTGTGGCAGGTGCCATGGTTGTTTCAATGCTATTTCCACTAGTGTGGCAAACCACCCTCTCTTTGGTCCGTATGAGCTAATGAGGACTACAGTGGTTTAAGTCTGCTGTATCTTCTGGGGAATAGTATAACTGAAAAAGTGCACACAGGGACAGCGGTGCTCTCAGTACTAGTGTGTAACAGTGGTAAACAAAAAAAATTGGGCACTCACCACCTCCAGTACTTCAAAAAATGACACCACCAACTTCACTCAAATTCCAAGATGTTTCACTTTATTAATAAAGTGCAGGATAAAAAAGCCAGAAGACTCCAGAAAGCCACCTAACATGTTTTAGATCTGCACCAAGATCCTTTGTCAGAGGCAACATGATTTGATGATATCAGAACCGTATGTGGTTTCAGTTGGTGAACTGCTATTTAAAGCCCTTCCTCATTACATGACTTCCATGTTAAATACAATAAGTGCAACATGACAAGAAAAGCATTTAAAAACGTATTATGAACTTGGTGCCGAAAATATAGGAAGCTGATTGGCTGACAGCTCTTTGAAGCCGTGATGATATCTAGCTACATCATCACGGCTTCAAAAGCCTCAACCACCAGCCTCCTCACTGACAATGCTAACAATACAGCGTCAAGACTGAAGCTTCGCCGTGCTAGCAGCTTCGCCGTTGTCACCTCACTCCCATATATTCTGATTTGTTGACCCTTGCAGCGTTAACAGATACATAAAAATTAACCAGCTTCAAAATCCGCCATTCACAGAGACTAAATGTTAATGCCTCACTCACCTTACAGACTTACTTACGGAACTCACACAGCAACAAAGTCGCCAGTCATTGACAGTCAAAGACCGCCCTGCTACTACTCGTTCACGTCAGTACCACTTGCTGTACTGTAATTACCAACTAATAAAGACGCTACTAAAAAAAACAAACACAAACCGAATTATTCCCTCATGACAACAAATGTGTAGAGAGCACTTGGGGACAGCAAACCGTTCACAGGTCACACTACCACAATACCTTCTCCTCTCCTGCCAGCTCCAACTACAACAGCACCACCTACTGTCTCCTAGAACTATTTTTTTAAGTGTATTCCTACACTGGCATAAAAATCTATTTTTAAAAGGTTTAAACTTTTTTTTTTATATTATATTTCCAAAACCTTTACTCAAGTGCATAATAGCAATAAGACACTCCAGGGTGTAGTACATCATGAGATATCGTCACTTCTCGGCTGGTTGGACGCACTCGGCCTGCAGCCTCATGTCCAACCACCCGGGGCGTGACGATATCTCATGATATAACACACCCTGTCATGCCTTATTGCTTAATTATACAACATATCTACAAATATAAAAAAACAAACTTTTTGAAACTATATTTAAATAAATGTAACGACTATAATTTACATCTTTATAATCACAATAAGTTTCACCCTTGCTAAAATAAATATTAGATTGCATGGTTCAAACTTTGATTTAGCATTCCTTAAATAGCTTACTTATTTGTCATGTTAATTAAAAATTATTTCTGCTAAAAAACAGAATTGCAAAACCAGCAGCAGTGAAGCATCCCATGTAGAAGCAACCCCTCAGGTGTGTGTTTCACTGAACCCAGTTCTTATCTCATGGTCCTTTCACAACTCTGGGGAGAAAAGAACAGGTAGAAAATAGTTAGCACTTCAAGGAGTCATAAGACTATCAGAAATTGTTAATCTCATGTCTTGAAAAACAGTGCTAACTTGAATGCTGTGTTACACCCTGGAAATAGTGTGGTCTTCAAGTCATAGAACCAAAATGCTTCTCATTTGAGGATTGCATTTCCATGGTCCCCACTCCAGGGATTCAGTGTACTTGTGAATGTGAATTTCCTCCATTTGTGGTGGAATTATAGTAGCCTGACTGCAATGGGTTGGTCTGAAGTTGGAGGGGGTTGGCAACCATGTGTTATTTTGTCCATTTTCAGTGTTTCTGAAGCCAGAGCTGCCCCTCTGCCCCCCAGAAGCCTTTTACTCATTTTAGCCTTAGAATGATTCTGTGGTCATCATGGCAGCCCATGTCTGGTTCAAAGCACCACACCACATGAGTTCCCTTCATCCAGACAAGTAGTCCAGTGGAGTGAATGCCCTCTTTACCTGTGCCTCAGAATCTGTTGGATAGACAGAATAAATTGAGTTTGTAATTGTAGGTTTTGTGTTGGTGCTTTTTGTCTCAGTGAAAACTGTTGGAATGAAACTGATTCTGAAACAACAGCAGGTATGATGTCTGACCTGACTTGTCCTTAAGCAAATTCTTACCATCCACATTCATTTAAAAAAAGTCCCCTGACCCTCTCCAAACAGTTTGTTTCCCTTAAATGATAATTTGTTGAGTAGCATTTTTGACTCTGAATCCACTGTCTATAGCTTTAGCTACAGTATAGTGGCCTTCTGACTCTATTTACTATTGTAGTAAGTAAGTAGAAAGTAATCTTTATTTATATAGCGCTCTTCAACGGATATCAGAGTGCTTCACAATAAAACCATAACTACAATAAAATTCCAGAATACAATAGATACAAACTGTAAAACACAGAATAATAGATCAATATAACACCAAATGCCTGCAGGAATAAATAAGTGGTGGCTGTTCTACAGTTCTGTTTCAGTATATAAAGAATCTGTCAAGCATCTAGCTGCTTGGGAGGCATAGTCTGCCAGGTTAGAGTTTGGATGTTTTGGAGGTAAGCACCTTCCACCAGAGCGGTTTTCTACTCAGTTCCACAATCTGTGGATCTACGTGTGGAGTCATGCCCCATATCATGTCCTTGTAGGTTGTCCTTATAGTCATGTATTAGGTAGAAACTCTACAATTTTTGCTTGTTGGGTATTCTGGTTGGATTTGCCATTTCCCACTGTTTCATAGTAATTCCAGGGTGACTGCCATTCCATGGTCTCCTTTGAAATCTGGAGGTAAATCTTTTCAGACCCAGGCCAGGGCTCCAACCTCCAATTCTAATGCCCTCCCCTCAATCAACATTCAGACACCAAGGCTAGGAACTGGCACTGGCTCTGTTGCTGATAGTGGATCTCAGGCAATTCCACCATCAGTCTTTCTTCAGCCTGTCAACGGTTTTGTTGTCAACCCCTAATAAGTGCATAATTGACATGCATGCCATGTAACAGACCATGTTGGCTCTGTTCATGCAATTCCTGCTTAATGCCCTCCATTCAGCACCAGTGGCATTGTCATTGCTTCAGGTCAGTCCATCGACATCATCAGTGCTAGCTTTGGGCACTGCTGGTTCAACTCTCGCCCTCAACCCAATCTCTTCTCCGATGCCATTATCATTCCTATGAGGAGGAGGATTATGAGAAGAAGAGAGGGATCTGCCCTGCCTGAAGGCACTGTCTCCAGCTCTACCCTCTCATCCTGTAGTGAGTATAGTGTAGTGTATACCCTATGTTCC
Source organism: Neoceratodus forsteri (assembly GCA_016271365.2). NCBI lineage: Eukaryota > Metazoa > Chordata > Ceratodontiformes > Ceratodontidae > Neoceratodus > Neoceratodus forsteri. The sequence continues at coordinate 1,149,702,964 of CM057455.1, read as the reverse complement.
CCATCTGAGGATGCATTATTTCAGGCACTCTTCAAACTGATGCAGGACTCACTTGGCTTTATGGTTTAGGAGGAGTACTCCTCCATGTAGAACCTGTGTGAGTTCCTGCAGGTCTCCTCACCTCCAACAGTGATTATCCCTCCAGTACACCCTGTTCTAAAGGATGTGACTATGGCTGCGTAGCATAGACTTAATGCCCTTCCTGCTGTGCCCCACAAGGTGAACAAGCAGTATCTAGCTCTGACCACTAAAACCTTTTACTCGTTTTAGCCTTAGATTGATTCTGTGGTCACCATGGCAGCCCATGTCTGGTTCAAAGCACCACACCACATGAGTTCCCTTCATCCAGACAAGTAGTCCAGGGAGCAGGAGGACATAAGCATCAGTGTCTCTTGGCCATAGGATTGTTAATTATCAGTCTTACATGACCAAATATCAGAACAACCTGTGGAAATTGATCTCAGCCACAGCAGACAAGCTGCCTGATGGACCCACTGTATTTGAAGTCCAGCAGACTGTCACCCATGGCCTGGATGCTGGGATGCATTTTTTTTTGTTCAATCAGACTATGAAGCCTCTAATGCTTCTGCCCATGATGCTGCCTCTGGCACTACTCCTGACTTAGACTGACTATCTTTGCTACTGTTGCTCAACAGTCAGGGCTTAATGCCCCTTCCTGTGGCCAGAAACTATTTGGCCATGATGTGAAGATGACCATAAGGGATCTGCAATTCTCTAAAATGACTCTGCATGCCATGAAAGCTCTCATCCCTCAGTAGCGTGATTATGGTTGGGGTTCCTTTTGTAGGCCCTACTCTGGTCCTGCCCTTAGCTACTCCCATACCCTGGGGCATGGGTCCCAGCATATCCTATCCCTCCTCCCTTGCCCCATCATGCCCATGCCATGTCCCCCAAGGGTGTGGGCATCAGTGGTTTCACTACCCCCCTCCTGGAGCCTTCTGACTCCCTTTCACCTGCCCATATCCCTTCAAAAGACCCAGGGATCCTTGTGAGTGGCTGGATCTCCCTCTTTCTACCAAAGCAGAGAGAGAGAGAGAGAGAGAGATCACCAAGAACATATAGGTTCTGGACATTATTCAATGGGGCATACCCTTGAGTTACTGTCTACCCCTCCATTGCATCCTCCCCCTCCTTATCATTATCCTTCAGGTCACCTAGCCCTCTCCATTATTGTACAAGTGGACTATAGAACCAGTGCCTCCAGTAAAACTAAACCAAGGTTATTGTCCCCAGTATTTTCTGGTTCTGAAATGAATAGAGAATCTATGAACATACGAAAATGTGGCAGCAGAAACAGACCACAATGGTCTATCTAGTCTGCTCAAGTGCGCAGCCCAGTCTATTTTACTGGAGCTGCCCCCTTCCCCCACCTCCCCTCATTATCCTCCCCCTCTCTTCCTTCCCCCTTACCCATCCTCTCTCCTGTTGCAACCTTCTTTTTTTCCCTGTCCCACCTCTTTTAAAAACTTCATACTGCGTTCAAAGATATCACCTCCTCTGGTAGCTCATTCCACTTGGACACCACCCTCTCTGTGAAAAAGTGCCTCCTCATTTCCATTTTAAATCTACCACCAACAAGTTTCAGACTGTGCCCCCTTGTATTCCCCTCCCTTTTTAAGTTTAAGATGCTCTCCACTCCAACCTTGTTTATACCTTTAAGATACTTGAAGGTTTCTGTCATATCCCTCCTCTCCCTCCTATCTTCTAAAGAGTACATATTGAGCTCCTTCAGCCTCTCCTCATATGGTTTGTCCCCCATGCCCTGGATCATTTTTGTTGCCCTTTGCTGGGCCCCCTCCAGCAGCTGGATGTCCATCTTCAAATAAGAGCACCAGTACTGTGCGTGCTGGCATCCTTATTTGAAGATGGACATCCAGTACTCCAGGTGCGGTTTCACCAGTGACCTGTACAAGGGCAGAATGATGACTTTCTCCCTCCCGGAGGTGACTCCTCTGGCTATGCATCCCAAATGTTTGGCTAAAGCTTTCCAGTACTGTGCCAAGTGTTTCATATCACTTCGGACTATCACCCCCAAATCTTCTTCCTCCTTCATGCCAGACACCTGCTCCCCCTTCAGATAGTAGCTGGCCCTCAGGTTCCTTGCCCCCAGGTGCATGACCTTGCATTTCTTGGCATTGAACTCCAACTGCCAGATGCCAGACCATCTCTCTAGCCTGACCAGATCCTTCCTGAGCTCCTGTCTCCCTCTTCTGTGTCCACCCTCCCACAGAGCTTAGTATCAGCTGCAGACAGGAAGATTTTGCTACTGACCTCTTCCTCTATGTCTCCAATAAAGATGTTGAATAGCACTGGTCCAAGTACCAAGCCCTGTGGGACCCCACTAGTTACAGGCCTAGGCTTGTATAAATCCTCTCTACCATCACCATCTGGTTTCTATCTTGCAACCAGCTTCTTACCCAGCCCCACAGTCTGTGCCTGACTCCCAGGTTACCCAGCTTGCTGAGCAGCCTTTCACGCAGCATGGAGTCAAAGGCTTTACTGAAGATCAGGTAAAGGACATCCACCGCCTGATCTTTGTCCACTGACTTAGTGACCCAGTCGAAGAAGTCTACCATGTTCATTTGACAGGATCTCCCTGAGACAAACCCATGCTGCTTGTTGTCTTGGAGACTGTTAACCTCCAGAAAGTTCACCAGCCTTTCTTTTAGAATGGTCTCCATTAACTTGCCTACAATGGAGGTTAGGCTGACAGGCCTGTAATTCCCAGGCTCATCTCTGGGCCCACTCTTGTGCAGTGGCACAACATGTCCTGTTCTCCAGTCCTGAGGCACACACCCCATCACCAGCGAGGTGTTAAACAGATCCGCAAGGGGGGTTGCCAGTATCTCCAACACTTCCATTAGGACCCTCGGGTGTACGCCATCTGGGCCAGGTGCCTTGTCCACCCTAAGGGTCCTGAGTCCTTCTAAGACCCTGTCATCATTAATTACCTTATCTGTCTCATCTCCCTCCCATATTTACCCCAGTATTTCCCTGTGGCATTGGTCCATCCTTTTACACCCTGTCCTGGACCCCAGCAGCTTGAATTTGTACATAGAATGCAAAATGTTTCGTATGGTATATCTTCAGTCCCTGCTCCCTCTTTTCCTACAAGGGAATTAGATGTGTGCCCAGGATATGAAAGATGTTTACCTCCATATCAAGGTTCTTCACTGTCACAAACAGTTCCTCTGCATTATGCTAGAGGGCTCTAATTACCAGTTTCATGTTTTGTCATTTGGCTTGTCTTCTGCACTGAATGTTTTCATGAAATGCCTGGCAGTAGTGGCTGCAGCACTTTGGAGGTAAGGCCTGCACATATTCCCGTCTCTGAACAACTGACTCTTGAAAACTCCATCCTGGGACGCAGTCCTGAACACAATATTTTAGACCCGTCATCTGTTCAATCAGCTGGGCATTCTTGTCAGTTAACCAAAACTGCTTCTGATCCTGTCAGCACCTTCAGTATATTGGTGCTGTCCTAGACATGTTTGCTGACTGTGACTTCCTTTCAGAAGACCATCCACTGCTCTGCTTGCCCAAGTACATCTGGTGTCCTTCAATGATTATGTCTCGGCAAGATGTCTTCTCAAACTGTAAGGCTTGATGATTGCCGTCATCATTATTGTCCCTCTGGCACACCTGCACATGAGGATTCCTCAGTGGTTCCTCTGTGTCCAGTGGGCTCAACATTTTGACGACCTAGAGTGTCTCATTCTGGTGACATCTCCTCTTCATCATACCCTCTTATGGTGGATGGACTAGGACCTTGACAAAGGGTTATATTTTCTCTATTCTGTGCCCCTCATGGTTCTGGTGATGTATGCCTCTAGTTCCAGTTGAGATGCAGGACCTTCCAGACACAAGGTCTTTGATTGTCTCTAGATCACTCTCCTCACAGTAACACTTTGGAGACAAGGGATGATCTTCCAGGAATCAATCTTCACCACTAACTCCCATTTATGGAGCTGGGGCTGGAGACACTAGGACCCGGAAGTAGCAAATTATTTTGGCAGGAGGGAGCCAACGTCTGGTACTAACGGCACCTGCGCACCCCACGTGGTGCTGAGCACCACTGAATAACCATTGCCAGCCCCTTCACACACCTCAGTTCTCTCCTTCCTACCATCAGGTGCACACTATAAGAATAACAGCAGCTCATCTGGTTGAGGCCACCGAATTTCTGATTGGGTACCACTAAGTTTTCATTCACCGTGCCCACTCTGTTTTTTTTTGGTTACTGTGATGCCAAAACCAGAGAAAGAGAAGGAGGCCAAAAGTCCAAGAAAGTCTGGAAGCCTCCATCATGAATTGTTGACTTGCCCTGCTATTAGTAAAAATTCCAAAATGTCAAGTCCCTACAATACAAAGGGCTCTGTCCACAGAAAACCTGGCTTTTGATCAAGGTGAAAAAATTGTTAACTCTAAAAGCAATAAAGCATGTCCCGAAGCACCAACTGGGAAATTCCTGGTTACTTCTCAAGGTATTTCCCAATTAAAAAGAAAAATGCAAAGTGTGGCCAGTTTTGAATTTCTGAATTCTAAACAGATACACTGAAAAACAAACATCCAAGATAGTTACTTTAAAGATATCTATTCCATCTTCACAAATAGGGATTGGTTATATTCAGTGGACTTAAAAGATGCATACTTCCATATCCCATTAAGGCTGAGTTACAGAATGCTTTTAAGGTTCAAGGTGGGGGTTAGTTCTACCAATTCAGAGTAAGGCTTTTTGGTCACAGTTCATCCCCAAGAGTATTCACAGCATGCCTTTTTGTAGTAGCACCAGCACTAAGGAGGGAACCAGTGACAGTCTTCCAATATCTAGATGACTGGTTAATTTGTGGTATAACATTCCAGGATGCTCAGGTGTCTTGACAAAAAAAAAACATGAGCCTTCTTCATTCCCTAGGGTTCCTTATCTTTAGGGTCCCCATACCTTTAAGCTGTCTATCACATGCATCCTGAAGGTCATATGTACCTGCCACAGGTGATTCTCCTACTGGCCTCCCTGCCCTGCTCTCCATTTACTTAGCACTTACTTACAACTCCAGCACTTCTCTGCACATCTCCCTCTGTATACTATTCTTACCCCCTGGCCTTACTATGCTCATGTCATCTCTCCCTCTAGTGTTGACATCCTCCTCCTGAACTCCCTTCCCCCCATCCTTCCCTGCAAAGGGTCAACCCTCCTGGTTGGTCCGTTCATGCCTTCTTGTTCTATTGTTAATATAATCTTCTTACCACACCCTGTTACTTCTACTGCTTTGTTTAGTATCCACCACAGACATTGGTGTGCCCTTAATTTAATTTGTTAACAATCTGCACACACTGTATTATCCAATGTTGTTGTTGCTATTTTTTTACTGTATGTACCAGCCTGCACTAAGTGTCCAATTGTATTATGCCTTGCTCTGTTCCATTCTGCCAGGACCATCTCAAAAATGAGCTTGCTCAATGATGAATCTGCCTGGTTAAATAAAGTTTTGATTGATTGATTGATTGAAACTGAGAGAAATCAGCACTGGAACCCAGTTGGTGTCTAGAATTCATAGGTGCAGAACCGGGCACTGTGAAAGGTAAGACCTTCCTGCCCCTTCACAGAGCATCAGACCTAGTGAATTATTTGCTGTAGAGAATGTCAGTCAGGAAACCTCTGTGTCTCCATTTGAGACAGAATCTCCTGTGTTTGTCCCAAGAAATGGTATTTCATCCAAACCTCTCAAAGCCCATCACCTGAAAGTATGGTTCCCAAAGAGCTAGAGTTTGCTGTCTTTAATTATGAAAAGTCTTTCATTGTTGCTACTACTTCAGCTAGAAGGGTGAGTGAGCTTCAGGCTGTTTCCATTCTACCAGACTTCTTAACTTTCCACAAGGAAAAGGTGCTTTAGGACCCTTTTGAAATTCCTCCCCAAAGTGGTGACTAAATTGCATATAACATAGACTGTTTATCTGCCTTTATTCTTTCCAAGGCCCCATGTGAATTTAGGAGAATCACAACTCCACAAATTGGATATAAGAAGGGTTCTCAGTTACTGCATTAATAGAACAGAGGCCATTAGGAGTAACAGTAAGTAATCAGTTCTTCTCACATCTGGTGATGTGGTTAGGGGTTCCCCCAGCAGCTAAAAAGACTATTTCTCACTGGCTGATTTCTTATATTTCTTACTGTTGCAGTGAAGGTAGCAAAGAGCCATCCACAGTGATTAGGGTTTATGTTACTAGGAGTACAGCTACTTTCATAGCAGCTGCCAAGGACACCACATGGCTGGATGTCTGTAAGACTGCAACCTGATCCTTGATTCACACCTTCATATTTCATTATTGCATTTGATTTGCACTCTAGACGGGATGCTAGGTTTGGGGCAGCTGTGCTTCAGAACCTATTCCCTTAGTAAATGGACACTGCCTACAGAGTGGAGGCTATGTTTTCGAAACTGGTAGCTGATATCAATGATCTTAAAGTCTCCACACAACAGAACACGGCGATGCTTAAACCTTTTGACCAGAGAATCACTATTACTGAGACTACATCTACCCAAAACTCAGCCTCCATTCATGATCTTCAGGTCATGATACAAAATCAAGATCGCACTATAAAGTCCCTGCAATCCAAAATTGATGACATCGAGAAACACAATCGCAGGAACAACTTGCAATTTTTTGGATTCCCCGAAGGATCCAAGTTGGGGGACACAACAGCGCTCCTAATGCATGTTTTCCCTGCAATGTTAAAGCTATCCCCAGATCAACATCTGATCATTGAGTGCTCTCACCATACTTTAGGTCCCAGGCCAAATCAAGACCAGTGGCCTAGACCTATTATAGTTAGATTTTTGAACTACACGCACACAGAGCTAATTTTGAATCGTACTAAAGAAATCGGTACACTGACATAGCAGGAGTATAAGATATCCATTTATAGAGATTTCTCAAAAGAATTGTCTATAAAACGAAAAGCATATAACTCACTGAAACCAGTATTACACCAGAGAGGCATTAAATTTGCCCTATGCTACCCCTCCACAATGTGCCTTTTTCTGGGATCATCCTTTAAAGATTTCAGCACGCCTGAAGCTCTAGTTAATTTTTTGGACATTACACCAAGTAATCCTACCTTACCAAGTTCCATCGTCACTGATAACTGCCCAATAATTTGGACTCCATTCATACGGAAGAAACTGTTGCACAGACCAATGAAGAATGCTCTACAGATTTTAAGGTCCCGAATACTGCTGATGTTGATGTTCCCCCACCTAGGCAATCAAGTCAATTGCAAGAAAAGCTCTTATCTGGTCCTTGTATATTTAATCCTTCTTGTTGTTCTACTGAAATTTTTCCAGGTCCCTCCCAGATTTTGACCTCCTACTCGCAAGTGAACTCCTCTATTCCACTGGGTAATAAATATGCCCTTTTAGCTGATGATATACACTCCTCACAAGAAGATTTAACTCAACAAAGTACAGTCAATCAGCCCACTAATTTGTGTGCTGTATCTCAGGGCAACATCTCAGTTAATTCCTCATGGTCAGAAGTGGTTGCAAGCACTCCCCTTAAGTCACTAGAGCCTCCAAAAAAGAAACGCAGGGCCAAAACAAAGAGCAAAAGCCCCAATGTGGCAAATAGTGTACACAAAGCGATGGTGACCTGATTTCATGTATATAACCTAGCAACATTTACCTCTCCTGGCAAGATAAGTTCTGGGCACTATGATGTGGAGAACCAGTATTTTTTTTTGCTGGTACCCTGCTGAGCATTGTACAGTCTTCATAACCCTGATACTATCGCTCCCAACAGGTTACAAAACCGAAAGGCTGTACATTGCGGTCAGCTCCAATTAGTACCATATGCTGCAATATACATTCTGTGGCTCATACAGTCAATTAAGCATTAATGCCCAACAGGGTGTGTGTCGTGCTGGGATAACATCACGCCTCAGGTGGCTGGGCACAAGGCCACAGGCCAAGTGCGTCCAACGACTGAGGCGTGACGTTATCCCAAATGACACACACCCTGGAGGGCGTTATTGCTATTATACAATGGCTCGTTGTTATACAGAATAAAAAAAATCATTTTAAAGATGTTGCTGTGTGGAAAAATATTTTTGTTTTTTAAGAGCAGATGAAACAATCAAGCAAATGGTCAATGCGCTCAAGATCATCTACATTGGTTCACAGTAAGGCTGAGACTAGACCCGTGATGCTGTCCTGGGATAACATCATGGGTCCAGCCCAAGACTGACCAATCAGAGTCCAGGATTTTTCTTGCCATTGTACAGTATAATAGAACTTTATCTTACTATGTTTCTAAACAAGTTCTATATATGGTGAGATGATACTGCACTTGGCCTGATGGATGCTATGGTAATCTACTCCCCCCTCCCTTTTTATCTGCACCTAGTAATCATTAAGTAAACAGCTCCAGGATGTAATGATACTCCTTCACATTTCATACTTATCTTATTTTCTTGCCCTTCTGCAATATCCCAGCAATATGAAACTCTCACAATATATCATGTTTCAGACTGAATGTTAATATGACCCAATTTGGAATCTCCCTGATTGTGAACACCCCCACACCTATCTATTCTACTTCCTATTATCAATACAAAAATAAAAAAGGAGCCAAATTCATATATATGACAGCTGTTGGCTATTTTCAGTATACTGTTACAATGGACATCTAATCACTAGTCTCCATATGTACCCTATATACTCAAAGCCTATAATGCAAAACGAGATTTCCTGTCATGCTTTTCTCTGATTAGGGGCTCACTGGGCCTATTATTTAAACATAGTCACTCCATCTATCATTTATTTAGGCAATTTTCGAGTAGGGGAAATTAGCCTTTCTCAAAGATTCCCCATTGTCTACCAGTCATTACTGAAGTCGACGACCCTCCTTAATTCACTCGCTTATATCTGGCTTATAGCGTGGGGCATTACAATACATTATTTATCAATATTCTATTTACGAGTATCCACCCTGAAGGTTTTTAACTACTTATTAATGCTGTGACATTCTGTTTAGGATTCTCATGCAGAGTCCGGTTAAGTGTAGTAACTACTCCCCCTTTTTATATACATAATTATAACTAATTAAGTACCGGGCTCTCCCAATATCTGCTCCCTCAGGCAATACTGGTCCTCCACATAATCGTTACAGACATTTCGCTGTAATAAGTTGACACTCTTATTAACATCAGTACTATTAGTTTAATAGTACAATCTGGTGATTCCCTTCACCTTTATCATATAAGCTTTTAGTATTAAGCAGAGGTTCCTTTTTTTTTGGCTTCCTTGCTACGTTTGATATGGCTGAATTCCTGTCAAGCTTCAGTAGCATAACTGTTACATTTGTACTAAATTTATTGGCTCAGACCTCAGACTTGACCAACACTCCTTTTAGTTGGTCCTTCTAGGTCGTTCCTATTGTTCGAACACCCCGTGTATGCGGTGAGAGAGTCTCTTAGCACTGTTTGCCGACTCTTATCTCCCCTCATTCCTTAGAAATTTCTTGTTACTGCCAGTTGGTTAGATACTGTGTTAAGAATTAATGTCCCTTTTCTCCTTAAAGGTCTCACTGTGTTACTTAATATATTAATGATACTGTTGTTAGTAATGACTTATCTCACCTTTCCTCTCTATTCTTATCTCAGGAAGATGTCTGTGCCCCCTATGCTTTATACATTTTACTTTTTTTGGTTTATGTGTGACTGCCACCTCCCACTTATACATATTCTCTCAGCTTTTACTCTGACTGTCCTCTGCTTCAATTACCTGCCCCTTCACATTCCTGTGACCAGTTCTTCTCCTTAATATTGATATTATGACTGACATACTTTTATACACATGGAATGTGAAGGGACTTAATTCTCCTTGTAAGCAAAAGCAAATCCTTTCACATCTCCAAAAATATAAAACACAAATTGCTTTCCTTCAAGAAGCAAAATTATTAGCAGAGGATGTTCACAGGCTTAAGAAATACTGGGTCGGTCAAATCTATGAGTCATCCTATACTTCAAAAAAAAGAGGAGTTGCCATTCTTATATATAAGAGTCTCAAATGGTCCCTTATAGACTCTCTCTCCAACAATGAAGGCAGATGGGTAATGGTTAAATTAAATACCAATTCTGGTCCTCTCCTGCTTGTTAATGTCTATGCCCCTAATTCTGACTCCCAAGAGGTTTTTAACAAATTAGCTCAACAAATTTTATCCTTTAATATGGATAATACACCAGTTATTCTCGGAAGGGATCTTAACTTAGCCTTAGAATCCAGCATTGATAGGAGCAACCCCACTCTAAATGCCCATCCCAGAAGTATTAAAGCCCTTTCACTACTCATGCAGGACATTGGATTAGCTGATGTATGGCACCTCCTCCATCCCAGGGATCAAGATTTTAACTTTAATTCCCCACTACATAAAACATACAGTAGAACTGATTACTGGTTAGTCTCTCCTGATATATTGGAAAAAACTACTGACTCATCCATTTCTCATATTATAATTTCGGACCACTCTCCTGTTAAATTGCAACTTCTGTGGGGGCCCATCAGTACCCAAATCCACTTTCTGGTGACTAGATCCTCTCCTTCTCAAGGATCCTGATTTTTTACCTATGATTAAAGCACAAATTCAGGACTTTCTCTTTCACAATACACCCACTGAATCCTGTATGTCCACTGTATGGGAAACCCTTAAAGCTACAATCCGAGGGAAAATTATCAGCTATGCTGCACTTAGAAAAAGGGTACGAGAGCAACAATTGGCTAATATGGAAAAAAACTCTCAAGGCTAAAGAGAAACTATACTTCTCATCTAACAAACATTGTCCTGATTCTCAACTACATCTCAAAATTCTTCAACTTAGAGTCAAAATAAACAAATTCATCTCCCATAAAACTGAATTGGCCCTTTTTAAACTTAAGCATAAGTTTTGGGAACATGGAGGTAAAAATGGTAAACTCCTCTCCTACCAGCTCAAAACACAACAAATGGAATGACATATTTTAAGTCTTAAAGATGAGCAAAGTACAATTCACTCTGACAGTCCATCCATAAGCCTTATTATGAGAACCCTTTACCAAAAATGATATTCTAATACAAACCCTCCATCTGCCACACAAATACAACAATTCCTTAAAGCTTTACATCTCCCTCATCTCTCTTTTCATGAAGCAAATCTTTTAGACGAACCCTTCTCATTTCAAGAAATTCAGAAAGCTCTGTCCTCCCTGAAATCTGGCAAATCTCTGGGAAGTGATGGATTCCCTGCTGATTTCTACAAAATGCTTTCCAACACTTTATGCCCCCTTCTTTGTAATGTTTATCAAGAAGCTTCCCCCATCTTGTACTGAAGCATTTATAATCCTAATCCCTAAGAAAGATAAAGACCCCACACATCCCACTAGTTACAGGCCAATTTCTTTGTTAAACATGGATGGGAAGATGTTTGCTAAACTACTAACTTCCCGACTTGAACACTTAATCCCCAAACTGACTCACTGCTAGCAAGCCGGTTTCATTAAACATGGATCTGGATCTGATCACTTACGTTCCCTATTCAACCTTATTTACAAAGCCAAATCCCTCAAATCACCTGCAGTAGCCATTGCAATTGATTTCGAGAAGGCTTTCAACTACTTAAACTAGGACTACCTTTTATCAAGTTTTATCACATTTCGGCCTTCTTCATACCTTCTGCTCCTGGATCAAACTATTATATAACTCCCCTGTTGCTGAGGTACTTACTAACTGCACCCTTTCTTTCCACTTTCAATTGGCAAAAGGAACTAGGCAAGGTTGTCCCTTATCACCTTCCTTGTTTATTTTAGCCATGGAACCCTTGCCTGCTTGTTTACGCCAATCTGCTGGCATTAGCGGCATCCCTGTGGGAAATTAAATATATGTCTCTCTCTCTTATGCCGATGACCTCCTAATCCTACTTGAAAACCTGAATGAAGTTGGACCCCTGATGGTTGATCTGCTTAACAAATTTATAAACATTTCTGGCCTTGCTTTAAATTATGGTAAGTCAGAAATTCTACCTCTTAATGACCATTGTAAAGTTTTTATGAGCCTACCTCGTAGATTTCACTGGTCACCACAGGGTATATTGTATCTAAGAATCAAAATATCTAGTAACCTAAAGAAAATATGGGATATTAACCTTTATCCCTTATTAGATAACATCAGAACAATTCTGGACAGATGGAGGCTTCTTAATCTCTCCCTCATGGGGAAAATCACAGCCATTAAGATGTCCATATCCCCAAAAATGTTTTATCTCTTGGCCAATATCCCCTTAATTTTACCATCTTTCTTTCTTACTAAAATTGATAAATTAGTAAACAGTTTTATATGGGATGGAAAACTCCCAAGATTTAATCACAACAAACTTCAATCACATTGGAAAAGAGGTAGATTTGGACTTCCTTGGTTCAAAGGCTATCTTTGGGCTTTTCGGGCAGCACAAACCATTAAGTGGTTTCAGAAACCTTCCTCCTATTCTCCACTTTGGATTTCAATGGAATCCACTCTGTGCCCTAAGGAGTTCTTACTTCTTTTATCTATAATCCCCTCTCCTCTAAACTAAAATCTCACCCAACTATATCAACCTCTGTTTTCTATTGGAAATTAATCCACAAATTTCTGAAATCTAATCCAAAACCCTAGTTATATGCCCCCTTATGGGGCAACCCACTGCTTACCCTAGAAAACCACCCCATCTTTGTCATACATGGAAGAATAAAGGCATGTATTTTCTTGGAGATATCTTATATCAAAACTCGCTCACTCTCAGAATGTTCTCAGACTTGCAGGTTACATGGCAACTCCCTAAACAGGACTTTTGGACGTTTTTACAAATTCGATCAGCTTATAACTCTATCTCTAATTATGTGTTTAAGCATACTCTTTTAGACCCATACGTTTCGCATTGGACTAATTTATTTGCAAAACTAAGTAGCTCCACTTACAAAGACATTATCGACAATCTTCCTGATCAGTCCATACCAGTTAAATATAAATGGAGCACTATCCTTAACTATATCTCAGATGCACAGTGGAGTAAATGCTGGCTTCTTGCACATAACACATTTATAGATGCTTGCAGCTCTTTAATACAAATTAAGATCCTACATCTTTGGTACAGGATCCCCTCCATTCTTCAACAAATGGCCTTCTAAATAATAACTGCCGGTGATGTAACCAGGTCAATGGGGACTTACTTCATGTCCTGTGGTCATGTGCTCCCATTAATAAGCTATGGTGTAAAATCTATCTACTTGCTTCCAGAGTCACAGGACAAAAACTGCCCTTCGATCCCAAACTATTCCCTCTAGGCATCTTTATTTTGAACAACCTTTTCCTCTCACATGCACATTTTAAACTTACTTTTTCTTTTGGTTAAACGTCTAATTCTTATGAAATGGAAATCTACTCTTATTCCCTCCCTTTCCAATATTCTTTACAGCCTTTTTCAGTATGCCTCACTAGACCGTTTATCTCTTGTTATTCATGACCAACTCATTGTATATGACCGGTGTTGGCAGGATTACTTTAAATATATTGAATCTTCTAGTTCTCACTTGACCCTAATCTTTAAAGTTTATCTAGTCTTCTCTTTTATTTTGCTTCTAGATTAGGGATTCTCTGATACTTTTGTGCATAGATATCTCTCCTCTCTCTTTTCTATCCTCTCTCTTCCCTGCTTTTTCCCCTATCTCTCATTGTATATCTTTCTTTATTTCTACTCCTCCTCTACTGTATATTGTTTTTGTATCCCCATAGGTATCACTCTAGGTAACTTATTGAGAGCATTTCTATAGCCTGTTCTAGCATCTATCTTGTACTTGGTTATCCTCTTTGAATCCACAATACTTTAATGACTGTAATCTTTTTATTCACCTTTTATAATATAGCTAATGCTAAATCGTATCATGAATATGTGTTCACAAGGCATCTCCATTGTATTTGTCTTACAAAATGTGCTTTCCTAAGTGATTCCCTTTGTTTTCTATGTGGAGGATATTCTTTCACTGTTTATGTTTGTGTACCTTCTTATGTATCCAATTTCAATAAAATAATAAAGTGAAAATAACTGTAGTAGGGGACCCCAAGAGAAAAATGCAAAGAGAAGTGGATTTCCCATGTCTCCCTGTTAATGTAGTTAATGTGATGGTTTCTGGAAATAGAAAGTGGTATCCAAAGATAGGGAGAATAAACAAGATATCCAGAGTATCAGGAAGAAAGGTGTCAACCAGACAAGTGAGGTTCTTGGGGTCTAGGGGCTTTACTTAAAGCCCCTGAGTGTATGCCCAGTATGCATTATGCAAAGTCCAGCTTTGACAGGAGAAAGAAGGAAGGGGCTCACAAGCTCAGGGGCTGGCAGTGTAGCCTAGAGGTTAGAGTAACAAGCTGTGAATGAGCTTAGTATATCCAGCTGACTGGGTTTGATTCCCACAATGTCCACTTATTTATTTATCTATTAAACATCAGTTTACAACCTTTGAGCCAGAGGTTCATTTACAAAGGTACCTCGTCACAGAGAAGACAATACAGTGATAACAACTTAGTACAGAGAAACAGTGTACAGTTTTTTGGTTTTTTTTTGAGGATACAGGAGGACAAATGAGATCAACAGTTTACCACATACAGGGTTGGTGAAGTTAACATTGTTCAGGGAAATAACTAGAACATCAAAAAAACATAGGATATCAATACACTGTGTTTTAGCGGAGTCTACAGGGAGGTAACAGGAACCTAGGGTAGAGAAGGTAGAGGATTTGAGCAGCCAACAGGGGGCTCTGTCAGAGAGTGAGTAAGACAGCTTAGAAACAGCAACAGCTGTGAGTGGTGAAAAGGTGGTTCCAGAGGGTAGTTTTAAAGCAAGCGATTGTGGGGATGTCTGAGATACTGGCAGGGAGGGAATTGTACCAAGAAGGGGCACGGTAGTGGAAAGCCCGTTGTTCATGAGAGGTCCTTGCCCTAGGTACCTTCAACTTGGTTTTACAGGAGGACCGTGTTGAGGCTAGTGAGTTAACACGGTGGATAACGGCAGTCAAACCAGAAGAAGAGAGCCCAAGGAAAGTTTTTTTTTGTAAGGATGCAGGTTTGATACCTAAGACATTCGTCAAGATTGAGCAGATTAGCCTGGGAGTAAAGATGGCAGGAATGTGTAAGTCTAGGAGCACTTAAGATTAGTTGACAGGCCTTATTTAAGGTGAGGCGGATTTTGTTTAACGAGGTCTGGTCAGCAGCCCCATAGACTGGTAAGTCATAGTCAACAAGTGACAGAATGGAGAACATAACTTCGAGTCAGAGAGCATTGGGGAGAGACAGTGTTTGTGGCGGTAAAGGATTCCCAACCTAATATTGGTGGTGGAGGCTAAGGTGGAGATATGGGAATGGAACATGAGGGCAGGGTCAAAGGTTATCCCAAGGTATTTGTATGTGTAAACTTGTTCTAATGGGAACATAGAGCTGGTGAAGACTTGAAGTTGGAAATTACTAGCTTTGTTTTGGGGGTGGGAGAAGATCATAGATTTGGTCTTTTTAAGATTGATAACCAATCTATGTTCTTTAAACCAGGCTTCCACGTCTTTATAGGATAATTGCAGGGAATCTTGGAGGGTGGTGGGGTTACGGTCAGAAGCGAAGATAACAGCATCATCTGCATAAAGGAGGAGTTTGCCAGTACAGACACCTGGCAGGGTGTTGAGATAAAGGGAAAAGAGCAGGGGCCCAAGAATAGAGCCCTGGGGAACCCCAGATCGGATAGGGCAGAGGTCAGAGAAGGTGCCATTGATTTTCACACGCTGGGACCGGGCAGACAGATAGCTGGAGCACCATGAGACAGGTCCTGCAGCAAAGCCAGCGTGGCTGAGTGCATCCAGCAGGAGAGGATGGGATACAGTGTCAAAGTCTTTTGACAGATCGATGAACACTGCACCAGCAAGAGAGCCCGAGTCCAGGGAGGAATGGAGGAACTTAGAAAACTCGATGAGGGCAGTATTGGTGCTGTGCCCAGCATGGAAGCTGTGTTGTTCAGGGCAAAGGATACTGTATTTGGTAAGAAACTCAGATATTTGGGAGGATACTACTTTCTCTAAGGCTTTTGAGAGTGGTGAGAGGATTGAGATGGGACGATAATTTCCGGAAAGGGCCCTATCTGCACCCTTATGTATGGGAGTGACAGTGACAATTTTCCAGGCTGATGGAAACTGCCCAGACAGAGTGATTTTTGAAGAGGCTAGGATTGAGGCGATGACCTGGTCCAATGCCAGGCTGAGGAGTCTGGGGTCCAAGGAGTCACTGCCAGTGGTGTTGCTTTCTAGGGCCTTGGTCAGATATGGTCTGACTTCACTGACAGTAACCCGCTGAAAATGGAAAGATGCGTGTTAGGTAGCAGGTCAGAAGAGGGGGTCAAAAGTTGCTAAGGAGTACAGAACTAAGGTCAGTAAAGGATTTTATTGAGATGGTTAGCAATGAGATAGGATCAGTAGAGATAATACCCTCAATATTGATTTGGGAAGGCGGAGGAGAGTGTAACACCATTTAGTTATTTTGATGTTATCCCAGAAGGTTCTAGCATTTCCCCAGGATGAGGTGAGTGCCCGATAAATAATCGTGCCTTTGCTTTGTGTGTGGCACAGTGCATTTATTTGCAGCAACATATGCCTGTCTGTTGGCAGGGTGGGCAGATTCATGGCTAGTGCCACAGGTTATCCCTGTGCCTAAGGAGTTGGAGTAGGAAGGGTGACCCAGGAGTATGGCATGCCTTGGAAGGGAGTTTGGTTAAGTGCGAAGATATCAAAGCCTTTAAACATTAAGAGTGAAGAAGGCCAGCCAAATCAAGGTTAGGGAGTCTCAATGGGAGACCAGTCAACGGGCAGAAGCTGCAGGGTCTCAGCCCACCTGGTCGCAAACCGCTGCCGTAAGGTAGCTCAGAAGTGGGTTTGATTAGGAGCGAATCCAACAGAAAAGAATAGGGAGTGATCACTGATTCCATCTGGAAGGACTTGTAGATTGCAAACTTGGTTAGGTCGGGTTGGTGAGGACTACATCCAGAAGAGTGCTCGAGCACTTTGCTAGGTTCACTTTGTTGGTTGGGCAACAAGTTGCATTAGGTCAATACAGCAAAGGAGTCACAGGTGGAGGAGGATGCAGGGCTAAGCCAGTTGATGTTTAGATCACCCATGAGGATATGCCTAGGGAATGTGGTAGAGGTGAGATACTTATTACAGAGACCAGGGCCTGAGTTTGATTTTTGAGAATATAGGCGGAGGTTAGGGGGCAAATTAGAGGGGTCGGGGGTAAGTTTAGGGTATGGGCCTTGGGTCTGTTGTTGGACAGGGGCTGGGAGGGCTACAATCAGGAAGGAGTCTTTGATATAAATAGCATGAGTTTCCACCTCGCCTCCCCACACGGCCCTCTCAAAAAGAGGGAGGTAGCCAGGGTAAGACAAGGAGTCAGGGGTAGAGTCAGATAGCCAGGTTTTGACTAGGGAGATGATGTCAGGTTTGTGGACAGTGACCCAACATTGCAAGAGTCAAATTCTTCAGGAGACTGCAGATATTCATAGAAGCAAAAGTAAGCCCAGGGATTCTAGTCGAGGAGTTATTATGAGGTTGGGCCAGGGTTGGGATGAATGTTCCCTGACAAGAGGAGGAGAAGTACCCAGCCCTGATCAGGGGGTGTGGAAGGCATTTTAAGCGGCGCGAAGATAGTAGTAGGAGGGAGAGCTTAGAGACACAAGGTGGGCAAAGAGGCGCAGGATGGGCAGGTTAGTACAACAAGCGTCTGTGAGGGGCAAAGGGGGAAGGTAGGTGGAGACTGGGGGGAGGTGGATAGGTTTGGGGAGCAAGAGACAGTAGAGAAGGAGGGAGGTGACTCGGGGCCCCAGAGTAGGGGACCTGTGGAGCATGGGACACCTGGGTTAGATGGAGGCCACGTGAGAAGGAGGAGGAGGGAGAGGCATGACAAGAGATGGTGGGTAGTCATCTTAGGATGGGTCTGCAGATAGCAGTAATGAGATGGGTAGAAGAGGGTGAAAGGTCTACTCATAAGCGTAGTTGCCACCTTGGTACAGTGGTAGAGCCCCTGCCTCAAATGCACAGGGCACCAGGTTCAAGGCTTGCCTAGGGTGATAGAAAAGGTCCCAGGACAGTAGCTGCAGCAGCAGGGTGCAGGGTTCAAAGCCTGCAGTAGCACTCAGAAAATATTTTTAGCAGACTATGAGGGTTAGAGGCTTTTAGAGTCTTAAAACCTATCACAAACAATAGTCTGATGTGATAGCTGAACGGTGGAGCCACTGAGTGAAACAGCAAGGGTGCAGGGATCAATGCCTGCAGTGGCACCAAGAGAGAAATGGTGAAATATTTTGGCAGACTAGGTGGGGGTCAGAGACTATGAAAGTCTTAGAAAGTAAGGATAAGATAGCCAGATACAATGGTTAAGTGGTAGAGCTGCTGACTCTGACAGCAAGGGTACTGGATGTGAGAACGGCAGCAAAACAGAGTATAGGTATTTTTGTTTCTAAGAAGGAAGGGTTAAAACCTTGAAATTAGAGGTAGATGTTGGCCTGGTTCGTTGGCTTGGTGGTTGGGCTGCAGACTTTGGAGTAAGGAGTACAAGGTTTGAGGCTTGCAAGGGGCCTAGTGGTGGGCTGAAGGGAAGGAGTGAGGAAAGAAGACAGCTGAAAGGATTAGAAGGGAACTGCAGAGACCTCTAGTGGACAGGGATTGCAATAGTTGCTAGGAGGGATTGGAGAGTGGTTAGTAGTGCCAGAGTGGAAAGTGCAGCGACCCCTAGAGGTTGGAGTGTATAAGCTGCAAATGGGAAAGTGATGGGTAGGTCATGTGATGTGACACGTGACCAACCAGCAGCAATAAATGAAGCGCCACCCCTGGGTGGGCAGGTGGGAAGACCCAAACAACAGGCAGGCTGTAGTGCAGGAGGCTTTACCTCTTAAAGGCTCTAGCAATCCCCCAAGTTCAGGCTCCGCTGCTGGGCAGTGTTGTGCATACTGTGCGACTCTGAGCAAGTCACTTAACCACCCCAGTGCTTCTGGGTCGCCCCTGAAAACAGGCACTTGTGCCTAGTGGGCCTTACCTGCTTACCAAAAGAACAAAATAATATATATATATATATTCTAGTGGGACAGGATTCATTCAGCTCAAGCCTAAATTAAATAGGGCACAAAGCGTAAACAGGAGGTGCAGGGGTTTAAAGGGGCACTGTCAGCTTTTATTACGATTTCCAGCTCAATCACAGTACATGTTGCCTGTCATCTTGTTGCAAACTACTCTGCCCTCAAAATACAAAGATGCCAATATATTGACTAAAAAGTAACTTGTAGGCTTTTTTAAACTAAAAATACATTTTAGTCATCCCAACTTGAATGCCTCCCACAGTGACGCTTCTCGTGCATCCACAAGGTGACATGGTACCAAGCTTCAGGCTACACTCGTTCCAAGGTAGTTTGTAATTTTTAGGCATATCACTAAAATGTATTTATTTATTTGCTTTTGTTTACTGGGTAAGCACACTAGACAACCAAGTGCCTATTTTCAGGTGTGACCCGGGAGAATTACAAGGTACATACAACAAGCAGCAACAGGAAGAGTCAAAGTAACATACAAGAACTTTAGGCATAACACAGAATGATGGGTAGCTAACAGGAAAGTGGACTTCAGAATTAGTGTTTAGATATCAACATACGATTCATAATAGATTAGATTAAGGTAGATAACAGCATAATACAGAATAGTACATACATTTTCAACAGGCAAGTCAATATAAGGTAAGCCATTATCCTTGGGGGGGGGGGCTAGGTGGTTAACAGAAGAGGTACATAAGTGCAGGAGAGAGACCTGGAGAAGGATAGGGATAGATAAGGCAGGGTACCACTCTGGGACAGGTGGGCAGGGCGTCCCACAGCAAAATTGACACTATTTTTATTACCATGCTGGTAGAAGTGCACTTTTAACGCTGGAGCCATGCTCCTTTCAGTAATACACAGGGGAAAAAAATGAGCCTCAGCAGGTGGACTAAGAGGCACAGAGACAGGCAGAGGTGGATTTCAGGAAGCCCGACAGGGAGGCGTTGAAGTAGGGATGGGAGGAGGAGGATCGGATTAAGGCAGGAAGGGAGTTCCACACTCACAGCGCATATGCAGTGAAAGCCCGATCTCCGGCAAGGGTGCAGGTTTTTGGCACCAGGCGGTCCTGCATCTCCCTTGATATTAAGTGATAGGTCGGGGTTCCATGTTTAGGGGGTAGGGCGAGGGCAAAGGGGGTAGCCATTCTGATGATGTTGTTGATGAAGTTACCGAGGACAAAGGTGCAGTGTTTTTACGGGGGGGGAGCCACTCCATGTGCGAATAGAGATCACAGCGATGCGTAAGTTGAGGGTCTGAAAGTGCAAAGCGGCAGATATTGTTATAAGCTGAGTCCTATTTTGTGAGACTAGATTTAGGGACAGGGGCAAAGGATACAAGCCCATAACAGAGTGTTGGTAGGAGGACCCCCCTGGCTAAGGCCAGGCATGCAGCCGTGGTGAGGCAGCTTTTTGCTCAATAAGCAAGTCAGTGCTTGCCATTTGTTGCCTTACAAATGTTCCGAATATGCAGGGTAAGATCCAGTAATGGGTCAAGGGTGATGCCCAGGTACTTGACTGAATCCACTGTCTGCAGGAGGGACTCATCTACCCCATGGATCTTTAGTGGAGCAGGACAGAATTTTATTTTGCCCAGGGAGCCAAAGAGCATGGCTTGGGTCTTTTTTAGATTGATGGTAAGCTCATGGTCCTTTAACCAGGTCTGAATAAGCATTACCACAGACCCCCAAACCATCGCCGACAGCCTCAACATCACCTTCACCGATCTCAGCTTGCTACCCAGCAACTTCTTCGACCCAGTCCCTCCATCCCCGCCACCCAATCTTCACCACCCCCCCTTCCACCTCTGGACCATAACCCTGCAAGAAGCCAGGCCATACCTACTCAAACCCTCAACAGCACCAGCCCCAGCAGCAGCCTCCTGGACACTAGGCTACTTTGGCAAGTGTTGGATGCAGTACTCTCCCCCTCACCCACCTGCTTAATCATTCCCTCTGCCTAGGTCAGTTCCCTCTTGCCTGGAAAATGGCAATCATCACCCCTGTTCACAAAGGTGGGGACCGCACTGCCCCCTGTAATTACCGACCAATTTCCATCCTCCCCCCACTTTCCAAGGCACTGGAAAAAATTATGGCTGACTACCTTACCAAGCACAGCATCATGTGCAGGGAGCAACATGGCTTCCACGCAAGACACAGCAACACCACAGTCCTGTTAGAGTTCTCCAACTTCCTGCACACAGCCCTGGACACTGGGCACCTGGCCAGAGCTGTCTTTATTGACCTCTCCAAGGTCTTTAATATGGTCTGCCACCCCTTCCTGCTCAACTCCCTGTGAAATATCAGACTCTCCTAAGGGCCTCTCTCCTGGTTTGCCAGCTACCTGTCCTCCAGGTCCCAGCGCATGAAAATCAATGGCACCTATCTAACACCCAGCCTGTCCGCTCCGGAGTCCCCCAAGGCTCCATATTAGGCCCACTTATCTTTAGCCTCTACTTAAACATGCTCCCCAATGTCTGCACAGAAAAAATCCTTCTCTATGCAGATGATGCTGTCCTCCACCTCGCACCCACTGCCCTACAGAACATCCTCCAGCACTCCTTCACCAAGGCTGAGCAATGGTTCATTGACCACAAATTGGTCATCAGCCTGAAAAAAAACAAAATCTATGCTCTTTGCCCACCATCAGAATAAGACCAGAGATACCCTCCTCCAGATCCTCCCCAGTGCCCAGGTCCCCCTCAAACAAGTGACTATGTACAAATACCTGGGTGTCATCTTTGACCCTGCCCTCACCTTCCACCACCACCATATTGCTGCCCTCTCATCCACCACAAACATACAGATCAGCCTCCTCTACCACCACAGGGACTGCCTGCCCCCCGATGCGCTTCGTATTGCAGTCACCTCATCAGTTCTGTCCCTGGTAGACTATGTCCTCCCAATTTATGCTGCTGCTGACAAAACTGCCCTCAACAAGGTGCAACTGTCCATTACCAAGGCCTGCAGGCTCCTGTTAGGTGTGGACAGGCACACCCACACCTGCTCTCTCTACTCGCTTGCCAACATTCTGAACTTCGAAGAGAGGCTCCTCTACCAATCCTGACTGTTAGTGAAGAAATTCCTCCTGGGTCTCTCTCCCCCAGTGTCGCCTGCCCC
Organism: Neoceratodus forsteri; assembly: GCA_016271365.2. Classification (NCBI taxonomy): domain Eukaryota; kingdom Metazoa; phylum Chordata; order Ceratodontiformes; family Ceratodontidae; genus Neoceratodus; species Neoceratodus forsteri. The sequence continues at coordinate 1,149,680,660 of CM057455.1, read as the reverse complement.
ATAGTATCTACCTGCAGTAGCTGCAAACCCACCCTCACAGTACCTAGAGTCAAGACCTTGCTCGCATAGCGCTCCTCCCCCCTATAGGACACCACTATGGTACGACTCCCTCCATGCTACTATTACCAGCGTCGCTAGAATAGGCCCATTCAAAATTGACCTCAGAAACCATTTCTTTGCCTCACACTGCTGCAACTGTTGATAGGCCAAGACACCCCTACCCTTTCTCCAGCCACCCACTGCCCACCTGACAACGTCCCTTGGACAGCTAACCGTCACCCCCTGCAGAGCATCTATTTCAGCACTACCGCTCAATATCTCTACCGCTCAATGTCAGAAGTATGGCAGCTAGGATTCAATGCAAAGAAGTGCAAAATAATGCACCTGGGAAACAAGAACCCAGGGAAAGAATACACAATGGGGGGGAGGTAGTAACAACAACAAAAAAGCAAAGGGACCTGGTGTTAATCATATCAGATAACCTTAAGACTAGCAAGCAATGTGAGAAGGCAGTAGGGAGGGCTGGGGGTATACTGGGATGCATAGGGAGAGGCATCAGCAGCAGAAAACAGGAAGTTGTTATCACTCTGTACAGACAGTTGGTGAGACCCCATCTGAAGTACTGCGTCCAGTTCTGGAGACCCCATCTCCGCAAGGACATAGACAGGATAGTGACAGTCCAGAGGAGGGCAACTAAAATGGTGCAGGGTCTGCAAGAGAAGCCATACAAGGAGAGACTAAAGGAGCTTAATATGTATACCCTTGAGGAAAGAAGGGAGAGGGGGGGCATGATATAAACTTTTAAGTACCTCAGTGGAATCAACAAAGTCCAAGAGGGTAGCATCTTTCAGAAAAAGAGATGTGCAAAAACAGAGGGACACAATTTAAAGATGGGGGAGAGGCGGTTCCAGGGGCAATGTGAGGAAGTATTTTTCACAGAGGAGTAGTGGATGCATGGAATAGCCTTCCTGAGGAGGTTGTGGGGTCTAAAACTATGGGAGAATTCAAGAATGCATGGGACAGACATAAGGCAATTCTTGTGGTGGGTAGGAAGAAATAGGCTGTTGGTTAACTAGGATCTGTGGCCTATCCTGTAGGTAGGGAAATGGGCAGACTAGATGGGCCAAGCGGTCCTTATCTGCCGTCAAAGTCTATGTTTCTATGTTTCTATCTCCCCCATCAAAAATCCCACCATTTTAACCAAGTACCCTACCTGTCTGCCCCTCTATTGCTTCCCCTCTGGACTGTACCTCAGTCACTCTATATGGCAATCTGCCATACCCTTTCTACACGTTGCCTGCTCATGTACCTATGTGACCATATGAAGCTATGTTATTATATTCCTCTATAACTATACGGTGTTCTGTTTGTATATAATCTGTACTTTGTCTAATGAGGAGCCTTTGGAAACAAGTCCTTGACTCAAAGGATTGTAATTCCGATTTGGACAAATAAATAAATAAAGTCTGACATAATCAGAAGAAAGATGCCATTAAAATAATTACCTGCTTCTCTGCAACGACAGAGATGTGCCTTGCACACAAGCTAGTGTAGTTGATCCAAAAAGTTGCAAGCTCCCCCAACATGCAGAGCAGCTGCCAATTGGAATTAGATTGGATCATGCCCAGTGACACATGTTGCATGTAGCAAATAATAGCAAATAATAGAGATATACCCACAGAGGGGATATACCTTGGACAGGAAGAAGGAGACCACGAAATAGAAAGGAGGGAAGGAGCCACCTTCCACAAACCCCTGTTTTTTGGTTAATATAAGGAAGGACCCTCACCCAGTTGTTTTTTTTTTGTTTTGTTTTGTGTGAGCACAACACCATGATAAGTACCCAGCTCTCTTTTGTGTTTTCTTTGTACCATGAACAAGGAGACCCCTGGGGGGGGGGTGAGTGGGGCGAGATCCAGTAGTTCACTAGTGGTGCCGCCAGCACCAGCAGGATAAGCATGCTTAGAGGCCCTGGCTCTGTCTGAATGGGGAATGGTGGTTGGGGCATGGTAATCAATGGTGACGATATTCTGGAAGATCAACAATTCTGGTAAATACGTCATTTTAATATCTTCCAGGAATCAGTCACCACTGATTCCCACTTGTGGCTGGGTCAGAGTACCAAGTTTCCCTTGTTTTCTGAGAGAGAAGCTGGCTCACCCTGAGGGTAACAAGTTCTCTCAGTCCTCCACATGGGGGACAACCCCTGAGACAGGAGCGCCTCACAGATCTGGAAGGACACGAGACTGATCTGGGCCAGGCAGAGGCTCCTGTGGCACAGGAGTGGATGGGCACCCGACAGCTCTCACCTGACCCTGCTGGAGAAGATGTGAGTTCAACATCTTATGCTGGGTCAAAAGTACTAGTCTAGAGGAAGTGAAGCCATACCATCTGCCTGAGGCAGACTGCAGTTCATGCAAGACTGAAGTCCACTTCTCTGGCATCATACAAAGCCCATGACTGGTACCTTGCAAATTATATAAGACCCTGTCAAAGGCCTTTATGACATCCAGTGTCAGTAAAACTGAATCCTTGTCTCCTAAGGCCACAATAAGATCAAGTGCCTTCCTGATGTTATGATGTAGTCTCTATCCCTTGATGAATCCTGTCTGGTCCTCAACAGTACTTTGACAAACTCCCCTCTTAAAATACCTTGGCAGACCTACATGTATGCCCAGTCTCAGTAAGCACTCCAGGAAGCAGACAAACCTCCACTAGTCTGTCAGAACCAAATAAATGCAGAGAAAGAACAGTATGTATCATGTTAAGTACTGCATCAGAATAAGGGAAACACCATACTTTATAAATTTTTGCTTCATTCTAAAGGAACCTAAAAGAAAAAAAAATGAGCCATGCCAAACAGATGAGAGTGCTCCTATCCTGTCACCATGCTTTCCGACTTGACCCCAAGGTGATGAGGAACTTGAGGCACTGTCACTCCCACGGTGTGCTCTCTACAGCAGGAAGAGCAGAACTGAGGTGTGTGAAGGAGTCAGCAACAGTTATTGGCTGGCACACATGACACCATGTGAGGTGCGCAGGCACTATCAGCAGCTGATGTTGGTCCTTCCCTGAATAACATTTGCTCCTGTGCTGTCATTCCAGCCCCAGACCTATAAGTGTGAATTAATGGTGAAGGCTGATTCCTGGAAGATATATAGTTATAATAACTGGTGACCCTGATATGGTGCTAACAGCTTAGTGTTGGCCTGGGTCACTGCAGGAGGTTCTCTGGGGAGCAAGCTCCCTGGACAACCAAACCACTTGCTGCAGTGCTGGATATGTTGCAACCCCTTCAGCAAGTTGGGAAGTCTAGCCAAATATTTTAAATAAATAAAACACTTGGGGTAGATGTTGTACTGGCTAGAAGAATTAAGCAGTACTTCAGAAAAAGCAACACAGTAACTTAGCTCTTCATTGTTTTACACATTATCTACCAAGATACTTTATTTCTACTGTACTTTTCATCACAGCAAAATATTATTGCTACTGTACATAGCAGCCAATTTGCTCCATTATTCTAGCACTCACCAGTCTCCTTTATGTAACTGCTTGCAGTCATGTGCAAAGCCAACATACTGGTGGTGCTTGGGGCAGTATACAGGGCTGCTCAGGTATGTGCTGTATACTCCAGTGGATATAGAAATGAAGGAGGCTCGCTACTCAAAAGCCAATGCTGAGAAGGCTGACGACAGCAGTGTTCAGCTGGCTGATGGGTGTAAACTTTGTGTAGTTCAACGGATACAGCCCCACCAGTCACATTGGTTTTCTTCCCATTAGCCAGCTAATAGACATTATCATCATCAGGCTTTGAAGATTATGGACATCAAGCCTCACACTGTGTGCGTGTGTATTTCCAGCTTTTAGTGGATTCCCCTAGTTACAGACAGGAGTCTGGAGAGGATCTCTTTAAAAGTGTTACTAAACAGAGTGGTGAAAAAAAGACTGTGCATGCAGAAACCAAATATAATAGCATCAGATACGTTAGCAGCATGTAAATAATGAACAGAAACACCAGAAATAGTTGACTTAAATTACACATTGTATTCTTTAAAGAGCCCCTAATACTAGTTGCATAACTTTGAAAAATGTGAGATTTAGACACAATTCAGTTTATAGTTCATATATTTTTGCAATTCTTTTTTTTTCACATGGACTTAATCCTCCTGTATCTCCCCATTGACCCTCTCCTGCTGTAGATCCCCAGCTCTGTCATCCAGAATTTACCCCATCTCCTTTTGACAGGATTTTTTTATGCCCGTTAGTTCTCTTCAGTCAGAGCCAGCGGTGTGCAATGGCACACATCTAGACAGTGAAGACAGTGCACACTTTCGCTCTCACTTCCACCTTTCAGTTCTGTTAACCACTGCTGTGCCACCTTGTCTCTGCAAGGTGGCAGTCAAGCAGTACACAATATCCCCCTCCCTGAAGGAGGACAGCCATCAATGGATGCTCAATCTTCCTTCCCTCTGCCAGCTCCTGAGCTACCCTGGTCCATTTCTGTACCAAGGCTGCCCATGTGCCAGAAGATGAGGCATCCAACGCCTTGGCCCCTCCATACCACGGGGCCAGCTGCAAGTTTACTGTAGCTCAGATTTCTTCAGACATTATTGGTCCCTATGCACAAATATGTGGCTTGCCTATGAACCACATATCTGAGGTGAATAGGCAACCCTAAGTTGGAATGCGATGCGGCAAGGGTCCAGAGGACCCCCCATGGCATGCACAGCTGGTGTGTGAGCCCAGTGCACACTCAATCCCCTGATTGCTCCCACAGCTACATGCCACAGGTGGTCCAGGGGTGTGCCTGCTCTCCACACAATTAACAAAGGCATGGAGTCAGTGCGGAGTGAGGGGCAAGGGGAGGCACAAGTTACATGAGGCTGGACCCTGCGTAACTACTACATGCCCCCCCCCTAAATGAAGCCCACCAGCAGTGGTGGACTGAGAACCCCCTCCACACTGCTGCCCCAGCCCACCAGGCTGAGAGGGAGGAATGGGGGCAGCCAGTTATGCACACTCCCATGGTGTCCCAAAACTTGAGTCCTGTGCCTTCCCAGGATCCCCTGCACTCATGCAGCAGGGAATCCACTGTGGGGCCCAGGATGGGCATTCCATTGGATGCCTACCTGTACCCCATGTTCCACCCTGTGCAGCTGCAATCCACCCCTGTGCAACTGCATGCCAGGAGGCAGAGCCACAGACAGGTACCCTATGGGTGCTCACAGTAGTGAATACCATGCACCCTGCACCTGTCCAAGGGCATGGAACTGTGTGGGCTGGGTAAATTCATCTCCCATGTACCTGGCCCACCTTTGTATATAGACCCTACTGTTTGTGGTCTGAGGGGGACTGAACCTGCAACCCATTGTTTTACAGTTCTGTGCTTTTACCCTCTGTACCATTCAGCCAGAAATGAAAATTACATACTATAACTGTTTATCTTCCTGAATACCTTCACCATTGATTTATACATATGGGTCTAGGGCCAGAGGCACTAGGACCCTGCAGGAGCTTTTTGCCTCTAGAGTGAGCGCCAACATCAGCTACCAACGTCACTCATGTGCAGCTCGTACCCATGTGGTGCCATGCACCAGCCAATCACTCTCGTCGACTCCCTCATGCACCTCAGTTCTAATCACCAGGAGAGAAACAAAGTGGAGGGAAAATAAAGATAGGACTAGATACTTTCTAACCCAAAGAGATAGTGAAAGGATATAGGAGGATAAAAAATAAACAACCAGTTATAATCAACCTATCAACTTGGAGACTAAGGAGTGGGCCTACTAGGTGGCACAAGGGTAGTTGGTCTAAAATAGAGCCAGAGCCTCTAATTACTAGGCAGAGAGAGTATGGCCAGTGATATGTTAAAATAGAGTACCAGACATGAGCAAAAGGCTCTGGTAGAAGTAGCAAAAGGGAAAATGAATTTGATGGCAAATAAAGACTGCTTGGCCAATCCAGTCTGCCCATTTCTCCCTATCTACACTATTACAGCAGACCTTACTTGATCTACAACACTTTCTCCTTCCCCCTCTGTTTTCACTATGATTCCCTTGTGCTTATCCCATGCATTTTTGAACCCCATCACTGTTTTTGACCCTACCACCTCAGCTGGAAGGCTGTTCCAGAAGTCTACCAGTGCTACTCTTTCTGCCTGTGAAGTACTTCCTCACATTTCTCCTCAATCTCCCCCCCCCCCCGCTCCAGCTTCATAGCATGTCCCCTCACTTCCTCCAGTACCTTATTTACTCCTGTGAGGTATTTAAAGGTCTCAATCATATCCCTTTCGCCTCTTCCAGGGTATATATGTAACCCCTAGATGGCGCTATCCCAGGGGCTACTACCCCTGCCTGATTTGCCACTAACAGGCTGAGGGACCTGGATCCAATGGCGGGTGCCTCCACCCAGAGGTCAGGGTTTGCAATAGTTAAACTTACTTGGTCACAGCCCTCTGGGACACTGCAACCCCCCTTTCTTCCCACTAGTGGCCCACACAGTATATCAGAATTACCTTCACAGTATACACTTACCCCCAGGACTGGTTCAGGCACTGGGACCCCCTGTAAAATAAGATACAGTGCAACAATCACAGTACAATATTTTAACATAGACAAATACTCAGGCAGTATAACTTTGCTGAAACAAGCAGCTCTGATTTATTTAAGGGAATATAACAAGGACAGGGGAAATCAGGTTAATTAGCTTATACTTTACTCATTTACCTATGGCTCTGTGCACAGGCCTATCCCTACCAGTTACTGTCCCTAGGTACCCAAGCCCTAGTGACTAGTCCAAACCGTGGCAGCTGGTAGGGCCCCTTTCACACAGGGAAAGAAAATTAGTTAAACAGTCAGCAGTACAGTTATTCCATTTAGATTCAATGTGGCAATTCAACAGGGAGCGACCCTGAATTAGTACTCACGACCTCCAAACAAGATAGGGTCCTTCAATGTCAGCAGGGCTACTCTTGAGCTCCACGAGACTCCTCACACATTTATATGGCAAAAGAAAGTACTATACCAGGCAGGCTGCTTCTCTATCCCGATTCTAATTAGTGCACAATACCGGGAGAACACACAGCAGATTCAGTTCTGACAGACAGTGCAATTCAACAATTTCTCCAGTCTTCTACAGGGTGAGCCTGGTTTCTACTCTTCAGATATCTTTTGATTCTCTTCACAGGACGGATTCAGTCCTAATAAGCAGTTACACAAGCTGCAGACCGGAACTCTGGACCTTACACATGTTTTTGACTAAAACTGTGCACTGAAGGAGCACAGGGTTCTTTCCTCTTTACTCCCAGAGCTAAACTGAAACTCCAACAGACAAAACCGGGCACTTCCTTTGAGTTCCTCCCAGTTCTTGACTGGATTGGCTGTCACTCACAATAGACTGCTGCTGTTGGTCCAAAAAGGCCGAAGTCTAAACTACATCTCCCAGAGTCACTGCCCATACAATCCTCTTGTGGCTGGCTCAGATTATGAGTCCAAGTTCTGATTCGTCAAGGCACCATTTTAGAGCTAGCTTACCCCACACTGATTGGTCCAGTTCAGCAGTTCAAACCAGAATAGGGAACTAGGCAGACACAGTTCTGACTGCAAAGAAAGCAGGTTAGACAAACTGTAATTTCATTATTACTCTAAATGATTTCTGGCAAACAGTTACATCTTTCAGATAGGTTCCTTTGCACTCCTAGTGACTGCAAAATGGAGTGAATTGGCAGCAGTTCAGTGGTACTCAAACAGAGAAACACACAGTCCCCATATAAACTAATTATGTCTGCAAGCAGACAGCTCTTAAAAAGACAGTACCAGAGGCTCTAAAAACACTCACTGATAAATGGCTTAAACGCCAAACACCATTCAGGCTTGGAGCATTCAAGCAAGCTCCTGGAAGTCTTTTGGGAACCCCCATTTGCAGGGGGGGTTACATATATATTGAGGTTCTTTAGTCTGTCATGATAGGGCTTTTGATGCAGACCCTGTACCATTGTAGCTGCCCTGCTCTGGACCACTTCCACTCTGTCTATGTTTTTCTGGAGACGTGGTCTCCAGAACTGGACACAGTACTCTGGGTGGGGTCTTACCAATGATCTATACAGAGGCAACACCACCTCCCTCTTTCTGCTGGTAATACCCCTCCCTATACACTCCAGCATCCTGCTAGTCCTCCCTCTTGCCTTGTTACACTGCCTGACCACCTTTAGGCCATCTGATATGATTACCCCCAAGTCTCTTTCCTGCTTGGTGGTCAACAATAGGCACAGGGTCGTAATATCGCATGGAAAACAGCATGGCACAATAATGTTGCAGTCAAAACAGTGAATTGAAAAAACAGAGTTGGTAGAAACACCAACTCAAACAACAACCCTTACACAGAGAAAGAAATAGAAACATTCCATTTCTTTGTTTTTAAGGGGTCGTCTGCAGCACCCCAATGTGGTGGACTTCACCCCTCACCCCTAACTAAATTAACCAACTCCAAGGGGGTGTGGATAGAGGGGAAAAGGGGAAATTTGGGAGTGAGGAATATAGTTTTTTTGCAAAAACAATAATTACATGGGAAACAGGGAATCAAACCCCGATCCCCGTCTCTCCAGTGGTCCACATTCTTATGCCTTAGCCACTCCACCACGGAAACAGCTCTACTAGGCACAGCACTGTGTCCTCTTCAACCTATCTCTAGCTCCTAGTCAGCAACAGGGGTAGCAGTAGTTTCCTATGGCTTATACCTCTGCTGCTGTAATTTATTCAGTGCTTTAGACCACATGGTTATCCTTGTGCTGTTTTGGCAACACTATATTAACCCAGTACCTTGCCAATATGACTCCACACATTTTGCTCATTTTTTCAATCCCCGAGTGCCCACCCTAGTGCAGATTTTGGAATCATCTACAAAAAGGCAGACCTTACCTTCCAGCTCTCCTGCAGTGTCACTTATAAAGACATTAAAGAGGACCGATCCCAACACTGATTCCTGAGGCTGGTCACCCTCCCTTCCTCAGAGTGAACTCTGTTTACCACTACCTTCTGTTGCCTATCCCCTAACCAATTTCTTATCTAGTTTACCACCTTTGGACCTATTACTATACTACCCAGCTTGCTTACTAGTCTCCTTTCTAATGGTGATGAATGTTTTACCGAAATCTAGGTAGGCCACGTCCATTGCTTCATCCTGATCAAGTTCCTTGGTCACCCAGTCAAAGTCTATCAGATTAGTTTGACATGATACCCCCCCCCCATGAACTCGTGCTACCTTGGGTCTTGTAATACACTGGATTCATGATATTCCACAATCCTTGCCATCAGCAGTGATTCCATTAACTTTCCCACTGCCAAAGTCAGTCTGACTGAACTATAATTGCCAGTCTCCTCACTGCTACCACTTTTGTGTTGTGGGACAATATCTGCCCTCCTCCAGTCCTCCAGAACCACTCCTGTTTCCAGTGAGCTGTTAAACCAAACTGTCAGAGGTGCTGGCAGTATGTCCCTGAGCTCCCTCAAAACTCTTGGATGCCTCCCATCTGGCCCCACTGCTTCCTCCACCTTCAGACTAGCAAGTCCCTTCTGAACTCTCACTTATAAGGACTTGTATCCACCTCCCTCCTTCCAAAGCTTCTGTAACTTTGTGGCCCCTCCCTGTCTCCTTCCTCTGTAAACACTGGACAAAAGTATTTGTTCAAGATGGCTGCTTTTTCCTGGTCCCACTCTGCACAGCCCCCCATCCCTTTTTAACCATACAATCCCACCCCTCTCTTCACTTACATACCTAAAATATGTCTTGTCCACTTTCATTACCTTCTGCGTTAGTCTCTGTTCAGTTTGTGCTCCTTATTGCTTCCCTCTGTTTCTCCTGACACACCTTCCAGTCCTCCCCTCTCTGTGTTTCCTTACACCTTCTCAATGCTACCCTTTTTGCCTTTATCTTTTCATCCACTTCTTTGTAAAACCATAACAGTCTCTTTCCTCTTGCTTTTGCTCACTTGTTTGACACAGAGGTTCGTTGCCTTTACTATGTTCCCTTTTATCTTTGCCCATTCTTCCTCCACCCACCCAGGCCAACCCCACTAGGACATCCCTGTGGCAATCATGCATCTTTATAAAATCTGCCCTAATGAAGTCCTGGCCCCTCACCCTTGTGTGGTTTGAGTCTGCAGCCATCCTTACATTGAACCACACAGTACAGTGATCACTGGTCCCCAAGTGGCCTCCCACCTTGATGTCTGCAACACTGTCCCTGTTAGTAAGTACCAGGTCCAGTATTGCCCACATCATGAATGGGTTCACTGATTAGATGCCTGAGGAACGACCCCTACAGAAAGTCCAAGATGTCCCTGCTTCCAGCTAAGGCCACTGCTAGGAGGCTGCAATCTACATCTGGCAGGTTGAAGTCCCCCCATAGAAACATAGAATTTGATGGCAGGTAACGACTGCTTGGCCCACCTAGTCTGCCCATTTCCCTACCTAATGGATAAGCTGCAGATCCTAGTTAACCAGCAGCCTACTTCCTCCTACCCACCACTAGAATTGCCTTATGTCTATCCCATGCATTCTTGAATTCCCCCACTGTTTTTGACTCCATGACTTCCTCAGGATGGCTGTTCCATGCATCCACAACCCTCTCTGTGAAAAAATACTTCCTCACATTACTTCTGAGCTGTCCCCCCTCTACCTTCAAATTGTGTCCGCTTGTTCTTGCACATCTCCTTTTCTGAAAGATGCTACCCTCTTGGACTTTGTTGATTCCCTTGAGGTGCTTTAAAGTTTTTATCATGTCCCCCCCTCTCCCTCCTTTCCTCAAGGGTATACATATTAAACTCCTTTAGTCTCTCTTCGTATGTCTTCTGGTGCAGACCCTGCACCATTTTGGTTGCCCTCCTCTGGGCAGTTGTCTGTTGTCGGTATCTCACCCCCCCATTGTGTACTCTTCCCCTGGGTTTTTGTTTCCAAGGTACATTACTTTGCACTTCTTTGCATTGAATCTAAGCTGCCATACATTTGACCATTCCTCCAACCTTGCCAAGTCCCTTCTCATCCTTTCCACCCCACCTTGTGCATCAACCCTGTTGCAGATCTTTGTGTTGTCTGCAAAGAGGCATACTTTTCCTTCCAGTCCCTCTGCAATGTCACTTATAAAGACATCAAAAAGGACTGGACCCAGTACTGAACCCTGCAGTACCCCACTAGTAACCCCTCTTTCTTCAGAGTGGACTCCGTTTACTATTACCCTCTGCATCCTGTTGTCCAGCCAGTGTTTTACCCAGGCTACCACCCTGGACTCACTCCTAGGCTGGATAATTTGTTTATTAATCTTTTGCGCGAGGGTCTGTCAAATGCCTTGCTAAAGTCTAGGTAGGCCATGTCCACAGCCCCTCCCTGGTCTACTGCTTTGGTCACCCAGTCAAAGAAATCAATTAAATTCATCTGACATGACCTTCCCTCTGTGAATCCATGCTGCCTTGGGTCCTGTGCCCCACTGACCTCTAGGTACTCAACAATTCTTTACTTCAGAAGTGATTTCATCATTTTCCCTACCACTGAGGTCAAACTGACAGGTTTGTAGTTCCCTGCCTCTGTCTTGCTCCTACTTTTGTGAAGGGGAATCACATCCACCCTCTTCCAGTCCTCAGGTACCACACCATCCTCCCATGATTTGTTAAAAAGGGTAGTCAGTGGTGTTACTAGTTCTCCCCTTAGTTCTTTTAGAATTCTGGAATGAATCCCATCAGACCCCACTGCTTTGTCCACCTTCAGTTTTAGGAGTTCTTTCAGAACTCTTTCTTCTGTGAAAGGATTGATATTGCCCCCCCATTCCGAGTGCTTCTATTGATTGGATTAGGTGCCTCCCCCTCCTCTTTTTTTATGAATACTGAGCAGAAGTATTCGTTCAGTATCCCTGCTTTTTCATTTTCCCTCTCTGCCCACCACCCTCCCTCTTTATTTAGCCTCAGTATCCTTCCCTTTGTCTTTCTTCACTCCCTAATGTACCTATAAAAGGTTTTATCCTCCTTCTTGACCGAGTTGGCTATCTTTTCCTCGGTTTGGGTCTTTGCTATTCTGACTGCCTTGCCCGCTTCCTTCTGCTTTAACTGGTACAGTTCTCTGTCCTGCTCCTTCTGTGTTTCCTTAATTTATTTATTTATTTATTGAAAATAATTAGAATTACAATCCTTTGAGACAGACTCTTTTGCAAAGGCTCCACATCAGGAAATGTAAAGGAACAGCATAAGACACAAGACAGATACATTTACAGTAGCAGTTAAAGAATCAGGTTAGAAATCTTGGCTTACATAACTTGGTAGGATAATTCATCTAGGAGCTCACTGGAGACCCCGAGTCAAAGTTAGGGCACGAAATATGTTCGTAAGGTCATGAAGGACCCAGAGTCATAGTACTTGCATAAGGGGAGGGTAGGGAAAGATGGGTGCCTAGGGAGGGAGGCTAGCAACAGTCTACCAAGGGATTATAGGAAGTTAACTAAGACAGTGGAGGTTCCTGAATGCTATCTTCCCGAATGCTATCTTTTTCTCCCTAACCGTCCCCGTCACCTCTTTTGAGAACCAGTGTGTTTTTTTTCTTCCATTTTGATTTGTTTATTTGCTTCACACAAAGGCTTGTTGCCTCTGTGATTGCAGTTTTGATGTTTCCCCATTGTTGCTCCACCACTCCTTCTTGCCTGTTTGCTAGTGCTTTTCTGAGGCACCCTCCCATTTTGACAAAATCAGCCCTCCTGAAGTCCAGTACCTTCACTTTTGTATGGCTTGACTCTACAGCTGAGTTTGTCGTGAACCACACTGTTTGGTGGTCACTTGTTCCCAGATGGCTACCCACTTCTAGATCTGAGATCCTCTCTCCATCCCCATTTGAGAGTACCAGGTCAAAGACTGCTCCCTCCCGAGTGGGTTCCAACACTAGCTGTCTAAAGTATGCCTCCTGTAGGGCATCGAGAATGGCTCTGCTCTTGGATGTGTCTGCAGCAAAGGTGCTCCAGTTAACATCTGGCATATTCAGGTCCATCAGTAATATCTCCCCTTTTCCTGCCATCCTAAGGGTGCTTTCTATCATTTTCTTGTCCATTTCCTCCCCCTGAGACGGGGGTCTGTATACAACCCCCGTGCGGACTGTGGTGCCATTTTCTAGTCTCCAGGGTGACCCACAGTGCCTCCTCTCCTCCCTGTTTGCCCCACCAGCAACACCTTTTCTGACATCTTGCCAGTGGCTTCCACCAGTACCTTATCTAATTCTTCCCTCTGTGCTGGAGGTCTATAGATCACTCCAGTGTGAATAATGGCTCCATTCCCAATCTACAGGGTGACTCACAGTACCTCTGCCTCCCCCTGTATTCTCTGTATCTCCATTGCTTTTATGCTTTCCCTCACATAAAGCACCACACCCACTCCTTTCCTTCCCACTCGGTCCTTCCAGAACAGAGTATAGCCTGGTATGGCCATGTCCCAGTCATGGTTTTCAATGCACCATGACTTGGTAATAGCCACACTATCCAGGTCGGCCTCTGTGATGATGGCCTCTAGGTCTGGCATCTTATTTCCTAAACTTCTAGCAATCGCACACATGACCATCCAGATTTTGTTCCAGTCTGCTTGTTGCCCTCCTATTTTCCTTTTTGCCCTCCCTCCTTCCCCCCACTCTTTATAATGCTACTATTCCTTTCTCTCTTTACCTCTACCACCCTGCTGCCTTTATTATTTGCACCCTGGGGGATTCCTCTCCCCTCGGGTTCTCCTTACTCTCTACTTCAGTTTGTGGGGGGCAGTTTTTGACTCCCTGATTACTTCTGCCACCTCCCTTGGCTAGTCAATAAAAGTAGTAAAAAAAAAAAAACTACACACCATAGGATGATGGTGCACCCACAAACTCTGGAGCTCACAACAGCAAAACATCGGAGCACCCGTACAAGGACCGAGTCAAACCAGCAAGAGCTAGTGCCAGTAAATCTTTATTAGAAAAGTGTCTTGAGTACAGAAAAATTAAAAAGTAAAGCTCCACAGGTAAGTGGGCCACCTAACGCATTTCACACTGTCCTTAGTGTGTGTTCAAAGGCACGGCACATCCATGATTGCTATTGTATATGTTATTGTATTACTATTTCTCCACTTTATATTTGTATACGACTGCTATTATTTGTACCATATCCATTTGTATTGTTTTCCCTGCACGTGTCTTTCACTCGGGGTCACACCTGGAAACAAGCTTCGGCTCAGTATGCCTTTCCTGGTTACCAGTTTTTAAATAAATAAAATGACATTAATAAATATTGGTACCTTAAAGCTATATTGCCATAAAAATACAAAATAAATACAACACAGTGGCAGATAATGACAATTACAATATTTAAAAATATCGGAATATTGTTACTGTCATTATCTGTGTGCAACATATGTATGTATCATTGGTGAAGACTGAGTCAGAGAAGATATGAAAATTACATACCGTAATTGTGATCTTCCTGAATATCTTTACCATTAATTCAGATGCCTGCCCAACATCCCCCACTTCTCATTTAGGGAGGAGCTGTTTACCCTGAGGGTATAGTCACGCTCAGCCATCTCTGTGGAGGAGAACACCTGAGAGTGGGGACTCCTTACGAGCCTGGTGAGGTCCGAGAATGTTCAGAGTCAGATGGAAGGTAAAAACATCCCCCAAGTTCCTGTCTGATTCTATGTGAAAAAAAGCAAAAAGCAAGTCCCTCGAACTGGAAATTTAGCACCTTTCACCAGGCCAGGGGTGCCAGTCAAGCGAGGCAAAGCCATGTGGTCTGTTGAATTCAGACTCCAGTTCCCACCGGCATGGAGGCCACCTCATTGGTGTCATAAGATGCCCTTGTCTGGTGCTTCACCAACTCCAGGCCATTGGCAGAAAGGCAGATGGCTTCACTGACTAACATCTAGAGTGGCGTGGCAGCTAGAAGTTGATCTAGCTGCACCCACAGGGGCTTGTTGTATACTATCAGGTGTGCCTGATGTGCCGACATGCAATCACAGTACAAGATGAGGTGAAAACCTTCCTACCTAACACATCCATTTTCACAAAGTCAGCATCAGGAGGCCGGACACACATCAGGAGATGAGGCCTGTCTGGGGTCTGTAAGACCTGAAGCCCCAAAGTGGGGTGAGGTGCTGTGCCAGCAGAACCTCTGGGTGCACTGTACCTCTGGAAGAAGTCCCTGTGGGCTGGAGGGACAATGAAGGGATGTCTCCAGACTGTCCTGGAGCATTCCTTGAATGCCCTAGGCTAGGGAGGCATGATGCACCGGTCATCAGTGAAAGTTCTTAAGAGTCCTAGCTGTGTGGACAGGGTATTGCATGTGGCTCTGGTGCCAGTGTCCAGCACCCACAGCACATCTGTCAGGAATCTGTGGTACAGAGGGTACTCAGAGGCCAAGGACAGGTGTTGGAAAAATTCTGAGCTTTCTAAGGAAGACATAGATGGAGAGGAGGTGCTGTCATTGGAAGCAGGTGGCAGCTGGGGGCTGTACAGGGACTGGACATGGTCAACATTGGTATGGTATTGGAACAGCATACCAGCTGCGCTTCCATTCTGACACCAGGTGAGGGGTCCAAGAGGACACTTGTTCCCTTGAAGTTCAGGAAGAGGGGTCATAGACCCAGGAGAGAGAAGAGCCAGAGGCTCTAGTGTCTATATCTGGGCTGCAGGATTGCTCAGCGGACCTCACCCTAGGAAGGCCATGGTGAACAGGGTCAACTTACAGAAAAGGAACAACCTTGTCCATGCACATAAGGGAGAATCCTAAGGCGAGGAGAACAGAGCTGTTCGGTCCCCTCGGGGCAGCTCTGGTCCTCAGCAGAGATGGTTTTAGCCATAGGACCACGGGAGAATTTTGCAACTCGCCGACCCTCATACCTTAGTCACTGCAGCCTCTTGCACCGAACTCAGGGTCAGCAAAAAACATAGTCACAGAACATCCCCCCCCAGCCTCACAGCCAGCACCATCTTCGGTGTTGGTTCTAACTTCTGGCACCTACCTTGGGCTCATCCCCCCCACCAACACTGCAGGTGGTTTTGGAGACTGGCCTGGAGTCACAAGCAATACCAGAACTGGGGACAAACTCAGAGGTGGCAACATCACCAGAACCATGCCTGGTGTTAGGCCCAGAACCGACACCATGACTGGAGTCACGTTCGTCACTGAGGCCTGTGTCAGCCTCCTCCTCGGAATGTCAAGGGATGCTTGAGTCAGAGATTAACACCTGCACCTCAGCCACTAGACGCCAGCTGGTCCTGGAAAGGGTCCCTCTCCCAAGCACTGTGAACGACATCAAGACCAGCATCACCCCACTCACCGACACCATGGAAGGTGTCAGGAGCCAGGGCAGCACCAGTCTGTAACATTGAGGTGTCCTCTGGTGTAGACCAAGCATATAGCTTCAGCCTCACCACCAAAAATCTCCACTGCCCAAGGCAGACAGTTTGAGTGGATGCTCAGCTGGCCACCCAGAAGGAGCAGGGCTGTCCACTAGACCAACCTCCAAGGCTTCTGATGCTTTGGTGAGGCAAGGTCAAAGAGAACCCTGCTCTTGCACAGTAGCAGAACAACTGGGAAGGGGCCCAAGAAAAAGGCCCAGAGTCCTGTTCTTGGTAACACAGGTTCACGGCCTAACTCTGAAGGTGGGAATTAGACAGCCCAACTTCAGCGCATGTATTTTGAAGGTGTGGCAGTCCACTGAAAAGCAGGCACTGCAGGAATCCATATCATGTTTTGGGCCAAGACAGGTCCAACAAACCTGATGTTTGTCCTTCATTGTGATTGACTTTCCACAGGAACACTGACACACAAGAGAGGCTTTCTTCAGCCCTGTTTTCTTTATCTTGAACTTCAACATCACAAACAAAATAATAAAATGAAATCAGCACCGTGAAACATAAGAACTAGATGGTGGTGCAGAATAAATTTTGGACGATAGTCAAACTGAAAAACTGTTGCTCCCTTGGTGTGCACTCGATGGCAGAAGAACAGAACTGAAGTGTGTGTGGGGGAGTCAGTGACAGCTATTGACATATGTACTGCATGCGAACAGCCCGAGTAGCCAACGTCGGCTCTCTCCCTTGAGGAAAAATGCTCCCACAGGGGGTCCTATTGCCTCCGGCCCTAGACCCATATGTATGAATCAATGGTGAAAATTGATTCAGGGAAGAGCTCTATTTTTGCAATTCTTTGCCCTTTTTCTTTATTACTGAGGGAAGTAACATAAAAAACACGATTACTGTTCCTTTGCTCATCTTCATGACATCATAATGCCCTGTGTATGACATCATAATTATTTCCACAGTGACAGACTGGGATGTCATAAACAGAACTGTGACTACAGAAGTAGAAAAGTAGACAGAGCAAATAGGGCAGAGATCATGTTTCCATGCAAATGTCCTTAGTAATTAAAATAAGGGCAGCAATTACAGAAAAATGTTAAGTATAATTATGTCTTCATACTATATTTGTCAAAGTTGTCCCAAGTTCCCAACAGCATCAGGAGCTCTTTACAACTTTATTCTGATGCAAGCAAACACTCAGCATTTACAAATGCTTGTTATAGTCAGGAACAATAATCTGGAAACAACACTGACCTGCGCTCTGTTTCTTGTCCTCCAATGAAATCCACTGCAGGGCAAGCTGCTTACTTTTTTCGTTTCTCTACTCTCTTTTCCCTCTGCCTCATCCCTTTACTCCTTCAAATCCCTCTTCCCAGACTTCACACCTCACTCCTGCAATTGCTCCTGGTCATGTATTTGTGCAGCTCCATGGTCCGGGCCCTCTCGTGATCATCCATGCATGAGCACAGTTTTGCCAATGTTTTGCACTCTGTTTGGTACAGTCTTTTCCACCAGTCATGCCAATTGTACTTATGTCATATTTTGTGCTGGTATTTTCCTTTTGCACAACTGTTTTATTTAATTTATTACACCTTATTGTACTGTATCGTCCCCCCCCCCCGAAGCATCTGGAAACTAGCAGCTACCAGCTCAGTATGTCTTTCTCGATCAAACTTCTGAAATAACCAAGAAACTGAATTCCTGATTCCTGCAGAAAATAATTCTGTATACTGTTTCTCCATCTATTTAGTGTGATGCCACAGAACAAGGCAGGCCTCAGCAAAACCCTGAACAACCAAAAGCCACTGATCCAGAACCAAAGGGACAGCAGGGGGAGGCTTCAAGACCTGAACCACCTCCAGGCTCCGATCCAAACCCTCAAGTACCATCATCATCAAAAGCCGCTATACACAGAGGAACCACTGATAAATCACTCATCATTACCATGAGTCCATCTGCCAAGGCTGGAGAAGGAGAAGTCCTCACTGTTGAAGTTAAGGACAAAAAGAAGAAAAAGATTTAAGATGTATTTTTTATGCAGACAAGTGTGGAGCAGGTTTACAGTATTTGTACATTAAACAGTGATGTGTTCCGGAGTTGTTCCGGGCTTACAGGCTAGGTAGGTTGCATCAACGTATTCTTAACAACTTGAATCAGAACAGATCAGTCAAATTAGTGCATCGTCTCTGTGAGGATTATGGTGCCCTAGAACATAGATTCTTTTTCAAATTTCATTTCAGTGTGCTGATCTCGAGCTTCCCAGCATTCCAAGAATAGAGCTTTACTTTCTGTTAAAGACAGCAGTTGCCTTTGACAGCACCCCAGCTAATTTGATGGTCAAGTCCTAAACATTTGTTGTTTCCTAAAATGGGGCAAAAGTTAAATGAGGACAGATAGAAAAATAAACAGGTGAATGCTACTAAAAACTTTACAGTATCCAAGAACAAATCTATTCAAATCAAAATAATTAATAGAGCTTATTTGACCCAGTAGTGCAAAATAAAATAAAATAAATCTTAACTATGATTCTGGATGCTGGTATAAATCTGGGGTGTAAGCTAATTTATATAATAACTTATGGTACTGCCCGCAGATTCTGGACTGGTGGAACATTTTATTTTTGTTGATACTATTTATACTTCACTTCCTGGAACTCTCTCAGGCTGCTGCTGCTCGCCGGTACCACTCTACCGCCCACCTGGTCCCTTGTCTCCTCAGAGGGTAGCCGCCCTCCACCAACCTCTTGCCGGCAGACTCTCCAGCTCTGAGCCCCTTGAGGTAGGGTCGCCTCCACTCCAGCTATCTATCTAGAATCTAATTTGCCGACCAAGGTGATGGAAAGACAGAGGGGGCAGAGACAAGGCCCAGTATTGGGCATGTGGCAGTGAGGTCTTGAGGGGAGCCGTCACCAATCCAGGCGCGGGGTATTTCTTAGTGTATTCCCCCAGGAGCTCGAGCGTGCAATGACATCTGCACAGCTGAGCCATAGACATCTGTCACACTCCTCCCCCTATGTTGCTCCATGCTAGTTGTACCCTCAGTCTCCACCGGGGGTCTCTACTGCAGCAGAGACACCCCAGAACCCTCCCAAGGGAGAGGAGAGCAGTCCATCAGCTGCTCAATCCTCTCCCTCACCTGCCAATCCCCGGCGCCTGAGCTCATTCCCGAACTCTGGTTGCCGGCGTGGCATGAGGTGTGGCATCCATCGCTTCAACCCTCAGCACCACCGGGCCTGCTGACTGGTGGAAATTAACTGCTAAACTTCTTACGTCCCTTTTGGAAATAGCCATTCCACGCAGCCCATCAATAATGATATTTAAAGAATTACAACCCCTATCATTATCTAAGAATCCATATAAAATTGTATGCCTAGCAACAATGGCAACTAAAATAATCATTTTGGGCCATTGGAACAGACAAGCTCTCCCATACTAAATACAGCAGAAATGGTGGCATATATTTAAGGAAACTTTAATATTCGAGAATCTGTGGCATAAGTGTGAATGTCAAGATGATTTAGTAGGGTCCTCTTGTAAGGAATTAATGGATTTGTTTCTTCCGTTGATGAAATGCTGAAAATATCTGTTGTCTCTCCACTGTATTTTAATCTTGCCATAGGGGAAATATGGGAGGAGGGAGGTTTCAGGCATTGTATTGTAATATTTTTTACTGGCTTGACAATATGCTTCTTGTACAGCATGTGACTAAAACATATTAAAAAAACATTCTTTCAAAAATGTATGTTTTCTAAAATATTAAATGTATGTGTATGTTTGTTTACCCTCTCTTCTGATCTGTGTTTTAGTGCAAAAAAAGAAAAGTTTCCCTTTTTCACATTTCCCAAATAGCTCCAGGACCCATGGCCTGACCAGCAGACACTCTACTCACAAGTACTGTGGCAGGGTTTGTGGTTTAATTTACAGCCATAATCATTCCGTTTTAACAGTTCTGTATGAATAAAAAAAAAGATGTTTCAGTGCTCCTACATAACTGTTTTCATCACATAGGCTGATTTTTCAACTCATAATGGCTATTGTCAAATGATTGAACCAGTCGGACCACAACCATGGTCGATTACAAAGTGCTTCTCCCTGGCTTTTCTAAAGCACTTTAAAAAACATTTTCAGCTTGGGGGGTCATGGCTTAGCAGCAGATGCTTCTTTTCAGGGCTCCCAAGGTTTACAGTCTTATTTAAAATGACTAAATTACTTCACTTTTTGCTGTTGCCCTGAGACATCCACATAACGAAAATGGGCAAGCAGAGGAATGCGGTGCCAGCAAATGGCTTTTTTGCATTGAAAATGAGCAAGCCACAAGATGCAAGGCCACCACAGCATGATGAAGTGAGGGAGCTGGTAACAACAATCCAGACGAGGTCACTGGTCATGGTGAATAACACCCTCATGCAGCTGGTGAAAACAAGCAACGGACAAGAAATTGGATGCCCTGGCCCCATAGGTGACTACCCTCGAGCATAGAATGGACAATGTAGAAAAAATCATGAAGAGAGTATATGGCTTAGATTTGAAATCTATGGATGTCATAGCCAAATTGGATAACGAGGGCTCACTCCTCTGGTAATTGCTGGAAACTGTTGAAAATCAGTGGTGAGAAAGAAATATTTGGCTAATTGGATTGCCAGAGCAAGCTAAAGGCAAGGAGTCCCTAGACTTTGTAGCGACCATGCTCCCACAACTCTGAGAGCTCTCAAGGAGCCTGCCTTTGCCTTGAAAAAGGCTTACTGGATCACACCCCATAGGGCCACAGTGGAGATGTGGGACCGCAGACCCTCCTGAATGTTTGCAGTGGAGTGGGAGTTCATGATACGATCATAAACTTGGCCAAGTGGAAAAGGGTCTACGGTACGAGGAACCTCTGCTTTCTTTGTTCCCCGACCTCTCCTATGCTACGAGACAGCACCACAAGGCTTTTCATAAGATGCACAGCACTTTGTGTACCCTGAAACTTCAGCACCAGCTCCTACACCCTCCCTGGTGTCTAGGGGTATGCTGATGGTCACTGTCCATGGGGAAGGGGTGGCCAGAGCAGAAACTTTCCAAAGCTGACTTATATTTGCCAGGTCCTCACAGGTGGGGAGCACCCGGGTCCCTCCAGTGCTGGGTTAGGAGGAAGACTGTGGTTAGTAGCATTAACAGCTCATTAAAGAACAGAGGCAACTCTTTCTTCAAAGCATAAGGGGGATCCCATTTTAAAGAAACATGATACCACTCCATGGAGCAGTTAATTATACATGGGGAGAACACATTTTTCTGGACCGTCATGGTCACATAATCACAAGGAGTCCACAATGTCCCTTCACACAAAGTCCATTCCATGGGGCATGATCCAAAAAACCCTGAATTTTCAAGCAGGTAGTTCATCTTGCAACAAAACTCAAAATGCTGTAGGGCTGCTTTCCCTTACAGTCCCACATACCCACTCATTCCCATCATCTCAGCTCAGACTGGCCTCTCACCTCAGGGCCACAGCACCACTGTCCTAAAGGGTCAAAATACTTATCAGAGTGGGGTACACTAGCCTCTTACCTCGGGGTTACCATTTCGTCCTCCTAGCTAGCATTCTTCTACTGCTTCTACTTTTGTAAGCACATGATTTTACTGACAACAGGAACTTCCTATTTCAGAGCAGGAAGGGAGTGATCACAGAGGCACAGAAGACTCACCATCCTAGAAGGAAAAGAGTAGCTCTCCATACCCCCCCCCCCCAGCTGCTGGAGGTCCGACTCTCAGCAAGTAAGAAGTAGACTACTGAGGAATATAGGAAATTCTTGTCCCAGAACAAGAAGATCAGGAGCTTTAAGGGCACGGAGGCAGTAGAAAAGTAGGGAGAAAAAAATATATAAAAAATAAACAGAGAGAGGAAAGAGTAAGTATACCAAACAGTTAAGGGGCCACAAATATTGACATGACAAAAGACATGATGGTGGTGCAGTGCAGTGACTGTGGAGCAGCAGTCTTCCGGGAGACATTCTAGAGGATGCAGTGTTGTCCCATCTGCAGGTACCTCTCTGGGCTGAGGTAGGAGGTTGCTCATTCGGGGGACCTCCTCTACCACCCAGGGACCACCAGGGCCACCACCGCTGTCTCAGAGGTTGCCAAGAAAGAGGAGAGGTTGGACCACAGTGGGCTCAGAGAAGGTGAAGGTGCTGGGACAGAGAAGCATCTCTCCAGTTGTACCTCTCCACAATTTATATGCCATTCTGGCACAGTGTGGTTCCTCTACAGAAGCACCCGCAGTGGAGACCAAGGAAGATGCTGGGAACTTCCACAAAGGAGACCCACAGGAGGGTGGCATGGGACCCTGCAAGGGAAGGAAACAACTCTTGGTGGGGGACTCCATTGTTAGGAGGGTAGAACTGGGGGAGGGAGGGAGGGAGAGTGAGGTGGGTGCCTGCCTGGCACCATGGCTTGGAGGGACAGGGAACGAATCCTCAGGATCGCGGGAGCAGCTGCACAGGGTAGGGAGCTGGATGTCATTGCCCACCTAGGGACATATGACCTGGCTGGGAAAGGAATCAGAACAGTGGAGGAGGAGGAGTTTATAGAGTTGGGGAGGGGCCTTAGGCAAGTAACACGCATGGTAACCTTCTCAGAGGTGCTGCCTGTCTATGGCATGGGTGAGGCTAGGGTGCTCCACACCATGGGATTCAATCAATGGTTGAAAAGCTGGTGCAGAGCTCAGTGTTTTGGCTTCACTGGGGACTGGGGGTCCACCTGGAGATATGCAGGCCTATACCGGTGTGATGGTCTGCATCTGTCCAGAAGGTAAACCAGGATCCTAGGTGAGGTTTAACTGCTTCATTGGCAAGCATTCAAACTAGCAAAGAGGGGAGGCACTGAAAAGAAGCAGGGAAATCCTAGTCCAGCCAAAAAATCAGGGTAGTTAGTGAGGTAAACACCAAGATAGAGACGTTGATAGGAAGAAGGGCAGGGGTAAATGGAGAAAAAGGCAGTAAGGACAGGGATGAGGCAAAAAGGGATAAGGCCATCAAAAAATGGAGGGTAGTGAGTACCAATGCCCGTAGTCTAGGTAACAAGCTCCCTGAACTGGTGGCCTTGATGGAAGAGGGATGCCTGGAGATCGTGGCAGTCACAGAAACATGGTACGCGAGAACCATGACTGCAATGTCAACATACCAGGGTACACAATCTACTGGAGAGACAGGGAGCATAGAAGAGGAGGAGGAGTAGCTCACTATGTAAGGGAAGGGATCAAAGCAATGGAACAAAAGGGTAAACAGGGAGGAGAGGAGGCACTGTGGATCACCCTGGAGACTGGAAATGGCACCACAATCTGCACAGGGGTTGTATCCAGACTCCCATCTCAGAAGGAGGAAATTCACAAGGAAATGATAGAAGGCATCCTTAGGATGTCAGACAAAGGGGAGATATTGTTGATGGGGGACCTAAATATGCCAGATGTTAACTGAAGCACTTTTGCTGCAGCCACATCCAACAGCAGGGCCATTCTTGATGTCCTACAGGGGGCATACCTCAGACAGCTAGTGTTGGAACCCACTCAGGAGGGAGCAGTCGTAGACCTGGTACTTTCTCAAATGGGGATGGAGAAAGGATCTAAGATCCAGAAGTGGGTAGCCATCTGGGAACAAGTGACCACCAGTGTGGTTCACGATAAAGTCAGCTGCAGAGTCAAGCCATACAAAAGTGAGAGTACTGGACTTCAGGAGGACTGACTTTTTCAAAATGGGAGAGTGCCTCAGAAAAGCACTAGCAAACAGGCAAGAAGGAGTGGTGGAGCAACAATGGGGAACCATCAAAACTGCCATCACAGAGGCAACAAGCCTTTGTGTGAAGCAAACAGACAATCAAAATGAAAGAAAAAAACACTATGGTAACAGTTAAAGCAGAAGGAAGCATGGAAAGCAGTCAGAATAGCAAAGGCCGAAACTGAGGAAAAGATAGGCAACTCGGTTAAGAAGGGGGATAAAACCTTTTATAGGTACATTAGGGAGTGAAGAAAGACAAAGGGAAAGACAGTGAGGCAGAATAAAGGGGACATGGGTGGGCAGAGAAGGACAGTGAAAAAGCAGGGATACTGAACGAATACATCTGCTCAGTATTCACAAAAGAAGTGGAGGGGAAGGTACCTAATCCAATCAATAGAAGCACTCTGAATAGGGGGGTCGATCGCAGTCCTTTCACAGAAGAAAGGGTTCTGAAAGAACTCCTAAAACTGAAGGTGGACAAAGCAATGGGGCCTGATGGGATTCACCCCAGAATTCTAAAAGAATTAAGGGAAGAACTAGTGACACCACTGACTACCCTTTTTAACAAATCATGGGAGGATGGTGTGGTACCTGAGGACTGGAGGAGGGCAGATGTGATTCCCCTTCACAAAAGTGGGAGCAAGACAGAGGCAGGAAACTACAAACCTGTCAGTTTGACCTCAGTGGTAGGGAAAATGATGGAATCACTTCTGAAGGAAAGAATTGTTGAGTACCTAGAGGCCAGTGGGGCACAGGACCCAAGGCAGCATGGATTCATAGTGGACAGGTCATGTCAAACGAATCTAATCAATTTCTTTGACTTGGTGACAAAAGTAGTACCAGGGAGGGGCTGTGGACATGGCCTACCTAAACCTTAGCAAGGCATTTGACATAGTACCACACAAAAGATTAATAAACAAATTAGCCAACCTGGGAGTGGGTCCCAGGGTGGTAGCCTGGGTAAAACATTGGCTGGACAACAGGATGAAGAAGGTAATAGTAAATGGAGTCCACTCCAAGAAAAGGGGGTTACTAATGGGGTACCGCAGGGTTCAGTACCAGGTCCAGTCCTTTTTAATGTCTTTATAAGTGACATTGCAGAGGGACTGGAAGGAAAATATGCCTCTTTGCAGACGACACAAAGATCTGCAACAGGGTTGATACACAAGGAGGGGTGGGGTGGAAAGGATGAGAAGGGACTTGACAAGGTTGGAGGAATGGTCAGAAGTATAGTAGCTTGAGCCCTCTCGAATTATAAGTTAAACAGGGAAAAATCAACAGTAATGCCTATAAACAAACTTACCTATCACTCACAAATAGAGGGGTTACATTTAGATTGGGCACTTCAACTTAAATATTTAGGGCTAACCCTATCCCAAGATATGTCTCAAATTAAGAGACTTAACTTAGATTCTCTGATCGAGACCCTAAAACAAGATCTGGGAAGATGGATCCCTTTATACCTCTCCTTGCAGGGACGAGTTAGTGTAATCAAGATGAATATCCTCCCAAGGATATTTTATCCCCTGAATATGCTGAATTTCTATCTCCCACAATCCTGGTTTCAGAAACTCCATAATATTATCTCCCAGTTTCTCTGGCACGGTAAACCACCAAGAAGATCAAATGTTAGTCTCACGGTGGTCTCAGGCTCCCCAACTTTTACCATAATTATTTAGCTAGTCACATAGCCAAATATATGCTCGGGATACCCCCAGTCTTCAGCAAAGTGACCCCTCCCTTTATTCCGGCGTGGCTTCAACAAGAGCGCCAGATAATCAGCCAGAACAGTACCTCCCCACTCAGCCTGCTTTATACCAATGCTAAAACCTGCTCTGCTGTCATTGGGAATGAGATGATCCTGGTGTCAATAAGAATACATGGCCAGCTCTGCAGAGCACTTGAGTATGAAAATGGTAAAGACATCTCACAGCCCCTACACTACAATCTCAACTTTAGGCTGAATGGGCAGTGTCTGAAACCACGAGGGAATTCTACCCTTGCAGAGATTAAAATATCCAATCTGTTAGAGAATGGAAAACTTAAGGCCATGTTGGACCTTCTACCCTTTTTGAATTTTCCAAGGAAGCAGATTTTTAAAGGATACCAAATCTGGCACTTATTGATTACTAAATTTGGTATGGGAGTCTGGGATACGAACCAATCTGACCTTATTGTCTCACTCTGCAACCTGGCATGGCACCCTCATGCAGTCTCCCAGATAACATCCGTTTTATACCCTGTCATCTGTTCAGGGGTGCCAGGTTCCTCAGTTTATTGGGCAGATCAGTTCCCCAATAGGGAATTTAGTTGGGACAAGATCTGGCAAACAGTATATTCATATACCTCTAATGATAAGCTTCGCCTTATGCAATTTTACATCTTGCACAATATGTATTACACTCCGCTTAAATTATTTAAAATGGGGAAGGTGTGGGATGCAAATTGGAGCAGGTGTGGCCAAGGTGAAGGTACCCTACTTCATGTCCTCTGGGATTGTCGCCTAATTAAACTATTGTAGAGTGAGATAAGGGCCAGAGTCCACCCCCTATTGGGAGTAGAAGGTCTCTTCACACCCGAAATGTGTTTACTGGGTGATTACTCTCAGGTCTCGTTAAAAGAAAGATGATACAACATGTCCCTTATCTCCCACTCAGTTAAAAGACTGGTATTAAAACACTAGAAGGACTCCACAATCATCTCCTATTCTGAATGGTTAAATGAGCTCTTATTTAACCTGAGGGTAGAAAAAATGATAACGTCTCTTAGGCATGTCCCATCTGTTTTTGACAGGAAATGGGGTAAAATGCATACGCTCTACTCCCTGCCTAGTCACTAATATCTATCCCCCTGATGGGTTTAAGTCAGGTTTCGTAATCTGTAGCATTAAGCTGATGCAGAACAGGACTAAGTCTTTTATTAAGTCACCGGATAGGTCTAACATATGATTTATTATTACGCAGATGTTATCCTGATCAGTTAACTTGTTGCCTTAGTTATAATGATAGGAGTAGACGTTAGGGTGGAGAGGGTGGGATGGTTTGGGAGGGGCATTTCTTTAGGCTCAACAAGGAGGGGGACAGGAGGGGAGACAGAACGTTTGTAGTATAGGACTGTGTTATTTGAGCCGATGTAACCTAAGTCTCCAGCTCATTTTCCTGTATCAAGCTGTTCCTTCACAACTCCTTGTATTACTTGTATGTATGGATAAAATTAATAAAGTACATTGAACTTCAAGAAGTATGTGAAGCTTGGATTCGGTGCAAAGTAATGCACCTGGGAAACAAAAACCCAGGGGAAGAGTACACGGGGGTAGTAACAACAACAAAAATGGAAAGGGATCTGGGGTAATCATATCAGATGACCTAAAGGTTAGCAAACAATATGAGAAGGCAGTAGGGATGGTTGGGGGGATACTGGGATGTATAGGGAGGGGCATCACCAGCAGAAAACAGGAAGTTGTTATCCCTCTGTACAAACAATTGGTGAGACCACATCTGGAGTACTGTTTCCAGTTCTGGAGACCCCATCTCCGCAAGGACATAGACAGGATGAAAGCAGTCCAGAGGAGGGCAACTAAAATAGTGCAGGGTCTGCAACAGAAGCCATATGAGGAGAGACTAAAGGAGCTTAATATGTATACCCTTGAGGAAAGGAGGGAGAGGGGGGACATGACAGAAACTTTTAAGTACTTCAAGGGAATCAACAAAGTCCAAAATAGTAGCATCTTTCAGAAAAAGAGATGTGCAAGAATAAGGGGACATAGTTTGAAGATAGAGGGGGAACGGCTCAGGGGCAATGTGAGGATGTATTTTTTTCAGAGAGAGGGTGGTGGACGCATGGAACGGTCTTCCTGAGGAGGTTGTGGGGTCACAAACAGTGGGGAAATTCTAGAATGCATGGGACAGACATAAGGCAATTCTTGTAGGGGGGTAGGAAGAAATAGGCTGTTGGTTAACTAGGATCTGCAGCTTATCCAGTAGGTAGGGAAATTGGTAGACTAGGTGGGCCAAGCGGTCCTTATCTGCCATCAAAGTCTATCTTTATATGCCTTGAGTGGGCAGTCTCTCACTTTGGGGCCACTGGCTCTCATCTTGCCTCCGGCCACACAGCTCACTGTGGGCAATGGCCCACGACAAGCACGGTGGCACATCTCCATCTTGTCTATGATCACTTTGCTCTCCCTCGTACCCCACTCCTAAGGCCACCTCTAGACATGTGACCACCATTCTCCCATGGGATGTCTGTTACATCCAGACACTTCCCCAACTGGGGAATCCTTTGCATCAGCCGCCGCCACATCCCTACAGGGTGTAGGCTGTCTCCCCCACTATCCCAAATGAAAACTACCACGCTGCTCAAGCGGGCAATTAGCCCTACTCAATCCCATGCCGACCCTCCCCCCCAATCTCTCTTCTGTTCCAGTACACTCCTATATCTCCTGCCCACCCCCAGGGTAATCCCACTGCCAGCAGTCCCTCAGGGCAGCAAAACTATTACCCTTACAGGTCATGGGATGAAATGTACCAACCACTTATCCCAACTGGTGCACCTCCCAAGGCACAATAATTACACCCCTATTCCTGAGGGGATTACTACTCTCCCCCAATTGAATGCTCAACACCCTGGTGCACTCCAGAGCATCACCAGCCACCCTCACCGGGGCCAGGCGTGCACAGTATACACACTCCCTCTCTGCAAAAACCAGGATAGGTTCAGGCTGCTCACCATGCAAGTGGAAAACAAACTGACACCAAGGGGCACCACTACTAGCTCAGCTCTCTCACATACCCAAGCACTATTCCCTGACCACCCACCCACCAGACCTTTCGGACAGATTGCCTACAGCCTAGGGTGGCATCCCATGCCAAAACACTGGTCAAGACCCAAATATTACTACCCAAAATACTGCCCACTGCCTGTCAGGGACTCCCTGCTTACCTGCTTCCCAATTGCAAACTATACCAAACCCAACAGCTACCTGCCTAATAAAAAAGGAATAGGCGCACAGGTTGCTAATGGCTCTAAACATGCAAAATACTACAACAGTGATGTAAGCACAGTGATAATAACATTCAGCAATTAACTACATGGACATGATTAACATGAATATTGACTCATAACTTGCAACCAGAGGATAATAAACTATGAAAATGTTGTGGATAGTTCCCCCAAAGTCTTAAGTTCAGATTGCAACTAAGTCATAAAAAAGGGTAAGCCCCACCCATTGACAGATGTCCTAGGGGGGTATCAGGAATCACAGCTCTTTGGGGCACCATATAATAATGACTTACGCCCTGCCATAATAGTAATCATGGTGGGGCTTAGTGCACAGTCTCCCATACAAATCAGTTGCCCTCTGACAGTATTTGTCGGGCTACCATCAATGTCCTGCAGCAGGACACAGTTTTTAAACAGTGTGAGACCTTCATAGGCACTTCGAGCATAGATGCCTTTTGCAATGTGCTGAGCCTCCTGCAGAGAAATCATGGGGCTATTGGCATGCAGGTTGTGTTTTCGGTATGGCTTCCCCAAGATACCACAAAACACCCAGTCTGACCTCTTCTCTTCTATGATGTTCCAGACACGTTCTGGCAGGTAGGGATAGTCATACTGGCGAAACGCCTGCCGAACATGACATCACACATGCCTCTCCACCTGTGACCACTCTGGCATGCTACGAATGGTCATCCTCAGGGCCTGCCCTTGGGGGAGCCACACTCCATTTCAGTACTCCCACTCTTGCCACTGACACTCTTCAGCCCGCCCTTAGCGACCCTGAGGCCAAGGACGGGAGGATCACCACTGCCCACAGGATTCAGAGGGGTGACATCACCACAGTTGCATATGGAGACACTGGATACTGTTCTGACTCTGCCTCCCGATCATCAGCTCCATCTCCCTCCATTTGACTTTCAGCTCCACCACCAGGCTCTGGGTCATCGGGGGATACTCTCCATCCATTCTACCAGAGGACTCTGCTGGCGGTGTAAACTGGTTGACAATTCAGAGGGTGCAGCTACAATAGCCTCACCTGTAGGCAGAGGTTATGGGGCTAAAACAGTCTCTGCAGGCCCAGCTTGGACCACTTCACTCTTTGACCAAGGTGGGCCAAAATCCCTTGATGTCAGCAACGTGGTCTGGGGCTCATCCCTTGGAACTAGCCAGCACCTTCCCCGACTATGGCCCACTGCTGTACTGGATGTTT
The DNA here is from genome assembly GCA_016271365.2 of Neoceratodus forsteri. NCBI lineage: Eukaryota > Metazoa > Chordata > Ceratodontiformes > Ceratodontidae > Neoceratodus > Neoceratodus forsteri. Next base: position 1,149,650,356 of record CM057455.1, on the reverse strand, counting down.
GACCTTCCTGGTGGGTGGACTCTTGCTTGCCTCTCGATGTAGCAGACTCTGAGATGCCAGTGTGGTCCATATGAGCAGCAAGGTCCTCCCAAACTCTGAATCTGGTGTCATCTGACATTAGGGAGGTGATGGATTGACTGAGTCCAAGACTAGATGAGCTGGTACCTCAGCATACAGTACACATAGGAAGCAGTGTCACTCCAGAGCCCTTACTGTGGCACACGGCACATGTCGCAGACACAGTCAACTTTCCCACCAGCTCCCACATCCATTTGAATGTTTCTGAAGGCACAGTGACATCAGATGCTGAGGGTACTTGTGCCATCTTGATCCAAAACAGCTCACAAAGACCACAAGGCAGCAGTAACAGTAGTCAAATTCACTGTGATCACCACTTGCACGGTGATCCTCTGTTCCAAGACACAAGCATGAGGCAGCAGGAAATGTGCACTCTGCCCTACAAAAGTTAAGCAGTCCAATCCATAAGTCTCGCCTTGGCTCATTTGCGTGGGACTCACCAAGGCCAGGCATGAGATCTCCATCCAGCAGACCCTCTAGCACCCCACAGTCCACCAAAAGGCATGAATTTTCTCAGTTCACAGTGCTATGTTAGTTGCATAACAGTTCAAAGCAAAAACTTCCAAACCATTGAACAACTTCACCCAGCACCACTGTGGGGGTCCAGGCAGGCCACAAGCACCACAAAACACATTCCAGATGAGCCCCCATGTTGTAGCCCACTCCCTTCCCCCGTGTCTTGGGGTATGCTGATGGTTACTGTCCATGGGGAGGGGGCAGCCACAGCAGACACTTCCTGAGATTGACTTATGTTTACCAAGTCCTCATGTATGGGGTGCACCTGGTCCCCTCCTGTGCTGGGTTAGAAGGAAGACTGTAGTTAGTAGCATTAACAGTTCATTAAAAAACAGAGGCAACTCTTTCTTCAAAGCAAAATGGGGATCCCATTTTAATGAAACATGATACCACTCCATGGAGCAGTTAATTATACATGGGGAGAACACATCTCTCTGGACCATTATGGTCACACAATCACAGGAGCCCACAATGTCCCTTCACACAAAGTCCATTCCACCAGGCATGATCTGGACGACCCTGAATTTTCAGGCAAGTCAGTTCACCTTGCAGCTTCAGAGCTGCTTTCCCTCATAGTCCTGCTTACCCGCTCATTCCCATCATCTCAGCTGAGACTGGCCTCTCACCTTGGGGCCATGCCTCCACTGTCCGAAAGGGTCAAAATACTTCTCGGAGTGGGGCACACTAGCCTCTCACCTCAGGGCTACCATTCCTTCCTTCCAGCTGGCATTCTTCTACTGCTTCAAGCGGGCAGCCTCTCACTTTATGGCTGCTGGCTCCCGTCTTGCATTCAAGCACACAGCTCACTGTGGGCGACGGCCCCCGACAAGCACGACAGCATATCCCCATGTTGTCTGTGATCACTCTGCTCTCCCTCGCACCCCACTCCTGTGGCCACCTCTAGATATGTGATCATCCTCCTCTCACTGGGTGTCAGTTACATTTAGATACTTCCCCCACCAGAGAACCTTTGCAGATGCCACCTCCACATCCATACAGGGTGTAGGTTGTACCCCCATTACCCCAAACAAAACCTTCCATGCCGCTTGAGCAGGCAATCTGCCCCGCTTAATCCCATGCTGACCCACTCTCTCTCCCCCCCATCTCTATTCTCTTCCCACACACTCCCTTATATTCCCCAGCCCACCCCAAGGGAACTCCCACAATGCCAGCAGTCCCCTGGGGTCGGAAAATGGTCAACATTTACAGTTCCTGGGACAAAATGTCCCAACCACTTATACCAAATGGTGCACATTCCAATGTACGATAATGACACCCCTATCCTGGGGGGGAGGGGGGGTTGGTTACAACTGTATGTGTATGTTTCCCCTTACAAAACATGTTGGCAGAGCCCATGGGGGGGTTGTCGGGACATTTATAAAATAGGCTGAATTGTGAGCTCACTAGAAATGCTATATTTTTGGTGTCTTGTTAATGAAGGAAAATGTTATACTTTCCATATGTAACCCACCCCCTCCCCAGTGTCTACGGGTATGAAGGGTGGTAAAGCCCATGGGGAGGGGGACCACAACAGAAACTGCTAAAGATGGCTTACATGTTTGACTCCTCAGGCCTGGGGTGCAGACTCCATCCACAGTTCGCTGGGCTAGGAGGCAAACTTGATTTAGCAACACTTTAAAATCAGGAAGACATTGAAATAAAGTCCAAACAGCAATTATAAACAACCTGGATCCTTTAATGAAACTTGATTTCTCCATGGAGTGATGGTAACTTGATAGCAAATCTCTCTCTCTCTCTCTCTCTCTCTCTCTTTTACTAGCATTGCAGCTGGGCCAGTAGATTCTCATCCAGACTGTGGCCTTCTCCCAAAACACTCACTGAGCAGCTGTGCTCCCAAAGGTAGGGGTGTTATTTACCCACGAGAGTAGCTCCTCGGGCTCTCCCAATGTCTCAATGCAGCAGAACCTCTCATCCTCTGGCCTTACATATTCCCTTTAGGCTGAGTGGGGGGGCTGCACTGATCTAGATTTGCTCAGCTGCCATTTAAAATTTCCAGGTACTCCATCCATGACTGTAGAGTCCCACTAGCTCCCTTTTTCTTGAGCCCAACATCCCCTCTTGGCTTGGGTTCAAATCCTATAGCAGCTACTTGCAAGGCACATCGGACTTCTCCTCCAGATGGCATAAACAACCCCCCCCCCCCAGGCCTCCGCAACTTCAGCTGCAGGCTATCTCAGGCCATCCACCAGAGAAAAATGGTTAGCTTGCAGGAGCCAGGCAGTGCTTTCCTGTTAATCCCCTTCTCAACTCTGCAAAACTGAAAGCAACTTCTTGCAACCTGTTAGCTACAGGCAGCTGCCCCTCACCCCAGGAAACAAGCATAATTTTCTGCTCAGCAACCTGAGGCTCCAAAGAATAACCCTTTAGAGGGTCACAGGCATGGAGCCCTTAAATTAAAACTAGTGTAAAGTCCAGTACACTTCTCTAGTGCTCTAACCCTAGGGAGGTTACACGTAATTGTTGATCTTCCAGAATATCTTCACCATTGATTCACACAGATGGGTCTGGGGCCAGAGGCCCTAGGACTGTGCAGGAGCAAATTTTTGCAGGAAGACAGCTGACACTGGCTACTGACAGCACCTGCGCACTTCACATGGTGCCGCACATGCCAGCCAAAACCCATCGCTGGCTTGCTCGTGCACCTCAGTTCTGTTCACCAGAAGGGAAACAGTGGAGATAAAATAGAGGACTTGATACTTTCTTGCCCTAAGGGCTAGGGAAAGGGTATTGGAAAATAAACAACAAAATAAAACCAAACTACCAACATAGAACCTAACGGTTGGGCCTACTAGGTGGCACAATGGCAGCTGGATTAGTAGAGCCAGAGCCTGATATCACTAGCCAGACAGGAAGTGATTAGTGAGAAGGGATTAGTGATAAGGGAAAAAAGGGTAAGGCAGCAGCCCTGAGCATACGGCTCTGGCAAAAGCAAGAAAGAGGGAAGTTCAAACTGGGACCCCCCTTGCAATTAAGATGGCAAAATGTGGCACAAATGGAAAAATTACATCTGGGGCCCGATACTTAAAACTTTGCATGGATGCTAATTAGTGTTTGCCTGCAAAAACCAGGTTTTGCGCTACAGCCCAATATTCAAAAAGGTTGGTTGCACCAGTAAACAGGGTTAGCACCCACGGAAACCAAAATGGGGGTATGGAAATGGAAAGCAGGGACAGAAATACTCAGAGATGCAGAGAGTTGCGACTCCCTGGAGTGGGATGGCAGTGGAAGTTGTAAGTAGTAGGAATAAGACCCAGTTTAAGAGAAGACTAGATTTTTATATTCTAGACGGAAACAATATAGTGTATTATGGGTAAATGATAAGAGCAATCATGTGCTTCCAGCTTCCTTAGCTCCTTACACCTCAGTATGAACCTTAGTATGACTATCAGTGCAAGCTGATATTCAGCAGATTTGCACCACACAAAAGAGTTTTGCACAGTCCTTTTGCGCAGCACAAATACCGCCGAACAAAACCCCCTCTTACTACGTGCAACCCTAGCTGCTTCTGGAGACAATGCAGCCAATTAGTCGGTTGGCCACTGAGGGAGCACACCCAACCCTGTGGTCTGAAGTAACCCCTGATCACTGACTGTAGTTAAAAACTCCCCGTGCTAGTGTGTTCCCTCCTCTAATTGCCAGCCCTTACTATAAAAAACTCCTTGGAGCTAGTGGTCCCCCTCCCTCCAATTGCCAGCCATTGCTAAAAATATACTTCCTGGTGCTAGTGGTCTCCCCCTCCCTCTGATGCCAGCCTGTAGTATAACTTAAACTGCCCCTGGCATCCAGTGGTTCCCCCCAACACCAATCCACGGTACCTCCAGTCACAAGACTGTAATCCCTAGTGTCTAGCACCCCCCCATCTGTGGCACTGAGCACCCCCACAGTCACCTTACCAGTATCCATGGTGCTGCAGGTGTGCATAAAGTGACTGGTGTAACCCTCCTCACACCTCCTCGGCCAGCCACCGTCTGTACAGGCAGGAAGTGCACGTCCTATATATATATATTAGAGCCAAAAAACTCCGTTTAATGCATTAGTTAGGGTTGTTCCACAGCAACAAAAGTGAGGAAATTTGCTGTTGGGGTTGGCTTCCCCTTGAACCCCGTCACCCCCCAACTTACGGCATTGGGGTGCTGTTAGGATCGTCAGCTAACTCTCACACATGACATGTGGGCAGCAGGGAAGTATGGGAGAATGGGGTGAGGTTGGGACCCCAATCAATGCACAGCTGCGATTGAAAGAGGGTCAAAGATTTCAACTAACTGAGCTTCTCTAATAGAACCGTAACTGTCGAAACAACTATGCCTCCTTCTTTTGAGAATGATAACTAGAAATAGTGAATGTAATGCAGCGGCGGGGCCCAGGGGCCCGATGTCTTGTGGCATACTAACAGGGACAACAGCAGCAAACAGAAATGTAACAGTGGCGCACATGGTAACACAAGCTGAATGAGAACAGAAAGGGTAACGCACATGGTGGCGTAGATTGAAATGGTCTGCCACGTGATGTGTTGTCACAGAGTAACATGGTGCCTGCAAGCAGAAATGTCAATGGCATGGACGAAGTAAAATGAAACAGAAAGATAAACAGTACTGTGAGACAGAAATGGCAAAAATAACAGAAACGCAAGCGCAAAATGAAAAACGCAGGATACCACATGGTGGCGCAGACGTCCAACGGTAAGAAACTGGAAACTGCAAGCGGAAAGGGCAACAGTAACAGTAATGTAAGCGCTACAGGCTGGTTTTCCCAAAACCTGCATAGAGAAAGACAGTGAGTACAAATAATGTATGCATAATAATGAGTATCGGCGCAGAAAATGAGAACTTGGAATACTAAATACGTTATATCTCAGGAACCGTCTGAAGTAGAAAAATTTAAAAGTCATATTATTTACAACTGTCCTGGCTAATTTGGCACTTATCAATTTTCCGACAAAGTCCGTATTCGCACTGCTTCCGTAGATACGGGCCCCTGAAAGCGGCGTACATGAACAATGTTATCCATGGGAAAAAAAGAAAAGTTCGGAGCGCCATAACTTTGCCTCCCTGTAATGTTTTTTCACCAAACCACTGAAAGGCACATATGTGGGCTGTTGGCTGTCTTCCCTCCAAATTTCAGGAAAAAAGACCAAACCGTTATTTTGCAGCAGGGATCCAAAGGATTTCTGTAATGCGTCGGGCGCTGTAATGTTATCCTATGGGAAAAACCATCAACTTTGGAGTGCCGTAACTTTACCGCCATATAATATTTTTTCAATACAACACTGAAAGGCACATCTGTGAGATGTCGGCTCTGTTCCCTCCAAATTTCAGCCCAAAACTCCCAACGGTTCTTTTGCAGCGCAGTGCCAAAGAATCGCTGTCACTTTCCCACAGATGGAAAACTACTGTCGCAATTTGCGAAAGGTCAAAAAAGTTCGACACTTTCGTAGCACGAAAGTATTGTGCGAAGTACTTTTCCAGAAATTTGAAAACATATTTCTGGGGTGTTTTACCACAAAATAAAGACATGGCAAGCATCCTCAGGGTCCGACTAGGTGAATACAAAATAATTAGTTTGCTAGAGGGTCCCAAATTTAAATGCCAACCATTTTTCTGATCACCAACTGAAAACAAAATGGCCGATTTGGCGAAGTAACAGGCCCATTTGCGAAAGTAAAATGCATTTTGCGACACTGTCGAACTTTTTGTTAACTTTTCCCATTGACTTATAATGGAAACTGTTTTTGAATAACTTTTGAACCGTTTAATATTTTTCATAAAATCTTCAAAAGGCACATCCGGGACCCTGGCCACATGTTCCCTGAAGATTCCGGGCGATCGCAAAACACGTACGACCTGTAGGCGATCATAGAATTCCAGAAAGGGAAACGCTAGACAGATCAACACGCTTATTAACTCAGCAGCCTTATAAGCAACTAGTACGAAACTTGCAGATCCCAAGGCCTATAGTTCTTGATCGTATTCCAAATTTCAGGCAAACCTAAGCGGTTGCAAAGTTATTATGCAAAGTTTTGGGGTTTAACATAGAAATGGCTCCTCAACTCTAATCATAGTGGCACTACCGTGCCACTATAATATATATATATATATATATATATATATGACAGGGTGACGCACCCTGTCCTATAAATAAAATGTGTGCTCCCTGCCTGGACATACAGCAGCTGGCTGAGAAGGTGTGAGTAGGGTTGTGCTGGTCGCCGTATACGCATCTGCAGCACCATGAATACTGGTAAGGTGACTCGGGGATGGGTGCTCAGTACTGTGGTGGGGGGTCACTAGACACCAGGATCAGGGACTTTTGGCCAGAGGTAAAATGGATTGGTGCTGGGGGGGGACCACTAGACACCAAGGGGGGGTTCAAGTTATACTACAGGCTAGCAATCAGAAGGAGGGAGCACTAGCACAGGGGAGATTTTTTTTTAAGTTTGATCTGGCGATCAGACAGGGGCTGACCACTAGCACAAGGGAGTTTTAGTAACGGCTGGAGATCAGATGGAGGGGGGACCACTCGCACCAAGGAGTTTAGTTTAAGTAAGGGCTGGCAATTGGAGGGGGGCGGACCACTAGCACCAGGGAGTTTTTTTTTTAGTTAGATCTGGTGATCAGATGGGGCTGACTACAAGCACCAAGGAGGTTTTTTTTAGAAAAGGCTGGAAATCGGAGGGAGGAAGGACCACTAGCACAAGGCAGTTTATTTTTGGACTGGCGATCGGAGGGAGTGTGGGACGACCAGCACTAGAGCACTTTTTTTTTTTTTTTTGGTAAGGGCTGGCGATTGGAGGGAGGCGGACCACTAGCACCAGGAAGTTTAGTTTTAGTAAGGGCTGGCAATTGGAGGAAGGGGAGAACCCCCAGCACCAGGGAGTTTTTTTTAGTAAGGGCTGGCAATCAGAGGAAGGGGGAGACCGCTAACACCAGGGCATTTTTTTTTTAGTATTTGTTTAGTAAGGGCTGGTGATCAGAGGGAGGGGGACCACTGGCACCTGGCAGTTTAGTTTTAGTAAGGGCTGGCAATTGGAGGGAGGGGGGACCACTAGTACCAGGAATATCTATAACTGCCTTGGACCGAGGAAAGGGGTGGTGGTGCCATGCTAACCTGCTTCCACTACCCATGCAAATGGGAAATGGCCCCTTAGCATCTTGCATGCCCAATGGAATCACTGGCATGAGTCCCTTTGAAAAATTGCAGAAAGCACTCCAGCCCTATCCACTCTTGAGGCCCACTCCAGAAGTCATGTCCAGGCAGTGCTACATGACCTAGAGCTGCGCCAACATGGCATAGTATTTAGTTGGATAGCGCCAGCGTGCTATCCAACTGCATATAGTGTCCTTGGACCCCTGGGCAATTACAAAGCACAGTACAAGCCTTTGTGCTCCACTTTGCGCTTCTCTGAATATCGGGCCCCTGGACTCCCAAGAAGGGATACCGCCATGCTACCAGAGAAGAACTGAGTGACCTCACCCCTTTCTCCCTTAACAAGAGAAGAAAAGTAGGGACTAAAAGCATGACAGTTACAGGACTGGCAGTCACAGGGAGTCAGGACATGATCATCTCCTCTGGCATCTCCTAGTGGAACTAGGCCAATGCCCAAAGCATAGGGAGAAATAACAAAGGATATACAAACCAAACAATTTAACATAGAGAAGTGATTGAACATGACCCACCTCTCGCTGAATCCACAGGGGTGTACCCTGTGTAGAAGCCAGTGTATTAATCAAAAGTAAAATGCACTGCACCACTCCACGTATGGAGTATCTGCTCAATGTAGTTTGACTGGATGGTGCCATGGGCACATATTGCATTTGTAAGTAACATGGATATACCCTAGAAGGGACCCAGGCAAGGAGGAGGAGGACACAAAGAAAAAAATGGAGGGATGGGCTACCTACCCACTCCATGAAAAAACACATTCTTTTTGGGGGGGGAGGTTGGCATGGGAGCCACAAGCACCCCCCACTCCCTTTTAAGTTTTCTTGGTCAGAGTTGGCACCTGGGTGCTCAACTCTCCTTCCTTGTTTGTAGAACAACAAAAAGCCAATCCACACAAGGGCCATGGCAAAGGAAATGGACAGTTATAATAAAATGTGCTGCCAGCACCCAAAGGATGAGGTGCTAGAGGCCTTGACTCTTACCTGAGCAGGGGATGGTGGGCATGCCACATGAATCAATGGCGAAGATATTCTGGAAGATCAACAATTATGGTAAGTACATAATTTTCATATCCTCCAAGAATTAATCGTCACCATTGATTAACACTGATGGCACCACGTACCAAGCTTCCAAAATGAGGCAGGAGCTGGTTCACCCTAAAGGTAGACCTATTTATCAGTCATCTACATGAAGGAGAACACCTTAGAGCAAGGGTTCCTTATAGGTCTGGAGAGACCCATGACTGGACAGGGTCAGGAAGCGGCTCCTGTGGCATAGGAGCAGGAGGGTACCCTGAAAGCTGTTGCCTGACCCTGTGGAAGAAGAAATGAGTCCCATAGAACTGGGAGTTAAGCACTTTTTGCAGGGCCAGAGCTGCCAGTCATGAAAGGCAAAGCCAGGCCATTCGCCAAATGTAGACTGCAGTTCCCACCAACCTGGAGGCCACCATAATTGCATTGTACAATGCCCTTGACTGGTGCCTAGCCAACTCCAGGCCCTTTGCAGGTAGGCAGATGGTTTGCCTAACTCACTGTACCACATGGCAGCTAGAAGCTGACCTAGCAGCCCCAACAGGCACCTGTTGTAAGCTGCCTGATTCCCCTTTATGTACTGCAGTGCACTTCACGGTGCAAGCCGAGATAAATACCTTCCTACCTAGGGCATCTGCCTGAACAGAATCAGTCTCAGGAGGTCAGTCACACACCGGGCACTGAGGCCCTGATGGGGTCTGCAGGACCTCATTTCCTGAGGTGGGATGAGGCACTGCCCCTGCAGATTCTGTGGGTACTTAGTTCCATAGCTAGATATCCCTAGGAACTGGAGGGCATGAGAAGGGATGCATCCAGACTGCCCTCGAACAGTCCTTGAGGGCTCTAGACCAGAGAGGGATGACAGAAGTTGCATCGGCAAAATCTTCAAGGATTCCCAGCTGCAAAGACGTGGTACTGTGACTAGTAATGGTGCCCACATACAACACCCATGTAAGCACTCCTTCGGGAGCTTACTAGTTAAATTCCTGTAGTTAGGCAGGGAAGCTTTGGTGCCTGTAGGTCTGGGGTGTTGGAACTACCTGTGGCCGGCAGGGGGCCCCATCCCCGGGGTATAAAAAGGGTTGTTTTGGTGCCTAAAGGAGGAGAGAAGGAGAGAGTTGGGGGGGGTTGACCCGCAAGTTCGGTCAGAGGGCCACGGCAGGGCCGGGGTGGACCACTTGCCACCCGACCCTCCTCCCTCGAACCCACAATGGCTGTGCAGTGGTTTGGGACATAGATAGCATGGGAGCAGTGGAGCACAAGGTTTAGGAACCCATCAGTGCTGTTTCATGATAGCCAGAGCCCAAACTAGAAGAAACTGGAGCCCACCAAGTGATCTCTGGCTCCTTGGTATGGGTAAGCACTGATGGGGGTCCTTTTACAGAAAATTTCTTGCCTGTGGGTGAGTACAATTTAAGAGCCAGTGAGTTTTCTGTGGCCTGGCCTGATATGACAGAGAGGGCCTGGGGTGCGGTCCAGAGGTGGCAGCTTGGATCATTGGGGGTGTAGTGTGGCAGACTGCTGCTTTTTCCCCTAGACCATGGGGCCGCTGCAGTGTTGGTGCTTCCTAGTTTGTGCAGCCTGTGGAGCTATGATGAGTCCTGCCTGGGGAGTGGCTGGTCGGGACCCCAGGTGGGGTGCTAGTCTGCCTGGGTGCCCCGTGTGGCACATCAGCCAGCTCTCCTGCGTAAAAGCAGTCCTGAAATTGGAATCACTGCATGAGCAGAAAGTGCCTGAAGTTTCTGGGATCAGCGTTTATGTGGCAGGAGGGTTTTCGGTAGTACCTTTCATACTAAAAATGAACATCGGTAACAGAAAGCAAGAACATCTCAGTTTTAAAGTGTTTCCCCCTGTACTGAAGTAACCCCAAGGTTAGAAGGCAAGATGAAGAATGGGATTGGGACAGTAGAAACTACTCATGCTGTCTCAATGCTACCTTAGTCTGAGTATGACTGAGACTAAGAGAGAGAGAGATTACGTTTAAGCTTATGGAGAAATGAAGGAAGGAATATAAAATGGAAGTGCTGCTAACAGTGCAAGTATCTGTGTGTGAGGTCTTTTCAGCCCACAATTAAATGCTGCTGTCAGCTAGAATCGTAGCCTTTTCAGCTCAAGGGGGTTACTGTGTAGATTCAAGCCAATCTGTTGGACAAAGAGACTGCATGCAGATTTTTGGTCAGGTCCTGTGCCTGAAAGAATGCCCCCACTGTTATCATGTAACCCCCATGCTCCATGGAGTAGTTCATCAAATTAATCTTTACATTATTATATATCAAGGGAGTGCTCCCAACTAATCAAGAGTGCTCCTTTCCCCTGCGAGAGGCACTCTTATTCTGTGAAGAGCGTCTCACGTGCAAATGCCCTGGAAACTGGCACATTCTGGGAAGATTTTTTTTTTTAAATAAATTATTGATCGCTCTCAGTCAATAATATATTAATATGTCCCCCATCGCCACTCATTGCTGAAAACTAGTGGCTTCATTTGCCTTCAGCTTAAGCCAGAACAACTCAGCTTTGCTTCGCTGTTCTCTCTCAGCTGAAGGCACGTGAAACCACTAGTTTTCAGCAATAAGTGGCTCTGGGGATGTATTAACACATATATCAGTTTTGCATTTTTGATTCTGGAGTGGTCATTGGTTTTAATTAATAAGAACTGGTTCATGGTTTGTGCCTTTAACAATCATTGCCCCTGCAGCATTTCCCTCCTTAGTATCAGATGCAAGCTGCCGGCTCCCCAGCAATGCAAAGCCATCTCCCAACAATCAAGAACCAGGTAATGAGCATCTTTATTTTCTGGCAATATAGCGCCCCCTCCCCAGGACATTTACCATCTTTATACCCCTAGACACCGGGAGGGGGGCTTGCACCCACAACATGTCTGCCAGGAATCTCTGGTACAAGGAGTACCCAAAGGCTGAGGACATATGTAATGATGAGTTTGTGTCCTCAGGGGAGGACATTGACGGAGGGGGGTGGAAAAAACTGGAGGAATGGTCAAGGGTATGGCAGCTGGGTTTTAATGCAAAAAAGTGCAAAATAATGCACTTAGACCATAGAAATCTGGGGGCAGAGTACAACATGGTTGGAGTAATACTCACAATGACCAATCAGGAAAGAGACCTGGGAGTAGTCATATCAGATGACCTAAAGGTGGCCAGGCAATGTGACAAGGCAGTGGGGAGGGCTAGTGCAATGCTGGGGTGCATAGGAAGGGGTATCACCAGCAAAAAAAGAGAGGTGGTGTTAGTCCCTCTATAGACCATTAGTAAGACCCCACCTTGAGTACTGTGTCCTGTTCTGGAGACCGCATCTCAGGAAGGACATAGAGTGGAGGTAGTGCAGAGAACGGCTACTAAAATGATGCAGAGTCTGCATCATAAGCCCTATAAAAAGGGGCTAAAAGAGGTCACCATGTACACCCTCGAGGAAAGATGGGAGAGAGGGGATTTGATAGAGACTTTTAAATACCTTGCAGGTACAGGAGGGGTGGACTTTTTCAGAAAAAAGGTACTCTAGAACACAGGGACATGCTATAAAGCTGAAGGGGGGTTCAGGAGAGATGTGAGAAAATATTTCTTCACAGAAAGTGTGGTGGATTCATGGAACAGCCTTCCAGCTGGGGTAGTGGGGGGCAAAAACAGTGGTGGGGTTCAAAACACCTGGGACAGGCACAAAGGGAATCATAAGGGTAAGGGGGGGGGGGTGAGAGACAGCACCGTAGATCAAGTGGGTCTACAACAAAAATTAATGAAGGTAGAAAAAAAAGAATAATGAAAAATATGGGCAGACTTGGTGGGCCAAGCGGCCTTTATTTGCTGTCAGATTCTATGTTTCTAGGAGGTACTGAATACAGAGGGGGGTGGCACCTGGGGACCAGGTTGCAATTGCACCTGGGCGATGTGTCTATGGTATTGGTGCAAGGCACCAGCTGTCCCTCTGTACTGACTCTAGGTGAGTGGCCCCTGAAGGATCATTATTCCAGGGAACTTGGGCAAAGGTGGCATAGGCCCAAAAGGGAAATGGGAGCCTGTGGCTCCAGGGCCTAAGCCTGGGCTGCAGCGATGCACAGGGAACCTCACCTGAGGGGAGGGCCTGGCAGGATCACCCAAACAGGATCGATCTATGACAGAGAAATGACCCAGTCAGTGCTCATAACCTACAAGAGAGGAATGACCCACCTAGAGTCCTCGACAATGGTGGGTTCAGCATTCGGGTGAGGGGAGAACTCCACCTCCTGGCCATCATCTGACGCCAATCTGAGATGGGTTCTTCCCTGATGCCGTGACTGGAACTTCCCTCAATGCTGGGCCCAGTGCTGAGTTTGATGCCAACATCAGAACCACTCCCAATTACCAGTACTATGAGCAGTGTCTGGAGCCACCCCAGTGCCACAAACAGCATTGAGACCGGGGACAGGCCCAGGGGCGACATTGTCACTGGTACGCAGGGCCAGATTTATATTAATGCAATGTATGCCCATGTGTAGGGCCCTTTGTTTTAGGGGCCCCATCTGTAAGCTGTTTTAGTGATTTTTTTTCTTTCTTTTAATCTTTTTGTGTTGACATCTGACTGGTCGTCTGTAGAAGCTGTGTCTTTCGGGGAGGAAGGGTTCAGGTTGACCATGTCCCTCTGGCTGTAGAAGTTGCATGTGCTGCAGAATTCTGCCTGTAAGTCTGACTCTCAAAGAAAAAAAAGTGGATTCCAGGACCAACCCCCATCCTCTATCATGCTTCAAGCATCCAATGAGCACCCAAGACATGTGCACAACAGCCTGCTATGGTGCAAATTTTGGTATTAGCTGATACTAACTGATCTGGTGTGACTGGTCACTGCTGAATTTAGTTGCGCATGCATGTGCCTGGAGCCAGGATAAATAGTTTAGCACCATCTGCTTCTGAGTGCATGGTCAGGGTGCCATCTCTAGTGTGAGGAGGCTGGCTGGGAGTCTGTGGATGGTGGAATTAGGTAAATAAGTGTGTATGGGACCACTCGTGAGGAAGCCAGATATCTTTTTTCCTGGACAGCCACGTGACAAGCTGCACAACTTTGTGGAAAACCAGACTGGTGGTTGGCAGATGCCCTACAACATCAAGGGTTGGAATTAGAACTTCTCCAGTCCAGCCGTTTTTTGTTTTTTTTTATACAACCGGTTGGGCTTACCCTGGCTCAGTGCGCAGCTGTACATCTTAAAGAGCGGGAGTGGACTCAGCGAGGAGAATGGAGTAGGGCTAAATTAATAGAGAGGCTGAGGGTCAGTGTGGTCACAGTTCAGGAGCCAGTTGGGGATCGTATGTCAGTGGTTGTACAGACCAGCCAGAACCGGCAGGTCAGAAGGGGATGGAAGAAGAGGAGAGGAGTGGAGTGGATCAATCAGAGTCTCAGTCAGACCAACTTGGACACACCACACAGGACTTTCCAGCCAGGATTCAGACTTGACCAGGGGCAGCAGCACAGGCAGAGGCACTGGCAAGAAAAGCGGCAGCACAGGCAAGCACTCTGAGATCCACTGAGACTGTGGCACATCACTGACCGGCACAGCAAGGTACAGGCTACAGCATCGAAGCTTTGAGGTAAGGAAAGGTGGCTAATCGACTTTCACTTTCAGGTTTCACTCAGCCCAAGCCCACCAGCCCTGTCATAAATTATTTCATTCTTAGTTTTTCCAGTTCATGCCCATATCCATATTATGTTGCTGTGGGCCTGGGTGAGCAGAGTGAGAGTCACGTGCAGTTGAACTATAGGTGGGTTTCTGTGTGTGTGTGTGTGGGGGGGGTATGCTAGCCTGTGCTGATGTGATGCTCCTCTGCTCACCACATACTGCTGCAAACTGTTCTTCTAGTTAATATGTCTTTGAAGACTAGAATGAGAGAGAGAGAGTCAAGTGCAGATGAACTGTTGAAGGTAGGTCTTTTGTGGGGGGATATGCAGTGCTGATGCTCTGCTCAACACTTGTTACTGCTGCAAACAGTTCGAGTCCGTTGGTGTGGTAGTACCCTAATTACATGTTAACTTTAAAGTGCTGCTAGCTGCAGTGTCTGCTGATAACAATCACACAGGAGTGTGGTGTGCATGTTTATGGAACACATACAAACAGAGGTGAGAAAGAAGTAAGTGCCTCAGCTGAGACATGAACCCAGGCTGCCCAGAATACCATGACAATTGCGCTAACCAGCTGCGCCACTGAGACAACTGGAACCTGGGCTGGCCCCAAGCACATTACTCTTTCTCAAATGCACAATGGCAACACAAATATTTACTTGTAACAATCACATAGGAGTGCGGTGTGCATATTTATGGAACACAAACAGAGGTGAGAAAGAAGTAAATGCCCCAGCTGAGGCACTTAGTTCTTTCTCACCTCTGTTTGTAAGTGGCTGCTGCTACAACGATGGATAAATGACAGTGATTGGAGAGTTCTATAAAATAAAAACATGATCGCTTGTGTGGAGGCTGGTGGTGGTAGACTAGACCTCTTTCATGCTGCCTGGGTTATTGGAGAAAGATGCCAAATTAAGAGGACACAAACACCAGACACCATGAGGAATATAGTGTGGTGCAATTTGTTAATGTGAACTCTTAACCCTGGCCAGATCCCTCACAGTCTGGAACTTGTAAAACCTCTAATTATGGACTGTATGTCTGTATGGTACACCTAGTAGGGGCCAGGGGGCCACCTCCACTTCGTCCCATCCCACCTCAGGAATCAGGATCATGAGTGTAAGAGGGTGTGTGTGTGAAAGGTGAAAATGTTTTGTAACTGTAATTGTACAGCAGGGAGTGGAAGGAAGGGGGGGCGTGCCTGTTCAATTTGTTGTGAACACAATACAGAGATGAGTGTGAGGTGTTAACTGTGGTATGGTTTACCCTGCATCTCGTATACTTTTTTATGCTATCTATCTCACTGGATTTAAATGAGGGACAGAGACTAATGGTAGTGGGGACAGATTCCTTTAATTAATGTCTACGCCGGGGGAAGACGAGCTTGCACAAGCCTAATATGGACTTGTGGGGATCAGAAAATTGCAAATTGGATCACTACTACCAGCTACCCCAACCCCATCAATTGGCTTCTAATGACATGGGACTCCCCCGTTACAGCTAAGCCAAACAGTGTGTTTCCCCAGGTGGCTGCGGTGCCAGTGAAGAATCAGATCAAAGTACTGAATGCTTGCATGACAAGGTTTGGCTGCATAACCTATGCTGATTAGGTAGGACAGTGGAAGAGAAGGCATTGGCCGAGGGGGACGCAGATGGCTGGGGGAGCAGAAGGCCTGGGGGGGGCCCTTGTTTATTGCTGTGCATAGGGCCCATGGCAGTGTAAATCCAGATCTGTCGGTACTGTGCTCAGTATCGCACCCTGGACTGACACCATGCCAAGTGCCACATCCGTCACTGGTGGAGGTGTCATTCCTCTCCCCTGGTGCCACTAGGACTACCTGGGGAAGAGACCCATCACTACTACCACATCAGAGACCTGATGTTACATGGTTTCTGTGTTGGTCCTCTCCCAGCACCATATATTGTGTCAGGTGGGGAAACTTTTCCACCATTCCTCTCCCTCCCTGTACTCCCTCGCTCCTTTCCTTCCACACATCTTTCCTTGTCTCCCACTTGACAACTGCCTCCTGGCGGCTACTTTCTCCCTCCCATTAACTACCTGTCTTCCTCCCTAAACTCTGACTATTAGCAACTTGGACTAATGACTTTTACTGTACGTTGTAAATAATTTATTTTTTCCCTGTGTCATTGTACTACCCGTCCCTAATCGATGTGGAACCTTTGTAAATGAGCTGTTTCTGTGCTCAAAGGTATTGTAATCCGAGAATAAATAAATAACAGTGCACAATCACAATTTACAGGCAGAATATTTAGAGCTACACAAAATAAAAATGAAATATAATGTAAATTAAGATACAAGTGTTATACAGTACAGGGGGCAATGTCATGCAGCAGCAGATTACCACCACCCAGACTGCTAAAGTGCAAGACAAACCCAGGGCAGAAGGTAAGCAAAGATTAACTGACTAGATTAACTGAGTTAGGTGCAGTGGTCGGGAGGAGGGGTAGCAGTTGCTCACAGCCGGGGAGTTGGACAAGGATCAATAACAATCCACCAAAACAGAACTATAAGAAAGTTTATTTTATTTCATAAAAGTTTATTTCATAAAAGTTTGTGCAGAAATAGAGTTGCACCTTACAAAAATCACAGTAGTAAAGATCACTTGTTATATCACAAGTAATTAATATAGTTAGTGTATCATTTCATTGATATGGTCACAATCATTCCCATTCCAATGCTTCTGGAGTTTGAAAATGTTGCTTTTGTTTATGAGTACATCACTGTTTCAGAGTGCAGTACACAAAGTAAACATGCAATTTTATGTAGCAGAATGCCTAGAAATGTTTACAGCCACACTGATGCTTGCAAAAATGCACATGCAAAGTACGTGATTTGACACACTAGACCAACATGCAAATTAGAGTACACCCACTTTCAAATGTTTCCATGCAAATTACAGTACACCCACTTTCAAATCCTTCTTGGCACATAAAAAGTCACATACTGTACAATTCTCTGGCTCGCTAGCAATTGGCTGACATTTCATGCAGTAACAAGCTTTAAAACATTATTCCAACATAAATGAACTTTTGGACCCCTTTTTTGCTGTGTATACTTCGGTGTAATTAAATGATGTAACTACAATACTGTAGTGGCTGTAGTTATTTTCTATGGGCCAAAGCACATGGACAAGGTGTTGTATGGATCTAAGCTACTTTGGTATTGATAAGGAGATTTGCTAATGGCTACTTTTATTTGAAGTCCTTAGACAAGGATATCTCAAATAACATTATCTTTGAAAGACTGTAAGATGGTGACAAGAAGTAAGTATATAATTTCTTAATAGCAGTAGTTATTTGGAAAACAATATTCAAAAATCTGGCATCAGTGTTATTTGCCAAAGCCGCTACAGAAAAGTGCAAGGCTAAACATCTGCCACAAGGGGTTACTGCATTATCAGACAAAAGTGTTGGACTGAACGAAAACAAACAATATAAAAGATTTACAGTACAGCAGCTGAAGATTAAAAGAGTATAGGGTATACTTATACAACATGCCAACTGACGCCAGGCTAGAAATCTAGATTTTTGTATTGTATGAATGAGGCAGGCACCATAACACGCCTTGTCAAATCCTAATCTTGTCATTTTACCATAGTGCAAGTGCTGGTTAAAAACACTGTTTTTCAAAAGCAATAGTTGTAGAAATACAAGCAATCTGTGTGTTTATTTTTTGTTTGTATTTCAGAATATCAAAATTACTTCAAAAAAGACTCTGGTAAAAATCCTGATATGCATTATATAAACATAATGGGAAACATACAACCAAGTTGCCCTGAATTATAAAGTACGTTTTGAATAGTTTGTCAAGCACTTTCTTTGCCAGTCATAATAAAATATGAATTGCTTGACCGTGGATATGTTGCCCAACAGTTATACATCCACTTTACTGTTAGTTAATTAGTGTGGTTTTATTCTTTGGCTATATGCCTGTACAATATGCTAAAAATAAAATAAAAATTCTATACAGATACACAGTATATATAATGACACATAATACCAAATAATTAATGTGGAACAATTACCTAAGGCTATTAAGCCAGAGATAATAAAAACTCAGCTAGCACATTCTCACATGAAATGACCATAAATAAACTTCTGCCAGGAAATATTAGTCATATTTGAAATTAGGTAACTTACCATTTATCAGTATTATCACAATATTTATCAATATTGTCTTTATATAACCACAGGGAAGTAGAGAATGAAAAGCAACCTCATTATACTTTGTTCATAAATTACTTGTTAGATCCTAGTCAGAGAACCACCCAGGATAAATCTAATGCCTGCAAAGTTCATTCGTATTTATCTCGTAAGTAGCTAAGAAAATGGAAAACAATGAAAGACATTACAGATTTGAGAAGCAAATCCAAAGGATAACATAGTCCCAATCCCACTAAGTCAAGTTTAAGCATACTGCCATCAAGGGATGTGTGTGGTCATCAGACAGTACAATTCGATATTAGTGCTTACCCAGCAAAATTGTGTCTTTTAGGCTGAATAGAGAGAGTCATTGCCACTTGAAGAGGTCCACCTTTTAAAAGGAATACTGGAAAGGGAACAGCCCTTATACTACAAGGGAAACAGACCTCACTGCTGTTACTATAATAGTCCTCAGAAAGTCATAAATTTATCTCCTAATAAGCCTTCCTAAACCCCAAATGCTCGCAAGCCATCAGTATCATAATCCCATCCTTATACCTATAGCCCCCCATTGGCCAAGCCTGCAACTATTAAAACTGAGTCCACTACAAGAAGGAGGTCACCTGGACAAACTTAAGACTTCTCTGCAACTTCAATACATATATTGATGCCTAACACTTACTTAGCAGGCCCTTTGTTGTAAATAGTCAGCTTTTCCATTCTCCACTACCCAGTACAGAACAGTACATCATAATGTTAGGTAAAAAAAAGTATGTATAATTGACAAACTAAAATGATAAGCAGAGTTTAATCAAAATACATATAAAAAACATGCTTAAAACTTCTCTTAAAAAAACAAGATTTCAAACTTCATAATGTCAAACACTGAGTAGAATACACTAGGGAGTTCAGCCCAGTAGCCTTGCTTCAGAAATTTATCTAAGGCATTTAGACACCATCCAGAAAGGGATCCCATGATCCAAGTCACTACATGAGATGGAAAAACCCTCATATAATAACATCAAATAAACGAGGAAAAAAAAAACAGTACCACTTAGGTAGGGGAAAATGTCTTGTAGCAAGATGCCATATAGGTTGCTATATTACAGCGTCTCTATACATTTGATGGTGCTATTATTGAGGATGTTTCCTTTCTTTTAAGAACCTCAGGATTTGGCTTGACCATCGTCTTGATTTCTTGGTTCATATTGATGCCATACACAAGAAGCTACACCCCAAGCTTGGTGCACTGTACAAGAACAAAGCAAGTATCCCATTTCTTGTCCATCATGAAATTGTTTTAAAGAAGATTCACCCTACTTTTGATTATGGTGATATAGTCTATAGTGGTGCTCCCAAATCCTCCCTTGCCAGACTGGACCCCCTATTTCACTCTTTTTGTCATTTTGATATAGGTTGTTCCCATCATACCCACCATTGCTTATTCTGCCCTTTCACTACCATCTCTTGATGCTAAGTGCCTTTCCCATTGTGCCTCCTGTATATATAACTTCTGGTTTGGTTTCTTTTCCTCCTACCTTACATCTCCCTTATCCTCTCCCCAGCTTCCTCATACCCTCTATGCTATACTATTTCCCATTCCCTTACAATTCTTTCTAGAAAATATACTTTTTGTCACTCTTTCTCATATCACTTTCCTACTCTTTGGTCCTCCCTTCTCTTGGCAATTCGCTCTGCTCATTTGGTTTTCTCCTTAAAATCTTTCCTTCATGACTGTTCTTCTCCCTACTGCAATTGTGCATAACTCTCCCCCCCCCACTAGTCCAGCCTTTGTGATTTTGTTTCCTTCATTACCTGTACTTATGATATTTTGATTTTTCAGTTTTGATTATGCTCCTTGATATACTGTACTTATTTATATGATTTTTTCAGATCCCCTACCCTCCAGGATGCATCTGGAAATGAGTTGTTAGGTGCTCAGTATGTCCTTCCTGATGAAATGTTTGAAATAAATAAACACTGGAGGCAATCTATATGATGCATAAGGTGTAGGCCGCTGTCAAGGAAACCACGGTGGCCAACTGCTTTAGAAAAGCTGGTTTCATAGTAGACCAGTTGACCACTAAAGACACCTTATTGGTGGAGGAGGACCAAGCTGACGTGCTTGCCAACATGCAGCAACCTCGAGGCATGACCCCAGAAGTGTTTGAGGTCTTTGTTGACTATGACCGTGGGGAAGAAAAGAGCAGCGAGCTTAGTCTGGAAGATATCTGTGCCAGGATGAAAGATGAAGAGGGTTAGAATGCTAAGGAAAGCCAAGAGTTCCTGATCATTGTTACTTCTAACACTGATGCAAAAGTGCATGCAGGCGTACTACACAAATGGTGCTTGAAACACAAAAGGATCACTGAGTGGGAGCAGCTTTTTGAACCTGAGGGAGTGATTATCTCCCAAATGCTAGCAGAGGCAAAACAGAAAAAAAAAATAACCAACTTTCTCGATACTAAGGAATAAAGTCACACTATGGAGAAGAAGTCTGAAACAGCTAGCAGGAACAGTGGAGCTAAGTGGACTTTGATTTAAAAAAATAAAATGAAGCACGCAACCTACAAAATCCTACAAAACCAAATGTTCACTAAAAGAGCTGTGATCACCACTGTGCTGTATGTTTGAGTGTTTACATCTTTGTATTGTCTGTGCTTTAAACTTGATAGCAACATGCTATCTCCCAGCTGCAACAGTAAGAAAATCTTCCTCCTGTTAATTGGGACAGCCACTTAAATGGGACAATATGCCTGCCTCCATTCTGTCCCATTCAAGTAGCTTCTACTGTATTTTATTTGTTCACTGGGTAGGTGCATTTTCAGGCATGACCTGTGCCATGCAAACAGAACACAATAGTACAGTAGGAATGCAGTACATACAAGGTAAAACCATATAAACAGGACATCCATTCACAGCAATATTGCTTAAATAGTGTGGAGGGGTTGTGGGATAACAGATGGACCAGATACCGAACGACAGGTTCAACACACAATCTCTGTGTGATGTTTATTCAAAATACAGGAAATAAGCTTCAGCAATGGCACATTCCTTCTTCAGTATATCAGTTTGTAGCAACATACTATGTATGTCCTTTCTCTGCACTTAGCCAGCACCTACTGACACTGATCTCTGAGCTAACCATTTTTAGTGAAAACCCTTCATTCCTACGTGGGCCTTGTTTGCTTGGGTAGTTGGGGCTCAAAAAGAAAACAAGATATAGACAAAGCACCTCAATGCAGAATCACTGAAAAAAGGGTTACCCCAAAGGGCATTGGCAACAAATCAAGTTTCAAAGAAATACATCATACATACTTCCATAATGCAAAGCATCGTAGGATATATACACATCACCATTAAATTTCAGACTTGTCCAGTTTACAGCAATTTACATGCATTTTAAACAGTACAACTAACTTAATTTCTATAGCAGTCACCTAGTACTTTTTACTACTATCAAAAAACACCTAGTGCCATGGTATTTTCAACATTTACAGGTTTCATAAACATAAGGTATATACATCAAGGTATTTTATGACATAGTGCTATTACACACTAAACTCAACAAAGATAAATACAACCTAGGATGTCAACATACCAGGGTACACAATCTACAGGAGGGACAAGAAGGGAAGAAGAGGAGGAGGAGTAGCTCTCTATGTAAGGGAAGGGATCGAAGCAACAGAACTAAAGGGTAAACAGGGAGGAGAGGAGGCACTGTGGGTCACCCTGGAGACTGGAAATGGCACCACAATCTGCACAGGGGTTGTATACAGACCCCCGTCTCAGGGGAAGGAAAACTTAGAATGGTAGAGCAAGGGGAGATATTGCTGATGGGGACCTGAATATGCCAGATTTTAACTGGAGCACCTTTGCTGCAGCCACATCCAAGAGCAGGGCCATTCTCGATGCCCTATAGGGGGCATGCCTCAGACAGCTAGTTTTGGAACCCACTCAGGAGGGAGCAATCTTAGACCTGGTACTCTCAAATGGGGACGGAGAGAGGATCTCTGATTTTGAAGTGGGTAGCCATCTGGGAACAAGTGACCACCAAACAGTGTGGTTCACCATAAACTTAGCTGTAGAGTCAAGCCATACAAAAGTAAAGGTACTGGACTTCAGGACGGCTGATTCTGTTAAAATGGGAGAATGCCTCAGAAAAGCACTAGCAAACAGGCAAGAAGGTGGGGTGGAGCAACAATGGGGAAGCATTAAAACTGCCATCACAGAGACAACAAGCCTTTGTGTGAAGCAAATAAACAAATCAAAACGAAAGAAAAAAACACTATGGTTCTCAAAAGAAGTGGCAGGGAAGGCTAGGGAGAAAAAGATAGCATTCAGGAAGTATAAGGAAACACAGAAGAAGCAGGACAGACAACTGTACCACTTAAAGCAGAAGGAAGCGGGAAGGCAGTCAAATAAAAGCAAGGCCCAAACCGAGAAAAGACAGCCAACTCAGTTAAGAAGGGGATAAAACCTTTATAGGTACATTAGGGAGCAAAGAAAGACTAAGGCAGGGATACTGAGGCTGAATAAAGAGGAAGGTGGTTGGGCAGAAAGCGACAGTAAAAAAGCAGGGATACTGAACGAATACTTCTGCTCAGTATTTACAATAGAAGAGAGGGGGATACCTAATCCAGTCAGTAGAAGCACTCTGGATGGGGGGGTTGATATTAGTACTTTCACAGAAGAAAGGGTTCTGAAAGAACTCTTAAAACTGAAGGTGGATAAAGCAATGGGGCCTGATGGGATTCACCCCAGAATTCTAAAAGAACTAAGGGAAGAACTAGTAACACCACTGACCACCCTTTTTAATAAGTCATGGGAGGATGGTGTGGTACCTGAGGACTGGAGGAGGGTGGACATGATTCCCCTTCACAAAAGTGGGAGCAAGACAGAGGCAGGAAACTACAGACCTGTCAGTTTGACCTCAGTGGTAGGGAAAATGATGGAATCACTTATGAAGGAAAGAACTGTTAAGTACCTGGAGGCCAATGGGGCACATGACCCAAGGCAGCATGGATTGACAACAGGAAGGTCATGTCAGACAAATCTAAGTGATTTCTCTGACTGGGTGACCAAAGTAGTAGACCAGGGAGGGGCAGTGGACATGGCCTACCTGGACTTTAGCAAGGCATTTGACACAGTGCCGCACAAAAGATTAATAAACAAGTTAGCCAGCCTGGGAGTGGGTCCCAGAGTGGTAGCCTGGGTAAAACACTGGCAGGACAACAGGACACAGAGGGCAATAGTAAATGGAGTCCACAGTGAAGAAAGGGGGTTACTAATGGGGTACCGCAGGGTTCAGTACTGGGGCAAGTCCTTTTTAATGTCTTTATAAGTGACACTGCAGAGGGACTGGAAGGAAAAGTATATTTATTTGCAGATGAGACAAAGATCTGCAACAGGGCTGATACGCAAGGTGGGGTGGAAAGGATGAAAAGGGACTTGGCAAGGTTGGAGGAATGGTCAAATATATGGCAGCTTAGATTCAACGCAAAGAAGTGCAAAGTAATGCACCTGGGAAACAAAAAGCCAGGGGAAGAGTACACAATCGGGGGAGGGGGGAGAGATACTGACAACAACAAAAATGGAAAGGGACCTGGGGTAGTCATATCAGATGACCTAAAGGTGGGCCAGCAATGTGAGAAGGCAGTAAGGAGGGCTCAAGGGATACTGGGATGCATAGGGAGAGGCATCACCAGTAGAAAATAGGAAGTTGTTGGCCCTCTGTACAAACAGTTGAAAGACCACATCTGAAGTACTATGTACAGTTCTGGAGAACCCATCTCAGCAAAGACATAGAGAGGGTGGAGGCTGTCCACAGGAGGGCAACCAAAATGGTGCAGGGTCTGCACCAGAAGACATATGAAGAAATACTAAAGGAGCTTAATATGTATAGCCTCGAGGAAAGAAGGGAGAGGGGGAAAATGACAGAAACTTTCAAACAGCTCAAGGGAATCAACAAAGTCCAAGAGGGTAGCATCTTTCAGAAAAAGAGATGTGCAAGAACAAGGGGGCACAATTTGAAGATAGAGGGGGGACGGCTAAGAGGTAATGTGAAGAAGTATTTCTTCATAGAGAGGGTTGTAGATGCATGGAACAGCCTTCCTGAGGAGGTTGTAGAGTCAAAAACAGTGGGAGAATTCAAGAATGCAAGGGACAGACACAAGGCAATTCTAATGGGGGCTAGGAGGAAGTAGGCTGTTGGTTAACTAGAATGTGCAGCTTATCTGTTAGGCAGAGAAATGGGCAGACTAGGTGGGCCAAGCGGTCCTTATCTGCCATCAGACTCTATGTTTCTATGTAACCTGTTTTACATATGCTTGGAGGTCACCACAATAACCTCACTGTACGAGGACCTGAGAGGGAAAAGGAAAATAAAAGAGAACACTATAGCATAGTCAAGAAAGGGAAGGGGATGCCCATAGGTGGTCAACCTTATGGACTAGAAATTGTAAAGGACAGATTAGGCTAAGAAATAGAAGAACTGCTGCAACACATTTAAGAAAAGGTCAGTCCTCAAGAGTGGCAGGAGCTCCCTGTCACATATCCCCCTCCTTAAGAGGGAAGTAGTTATAGCAGACTGCTTGCCACCTTCCTGTCCCAGGAAGGAATGGAGCTTCTACCCATCCATCTTCAGAAGCTTTTTCTTAGGGTCCCTATTAACAACAAACATTCTATCATAAACATAGTAGATATCATCATTCTTTACCCTGAGGCATTAACACATTTCTCAACAGAGACTAACGCTACCTTCCCATCTCCTTTTAAGGAAAGTCTGTCATATTTTATTGACCGAAAATCTGGACAGCTATAAAGTCCAGTACCATAGAAAGACTTTCTCTGGGGGGAGTAATTACCTGCTCCAACCCCACCAAGCATGTCAGTTTTAAGCAGGGGCCCAGTCCTAGGTTCAACCCCTCTATATAAACCCACTATGTCTCAATTCATTTCACTTGCTACAGATAGAGACACCTAAAATTAGACACTCTTTTGGTGTTACCCCAACACAGGTTCCAATCCATTTTCCACCCACCTCCTCGGTAGGTTTTCCATCAAAAAATAAAACACATGTACCACCTCCTTGATCTTAACATATTGTAACATTCTGGCAATATTAGAATCTTTAGCCTGCAGTATACCCCAGTCAATACTGTTAATAGATTTAGCTAAACCAATGCAAGAAAAAGTCCCTTCAGTCTCATAGGCTTCTTCTTGCTTGCTTGGAGTCTTCTACTCCAGTGCAATATCACTAGACACAGTCTTACCTGGGGTCTCGCATTCAAGTTCCATACTTGCATCTCCAACAGGTAACATCCTGGGAACACAGGAAACAAAGGAATATCCTGCTCAATCGGGGGGGGGGTCCTCCTCAAACTGAGCCCATGAAAAATCCTCCTCCAGCACTTTATCTAAACTCTCCAGCAGGAACCTCTCGAGCACCAGGCACCAGTGTTTCACCTCTCTGCATAGTTGGTCTGCCTCCAGCCATTGCCCACTCATCCAGTGGATCATCCTCCTCAGGGTCTCCACCTCCTGGGTGGTGTCTTTGCACTTCTGGTCTGCCTCGACTCCATGGTAGTTCCTCATCCCTTTGCATCTCGTCATCTTCAGGCTTGGCCTTCCTCCAAGCTCCCTGGTCCAGTCCAGGCAGCAGCTTCTCTCCGTCTGTCAGACATGGTTCTGGTCAGACCTCCACAGATTTTCTTCTCCAGGTTCTCCTCTGGCAACTCCTGGTGCATCGGTCCACCTGGGATATCTGGGCGATATCCACCAGAAAACGTCCCTCTTTGGCCAGTTCAGACACTTCCAGCAAGTTATCCCACTCCTGACACCAAATCTGTGGAGGGGTTGTGGGATAACAGATGAACCAGACACCGAACTCCAGGTTCAACACACAATCTCTGTATGATGTTTATTCAAAATACAGTAAATAAGCTTCAGCAATGGCATATTCTTTCTTCAGTACATCAGTTTGCAGCAACATACTATGTATGTCCTTTCTCTGCACTTAGCCAGCACCTACTGACACTGATCTCTGAGCGAACCATTTTTAGTGAAAACCCTTCATCCCTATGTGGGCCTTGTTTGCTTGGGTAGTGGGGTCTCAAAAAGATAAAAAAAAACAAGCTATAGACAAAGAACCTCAATGCAGAATCACTGGAAAAAAGGGTTACCCTAAAGCCCTAGAAAAAATAGTATCCACCCAACTCATGGAATATCTAACCAAACACAGCATACTATGTCCAGAATGTTTGTGTATGAAGAAGGGAAGAAATGGGACCAATATCTACCTTTGTTCCTCTTTGCATATAGGGAGGTACCACAAGCCTCCACGGGATTCTCTCCTTTTGCCCTGTTGTATGGATGGAATCCATGTGGATCACTTGACATAGTCAAAGAAGCCTGAAAGGATGACACTATGGTCAAGTACCAACATCCCAGAGTATATGACTAACTTACAAAAAAGGTTAATTACCTATACTCAGCAAGCACACCAGAATTGTGTACAGGCGCAAGAGAAACAGAAGTTGATTTATGACCTGAAAACCAAAGAAAAAATATTTCAGCAGGGGGATAATGTTTTATTACTTTTGCCATCCTCTGAGAATAAGTGATTAATGAAATGACAAGGTCCCTATTGTGGCAGTATTGCCCCAGATTTGGACTTAGAAATCCTCGAGACAGACTTCTAGTCTTTTGCCCTCTTGTTTCTGTCCCCCATCTGCCTCTCCTTCTATCAAATTCTGCTACAGCAGTATCCTCTAACTTTTTCGCACTATAATGGAGTGGCCGCCCATTATAGTGTATTCTCTAACTTTCCCTTTTATTGGTTCTCTCTGTCTCGAGAATTCCCAACTTCAAATAAAGAAAAATGCACAAAACGCCTGAAGTTTATTATGGCATTTGTTGCGTTGTTTCACAGAATGAATAATAAAAATATGAGCCTTTTTCCCCTGTTGAGGTTATTGAATTAAGTCCCTCCTTAAGAAAGCTAACGCTAGTGCCGTTACAGGTACAGCTTTAGGGGAGAAGCTGTGGAACTTTGAGAAGGCTGGTCAGGAGTTTTAAAATACAAGGGGTCTTCCCTTGTCGGATGCGAGTTGTGCGAGCTAGTTCAGCTGCAAAAGGGAAAGCAGTGACAAAAATAAAATCAACATGTCCCGTCCGCCTCTTGCACTATATCCATACCGCTGGGTGTGGTCACTTGCTGCAGCGAGAGCAGGTAGTAGTGTGAGTAGAGACTTGTAACTGCCCTCCTGTACTTGCAACTAACAAATTGAACCTGTAAATAAAAGGGTTTAGTCTGTTTGTTTATCAGACTTGCGGGTTATGCTTTTTGTTTGAGCTTTTATCTGCATGCACAAAGAAAACATAAGGACACATTAAACAAATGTACTACGCAGTAATTAAAGGGGAAGCCCCTAAAGGTTACCTGGTTGTCGTCTTGAGTAAAGCTCTCCTAAAGGGGCTGGCAGCCCAGAATAAAGCACATTTGTAGAGGGCTAGAACTGAGTGACATTACAATGTGGGTGGAGTTATTAGCTAATTTAGGTAATTAAGGTTTCAAACTATTGAATATGTGTTTTTAACCTGCTTTGAAGACTAGTAATTAAGATATTAAAATTGTAAAATAGAATATCGACTTAACTATAACTATAACTGTAGTCCCCCATTTTTGTGTATTAGTGTAGAATAAAGAGTAATTATTTAACTGGGGGCAGACTACAGTGACCACATGATTAATTATGCCCTGTGAATTCCTATAAAAAGAGAAAGGTAGACACAGATGTTAGATAGCAGTGGAAGGGAGTAGGTGAAGCTCTGTTCCAGAACCATAGAAGATAGTGGAAAGTTAGACTAAAACTACTTCCACTCTATGTTACACCTTGAAAAGTAATTGTAAGCTCTTGGTGAGCTAGGATTTTATTTTTATCCAGTTTTTCAGTGTTTTATTTTATTTCCTCCTTGGTTATATTATTTGAACTTTTATTTGGATCATTATAATAAAAAGGCACTCAAGGCGTTCTTGTGTGTCACAACCTACCTTTGGTCTCTACCTGTGTTAAATTGTCTACACCCACACCCTACGACACCTATGTCATTAAAGAACAAACTTGCCCTGTCACACACAAAGTTGAGACCCCTGACAGACAGTTGGCCATGAAGATATACCATGCCAACTTGTTAAAAAAATGGAATGACAGACCAGAGAATAAACCCTGTCTGTATGTACTCCCTGACAACTCTGAAACAGAAATGGAGGTAGCTTATAGACAATTAGAGGACCCTGAGACTATATAAGACATTAAAATCAATCCCAATTCGTCAGACAGAGAAAGGACTGAGCTAGCCCATCTTCTCCACCACTTTTCCGACGCATTTACTAGTATATCGGCAAAAGCTATTGGTGTTACACATGAGAGCAAAATGGACTCTGCTCCCATCAGGCAGAAGGCATAGGTGGGTGGTCTGTGCCCAACCTCCCCTTTCGGAGATCTAAACTGACTGATTCTCTTAGGTTCACTCCCAAAATGCATCTGAAATCTGGGTTCTGAGGTCAGACTTTTATGGCTGGATACCTCCTCCCCAAAATCCAGGCTCCGCCTATATTTTATATATTGACTGTGATGTATTCTGACAGAAATATCAAATTAAATGAATAAAATAAAGATGGAACCTGGATTTTGGGGAGGAGTTATCTAGCCATAAAATTCTGACCTCAGAACCTAGATTTCAGATGCAGTTTGGGAGTGAACCTGAGAGGATCACCCAGTTTAGATCTCCAAAAGTGGAGGTCGGTCACAGAGATTTCAGGGAGATAGCAACTTGTTTTCCCTGAGCTGTGCTTGTTTTTGATTTTCTTTTCTGTATTGAAAGTGCTGAAGTTATTTTCATTTATTTTTTTAATAAAAATCACGCCTGTTAGGTGTGTTGTACTGTATTGCCTGTTGTCTGTGTATTCCTTTACACCCCTACCTACGACATGGTACAAGCCAGTCCAGTGACTGGTATAAAGAGCAGTGGTCAGCACTGAAAGGGGCCATAAAAGCAAATCTACAGACATCACTGTACACCGTGTTCAGTCTTGCCAGATTATTAATGGAAGACTAAGAGAACATGGGAGTGCAGTAGTCGAGAAGGGGAGAAATGTACCCCTAGCAGCAGCAAGCCTCACTTCCAAGGCCATAAGAACCTTTAAGTCTGTAACTGATGCCCAATTTTTGGTCTGTGAGCCTGACCATGAGCATGACATGCTCAGGTCAGGGACAGGTCAAAGGTAACACCCAGATACTTACAGGAAGTCAGAAGCTCCAAGGGGGTATCGTCAGATGCCAGGACATGGGAATCCACTCCTGTCAGTTTGCAAAGACTGTGCTTGAGCCAAATGACACAGCTTTTGTTTTCTTGGCATTATGTAGCAGCCTGTTGTTTAGAAACCACCAATATGCAGAACTAAATTCTGCAGTGAGGGTATAGGAGATGACTGCAAGGATTTGTTGCTATGGTACAAAATCAAGTCACCCGTGTAGAGGGCAGTATGACGTCCCTGGTACACCTTGGGAAGGGGCTCAATGAAGAGGGAGAAAAGCATGGGCCCAAGTATGGATTCCCTGCAGTACCCCATTAGCTACTTTCAATGGGCTGGAGATGGAGTCCCCTGAAGTAACCTGCTCTTTTCTACCACATAGGTAGCTCCAAAACCATGAAAAGGCTACTGGGCAGACACCTATGTGGTACAGCTTGTCGATGATGATGATGTTGTGGTCCACCACATCAAATGCTTTAGTTAGGCCAATGAAACCATCCGCAGTCAACAAACCTGACAAGGGCTGTAGTGGTGCTGTACCATTTTTGAAATCCATGCTGCTGGAGGATGAGAAAAGAGTACCTGAACACGTATTCAGTAATTTGCTGAAAACAGTCCTCTCTTGGAGCTCACTCGGGGAGAGGATAGAAACAGGATGGTAGCTTTCAAGCAGGGATGGATCATCCCCTTTGCGAATAGGTAGCACCACCCTTGCTTGCTTCCCAAGTCCCAGCATGGATGTGATGAAGAGCAATAGCCTGAACATTTTAGTAAGAGGGTGTGAGATGGCTCCGGAAATACTTTTAAGAAACCTTGAATACAAGCCATTGCTACCTGCCCTGCCATAAATGGGTAGGGCTTTGAGGAATGTGCAGGTCTCCTTAGTCATTCTGTTGAAGTGATTTCATTGTGCACATCACTGTCCTGGTCCTCTGGGAGCTGGTAGTGATTAATCAAGCTTTTTGCTCTACAGTATATGGCTCTTTGCTCTGTTGTTGCAGAGACTAGAAAAACTTTAAATCAGGCACTCACCACTCAAGTAACAGACAACGCCACTCCGTAATTTGTTCAAGTGAAACAAAGGTGCTCCTTCATAAATTATTATTGTAGATCTAAAATGCATCAGATAATGCTTTGTGGAGTCTCTCCTATGGCACTTTAATAAAAACAGCACCTTTGTTTGCACCTGAAAAAATTATGCAGTGGTGTTGTCTGTTACTTGAGTAGCGAGTGCTCCATTTACATTATTCTAGCCTTAAGTTGATATCGAGATCACCTCTTTCCTTGTGTGAGCTTTTCTGTTTTTGTTGTGTGTACTATTGCACAGCAAACAATGTCACTCCTTGTGGTCCTCTGCTGTGGAGGAAAAGAATGAATTTTCATATACACAGTGCTTTTCATACATTATGTCCTAAAGTGCTTTACAAACAATTTATTTACAAATGGCAATCAAGTTGTGATACTACATGTTATTATCAGTGGAGTTCTACTTAGGCCTGGGAAAGATTAAAGCCTCTAAGTAACAGTGGTACTGAGTTTATTCTGACATTACTGTTCCTATTCTTCTTGTTAATTGTTTCATGTGAAGCCCCCCCAACCCCGCCCGGTTGAGGTTGCACTTTTTTGACACTACTATACCTATTCTTCTCGTTAACTGTTTCACATGGACAGAGTTGATTGCTCTTTTTAAGGTTACTTGGCATAGCCAGCAGGTTTACTGGGGTCAAACTAAGCAGGAGTCTGACAAAAGTGAAAAATTTACCGAGCATTAAAGCAGGCCTGGATCACAGCATCAGGAGGCAGGTCAAGCCAGGGCAGCTGCACAGGGTAGGGTACCTTAGCAGGGGAGGGTTGGGGGTGGAATACCATGCCACAGCATCTCCTGCATGCTGGCCAGGGAGCTTGCTCTCACCATAGGAGCACACTGTGCATGGCTGTGACCATTATGGAGGCTGTGCCCATGCCACAGGCAGAGGGAAGACAAGTGGAAAAATGGGGAAGAGGGGGCCCTGACCCCTTTAGGATGATGTCTGCTGGTACACACTGGCCCTGCACCATGTGAGCTCCCCACTAGCTCACTGCATCAGGGGAGAATGGTTCTCCCCTGGACTCCCCTGCCACAAAGGGAAAGTCAAGGGGAACAGGCAGATGAGTAAGGAGGCTGGGGCAGACAGGGCTGAATAGCTTCCGGGGACAGCATGAAGGCTGATGAGTATGCCACGCAGGGAGAAACAATGGTACAGAAAAAAAGAAAAATTTGAAGAAACAGGCAAGCAGTTAACACACTGGTTTCAACCAGATGTCCTTCACAATAGTAAATCAACAACTCTTACAACTGATATTTTGTATATAATATTCAATAAAAGGCAATAGATAGGAAACTGAAATATGAAACGTTTTCTTTCTTTTGCTCTAAAACTACAGGTACAGACTTCAAGCGAGGGGGGTCATGCCACCAGCAACAAAAATCATCTGGCATCATCAGAATTCAACTACACTACTTACTGAAACCCCTTGAATTTTAAGCAATTCCATTCTTCATTATTGAAGGTATTTAAAAGAAAACATGGAGCTTGTGCCTTGCAGTTCATCTACAGTAGAGGCTTATTTAGGAGCTGGTTATAATGCCTCATTTGTGATGACATATCCATTTCACCAGCAACAGACTGATGTAGCAAGCAGGGGATTACGACTTACCCTCCAGAATAAATCTCAGTGGTAAGTAAACAGTAAATGATAAAGAACCTTTTTCCTGTCCTGCCTGGGGGCACTGAGGGTTGAAGTGCTGGATGCCGCATCTTGCTCCACACTGGCGACCCTTGTTGAGGAACAAGCACGAGATGCCGCAGGTCGGCCAGGGGGAGAAGACTGAGCACCCGAGGGACTGCTCTCCTCTTCTGGGGAGGGAAGACTGTTGGCTCTGTGGAATGACTGCCACTGGGTCGAGGCCTGGTGGCTGTACAGGTTGGGAGGGGTAGACATGGGAGGTGCTATGGGATCCTGTGGCATGTGCTTGCCTCTAAGGTAGCATGCCATTGTGAGCATACCAGCAAGGGGAATTGGGAGAAAATACTTGGTGGGAAATGGTAGTGGGGCAGGCATATATGACACTCTGCCCACCAATCCCCCACCCACCCCACTACCAGGACTAGTCCCTGGAGGTGAAGGACAGTGGGTGCCAGGGCTGAAGGGAGCCCAAACCTGCCCTGCCAGAGTATAAAGTGCATATATAATTAAAAAAAAAAAAAATCCTGAAATGTTCCCAATAATGAGCATGAAATTCCATTTAATGTTGCAGAACTGAGCTCTACAAATGCCATCTGTAATGTTTTTGTGCTGGTAACTGAAGTCCCTCTTTAAAATTATTGAGCCTTGCAATCCTTCAAGGCACTCTTCCAACAAACCAAAGGATGGTTTGGCCAATTTTAAGCTCAGCCAGTAATATAAAGAGACTCCAACACCCTTTAAGTCTCAGACTGACACTATTCTCTCAGCCCCTGATCAGGGAAACATCTGAGTGGCCGGGGCTACCTGGGCCAGCTGTCCACACCATCACTGCTCACCGCCAAGGAACCCTCCTCCTCCTGCTGATCTCTCAGCCCCTGATCAGGGAAACATCTGAGCGGCCGGGGCTACCTGGGCCAGCCGTCCACACCACCACTGCTCACCGCCAAGGAACCCTCCTCTTGCTGGTAAGCTCCCAGGCTGAACTGGGAAGTGCTGAAAGGCTCCCATTGGCTGCTGCCTGTTGCTTCCATCTCCTCTTGTGCTCCGCGCAGCCACTGATTGGCCCTGCAATCTTGACTGATTCAAACTGTTTTGCTGGGCTCTGCGCCCATCGACTTCGGTGGGTTTCGGAAGAAAACTTTCGCCCACTCCACCCTCCCTCACCTCCTACCTTAATTAAATAGGCCTTAGCTCCACCCACTTCTGCCTAGGGAACCACCCTTTCGTTTCCTATTGGATACTCTCTCTCCTGTACCTCCTCTCTTTACTGCCCACTCTCCCTTCTCCCTGCTCCTCTTCCCCCTCTGCTAATCAACTCAGTCCCCTCACTGCCCCTGCCTCCCTTCTGTGCCTGACACCCTTGTGGCTTGAGAGGATGCCTCCACTGAGAGGCTGTCCTGGGTGGCACGGACTGGCTGGGGTCCCTATTCAAATTATGGGCTCGATGAACGCTAGACCCTCCCTGAAACCACCCTCCTCCTGGCTATTGGCCAAAGGCTTGAGGCTCGTGCACTTAAACATATGCAGCCTTCTACCAAAACTTACTGAGCAAACAGCTTGGGTGGCCCACTATAATCCAGACATTATGGGGATCACTGAGACATGGCTTAAGCCACACATACCTGACTCAGTTTGTGATCTTCCAGGCTACAACCTCATTAGGTTGGACAGGCCCCAGAACAAGAGGGGGGGGGGCAGAGTACTCATATACTACAAGACGCACTTAAACGTCTCAGTCATAGGACACTCACAATCTGCATCGCAGCTCTGTGAGTTCTTACATGTCCTCCTCCTCCTGCTAGGCAACACCAAAAAGGTGCATGTGATATGTGCCTACAACCCTCCCATGGGTGGTGTGTCCGAGCTCTCCTACCTCCTAGACAGTCTCAGCCTAAAGGTTGGCTCGAACGAGTTACTAGTCCTGGGGGACTTCAACCTTAACTGGGCAGGTCGTAGTGCCCAGCAACACGAACCACTGTTGGCTGGACTGGCCCTAAGCCAGCCCATCTCTGAACCCACTAGACCCTCTCTCAGAGGCGACAAGGGCTCCGTCATCGACTGGGTACTAAGCAACAGAACAGAGAAAATTATCTCCTGTGGCGTTCTACCTGATGCTATATCAGATTATTCTCCCACCTTCTGCATATGGGGCAACGCCCCTCCCAAAATCCCCCACAAGGTGATTCAAATGAGGGATTTCTCCAAACTCAATGCTGGAGACTTCCTTGAAGACCTAAGGCATACTGACTGGTCTCAGGTCATGACCACCAATGACCCCTCAATGGCCCTTGACAACTTTCTAAAAGCATTCACCCCACCTCAAGACAGGCATGCCCCCCCTCACAAGAAGGAGAGTGAGGGGCACTGCAACTAAATGGCTCCATGGAGGCCTGTATACTCTTATGAGGCAAATGGATAATTGCTGGGCGAGGTGTAAGAGCTCACTGTCCAGCATGGATCTCCAGAATTACAGGCGGCTGAGGAACTCATGCAAGAGAGCCATTCGCTCAGCAAAAAGTGAATACTGTTAGTCCATCCTGCTCTCCACAGCCAAAAATCCGAGGACTTTCTGACAGAGCATTAAGAAAGTGGTGGATGGGGCCACGAGAGCGCAGGTCACTGACATGCTCATTGACGGGGTTAACTGCAACAACCCCCTCACTACTGCCAATGCCTTCAACGTTCAGTTCACAGACTTGCCTGCTTTACCCAAACTGCCGCACTACCCTGCTGGCCGGGCCTCCTGACCCAGAGGGACAACCCCCCTACTGCCCTTTTACCTCAAAGCAGTAACAGACATACAGGCCCAAAAGCTCCTTGCTGGTCTATCCCCGTACACTGGAGCTGGGCATGACTGCCTGGAGCCCAAGCTGCTGAGGCTAGGGGCATCAGTACTAGCCCGGCCCATAGCCCATGTCTTCAACGCATCGCTCACCTCAGGCATAGTTCCGGACATCTGTAAGATGGCCAAGGTGATACCTGTACCTAAGCAAGGGGACACAAAAGACCTCAAGAACTACCGTCCCATTGCAATCCTATCAGCGATCAGCAAGCTCCTGGAAAAGGTAGTCGCCTCTCAGGTCACCCACTACCTACAGACCCACAACCTTCTCTCCCCTGCACAACCTGGGTTTAGAAAGGGGCATAGCACCTCCATGGCCCTAGCAGTTGTTACCTTGGAGATCAGGTCTGCTGCTGACCGAGGTAAACTGACCGGGGCCATCTTTGTTGATCGCTCAAAAGCCTTTGATCGGGTTGACCACATATTACTGTGCTCCTCTCTCCTGTCACTTGGCTTCTCCTCCCCAGCTCTTGCATGGATCAGTAATTACCTCATGGGCAGGCATCAGTACACCAAATTCAACAAGGTCCTGTCTGAGCCTGCCCAGGTTAACTGCGGAGTCCCCCAGGGCTCTGTTCTGGGGCCTCTCCTGTTCTCTCTCTCTTCATAAATGAGCTACCCTTGGCTCTGGCTCTAGGGTCCTCAGTGCTGTACACAGATGACTTAGTCATCATGGCCAAATCCCAGGACATCGCCACCATTAACACCAAACTAAACTTGGACTTCGACCACATTCAAACTTGGTTGCAGGACCATAAACTTGTTATTAACCTACAGAAGACGCAGGCCATACTATTTGGCTCAGTAGCCAAGTTAAAAGCAGCCCCGGATTCACTACAGACCTCCGGGGCTGATGGGTCACTGCTGACTGTCGCAGGCTCGGTCAAGTACCTGGGGGTAACCCTTGACCCACAGCTGGATATGAACCTGCACATACGAAATACATGCAAGGCCTCAAACTGCAAGCTGGGTCAGGCTTACAGAGCAAAAAGCTGTCTAACTCCAGCTGCCCGTCTTGCTCTAGCCAGGGGAGTCCTCCTACCCATGCTTTGCTACGTACTAATCACCTTTGCCCACGTTGCAAAAACTAGTTTAGTAAAGTGGGACTCAGCGTACAACAACATATGCTGTTTTTCACTCTCAGCCCCCCGCCTCACTCACCGCTGTGAGCTTTACACCCGGCTTGAGTGGCTCCCACTGGAAACTCACTGCTCTTATGTCGTGGGCAACTTCACTGACAATATTGTCAGAACTGCCACCCCTCAAAACCTTGCTGAGACCTTTGTTCTTGCTACACCCTCCTACAACCTGCGATCCAGCGGCTCCCATGCCCTTCTGGTACCTAAAACCCGCACACAAATGGGGGATTGAGCCTTCGCTGCGTATGCGCCCAGGGTTTGGAACTCTCTTCCAACTAGCACTCACTCCTCTCCCTCACACCAGAGCTTTAAAGCCTCCCTCTGGGGTTTTCTCAAAATGGCTGCCGCCTGTCTCTGCACTAGACAAACCCTCTCAGCCTGAGATGCCCCAACTAACTGAGATGCTACCTAAACATTACGACCTGGGCAGAGCACAACTGTGCTCATACTCTTCCTGTTCTCACAGCATATATAAAAATGGACCATTTAGGCCCACCAGCAAAACAGGGTGAGCACTATAACTGTGCACTCCTTTCTCTAGCACTGGGCCCACTCTATCCCAACTGTGACTCCTCCTTATTCTAACTGCTAGCCTTACAACTTGCCGCCTGGAGCGATGAATTCACACTGCAATTCTTCCTACTGACTGCAATGTTTAATACTGTATTGTAATACCTGTTTTTGGTATTGTTGTCTTACAATGTCCCTGTGTTCTGGTCACTTTATATTAACTCTTCACTACTATTTGCCTGATGAAATCTGATGCTTGTAAAGTCCCTGTTGTGCTAATTCTATGTAATGTAATCCTCCACTTGTATTTGCCTGATGTTCATATATGTACCTTGTAATCTCCCGGGTCGCACCTGAAAATAGGCACTTGGCTGTCTAGTGTGCTTACCCGGTTAACAAAAGCAAATAAATAAACCTAAAAAAAGGTTTATGACTGCTCACCTTCTGGAGAATTTGCTGACTTAGTTAAGTTTTTTAGCTGCTTTCTTTTTTAATAAGTGAAAAACTGACTGTCCACCATGATCTGTTGCCACAGCATGCTTTCCGAAACATTGGATCCCCCCCCCCCAACAATTTAGCAACTTAAGATGCAGAGGACAGAGATTACTGCATCATGAGTGGCTGGACAGTGTGTAGGAAGTCATGTTTTGGAGGAACACAGCAAGATTTAAAACAAAGCATGCCAGATTTTCAAAGCCCTTAGAGTGGCGCAAGGTACTAGTGTCAAACATGTTGGATTCAACATGCATCTTGTGCCAAGGGCTGTGCCTCAAGCTATTTTGCAAAACAGCCTGCAGCAATCAGCAGGCTGCTTGCACCAAAGGGTGCTTGTGCCTTCCTTGTGCAACAAAAGTGACTGCGGCATGGCGCTGTGGGCTTGCAGCAGATACAGGCTGCCATAACCCTTACAGTTCTATTTTCAGAACCCTTCCCAGGGACAAAGGGTTAAATACAGTTACACCAGCCAAGGGCTGGTCTAATGGTACTTAGACAGCTGCTGGGAGGATTGACAACTTTGTCATGCTACTGTGTCCCCACCCCCCGCCACAATACCCTGGTACATTATGGTACCTAACAGTGACACTAGAGTCCCATCCCGAGCCCCTAAATATAGAATCTCTGGTGATCCAGTGCCCCCACCACCAAGCTCTGATCCTCCTGTACACTAAAGGGTAACCAACAGTTACCCTTGGCGATGTAGTGCCCTCCCCACTCCGATACCCAGTAAATGGTATTATGACCACAAATCCCCGGTGATCTAGTGCCCCCCCACCTGGACAGGTAGCACCTACCACCTCGCTCACCCCCCCCCCAGTCTGCATCACGATTTGGTGACTGGCACAGCCCTCTGCACACCACCATGGCTGGCCACCGAATTAACTGACAGATCATGTACTGTATACAGTATGCACTCTGTCAGTTCGTTGGTCGGCCGACCATGGTGGTGTGGAAGGGCTGTGCCGGTCCACTGAATCCAGGTACAGACTGGGGTGAGGAGTGGTGGCAGGTACCCTGCCCTGGTGGGGGTCCACTAGATCACTGGGGATTTGTAGCCATAATACCATTTACTGAGGATCGGAACAGGGAGGGCACTATATCACCAGGGGTAACTGTAGGTTACCCTTTAGTGTACGGGCAGATCGGAACTTGGTGATGGTGGTGGTGGTGGGGGCAGGAGCCACTACTATGCTCCCATACAAGGGCACAGCCCCCACCCCACTAGTGCGGCATTCCTCGTGGGTGCACCTTCTGATTGGCGCACTGCCACTACTGCCTCAAGCTGTGGGACTTAGGCGCCGGGACCCTGCCAGATGGAAAATCAGGCGCAGGGTCTCAGATGCACCTGCACTCGGCACAAGCTGCCACTGTCGCAGCTTGCGTCGGAGTTTTGGAAATCCAGCCCAGCAAGTTTCAATATTATTACACCTATACTTGTTTCTACCTTTACAAAAGCAAAGGGCACAGATAAACAACCAACTGGTGAACAGCCATAAAATGTAATGTTTTAAACTATAAACACAGGCTATACATCTTTTTAGCTTTCAAAAAAGAAAGCTACTTGTCAGTCAGTTAATAAGTTTATTGTTCATTCATTACATGCGATCATTACAATTTTTTCACAATTAAAAATAGTTTAATACAATAAAATATATAAAAGAGAAAACAATACATATCAAGAAATTGTAATAATAAAATATAGTGCTGCAAAATCATATATGGTACGAAGTACCTGCCACAGTGTGTTATTGTAGAAAGTACCAATTCTCCCATGTATCAAACATGGGTTCCACCCTCAAAATATGCTAGCATTCCGGCACCGGGCAATTAGGGCGCCAGTCGGCAATGTCGCTGATCACTGTGCCCCCCACACATCCCCTACTTAAGGATTCCTACTCCGGGGGGGCAGCGAATCCAGAATTTGGCGTCCTGATTGCCTGGCGCCGTAATGCTGGCGCTCTGAGTGCCATAAGGGTCAAATATGTCTGCTATGGGAGGCCAGTTTTGAGATCACCTTCTTCCTCACCTTCTGAACAGAAACAAAATAATTAGCTACTCTTGTGATTATATGCTCATCCTCCACAGTGAACAAGATTAGTAAAATCATATTGGGGTCAGTGTATTGTAACGGCTCTAATACACGTATAATCCAATAATTTCTTGACTTATTGTACCACGAGCACTGTAAGGTCATGTGCAAGAGATCCTCCTCATTATTGCAGTTGCATAATTTATCTTCCAATTTAGAGGATTTAGCAAATCTGGTGGTCAGGAGATTAGAGTCAAACAGGATCATTCTATATTTTGTGAATGTTTTCCTCAGAGTTTGGCCTTCCAACACGTCCAAATCTAAAAAAAAAAAATGCCTGCAGTCACATTTACTGTACCAGCTGGCAATTTTGAGTTTGTAATTGCATTTAAGCCTTTTCCTTTAAAATATATAGAAATTTTGCTTAATATATAGGGTTTGTATTTATAGCCGATGGTAATATTTCTGCTAACGTATCTCATAGAGATTTCCATTTCATAAATCTTTAAGAGCTCATTCATGTGTTGCAGCCAGGCCAAGTTTTTGCAACCTCGGTCCTGACACTAATTGTTCATATGAGTATTCTTTAACAAGTCTTCCATCCCAGAGCCTATTGAGCCTAGTCCAATAATTAATAATTTTGTTGTCAACCAGGGATTGTAGGTTATTTAGACCTAATTCAGCTCTAACATAATAACTGGGTGTTGTTCTGAAAATACCAAGAGCTGCCCGCAAAACTTGTAAGGCAGGCTTCTCGAGTTTTTGTACTGGGGACAAGGCCCAAATTTCTGCTCCGTATAAGACTTGTGCATTATGTTCAGCACTAATTGCTTTTAAGAGTGGTCTGATTGTATGGCCACCATACAAATAATTAAATCTTTTTAGTCCCAACACTGCCTTTTTAGGTTTTTCTAGAGTTCTCTTATTGCTTATTCCATGACCCCATTCTTCGAGAAATGTCGCACCCAGATAGCAATAGGTGTTGACAACCTCAACCGATGGGTTGTTCAGGTTCCAATAACATTTTGTTTTATGGGATCTAAAGGAAATTATTTTGGTTTAATCCAAATTTGGTTTAAGTGACAGCTTTGTTAGAATATTCATTTAAAATATTTAATTTCCTCTGGAAGCCACTACTAGAAAGAGAAAATAGAACCAAGTCGTCAGCGTGAGATAAAACTGGGCAATGTATGTTTTTTATTTTTGGGGAGTCTGTATCTGATGAGTATAACATTAGCATGGTGACAGA
Source organism: Neoceratodus forsteri (assembly GCA_016271365.2). NCBI lineage: Eukaryota > Metazoa > Chordata > Ceratodontiformes > Ceratodontidae > Neoceratodus > Neoceratodus forsteri. The sequence continues at coordinate 1,149,609,479 of CM057455.1, read as the reverse complement.
ATCACAGCTGTGGTAATGTCGTCGCAGCAAAAAGGGCAAGAGTGACAGGAGCAATCTTGATTTTAGATTGCCCCGCACTCATGCTGTGTTGGGCATCCACACAATTTCTGTAACCTTCATGGCCTGCCTGTCCCAGAGGAGGTTATATAAATTTTTTGGGGGTGCAGGGGGCGACTGTTGCCTGGGACAGCACTTTGACGCTCTAAGTCCCAGAGGCACTATGCCTGATGCGGTAATGCCGGGCAGCATGTTGCTGTTGCCATAATCGACGTCGACACAGTAACTGTTACACCAACATGGGTGAACCAATCTGATGCCTCTAAGGCAGTTATAAGTTTGTATATATAGACTGAAAACAGTGTTGGGGCAAGTATGCCTCCAGACCTTACCCATCGGTTAGTGGGGAAAATCTCAGATAGTCAGTGATTTGTCCCTACCCTCACTTGTGCCCACGTACCTATATATAGCATTTTGACAATATTTATCAAGGTGGGAGAAAAACCCCAGTCCTGCATCAAGTTCCACAGTGTACCCCTATCTATGGAGTCAAATGCTGCACTGAAGTCTATAAATGCGGCAAATAATCTCTGTCCACGCACTTTTATGTATTTTTTTTTACAAGATAGTATAAGATAAAACATATATTGTGGGATGATTTTCTGTAAATCCTGCTTGTAGTGGGGAGATATCACCAATTATCTTGAGCTCATCTTTCAGTAAGAAAGTTACTTAATGTAACTCTAGCTTGATCTCCCTCTTCATCCATGTTACTGAGCATACAGACTAAGGATGGAGGACATCTGCTACAAACTCTATATGTTGTGAAGTTAACAGAAGAAAGAACATTTATGTAAGAATTTACCTTAACAGTAGATCTTCGAGAGAGGTTCCTTCAGTAGGTCATCACATATAGGACTGGCGCCACCTGGCGTCGGGCAGCACGGCAGACTTTTCTAGCAAGCCCTGATGGGGGACCGCCCACTCGTCACGTGACTGAGGTCAGCGTGACCGTATACAGTGGGCGGTCCCCACGCCTGCCCTCCAGTTCTCCCGCCGGAGCCAGGAAGAAGCTTGACAGCAGGAGTGAACAGGATTTGGAGACCCTGTAAAACATAAAATGAGGGGAAGGAAAAAATATGACCTACTGAAGGAACCTCTCTCTAAGATCTACTGTTACGGTAAGTTCTTACGTAACTGCACTAACTTATTTAGAGAGGGTTCCTTCAGTAGGTCATCACATATAGGACTGAGTCCCAAGCAGTCTCTCCAAGGAGAGACCTGGAGAAACTAGGGAGGAGGAGGAAACAACTCCAACGGAAAAGAACTGGAGTCCCGACAGGACCCAGTCTAGGACAGTAGGACCTGCAGGATGGCTAGGCCAAAGCCAGCCCTCCACCTAGAAACAATATCCAGACTATAATGTTTAGTAAACGTATGGACAGAACTCCAAATAGCAGCAACACAGATGTCAGCTGCAGAAACGTTCCGTAGGAAGGCCTCGGAAGCAGCCATGCCCCTAGTAGAATGACCTCTGATGGTACCCGGCAGAGGTTTATCGTACTTCCGGTAACAGAATCGAATACAGCTGCCAAACCATTTGGAAAGGCCCTGTTTAGAAACTGGTTTGCCCTATGATCTCGGGGTGAAAGAGACAAACAACTGGTCACAACAGCGAAGCTCCTTAGTCTGGTGGGTATAACACCGGAGAATCCAATGGACATCCATTGTGTGAAGGAGTGGCTCACCTCTGTTACAGAGGGACGGGTAATACACCGGAAGCTCTACCGATTGGTTCAGCGTGTCTTCTGACACTACCTTTGGGAGGAACCTCGGATGGGTTCTAAGGACCGCCCGGTCACGATGGAAAATCAAATAAGGCTCCTTACAGACTAGAGCGTGAAGCTCCGAAATCCTTCGGGCTGATGTGATGGCCACCAGAAAAAGCGCCCTCCAGGACAGGAAGTGCAGATCACAGCTCATCGCTGGATCGAAAGGAGGAAGGGTGAGCTTTTCCAGGACGAAGTTCAGGTCCCAAGGTGGAGTTGGGCTGCAGATGGGGGGGTTCCAGATGGAGAATCCCTTTTTAGAAAGGTTTTAGAGACATCCAACTGAGCCATGGGTTTACCATCCACTAGCTCGTGGTACACCGAGATAGCTGATATATGTACCTTTAAGGAACAGTAGGACTGACTGGAGTCTGACAAGTGAAGGAGGTTTTCCATGACTTGCGGAGCCGAGCAAGAGAAGGGTTTCCAGCCCTTTGCGGTCGCCCATATGGAAAACCGCTTCCACTTCATGGCTTAAGTGGAACGGGTAGAAGGTTTTTTGGCCTCAATTAGGACCTGAGCAACCCGAGAGGAAACCCCGAAATGGGATATTGCTATGTCTGAAGGAGCCATGCATGAAGATGCAGGGTCCTGAGCCCCGGGTGAACCAGACAGCCTTGATCCTGAGTAAGGAGGTCGTGAGTCACTGGACGTGGAACCGGGTGGTTCCCTGGAAAGCTGTTGTAGCAGCGGGAATCAGATCTGTCTCAGTCAGAGAGGAGCAGTGAGGATCATCCTTGCCCTCTCTGCCTTAAGGCTTGAGAAGAACCCTCTGCAGAATGGGAAACAGAGGGAAAGCATACAAAAATGTCCCTGTCCAAGATAGAGACAATGCTTTGCTCCAAACAGCACCTTGCTCTGGAATGAGTGAGCAAAACTTGGGAAGTTTTGAGTTCGAATGGGAGGCGAAGAGGTCGATTTTCGGACTCCCCCAACTTCGGAAGATGGATTCTGCTACTTCCTGATTTAGTTCCCACTCATGACCTAGGGTCCGAGATCTGCTGAGACTGTCTGCCAGGACGTTGAGAATGCCTGGCACATGCACGGCCACCAGGGCCAGATGGTGCTGGACTGCCCAGTTCCATACCCTGGTCGCCTCCCTGCAAAGAGGGAACGACCGGGTTCCTCCTTGTTTGTTGATGTACCAAACTACCGACATATTGTCCGTTTGGATCAGCAGTGTTTCCTTCAGAAGGAGGGTCTGAAAGGCCTATAACGCGTACAGGACCGCCCTGAGCTCCAGAACATTGATGTGGAGAGAAATCTCCAAGCCGGACCAAAGTCCCTGGGCTTGATGTTCCCCCAGGTGAGTGCCCCACCCCATGTTTGAGGCATCCGTAGTGAGGATAGCTGCTGGTGCAGGGTTCCGAAAAGGGAGTCCCAAGGAAAGATTGTGAGAATCCATTCACCAGTGCAAATCCTTCTGAACTGCTGAGGAGATCAGGACCGGATGGTCCAGATCATCCAGGAGCTGGTCCCACTGCACCCGCAAGGACCACTGAGTGATTCTCATGTGGAGCCTTGCTAGGGGAATGGTAGTGATGGAGGCCGCCATCAGGCCCAAAAGGCGGAGGACTTCCCAGGCCGGGATAGTCCTGTTGGAAGCCACTTTGGAGGCCTCATGGATAAGGGTCTCCACCCTGTCTGGAAGGAGGAAGGCTCTGCACCAGACCGTATCCAGGACTGCCCCGATAAACTGGAGTTTCTGGGCAGGGACAAAGGATGACTTGGGCACGCTGACCATGATCCCTAATCGACTGAACAAGTCCAGAGTAAAGGAAAGAGCCTCCAGCAAGGAATCCCTGGATGGGGCTGCAATCAATCAGTCATCCAGGTAAGGGAATACCGCACTACACCAGCGGTGCAGGAATGCCATGACCCCCGCCAGGCACTTGGTAAAAACCCGTGGTGCCGAAGACAGATCAAAGGAGAGCACCCGGAACTGGAAGTGTTCCCTCTTGGAAATCAAAACACAGGAATCGGATGTCGCCGCCCATGACGTTCAAGCCATGTCACCTCACCCTATCCTGAAGACACCGACACATGTTGAGGTGTGTCTTCGGGTGTTTGGCTTTACAGTCACCCCATTCCATAAGGATATATGATGAAATGGCTGCAGTATAGGAGAATGGGGTGAACTCTGGGGCCAAAGAGCCCAAGGCACACCTCGATGCCTGTCCCTGGCTGGGGGGTGGGGGTGGGATGGCATTAGTATTACAGTCTGTAATACAAAGGCACACCCCTGATGCCTGTCAGTCTGTACAGGGTGGGACGTTATGGTTAGAAACCTTGATGCCATGGGCATTTGTTGGTATTTGCACTACATGGCCTTTTTGTGACCCCACTTCATGAAAGCATTTAGGACCTCTTCTCATGAAGAGTGGCAGTGTGATTTTGTTAATGTGTCCAGAATTTTGAGTTCCCACAGTGGCTAGGCAAGAGTCCCCTATCGGTTCCTGACCATGTCATGGGTCTTGGAAAAAAACGTAATTAAAATCCGATTTTTTTAGAACCAATACGGTCCGGTTACCACACTCTAAAGTAAAGCACAAGTTTTTATCACAAATTGATCGGTTCAGCTGAACCGATCCACAATTTATAGGTTCCACACAGAAACAGAACAAAAACCTATCTAGTACTCACGGGTACCACAGACAGAGACTTGAACCGACTATGCGGAAACAACAGTTCGGTAGAAACCGACCGAAAACCGACACTTCAACTGACTTTTGAACCAAGCAGCAGGAGAAATTTCCGGAGCGACTATTCAGTGAGGCGCAGTAAAGAATCTGGCAGTTGCAGTTTGAACAACTACAGACAGGGGCTTCAACCAAGCTCGTGATGAACGTTCTATGCAAGGCATAGGAAAGTTAACCCTTAGTTCTCCGGGGCAGTTGAAAGGCAGGACCTAACTGCAATAGAATACAGCAAGACTTCATGTTGTTTGAAAAGCTATTTCTTACACAGAAGCATTTGTTTCAAAAGAGAATCAAAGGTTAAAAGATATTGCTTTGCAAACTGATATTGAAAAATTTCTAAGTATAGATAATCAAGGACTGCATTTGCAAATTAAAGTCTAAGTATGGAAAAATATAGTACAGTTACGTAAGAACTTATGTAACAGTAGATCTTTGAGGGGATCTCGGTCATCAGATCACACTGTAGGAACTTCACCATCAGTGAAACAGGATCCACACAGAAGATTTTCCAGCTGTAGAACTGGGGCCGCCCACGCTGATGTCATCTGCCAACATCATCAACCCTATAAAGGCGTGACCAGTCCTGCTCCCTCCTCAGTTCTTTCCCTGGAGACTAGGGGAGCAAACCCATGCCATGGGGGACAAGGAGACACACAAAGAGGTGCCCAGACCTGAATAAAAGGCTGGATGCACCAGACAGCCAGTCTGAGACAGGAATCCCAAACAGGGGCATGGTGGGAGGGAAGACAGACCTGGTAACTGCGATCGTCTCGAAGATCTACTGTTACATTAAGTTCTTACGTAACTGTTCTGTCTTCATTGGGGGTATCTGAGTCATCAGGTCACACCGTAGGAATGAGTCCCAAGCAGCTGCAGGTGCAGCAAAACAGTCTGGGAGGAAAGCCAACAAAGCCTAGGTCATGAGGCCCTGCAGAACAGCCCAGCCAAAGCCTGCTTGGGCTCTAGAACCTATGTCCAGACTGTAATGCCTGGTGAAAGTATGGATGGTACTCCAGGTGGCAACAGCACAAATGTCAGCGGATGAGATCCCCTTGAAACAGGCCACAGAGGTAGCCATGCCCCTTGTGGAATGGGCTTTCACCGTCCCTGGCAACTCTTTGCCATGCATGTTGCAGCAGAACACAATACAATGTGCCAACCATTGGGGGCAAACATTGTTTAGAAACCTGAACACACACTCTTCCTGGGCAAAAAAAACAAAAAGCTGCTTAGTCTTTCTGCTGTCCTTAGTTCGGAGAAGATAATATTTCAAAATTCTACGCACGTTCAACATATGAAGCAGTGCTTCCCATGAACTGGCACGCTCCGGATAATGAACAGGCAGTTGGATAGATTAGTTCAGAGTAAACTCAGACACCACCTTAGGAAGAAACTTAGGATCCATGTGCAAAGACACCCTTGTCTTTGTGAAAAACCAAATAAGGCTCTGCACACCAGAGAGCCTGAAGCTCGGAAATCATTTGAGCAGAAGTAATAGCAACCAAAAATAACACTTTCCAAGAAAGCATAGCTTGCAATTCACAGCTGGCTCAAAAGGAGACAGGGTCAACTTCTCCAAAACAAAATTTAAATCCCAAGCCAGGACAGGGGAATGGATGGGAGGTTTCAGGTGCAAGATGCCTGAGAAAAGTAGAGGACACATCTAACTGAGCCACGGTTCAGCTGCCCAAGGGCTTATGAAAGGCTGAAATACCTGAAAGGTGCACCGTGAGGGAAGAGTACTGGAGACCAGAGTCCGACAGGGAAATCGAGTAGTCCAGGATCTGGCTCACCGGACAGGTAAAAGGGTCCAGATGATGTCTGGTAGCCCAGATGGCAAATTTATTTCACTTCATGGCATTATGTGACTCTAGTGAAGGGCTTCTGAGCTGCCACGGGGACTCCTGCTACCCTCTGAGACACTCCAAACTGGGTGATGGCTATGTCCTCAGGAGCCAGGCATGTGGCATGTGGCCGAAGGGATCTGAGGTTGGGATGGACTGGGGACCCCTGAGCCTGCATCAGTAGATCCCTGCAGAGGGGCAGAGGCACCGGAGGTTCCTTCGCTAACTGCTGCATTAATGGAAACTATATCTGCTGAGGCCAGTAGGGTGCAACCAGGATCGTGCTGGCCCCCTCCATTTGTAGCTTGACTAGCACCCTCTGAATCATAAGAAATGCAGGGAAGGCATAAAGGAACGTCCTGCTCCAGGATAGGGACAACTCGTCTCACCAGAAAACTCCAGGTCTTGGATCTAGCAAGCAGAATCTGGGCAGTTTTGTGTTGAGTGAGGACGCAAAAAGGTCCAACTCTGGACGACTTCATCCGTTGAACAGCTCTTCTGAGATGGATAAGAGAAGTTCCCATTCTAGCATCCTGGACTGAGACCTACTGAGACTGTCTGCCAGGGTGTTCAGCATTCCTGGTATATGGACTGCCGAGAGGATCAGGCCGTGGTCCAGTGCCCAGTACCAGAATCTCATGGCCTCCATGCACAGGGGGTATGAATGTGTTCCCACCTGCTTGTTGATGTAATAGACAACACTGAGATTGTCCGAGTAGATCAACAACTGACCTGGAAAGAGGTGACTTTGGAAAGCTTGCATGGCATACAGGACCACTCGCATCTCGAAGACGTTTATGTGGAGAGACGACGTGATCTGGGACCATGTGTGCTGAGTCTGGAAGGGTCCCAGGTGGGCAACACAGCCCAATCCGGAGGCGTCCATGGTGAGGATCTGATGGAGATGGGGATCAGGAATGGGACCCCTCTTGACAGGTTCTGGGGATCCATCCACCTCTGAAGTGCCCCGAGGACTGGAGAGGAGACCAATACCAGCTGCTCCAGGTCGTCCGTGTGTTGGTCCCACTGCACCTGAGGGGTTCACTGGAGCACCTGCATGTGCAGCGTGGCCAGGGGAACTGTGAAAATGGACACAGCCACAAGACCTAGTAGCCTCAAGTACACCCTTACCGAAACATAACAGCTCTGGGCCACCCCCTGAGCCTGGAAAATGAGGCATGCTGCCCGGTCCCGAGTCAGGAAGGCTCTGCCCTGAGCTGAGTCCAGGACCACCCCTATATACTGCAGACTTTGGGACAGAGTCAAAACAGACTTGGGCAGGTCGACAGTGATGTCCAGGGAGTGGAAGAGCTATAGGGTCCTCTGCTGGGTGCAGAGGAGCTGATCTTGGGATGGGGTTTTGTGGAGCTTGTCATCCAGGTAGGAGAAGACGTACAGGCCTTCTCACTGAAGGGCAGTAGCTACTGCTGCTAAGCATTTGGTAAAGACCCATGGTGCAGAGGATAAGCCAAAGGGCAAGACTCTGAATTGGTAATGTTCGCCCTGAAAAAGGAACTGAAGAAACTGCCTGCGTGGAGGAGATACCAAAATATGCAGGTAAATGTCCTGCATGTCAAGGAAGCACAGCCAGTCACCCTGCCGGAGCAGGGGCAGGGGCAGGAGATCTGGAAGAGCGACCATGCAGAACTTTTTGTACTGGATTTGAAGGTTGAGATCTTTGAGATCCAAAATAGGCCATACATCTCTGGTTCTTTTGGAGACCAGAAAGAACCTGGAAATAAAATCTCCTGTTCTGCTGGTGCCTGGGTACTGACTTGATGACCCTCTTGTGCAGCAGGGACTGTACCTCCTCCCAAAGAACCATGACATGGGCCGGAGGGTAGGTGGAGGGTAACGGAGGAGTCTCTTGGGGCTGTTCCACAAGCTCCAAAGTGTGACTCCTATCTATGAACTGAAGAATCCAAGCATCTGAAGTGATGGTTCTCCACTGATTGAGATGAGGTAGAACCAACCTCCGACCACCACCTCTTGGTTAGGGACCGGAAGAGGGGGGTCTGGCAAGGAGTCAGGCAGAAGTGGATCTGGCCACTGGGGCGGAGCCATCACCTCTGGGTCATTTGGGGGGGCAGGACCTGTAGAGGAGGGGGTAGAAAAGGCAGTGGTGTCCTTCCATTTGCCCTGGGGATGGGAGCTTGCCCCAGACTTGTGGGGCATCTTATGAAAGGACGGGTACTGCCTGCTCCTAAGCTGGGTATGGTAGAGTGAATGGACAGACTTAGTAGCCCTTCCAGAGGCCTCAAAGGCATTTTTGATGTCCTGGACATCTGGTCCGAAGAGTTTTGAGTCACTGAAGGGGTATTCAGCATCTTCTATTGGACACATCTGCTGCAAAGCCCAAGATCATCAGCCAGGCATGTCTATGAAGGCAAATAATTGGGCAGCAGCCCTGGCACCAGTTTCAGATACGTCTTACTAGGCCATGTGAAGGTGCTTACTGATATCATCAGCAGCTGTAAGGACCTGAGAACCTCCTGTTTCTGGGAGCATTCTGGCAGGGCTTGAGTAGCCGCTTTGCCCTTCTTCCAGACGGTATTCTCGTACTTGACCATATGGGATAAATAATTAGCAATTTGGAGCCCCAAGGTGGAGGAGGCATGAACCCTCTTACCCCAAAGGTCAATCCGTCTGGATTCCCTGCCTGGGGGGAGGAAGCTAAAGTGCTGGGGCACCTTGGACCTGTCATGAGCTGCATTGATGATCACTGAATTGGTCTCAGGCTGGGCGGCATAATAAGGCAGGCCCTAAGGGGCATGATAAGTCTTATCTGCTCTACAAGACATGGCAGTAGCCATGTCTGGGCGGTACCAGGCCACAGTGGTGGCATTCCTCAGAGCTGGTAGAATAGGAGGAATGACCTTAGGGGGAGATTCTGGTATCTCCAAGAAGTCCACCAGGTCTCTCCTGGTGGAATCCTCTTCCTCAGTATGGAAGCCCAGAGCTGTGGACAACTGCTTCATTTTATTTATTTATTTAACAGTTTTACCAGGAAGACACACTGAGCACTAATGCTCGATTCCAGGTGCATCCTGGGGGGAAGGGGGCAAGGAACAGTACATACATGTTGGACAATAGAACAAACCACACATGTAATGAGCACAGGGTAATGCTGTAAATGAGTTAAGCAGGAATATACAAGTTATACAGATGCAGTAGATACAGAGCAGATTAATCACAACAAAGTGCATCCAGTAGAATGAAGAGAACGTGCATGACAATAAGGAGCAGCGAACAAATTTTCAGGCAGTATGACCATGCGGTAGGGTCTAAAACCACTGCATGGGAGAGTATATGCACTAATAGTAGGACTCCCGGTTCACTTTTATTGTTTTAGTCTCAGACTACCCAAAGGCACATGACAACATGAGATGCGAGTTGATGAGGCAGCTGAAATGCATTGCCTGGGGCATGTGCCAGATGGCGGTAGGGAGGGAGTTCCATAGTTTGGGCATCCGGTATCTGAAGGATGCTTGACCACTTGAGGAAGACACACGTGGGACGGCCAAGGTTCATGTGTCTGTGTTCCTGAGGAAGTGCACAGGAGGGGTAGGGACAGCCATCACAGAGGAGAGATAGGGGGATAAGGACTGGGACCAGTACTTGGTAGTGAGCTCGGTGCAGTGGGACAATCGCGGTCGTTTAGTGAGGGAAGAGCGAGAGACCGGTAGAGCACACAGTGGTGAGTGGAGGGGGGGCTATCCAGTTCGAAGCGGCAGAAAGAGTGGAAGAGAGGGTCCAGTCTGGCTAGGATGGACTTGGGAGCGGCACTGTAGACTACGTCTCCATAGTCAAATATAGGGAGAATCATTTTCTGTACAAGTGCACGGTGAGCTGGCGGCGCGGGATGCAATCACGACTACGACAGAAGGCACCCAGTTTGAGGTGGAGCTTTCTGTGGATGGCATCGACATGCACAAAGTTGAGGTGCTGGTCGAGCCATACCCTGAGATATCTGAAGGAGGTGCAGACCTCCAGAACAGTCCTGTCCAGAGTGTGGAAGGAAGGGGTTGCAGGGAGCCTAGAGAGTCTCTGTCTTGTGCCAAAGGTCAAGGAGACGGTCTTCTTGGTGTTGAGGAAAAGCTGGTTTGCACGGAACCAGAACTGAACATCACTGAAGTCCTGCTGTAGTCTGGTCACAACATCAGCTTCATGATATTGAAAAGATGTAGGATCTTCAGGAGGGGATCTTGTAGTATGCTTAACAGAGTCTTTGCTCACAGAAGAAGCAGCAGTAGCTCTATCTGAGGAAAGAGGCTCCTCCTCCTCTTCCTCAGGGAGGATGAGGTCAGGGTGGTACTCCTCTTCGACAATGACCTGCACTAATTCAAGGTCCGATGAGTTAGGGACTGGCAGTGGCCTATGAGGTGAACCCCGAGAATGCCAGACTGGCATCGACAGTAATGGGGCAGTCAACGGAGCCAGGGACCCAGGCTGGTAAGAGCCCAGCTGGGGACCAGGGCTTAAGTTATCTTAGTCAAAAGAGGATAGAAGGTCAATGACAGGAGAGGGATGCGTCGACGACGGAGGAGTCACTGGCATGGGGCATGATGAACCATCCATCGGGTCCAGAGAGCCTGAGGGCCCCGCTATCAGCAGGCCAGGAGAAGCATCAGGCCTCAATGGAGGGGCTGATGTTGATGACCCCAGGTCGATGACCGGGGGACCGACGACCCAAGGGTCGACAGCTGGACTCCCTGTGAAACAGGAGAAGGCACTGTCAGTAAGGTGGAAGCACTTTATTATAAAGGAATGTACTCTATTTAAGGCAATGCAATTTATTTAAGAGTAGCCACTGTAGGCATTTCAGAGCTGGGGAAGTAGGGACCAAACCGTGGGGTCCTGCCTTGATGATTGGTGGTTTGGCTTGCTCACATTGGAATTCTAATCTGATAACTAAGAGGACCCCATTTACATGGAGTTTAAAGTAAGAAAAACCAATTCAGGCAGTTTACATGTTTAATTTCTGAGATTTGTCATGTTGGTGTGTGTGTGTGCACTGTATCCTGTTTTTTTTGTCTGTTACATGCCACAAACAAGTAGCACCCCTCTGCAGAAATGTGAATTATATTTTGTGAGCAATGCAAAGGTTAGAGCGTGCTAGTTTTGGAATGTGTTTACTGTCAGTAGGGGCCTGGGAGAAGCAGAGGCCTGGCCAGTGGTAAGCATCAGTGCAGCCACAGCTGACAGAGTACCCCCGGATGAGGAAGAAGCCATCAGGAAGCAGAAGTGCTGCCAGGGGGAGCGATCCCGAACTCAGCCTTTTTTGGGACTTTTCCTCAAGGACTTGTCTTGGGCCTTAGAGGGCTGTGAGCTCGACAAATCTACTGGCGACTGGGAGGACCCCGGCCAAGAACTGGCTACCTGTTGATCCATGAGGAATTTCTTCCAAGCCTTTTTGCGTCACCTAGGCATTGTAAAGTTGAATCTATAGCAGAGCTCACAGTTAGATACAGAGGTCGTGGTCATCTGAAGAGGCAATCTTTTTTCCGCAGTGGCTGTGGCGAGTTGGCCACTGACGTAATACTGCAGACATAATTCTGCTATATTTTTCTGTGATTTTGGTTATGTTTAAATTCCCAAACAGGCCATGAGATAAGGTTTGACAGAAGGATGCACAGTTTTACTGAAAATGTCACAGGAAAGAGAGAATGTATTGCAAATGTCTGACATTCCTCTTTGCCTGGGAAAGGATTACTTAACCGGAAATTTAAATTGTATTTCAAAGAGGAATGCGGTAGCTGATCAAAGGAAGAGGGTCATAAACTGTCAGGACACAGAAGAACATCTCCTATGGTCATAAACTTTTCCACTTCAAAGCAAATTACTTTGAGAAACAGGATCTGAGAAAACATGCATTCTGGACGTCTAGTGCCAATTTGTGGGAACTACCTCAGTCTTTTTACATTTTATCACATGGCAGGAAGGACAGGGATAAAAGGCCAGCCAGGATATTGGAACTATAAGAAATCTAACTAATTAGTAATATTGATTCCCTTAAAACTTGGAAAGAGCAAGAGAGACCGCTGCTGGCCTAAAATGATAAGGTCACCAGTTAACCAGAGACTTCAGGACCACGGCTATAAAAAGCCCCATAAAAGACAATCTCTGAGCATTTTGGCATAGCATTTTGCAGAAGACACTCTTCCTGCTACACAAAGCAAGACTGCCAGAAACATACACTGAAGACCAGTGGCTACAAAAAGGAAAGGAACTTTGCAGACTTTAAGTATTTTCTAGACTTTGATTCACTATAGACAAGGTAGAAATAAGCCAGTAAAGTTTAAGAGCGTTTGGCATGTTTTTTTCCACTTTATTTTTGTTATTCTGTAACCAAATTTCTGAATCTTTTGTTCGTAAGTCTTGTATGATAATTATTTAGTCATTAGTAAAGGCATTTGGTTTTAAAACGCTGCCTGGAAGAGATTTTATTGTGTGTGTGAATTGTGGGAACTATTATTCAATCTGTGATAAGCCTGTTAATTGCTAAAGATGCCACAATCGCTACCAAAGACTAAGATCCTGGAAGGGAATCTGGGTGCCTAAAGTAGGGGAAATACATAGGTCTCTGGAGGGGTCTGTAAGAGGGAACTAAGTCACTGCACCACCCGTGGGAGAAGACACAATCAGGGTTAAGAGAGACAGCCCAAAGAGCTCTTAACGCCTGGGCCTTCTCCTCAGAACAGCAACCAAGGGGGTTCTCACCTAGCTACAGACTTGAGACTGTATTTTACCCTTACCCAGATTAGAGGACCTCCTGGAGAGTGTTCAGTTGTGAACTCAGCGAGCACTCCAGAAAGACACGTGGAGGGTATTCCTGTTCTCTCCTGTTGCGGATTGCACTTACGGGTGGGCACTGTGAGCTCAGTGGACCCGGCCCCCATGGATAGGTTCGCGACAGTGTCAGCAATTGAAGAGAGATGTGGAAGGAGTAACTCTCGACATAAAGTAAAGGAATCTCTTATAAAAAAGAGATTCTAAAACTAAGGTAAAAGAATAAATTGTAGGCAAAAAATGGCACGAACTGCGACAGAGCTTCTGTGGAGACCCATGTGAACAAAGTTGACGGTGGAAAAGAACTGAGGAAGGAGCGGGGTTGCTCACACCTTTATAGGGTTGATGATGATGACAGCAGGTGATGGCATGGGTGGCTCCAATTGTACTGCTGGAAAATCTTCTGTGTGGATCCTGCTTCACCGACGGTGAAGTTCCTACGGTGTGACCTGATGACTGAGACAACCCTGATGAAGATCTTAATTTTTATGAAAATAATGAGCACAGAAACGTGTTAAGTAAATTTAGATTTTGTCTGTTACAAGGAACATCTTGGCGTTTTGTACCAGATAAGAAAATAAGGTCAAACGTATCTTGCTCATGTGATGTGGGCAACATACCAATTGTGATACATTTGTTATTTGAATGCACTAAGCTTGTGGCGGAGAGGTAAAAGTGGATAGCACCTTTTTTAATTAATAAGACTAAACAACCAGTAGCAGAAAACTGTATTTACTTGATGAAATCCAAGGAAGAAAAGGTTATATATGGTCTTAATTTGTATCAGCCATACGAAAGTATTTACTTGTAAAACATCTTGGATCAGGACTGCCTTTTTATGAACCTGAAAGTGAATTTGTGGTTTTTAAATCTGACTCACTTGTCAAAATGTCTGTGTTTTGGAGTTGTAATTTTATGTACTTGAATGTAATAATTCTGAAAGAATTTTATACATTTATTAATAAAACCTTGAACTCTAGATCTTCAAGAACATTCCCCTAGAGCCGCATTCTTTGGTCTCAGATCTGGAGGAACTAGGACCCAGTGGGAACCAGAACTTTTGGGGCCAGCAAGCATTATCAGAGTGCCACGTACACTGATAGTACAAATACTGTGTGCCAGCACCAACCACCTCAGCACCACTTTTACCAAGGATGGAGAAAGGGAGAGTAACTAAACATTTTTAAAAGCAAAAATGTTAACATTTTAAAAGAATTTAAATGACTGCTAGAGAGAGAGTATTGCTCATACTGTGTTGTAAACATAAGAGACAGAAAAAACATACATAGTAAAGGCCCATGAGTCCAGAGGACACTGAGTGAGTGAGCATGGCTCTATGGAGAAGATACTCTTGAGGATCTAGAGTTGTGGTAAGTCATTTTCCTATTTTTCAAGAATCTATCTTCTCCACACAGTAATGCTGTTTGTTCAAGTGACCTCTAGCACAAAATCCCCTGAACTAGAGAGGTTAAGACATCAGGACTCAAAAACTGGGCAAGCCCCCAGGCCCAGTACTGCATGCTTCCTATACTATACCCCTTTGGTGTAGTGTTTCGAAACAGAATGAACACTACTAAGAAGTGGTCCTATCTAATTGGCGAAAGGTACCAAACAGAGGGAAGCTACCAAGTGTCTACAGCCAGAGGTAGCAGAAACGTCTGAGAAATGGAATGGCTCCACAAGAGTATCCTGGGACATATAAGGTGAGATACATTTAACCAGAACAAACATAGTGTAACAGAGAAAAGAAGTTCCCAAAGGGAAAGTACACAACTCTTACAAAGGAAAGACACTGAGCAGGGTAACAACAGAACTTTCAAGACAGAGTAGAAATCTGAAACCGGAGTTTCATCAAAGGAAGTTGTAGAGAGGATTTCAACAAACAGTTCTATATTTGCTCTGAATTACCAACCCTCAGCCTAGGCCTGTGCTAGCCAAGGCCAAAGGACTAAAAACTAACCAAGCAGAAAACACAGAAAATGTTTAATCCATTCGACAAAAAGGTCACAGATGTGTGCCGATAGCAGCAGAGACCGGCAATTCACTGAGAAGTTTATATGTAAGCAAAAACTACACCAAATGCAGTTGCCGAGGATCACCCTGTCCTTGTAAAGCACCATGCAGGGAAGATCCCTTACTCTTACTGGGGCTGGAGCTGAGGCACACGATAAGCTGAATACAACCACCACCAAAAAGACTGCTGTTCAAGGAAAAAGTAAAGGTAACAGCTGTCTCAAAAGGCAAAGGGTTAGCTTTCCGAGCACCCTTATCCCAAATAACCACTGGGGAGCACTGTAAAAGCCCAAGGAACCTCTCAGTGAGTAACAAACATATCTTCAAGCAATGGTTTAATGGACAGAATGACTAAACTGCAAGACCTAGAAGAGGCATTCCAAAGGAAAAAGGGAACAAGCCCTCAGGGGCCCATGAACCGCAGCTGCAGAATGGAGATTAGATAATGACTTATAAGGGAGCCCTACCATATCAGGAATCCCAGAAAGGCACTAGGTGAAGAACAGTGGATACCCTAAAGGGGATCCATAGATGAGCCATACTCACAGGGGGAAGGACTGAGAAAGAGACATGCAGCCATGCATTCAGCAATACAAGTTTAGCAGAACTCGCAGAAAAGATGTAGCTGGGATGAGGATCCTCCAAAAGGGTAAGCCTTCAGAATTATTTTCCTAAATGATAATGGCTTCAGCACAAGAGAGGCCAGAGACAATATGCAGCAGGCCAACAAGTGACAGGAGTCCTCAATGGAGAAAAAACTAATTGTAAGACAATTACAAAAAAGGAAAAACATCACACAAAGGTGAAATCAGAGATAGTGCTATTCTTGATTGAAATACAAAAATGCAAAACAGACACACCATTACAAGTACTTGCTTCAGGACTCCCTGCCCTTTCCTAAGGCAGCTATGCATAGCTTCCTGAGGAAGGAGCAAGGAGCCCTGAAGTAAGTGTGTATAGTGCCGTGTCTGTTTTGCACTTCTGTATTTCAATAAAGAGCAGCGCTATCTCTAATTTCACCACTGCTCACTGTTTTTCTTCTTTTATAAGGAGATACTGGCTTTTACACTGCAGCATCGGTGGCTCACAACCTGGTAAGCGTTTGATATTTGTTTTTTGTTTACACTGTTTGCTGATGCCCAGAAAAGACCTACAGTACTCCCACAGGAGAGGGACTTCACATGAGCAGCAACACACAGGAACAGAGAGTGAAGCAGGAAGGAGGAGTCCCACAAAAATAGGTAACCTCAGGAGAAGGTAATACATAGTGAACGTAAAGACCCTGAGAATTCCCCAGGCAAGGCAACTGTCTGGAAACAGTGACAATGCATCCCACAGGGTAGCCATATCAAATCAACAGCACACTCCTGGTCATGCGACCAGGGCCAGGAAACAGCCCAGTAAAAATCTGTAGGGCAATCCACAGGAGACCCACAACTGCAGGTGCAAAACTCCACAGTCAGCAATGCAACAGAGGCAACAAGGCATAATGCAGCAAACGGAAGGCACAGAAGGACATATTACATATGTTTGTTCAAAAACAATCAATAAAACTGCATGAAAATTATGCATCAGAATAGCACAAGATTGCTTGAAAAATTAAGTTTGCAAGAAAAAAAGCTGTTACTTGTATTAAAAATAATGCAAGATGTGTGAAAAAGATGTAATTTGTGTGACAGTACATGCACTGAAAAAACACAGACTTGCATGAAAACACCACCATGTGTGAGAAAGGCGCAAAATGTTTGGAGAAGGCACCAACAATGTGATGTAAAAGTAAAAAAATAACACAGGCTTGCATGAGAAATAGTGCAAGATGCACGAAAAAAGACTCACATTGTGAAAATGTAAATTGCATGAATAAGTATGCTTGTGTAAAAAAAAAAAAATCACTCAAATGAGTGAAGATGATCAGGGAGAGGCAGTGGATGTGGCCTACCTGGATTTCAGCAAGGCCTTCCACACCATGCCACACAGGAGATTGCTAAATAAACTGGGGAACCAGGGAGTGGGTTCTATGGTGGTAAAGTGGGTTGGGAACTGGCTAAGAGACAGAACTCAGAGGGTGGTGGTAAATGACATGAAATGTGAGGAGAGGGAGGTGACCAGTGGGGTGCCACAGGGGTCGGTGCTGGAGCCAGTCCTATTCAATGTCTCCATTAGCGACATTGCAGCGCGTCTGCAGGGAAAGGTGTGCCTCTTCACAGATGATACCAAGATCTGCAACAAACAGAATGGACACACTAGAGGGGGTATAGAAAATGAGAAAGGACCTAAGCCTATTAGAGGAGGGGTCAGGTGTCTGGCAGTTGAGTTTCAATGCTAAAAAGTGCAAGATCATGCACCTGGGTCACAGGAATCCAAAGAAGGAGTACAGGATGGTGGAAATTCTGGCCACCACAAGTCAGGAAAGAGACCTGGGAGTTATATCTGATAACTTGAAGGTGACCAAACAGTGTGAAAAGGTGGTGGGGAGAGCAAACAGAATGTTGGGGTGCATAGGGTGGGGCATAACAAGCAGCAGGAAAGAGGTGGTGATGCCACTGTACAGATCACTGGTGAGGCCTCAGCTGCAGTACTGTGTCCCGTTCTGGAGACCACATCTCTGGAAGGACATTGACAAAACAGAGGCAGTCCAGAGAAGGGCAACAGAGATGGTACATGGACTACATCAGAAGCCTTACGAGGAAAGACTTAAGGACCTTAATATCTGTTCACTGGAAGAAAGAAGGAAGAGGAGAGATATGATAGAGACTTTCAAGTACCTTAGGGGGATAAAAAGGGTACAGGTGGAAAGCATATTTCAGAGAAAAATCTGCACAAGAACAAAGGGGCATGATATGAGGCTGAAGGGTGGAAGGCTCAGGGGCACTGTTAGGAAGTATGTTTTCACTGAAAGGGTGGTGAAGCCGTGGAACAGCTTTCCAGCAGAAGTGGTGGGAGTGAAAACAATACGAGGGTTCAAGAGTGCATGGGATAGACATAAGAGTACCCTGGAGATGTGCAGAGCAGGAGAGCCGCAGATCAAATAGGACCTGGGGCTGCAGCAGTGAGTAGGGAAATGGGCAGACTAGGCAGGCCGTACGGTCCTTATCAGCCAACAGAGTCTGTGTTTCTATGTTCCTATGATGTAAGAAAAGAGAACGCTACCAAATGAATGAACAAAACGTCAACTTGAAATCACTAATTGAGTGAAAAAGATGCGAGAAGTGAAGGCGTGCAAATTAAAATGACTGTGTGAAAGTACTCAGACTTGCATGAGAATCATTCAAAATAAGTGAGAAAGATGTGCATTGCATGCAAAAAATCAAATGATGTTACAAATGTCAGTTGCATGAGAATAACATTAGGGATTGCTTGACACTGAGGCTGGCAGCGATGTCGAAAGTAAGGCAGCTCCACCATTAAGTCCTTGCTGGACAACAAACCTGCAGAAGACAGCTTTATCAAAGAAATATCGGCACTGTGCTCGGTACTAGATGAGGGATGGCCTAGGTGGTATCTGTAAAAAACAACACACTGGAGTCTAGGCGGCAGGTGCCCAGAGGCACCCAATACCACAGCCCTTCAACCACACTGCTTATCCGCACCATCTCAGTAGACAGCTGGTTGTCAGAGACTCAGGTGCCAGTACTGCCATGTTAGGAAGACTGGTAATGTATTAGGTTTCCCCTTGAGAAAAGTGGAGAAGGGGACAATAGCACCAGTCCCACAAACAAACACAACCAGAAACCTAGAAGTACAGTGGCAAGAACCAGACCAGGACCTTAATGTTCACATCTTTTTTTCTTGTGTGAAAACAAGGTAGAGGTCAAGTAGTCTTGGGAATCTGACGCTGAACATGAGCAGGGCCAGGACCACTGCTTGTTATGGCTCTGTCAGAAATGCTTATCCTCCCAGACATGAAACTGTCTGGTACAGAGACATGCACCCAGAGAGGAGTAGTGGTCTGAAAGAGACTCACTGCTGAAGCAACTGGACTTTACAGGCACCATACCTGACATAACGGCAGGTGAAGGTACTGGTAGAATGAGGTGGGGTTGCGAGCAGCTTGAAGATCTGTGATGAAAACTGAAGGCACTGAGAGCAGCCAAATAAATCACGTATGCAGTGCAGAGAAAAAAGCAACATACTTTACAAATAAACATGAACTACAAACTAAGTGGCCTACATGGGCAAAACCTGCAGTTTTGTCGGTCCCCTGACAAGGTGTGCTCTGGACAGTGGGAAAAAAATGAACTGAGGCAGCTTCCGATGTCATCCAGTATTACCACTGATGCACATGGCACCTTGCTCAGTGCTGAGCCCATGCACATGGTTCTCGATGGCCCCAAACATTCTGGTTCCTGTAGGGTCCTAGTTTCTCCAGCTCGGAAGATCAAAGACTGTGGCTCTATGGAAAAGATTGATTCTTGAAAGATACAAATTTTCTTTGGTAAAACATTTTTTTCAACCCTGTGTTTGTGACACCTACTGCCGGGTGACCCCTATCCGATCACCCCCACCCCGGTCACCCGCCACCTCCAGGTATTTAGCCTTACCTCCTTTATTCCTTCACTGCATGCACTATGGTGGGGTCCCTGGGGAGCACCACTTCAATAACCTGGTCGCAATCTGGTCTGTGGCAGGTCAGTTTTCATCCTCCTGTCCAGTGGGTGTCCATCTTTTTCTCCCCCTGGAGCTTGCAGGTGTGCAATGATATGGCCTCTGTGTCTTCAGGGACATGTGACCATGTATCTGCATCCAGCGGCAGCCCCAGTAACCCTGTGTCAGCCTTCACCAGCACTACCACCCAGCCTCTGTTGAGTAGCAGTCCAAAAGCAAATGAAGGAATCCCTTACTACCCAAAGGAGAAGAGCTGTCCAGTGCGATGTTCCTTGCTTCTTCCCTAGTTGGTCCCCAGCATTCCAAGCCCATTCCTGGACCTGAGTTGCAGTCAGCGGAAGCCCTACCGCTACTCTACCTTGCCAGCCCTTGTAAAACATTTTTTTAAAACAGAGCACTGCACTATATCCATGAGGAAATACAAAAAGTCAGTGCCATGTTCCGATGTACAGGGTACGTTTCTGGCATGAGAACAATGCAGTGTACTATAGTTTTACTGCAATTAAAAAAAAAATAAATTAAAAAGATTAGTATCATGTATGGGACACAGTGCTTATTTTTCACATAGCCGAGGTATGTGATACCTTATAAACTATGAGAACGAAAGCAGAGTGGTTTATTCAAGTATCATTCACTGAGGGTGTGTACAGTTGAGCCCACTTAAGCGCACACTGGATAAGTGCACATCCCAGTTAAATGCACATAAATTCAATATCCTGTTTTTTTTCCTGTACCTGCAATGTTAAACATACTGGATAAGTGCACATTTTGGATAAATGCACAACTTTTAGTGTAAAAAATGCCCATTTTTTTGTGTAAACCCAAGATAAGTGCACTTGAACAACGTAGTCTGCCTTAGTTGATTGTTAAATTGGAAACATCTTGAGCACCGACAGTACCGCAATTGACCACTGGACTGCTGGTACATAAAGACAACTTAGAACAAGGCACAGTTCAGTAGCGCAACATGGAGAAAATAAAGAAAAATGCCTCGACGCTCGAGCAGAAAGTATGAAACACACAATACGATCACTGAACCAGGGAAGGAAGGGAAGCGGAGGGGATACAAAACAAAGGAAAGAAGGGGGGGGGGGGTTGACCACAGTAAAAGACACACAGAGATAAAATATTCAGGGCAGCAGCAGAAAGTTACACTGCTGAACAAGACACAGAGGTAGAGACTGCTGACATTGTTATGAAACAGATCTGCCACCCAGTATGTCGGTCCGTGATTTCGTCGTCTATGCGGACACAGATGCAGCCTTACAAACTGAGGGAGCTCTGGGCGAGCAGGAAATATGCAGTGACATCAGTGACAAGTGCTGACCAGGAAGAGAAGGGTCCAGAGGATGAGCCAGTTACCGCAGCCGTTGCAATCACAGCTATGGAAACAGTAAGACGTTTCATTTTGAGTCGGGAGAAAAGTGACTTTAGTTTATTGTTCAGCCTTGATAGTTATGTTATGTAAACAGTTTGGTGATCTCAGATCAAGTTTTTAAATGTGTGGATTGTGATTAATGAGAATGTGCAGTATTGATTTTATGTGACCGCACCTGTAGTAATAAAGTGGCAACCTCAGTACTTCACCGCAAGTGGTTAAAACAGTTTTGTCCGGTTAAATGCACAGCCCGCTTAAGTGCACAAAAAAGTAATATCCTGAGGATGCGCACTTAAGCGTGCTCCACTGTATTAAAAAAAAGTTTTCACTGTTGCCCATACCGGGTTGTAATAAACCCCAACCAGTTATTATTTACATTTCATTTTATCAAGTCTAAAACAGATATGCATTCTGTGTTTAAAACATGCCCAGATACTGCATTAAAAGAAAAAAAAATAGCCTATGGATTGGATTAGGTAGTGTCCCTTAAGGTGCTTTAGAAGAATCACATGTGGTTTGTCCTTTAATACCATATCTGAAAATGTATATCCAGTACCTCAACTGGTCATTTAACTTGTGAAATGGACTGTTCCGTTATGCACTATGCAAATAAAATAAAAATGGTAAACATGTCTGACTGACACACACTGAGCTAGATTATTACACTGAGTCAGAGGAGCAGGGGATGTGCTGTGGGGCAGTACACTCAGACCACAAGGGGAGGGGGGATGCTTCCCTGGCTGATCGAGCCCAGGTATCAGCGGGATGTGGTGCAACACTGAAATAATAGGTGAACACAATGTCAGATATGACCTTCCAAAAAGTAGGCACAGCAGAGGCAGACATACCTTAAGTATGCAAGAGGGGTTACAAGAGGTAAAATAGGAGATGCGTATGGCATCAAGATGCTGTACAGCTGCTCATGTCCAACGGTCCACCTAAATCCTGGTGATGGACTAGACTGTGCTGCACTGGGAGGGCCTTAAGGACGAGCGGAAGCAGCAGCTGAAATATTACTGGTGCGAGCCTGGATGTACTGAGATGGAGAGCAACTATGGGAGCAGACGTAAACAGCTCTCCCTAGGGACAAGAATATAAAAAAAAGTCTAAAAAAATAAAATACAATATTTTAACACCGTCTGGCAGATGCAGTAAAATGCATGTTTGGCTTGAGGATGCCATTCTCTTGGAACTCTTATCCTCGTGGAACTCTTCTTATCCTCGTGGAATTCTTCTTAGGAAGAACTGGAACTTGTGTCATTGGGAGGGTGCAGCTTCATCACGCTGAAGTAGGATACCACTTGCTGAGGAATTTCTGCCAGCACACACTGGGCTAAAGCTTCTTTCGGGGCCTGGAAAACAGGACAAATACAAATTGATCAACTGCACACGATTCAGGATGTTTCCCCTGACCTTTTATACAAATTACTTAACAACAATTAACGGATTCATTTTCATTAACTAGCAGGTGAGAGTGCTGTATTCACATTTATGCAATGGGAGGAGACAGAAAATCAGTTAAATAAATGGGTTCATTTTCACTGGTGTTAAATAAATCGTGAAACCACCATTTATTTCACACCCTAACATCAATCAAAAATTTTTTTATTTAACACCCTAATGGCAATCACAAAAGCAACCCTCAATTTGCATAAAAGCTGCTGAAACATCACTGTACATCATTTTACACATCTCGTGCCATACCGGACCACCTAGCACTCGTGCACACTCTGAATGCCAGCCTGCACGAGCCGCGCCTCACAAGCAGTCTCCACCTCAAAGAAGTCAAACCAACTGCAGAGCTCAACAATGAACCTCAATGGGGAAAAAAAAAAAGGAAAATATCTAAATGGCTTTAAAACTGAACCAAATATTACACAAAATGATGACTGCGCTGACGTCCGCTGACAACAGTTTCGAAACAGAACTCCAGGAGATATTAATATAAACAGAGATGGACACAGAGCCACTGGAATCACCGGAAAGTCCACCTAGGCCTCAACCAACCACCACCATGCTGAATGTATCCCTGGATATTAACAGCAGAACACAGCAGTCACAAACAAGTACAAAACTGTATGTACAAAGCCCCACAGAATGCTGTATAGTAAAAGTAACACAGCATAATAATGAAGGCACAGTTACATTAAACAAAGAAAATTCAACCTCAGCTACTAACAGAAATGTCACAGAACAAACCAGAGAGACTGTCACTAAGACACAAAATGCATTTCTACCTATAAGTACTGGGAAGCACCAAGTTAGGTTGACAGTAAACCTGTCAACCTCCCACACAGTGACAGCACAATACCAATGCAGGTATTGTGCCGCCCAAGCTCCCAGTGTTTCTGTGGGGGGGCTGTGCCCCCACAACTCCCAGACTTTAGGATTCTCAACTCCAGGTCGGGGTTGGTCCAGGAAGGGGGCTGGACACTGGGGGAAAGCGAAACATGGAAACGGACCATTACAGTGACTGTCGCTGTAGTGGTCATTTTCCGTGTTTCGCCGTCGGGGTGTCAGGCAAAAGGGGGCCACCCTAAGCACTGCACGAGGAGCCACCTAGCTCAAGTTCATGCAGCAATACAAACCTACAAGCAACAAATACTAGTCACCATAAACAAAGAAGCAACACAGGAGTTCATAGAGACAGCAAGAAACATAAACACTGTTAAAAAAACTCAGACAGATATAAATCAACTAAGATCCTATGTAATAAATAAATTTAACATAACCAAACCACTTCAAAAAATTCCACCACAGGAAATGAACAAAATGCTGGCTCAGTATTTTATGACGGCCCAAAAAAAAGATAAGTCGGCCTATGAACCATTAATATATAATGATCAATCTTCCACAGCTTAGAGAGGTACCTCATAAAATGAAAATTATGACCCTATCGTAATTATTAATCTTCTTGGACAAGTCTTCGCCATTCATTCACACTGCTGGGTACTACGCCGAAGGTGCTAGGATCCAACGGGAGCCAAAAATCTTCAGGAGGGTCAGCGCCGAGGTAGGACCACGCATGCATAGTACCGTGAGACTGGCTCATGCCTGTGTAGGCTATCTCGGCCTCGACCCTCCAACCGCCTCAGTACCTTTTTGACCAAGGAGGTGCAGTATAAACTAACTTAGGAAATCCCTAACCTAATCCACGTATAAGACAGCCCGGTTGACCCGTATAAGAAGGGTCACCTGGATTCACTTGGATTCAAGGAGCAAAAGGGGCAAAAACCCAAGGAAGCTCCTCTTAGGACAGCAAATAAAAATCTGTGTTTCCCCCTTCCATAATACATTTGTCTAAAGATTTTTTAAATTTGTCTTTGTCCATGTTTCCTATAATTTGTTCTGGTAGTCTGTTCCAAATATTGGCTGTTCTTTGTGTAAAGTGATATTTTTTTTGTCTTAAAGTGCCCTTGTTTTACCTATAGTTGATGTCCTCTTACAGTTAATTTGTCAGACTTATATTCTGTGTTCAGTTCTGACATCAGGATATCATCATTCATAACTGTATGATACAGACGTATGTCACCTCGCTGAGATAATCTTTCTTCACATGATCTATCTTTTATACTTCTGATACTTTATGTGAATATTCATTGTACCGATTCTATTTTTAATAGAGCCTTTTTATTATATGGGCTCCATAGTTGACTGCTGTAGTCTAATTGTGGTCTGATGTATGAGAGGTAGAAGGGCATGAGAACCTCTTGTGATTTACTCTTGAAATTTCTTTTTATCGACCGCAATGCCCTATTAGCCTTAGCTACTATATTAGTACAGCGTTCTTTGAAGTCTAAGTTGGTATCTATCATAACACCGTGGTCTTTACCAAGGTTTTTCTGCTGCAGTATTTGGTCACATACTGTATATTTATAATGTGGATTTTTTTTTTACCAAAATGTAATATACAGCATTTTTCTAAATTCAACTTCATACCCCATCTTTCTGTCCGCAAGACTAAGGCATCAAGGTCTTCCTGAAGTGAGCCAATTTGTTCACTAGTATTGCATGGTCCTCCTAACTTCGCATTGTCAGCGACCTTTGTTATATAGTTTTTAATACTTTCATCTATGTCAGTGATGAATATTCAAAACAGTATTGGCCCCAGCACTGAACCCTGGGGAACCCCACTGGCGACATCCCCCACAGTAGACAAATGCCCTCTTATTGCAACTCTTTGGGTTCTATCAATTAACCAAGAGTCTATACATTTTATGATAACTTTGTTAATACCAAATTTCATAAGTTTTTTTAAGTATTGCCCAATGAGGTACGGTATCAAATGCTCTCCTAAAGTCTATTAAAAGGACATCCACTGGGATGGAGTCATCCAGGTATTTACTTACTTGTTCGTAAAAACAAATCAAGTTTGCAACACAGGAGCGCCCTCTTGTGAAACTATGTTGGCATATCGAAATATGGAATGTTTTGAAGCTGAATTTAAATTTTATCCTTAATTAATGTTTCCAAGATTTTACAGGGGACATTAGACTTACTGGTCTGTAATTTCTGACACTTGTTTTATACCAGTTTTATACATCGGGGTAACTTTGGATTCCTTCCAATCAGATGGTACTATCCCAGAGTTTAATGATATCTCATATAAAATTTTTAGTGGTAGAGCTAAATGGTTTTTCATCAGTTTCAGCAAAGATGGTGTTATGCCATCGCGTCCTGGTGCACTATGTGATTTTGGCTTGTTTATTTGTTCAATTATTTCATCCATATCTATAGAACAATTACCCATACATATGTCATTAACTATTCCGTTGATACTGCACTGTTGTTTGTTAAACATGGAACAAAAATATGAATTGAATATGTTTGCCATCTTGATTGGTTCTGTTACAATCTCATCTTTGTTTTTTTTTAATGTGTTAATATAAGCGTAACATTGTTTACCATTTGATTTATTTGCTTTGCTTGCTAGTTTCTGTTCATAGTTTCTTTTAGCCCTGTTTATTTTTAAATTTTTTTGTAACTGTTTAAAGATATTTAAGTTTTTATCAGACATTATTTTTGAATATTGCATATGCCTTATTTTCCTTTTTTATCAATCGTATGATGCCAATTGTAATCCACTTTGGTTTTAATCCTTTGCCATTATATTTATTGATGCTTTTGACAGGTTTTTCTGTTGTTGTTAATATAGTACTTTTTATCATTTCTCACGCTTCATCTATGGTTTTGGTTTCTAACTTGGTTTTCCAATCAGTTCCTAATAGGTCTGCAGAAATCGCATTTATATTCACAGAGTTATATAGATAAATCTTTGTACATCCTTTGATGGCATGATAATTATTTTCACAATCAAAGGTGACAGAGGCGTAGTCACTACTGCTTATAAATGTAGTAACTGTACAGTTAGTTATATACAAAACATCTGATGTTAGGACCAAATCAAGGATATTGTTTAGTCGTGTGGGGTCAACAACATGCTGGTTTAAATGATTTTCTAGACACATATCTAGAATGATTTTACTTTGTGTACTAGTTGCTTGTTAAGGGTCCAGAAACAAATTCTTCACAGCCCAACACACAAGAGAGTGTAGACCAGAAACAGGATGAGTGAGCTTGGGGGATGGTGGGTGGCCATATGAATGAATGAATGGTGAAGACTTGTCCAAGAAGATAAATAATTACAGTAGGTCTGTAATTTTCATATCTTCCTGGAGTTACAAGTCTTCATCATTCATTCATACTGCTGGATGAGTACCAAGCTAAAAAACGAATCCCCCGAGCAGGGCAGCAGGAGACAGAGATCAGTCAGGACAGAAGTCCAATTCGGACTGTCCTGCCAAAGGAAGTATGCTGTTTTGCAAGGACATCTAGAGCATAGTGCATCACAAAGGTATGCAATGAGCTCCAAGTAGCCACTTTGCAAATTTCCACAATGAGTACAGAATGGATTTCTGCCAGGGACACCACCACCACCGCTCTGGTAGAGTGGGCGTACACCCGTCCTTCCAACTTGACCAGTGCCATCGAGTAGCAATGGCTAAGGCATGCCACTACCCAAGCAGAAATGCATCTCATGGTCACTGGCTGGCCCAGATGGGCCATACTAAATGATACAAAGAGTTGCTTCATTTTACAGATCTCCCCCTCTTCTATCGATGTAGAATTGTAGAGTCCTCTTGATGTCAAGGGAATGAAGGGTGCATTCCCCTTCATTTTGGAAGTTAGAGAAATAAGAGAGAAGAACCAAGAGCTGATTGAGGTAAAATTCCGAAACTACTTTGGGAAAGAACTTAGGATGAGTATGAAGTACCACCTTATCCTTGTGAAAGACAGTATATGGAGGGTCTGTGATCAAGGCATGTATTTCAGAAACCCTGCAAGCGGAAGTGATAGCCACCAGGAAGGTGGTCTTCCAGGTCAGAAACTTTAAGTCACAGGTGGCTAGAGGCTCAAAAGGTTTAAGAGTGAGCATGCCTAGATGAGGTTAATACCCCATGCGGCCACCGGTTTCCTGATCGGGGGTCTAATGTGCAGATTGCCCTTGAGGAACCTCTTGACTAGCGGCAACTGAGCCAGCATCATGTTCTGTACTGGCTTATGATAGGCTGAAATAGTGCAGAGGTGTACCTTCACTGTCGAGTATTGCAGTCCTGCATTTGACAGGTCTAGGAGGTACTCCAACACTTTATTCAGTGAGCAATGGAATGGGTCCAGATAGGACTTTGCACACCAAATCGAGAAGCACCTCCATTTAGCTGTGTAAGTCTTCCTAGCAGAGGGCTTGAGCACTGCCAACAGGATCTCTGAGATTCTCTGAGAAACTTTGAACCTACTCACTTCTATCTCCTCAGGAGCCAGGCATGGAGATGAAGGGAGTGCAGGCTTGGATGGACCAGGGGCCCCTGTGTCAGGAAGTTCCTTCGCAAAAGAAGCTGCCTCAGAGGGACTTCTGACAGGCTGCTGATCAATGGGAATGATATCTGTTGAGGCCAGTATGGGGCACTTAGAATCATTCTGCCCCCTTGTGCCTCCAATCTGAGCAGCACCTTCTGAATTAACAGAAGAGGAGGAAATGTGTACATAATCATCTTGTCCACTGCAGTCTGAATGCATTCTTACAGAAAATGCCAGGTGCTGGATTTCTGGAGCAGAATAGAGGCAGTTTTGCACTGAGTGGGAATGCAAAAAGGTCCAGGTCTGGGCTGCCCCACTTGTTGAATAGCGACTGTACGAAGTCTGGTGTGCACAACCATTTGTGTGGATCCACCTCTGTCCTGCTGAGGCAATCCGCTAGGTTGTTCTGAGTTCCTGGCAGGCAGAATGCCAGAATCAGGGCACCGTTCTCGAGGCACCACTCCCACACCCTCATGGCCTCCCTGCACAGAGGGTAGGAGTGTGCTCCACCCTGTTTGTTGATGTAGTACATCACAGCCTTGTTGTCCATCTGAAGAAGAATTATTTTGTGGCACACATACGAACATACGAAGAAGTCAGCAGAAGAAGGCCATTTGGTCTATCAAGTCTACTTGTATTGCAGGGTTCACAGCTGGAGCTAATGTCCCTGCCCTCCCTCCCACTCCTCCCATCCTCCCTACCCATGATTCTTACCTTCCCCCATGCCTATCACAGCCTCTCTTAAAGCTGCCCACTGTCTTCAACGAGATGACCTCTTCCAGCAGTGCATTCCAAGTGTCCACCACCCGCTCTGTGAAGAAGTGCTTCCTGACCGCCCTCCTAAACCTCCCACCCTCCAGCTTAAGACTGTGCCCCCTTGTGATATGGTTGCCACTCAGCTTAAAGAGGCTCTCCTTATCAACCTTGTTTATCCCTTTCAAGTACTTGAATGTCCCAATCATGTCCCCTCTTTCCCTCCTGTCTTCCAGGGAGTACATGTTCAGTGCCCTCAACCTCTTCTCGTATGCCTTGCCCTGCTGACTGCCTATCATCTTTGTAGTCCTCCTCTGTACCTTCTTCAGCAGGTTAATGTCCTTTTCGAGGTGTGGGCACCAGTACTGAACTCCATACTCTAGATGCAGCCTTACCAGTGACCTGTACAAGGGCAGTATAACCTCCTCTCTCCTACTACTGATCCCCCACCTATGCATCCCAGCATCTTGTTTGCCTTTGCTGCTGCTTTCTTGAACTGCATGGAGTGCTTCAGGTCATTAGTGATCATCACTCCCAGGTCCTTCTCTTCCTCTGATGCAGCTACTCGGACTCCACCCAGGTAATACCCTGTCCTGGGATTCTTGGCTCTAATATACATAACTTTGCATTTCTTGGCACTGAAGCCAAGCTGCCAGATCCTGGAACACCTCTCCAGCTTTTCCAGATCTTCCTGTATGTCCCGTATCCCTTCAGCTGTGTCCACTCTCCCACAGAGCTTGGTGTCATCTGCGAATAGGCACATGTTGCCTTTAATGCCATCCTCAATGTCACTGATGAAGACACTGAACAACACCGGCCCCAGCACAGAGCCCTGTGGGACCCCACTGGTTACCTCTCTGGTGCCAGATAACTCTCCCCCCACCACCACCCTCTGGATTCTGTTCCTCAGCCAGTTTTCCGCCCATCTGACCATTTTTTCCCCAACTCCAAGATCCACCAACTTCCTGATAAACCTTTTATGGGGCACAGAATCAAAGGCCTTGCTGAAATCAAGATAGAAGATGTCTACCGCTTGGCCCCTGTCTAGTGTCTTAGTAACACAGTCAAAGCAGTCAATCAGATTTGTTTGACATGATCTCCCGCCATGAACCCATTCTGCCTCTCATCCTGGAGACCATGTTTCTCTAGATATTCCACCAACCTTTCCTTCAGTATGGTCTCCATAAGCTTGCCCACAATGAATGCACATCTTTCAAGGCTCGGACAGCGTAGAAGGGAGCTCTCATCTCTAGAACATTTATGTGTAGATGAGACTCCTCCTGGCTCCACGCCCCTTGAGTGTGGAGATCCTGACAGTGAGCTCCCCAACTGATCAGGGATGCATCCATGGTGATGGTGATCTGAGACTCCGGTGGGGCAAAGGGGAGACCCTTTAGGAGCTTGTCTTCCTGAGTCCACCATGCAAGTGATCTCATCAGAGGGTCTGTCACTTTTATATGGTAAAAATGCAGATGTGTGGTTAGCGACCACTGAGGGCTGAGCATCCATTGGTGGTCCTCATGTGCAGACAGGCTAGGGGTACCGTGAACACGGATGAGGCCATGAGGCCCAACATCCACTGCATGGAGAGAGCTTGAAAAGTGGTGTTCTCCCTGATGTATGGAGCCATCTGAAGAGTGGCGTTCCTCCTGTCCTCCGGAAGGAAGGCCCTCGCCCTGGAGGTAACCAGGAGGGCTTCTATGAAGAGGAGCTGCTGAGAGGGTTGAAACTGGGATTTTTCCAGATTCAGAAGTATGGAGGTGAGAAACCAAGAAGCTGTGGAGACAGCTTCCTGTGTCTTCTGACTGGACGGACTTGCCAGAAGCCAGTCGTCCAGGTAGGGGAAGACTTGGATACCGAGCTTTTGGAGGTGTGCCACGAGAACTGCAAAACACTTTGTAAAGACACGAGGCACTGAGGACAGCCCAAAGGGCAGGACTCTGAACTGGTAGCGTTGACCCAAGGCCATGAAGCGGAGATATTTGTGGTGACTTGGGTGTACTGGGACGTGCGGGTAGGCATCCTGCATATCCAGGGATGCCAGACAGTGGTACTGATGGAGGGGTGGAAGTAAGGTTCCCAGGGAGATCATCTTGAACTTCTCCCTGAACAGATACTTATTTAACTTTCTGAGGTCGAGAATTGAGCGCAGAAGGTAATGGGAGTAGAAACCCGTGCTTCTTTCTGCCCAGGGAACAACTTCTACTGCTGTCTTTCTGAGAAGACCCTGTATCTTGGACATTAGAAGGTCTGACTGAGCGGCGAACAGACTGTGCTGCCGCTTGGGTGGAATATCCGGGGAGATCTCTGCGAAACTGAGAGAATTACCTTCTTGAATAATCCTGAGGACCTATCTGTCCGTGGTGCTCGACCTCCACTGGTTGTAAAACTGAGTCAGACAACCACCCACTGCCATAGAAGTGTCTACCTCGGGCAGCTGAGGTGACACCAGGGCTAGATTTTCAGAGGGTGGCACTAGGCACTTTCAGGCCCTTTGTCTTTTGCTGCATTTTCTTTTGTGGCTGAGGAGTCTGGTTTCTTTTAAAGGCTCCTCGGCCTCTACCTCGAAAGGACTGCTTGTTACGAAACTGTTGACGGTTCCCGCCCCATTGAGGAGCTGGCCTGGCTGTTTTAGTGGCAGTCCTGGTTTTCTGGGCAGCCTCTAATGCTTGTTCAACTCGAGGGCCAAACAGATAAGCACCATCAAAGGGGACAGTTATAACCTGCTGTTGAGCATCAGGTGAGAAACCTGATGTTCTGAGCCAGGAGTGCCATCTGATACAGATCCCGGCAGCAGCAGCCCTAGCAACAGAGTCATAGGCATCCATAGAAGCTTTCAGCTGATGTCTATTGGACTCTGTTTCCCTGAAGATAGTCTAGAGAAGCTCCAAGTTAACATCATACTCTGGGAGGTTCTTGACTACTGACTTTAAAGAATTCCAAAGACAGTACTCGTATTGAGAGAAATGGCCTTGATAACTGGCAATATGCATGCCCAAGGTTGCAGCTGTGAAAGCTGGTTTCCCCAAAGTTTCAGTCTTGCAAGATTCCTTATCAATAGCCCATGTTGAAGTCTCCTTGGGGTAGCCAGCCTTGTCATTCTCTGCAAGTACAACCAAAGCAACTGCAATAGGTTGCAATACTAGGAAGGATCTTTCCTTGGCGGGGGGCATATTTCCTATCTATGGCCTTGGCCACAGAAGGAATTAGCACCGGCCTGTCCCACACTGCTTGTGACAAGGTCTCAAAAGAGGGGGGCACAGGAGGCATAAGGTTTGTAGGAATGTTAGGAACGTGGAGAAACTCGAGGCATAAAAGCCTACCTCGGTCTACTGAGGTCTGCAGCATCAGGGTTGATCCCATGTTCTTGAGGAGGGACTGGAAGGAAAGGTCCTCGACCAGAGTTTCAGCCGAGATAAAAGGCTTGCCTTCCACGTCATAGACAGAGTCATCCTCAACGTCGTCAGACAAAAGCAAGTCAGGATCAGACTCATCATGTTCCACCTCCACCCCATAAAAGTCAGGAGCTAGTCCTGCAAGGCCGAAGCCTGGCCTAGGCAAAGGGTACACAGGTGACACCAGAACCTGTATTGGCATTGAGGATCCTGACACCACACATGGCACTGAGGAACCCGGCACAGAACTCGGCATCAAAGAACCCGTTGCTGCATGTGGCACCCGACGCCGCACATGGCACCAAAGCAGCTGATGCTGCATGTGGCACCCAAGAACTCAATGCCGCACATGGCACCAAAGAACCTGGTATCAAACGCGGCACCGAAGAACATGGTGCCACTCGAGAACCCCTGTCAGACCTGGAAGAAAAAGGGGAAGGAAGTGGTACCTGTGTCAGCCCCTGCATGGAAACATAGTGAGGGAGTACGGCACATGGAACCAGCATCAGTGGCACCGATACAGGAGAGGGAAAAAATTCCATCACTGGCGCTGAGCGCACATCTGGTCTTGAATGCCTCGGCCACGGCCCAGTGGCTCCAAAACCCGAGGGCCTAGGAACCAGGACCACTGGCAAGGGCAACAGAGACAGACACTGTACCCACTGCTTCATAAGAGCAGCCCAGTAATGACACTGCTTACCGGAAACCCCATCAGAGGACAAAGAGGGGCTCCGGTGTCAGGAATCCCAGCTGTTGAGGCGGAGACCACCAGGGACTCCGGAGGGGTTGGAGTGGGTCTGCTGCTCTCCACTATCAAAGACTCCCTCACAACCTACCAGATGGAGACCTCGAGCAGTACCGCTTCTTCTTCTTCTTCCATCAGGAAGGAGAAGAACTCGAGGCCGAGCGGCGCCGGGTCCCTGACCGGGAACGGGCCCACTTCTTTTTGTGCTTATGGGAGGATTGTTCTTCCTCCTGAGCACTGGACTGCCCGTGGTCACCACCCCCGTAAAGGGCAGCGGACTGGACACAGCCCCACTGCCAGAACAGCCTTCTAGTGAAGACTCCCTACCATCACCGATACGTCCATGGTTGACTCTGTCGATGGTAGGCTGACAGAATTTCTTTCTTCAAAGTATATATAAATAAATAATACTAAAACAACTTAAACTAAATCAAAACTGAATGACTGTAAGCTGGTGTCACATAGACGTGAAGATTTGATTCCCAGCGTGCGAGCGACATCGTCACTGAAGCGCACTCGACGGTGGGAAAAAAGGAACTGAGGTGGTTGGAGGGTTAATGCTGAGATAGCCTACACAGGTGCGAGTCAGTCTCATGGTACCGCGCATGCG
Organism: Neoceratodus forsteri; assembly: GCA_016271365.2. Classification (NCBI taxonomy): domain Eukaryota; kingdom Metazoa; phylum Chordata; order Ceratodontiformes; family Ceratodontidae; genus Neoceratodus; species Neoceratodus forsteri. The sequence goes on along the minus strand of CM057455.1, from coordinate 1,149,575,964 downwards.
CGGTCCTACCTCAGCGCCTGCCCTCTTGAAGATTTTTGGCTCCCGCTGGGTCCTAGCACCTCTGGGGTAGTACCCAGCAGAATGAATGGCGAAGACTAAGTCCAGGAAGATACACCAATATCCTGCTTCTTTATCAACCTTACCTCTGTTTGAAACTACTGGACCGGTACTTCAAGCAAAACAAAAACAACTTAAAAGCCAGGGAAAAGACTACAGATCAAAAGTTGCAGATGAACTCAGAGATTCTATAATGGGTCAGCTATATGAAAAAAACAACTGGGGCCACACAACCCTCAATCCATAATAAACGTATTGTGGCTGATCGTCAGTTTTTATTCTGGTGTGAGGGGAAACATGGGAATGCAAGGAACATGCTGGGGGGATACTGAATTAAAACAGAACAAAGAAAAGAGACACTACCTACAATACGATCATAAACACCAGACGAAAACAAGTGTAGCAAATCCTAAACAATGCTGAAAATTAAAACCACGAGCCTATGAATATAAGAACAACCCAGTAAGATCTTGTGAAATCTATACGTCAAAGAGACCAGCAAAGACACTACACTGTAAGACACTCTTTTTCCTTTTAATAAACACCTTCCAATAGCAGCAAATTGCTGGTGCCTGGTTCAAGAACCAGTCCATAGGTATTAATAAAATAGCTAATCTGGTCAAATCAGTGATCTCTGCAGCAAGTCTGCAAACACAGAAAAGACTAACAAACCATTCAGTCAGGAAGCACCTAATTCAAAAGCTTACAGACAGTGGAGTGGCGCCCACAAAGATTATTCAAATCACTGGACAAAACCAACTGCAAAGTCTCAACTATTACTCAAAAATGAATGAGACAAAGCAGCTACAAATATCAAAGCTACTACTACAAGTAGAGCAGACATACAAACGTGAAGAACCGGGGGCCAAATAAACAAAAACCACCAACATACAGCATAGTTATGATGAACTTCTAGGAGCCTGCTCCCACAAGTCCATGAATACAGCAAAGCATATAACTTTTAACATAGTACAAGGTAGGTAAACAATTCCTGAAAATGCTACTTTCCATAATAAAACCATAAAAAAATGTACTGTCAAACCAACTCCAACCACCTCACCCATGCAGTCCCATTCCTGTACCCATAACAACCCCCCCCCAACCCCAATGAGAAGAACAAAAACAAACAAAAAACAATAAACTAGTAACATTTCTCAATCTTTCCAAACAGGACACAACTATGAGAAAATCCATCGACGATGACCACAAGTCATTGACAAAAAGGTAAGAAAAACAACTTTGTCACATAAGGAAAGCAAGTAAAAAGCAGCAGGAAAAAAAGTAGCGTAACAAAATACCTAAGTTTTTGCACTGCAAAGCAACAAGAAATCACCTCTTCTCAACCAAAAAAAAAAGGAAATATATCATCAAGCCCCCCGCCCAACATAGTGTACATACAAAACAATGTTCCTCTACCAAACGGCATCTCATTTACTTAATAAATACTTTACATATGGATACCTTGGACTACAAAAGTGCCAGAGTGGTCAAAAGACAGGAAATGTAACTTTTCTCAAGAAAACAGACAACTATCTACTGTATAATTTACTGTGCAATACAGGATAGGACAATTCAGTTCCCCACTTAACCAATCAGCAGTAAAAAATCCATCTTGGGTACCACATTTCTAAAGGAACCACCCAACAGTCTGCCTACCTACAAACTGTTTTGCCAGTTTCAAGAAAAATTAAAAATTAAACTACTTATCAGGTGTACTAGTACTGTACTTTGAAACCAAATGACAAAACTAAACACAGGAAGCCAAACTGATTTGTCCCACAATACAAAAACAAATGTAACATTATCTCAAAGTAAAAATGTCTCTTTCCTACAGATTTCACAGAACGATAATGCCATGCAGGAGGAGACATCAAGAATGACATAACACTATTGTACTCACAACAGAGAACAGGAAGAAACCCAACTACAGCATAAATGGCAACCAAAGGCATTATACTACAAGCCACAACATAAGGAAACAGAGCACTGGTACAGAAACACCAAGCAAAGAACAGAAAGCATACTACCACAAAAGTCAATTAGTTTTTTGCAAATGAAACTAGATCAATGGGAAAATTTAACAGTCTGACAAGCTACTGCACTACTTCATTCCTGTCCTTTCACTATCAAATAAAATACTTTCTTCCCACATTTTCTCTTAAGAGTACCACCAACTCAGAAGGCATATTAAAGTGAACAAACATAGAGAAGTAAGAGTAGACTCAGACAGTGGTACTGATATACATTTAACAGCTTAAGACTTCTGTTACTGTCAAATAAACCATTAGACTTATACGGTGTGCAAAAATAACCTTGCAAAACAAGAACAAACGCATATGCCACAACTTTTCCTGTTTGATGCACACTTTGATGTTAAATAAAATATTTATGCAGTGTTTTTACCTTGTTGTTACTGTCTCCACATCATAGTAATCCAATGTAAGAATAACCAGAAAAAACAAATCTCCCCCCCCCAACAGAATCGACTTTTCAATGTCGTAATCCTCAAGAAACTTGAACTTTTCCATGGCTCCAAATGCTACTGATACAATAAATACATAAATAAATACCACAAAAAAAATCCAACAAAAAATATATTCAAAACAGGGTCAACTCTTCAAAGTCGTAATCCACAAAAAAGAACAAATGCCAAATAGGTTCGACTCTTCAAGGCCGTAATCCACAAAGAAGATAGTCATCCCTGAAATGCAGAGTAAATCCTTCAAGAAGATCACCCAAAGCAGGAAAGGTACCACCAGAAAAGAACTCCACTTGAAACCTGACTGCAACACGTCCACCTACAGGAAATTCCAAAATCCAACCCCGATGGCAAGAGAAAAATCCAAAGACCCACGTCTTATTTCCCAAAACGATGCTTCCACAAAGAAACAGGATCCCAAAAACTCCAAATCCATTATGCCAAGTCAGCGACACCTTCCATTTGACGCCCTGGAACATCTGAATTTCCATCTCTGGCCTCGATGCTCCAGTGCTCAACTCCCCGTGTTCCTGCACCGTCTCTCCACTGTTCCAAGGCCTTCTTCCGCTTCCCTCGACATCCACTCCACGCTGACATCGCCAGCTGCCCTCGTGCCTCACAGAAGATACTCCTCGCACCTCGGTGAACAGCCTCAAACAGAACTGTGCCCCAAAGATAAGCCACAGCCCTAACTAACAAACCGTATCCATTAACTTATCACAAAAAAGTTCCCACGCTCATGCAACCAGTCATAACTAAGTGACGCAATCCATTCAAACCCACAAACCAATCACAATTTACAACTCAAATCAATTGAAAAAAAAGACTAACATGGTGGAGCAACAAAACAACGAAGCACAAGAAGTCCCTCACAATTAATAAAAAAAACAAACACCCAAAATTTACAATAAAACAAACCACACAAAAAAAAAGGGTCCTACTGCATAAATCAAACATGCGATGGAGAGGCCATCATATAAGCAATTTATTTCCACTCATCCCTGGTGCCCTCGGGTAACCTCATGAGTGGCGAAACGTCCAGAAGCACAGAAACAGACAACCGTCTACATAGTGTACACTCAAACTTGCACAAAATGACACTTGTACCATAAGGGATACCTCTCAGTGCCCCTTTTAATTTATGGTACAGTTATCACTCATATTTTGCCTGGGCTACCCCGATTTACTGGCACCCCCCCTAGCCTTATCACCCATCTTCCTCAGGACTTACCTCCACCATTTGTTCAGCACGAGAATCTGGTGTATGCCTGGGCTGGTGGTGCAGAGCCTAAAAGGGTGATAGTGTAATCCTACTGGCCAGGATGTATTCCACCTGGGTTTGCTCTGAGGGTGGACAGTGAGCAATGATATACACATACACACACACACACACACTGTGATACGCTTGCATGCTATCAGCATCTACTGTCAGCCAGCTTCCATCAGGTGGCAGGCAAGTAGCAAGACCAAGTGTTACCTGGAGCCCTGAATGACCCAAGTCCATTCCTAAACCCAGGCTGCCAGTGCAGCAAGAAGAGACAAGAGGAAGCCTTACTCCAGTGCTACCGGGTCAACACTTAGAGAAATTTTTCTCACAAATTGGACACTGCAGGGAAAAAAATTCTCAAATCCCAAGTTACTACTTTTTCAACCAACAAGGAGAACCAGCAAAATGCTGGAGTGCATCAAAAGGAAGGTGATCAGCAGAGCAGAGGACATTATCCTGCCTCTTTACAAGACCTCACTTGAACTACTGGGTACAGTTCTGGGCTCCTCAATACAAAAAGAATACTGAAGGAGCACGTCCCGCCCTGCCTGTTGAGATGGTACATGGTCATGGTGTTGTCTGTCTGGACTTGAACCACTTGACCCCGAACAAACGGAGTGAAGGCAGTCAGGGCCAGATGGACTGCTCGGAGCTCCAGCAGGTTGATGTGACATCAGGACTCCTGAGGGGACCAGAGTCTGTGGGCTCTGTGCTCTCCCAGATGGGCACCCCAACACATCAGAGAGACCGTCATCTCGGGGCGGACAAACGGGATTCCACCCTGCAGATGAGCTGGGACGAGCCACCACTGAAGGCCATCCCACATCTTCTGGGTCACAGTGACTAGCTGCCTAGATGACCCGAACGTTGAGACCTCTGGCTGGCCAGTCCCCACTGGAGGGGACGCATATGCCAGTGGGTCCAATGGACCATGCTGGTGCAGGCCGCCATGTAACCGAGAAGTTGCAGGAAGTCCCGGGCAGGGCGCAATTGCCCAACCTGAAATGACTGGGCAAAGGAGGAAAGAACCTCAGCCCTGTCTGCCGAGAGCTGAGCTCTGGCTCGGATAGAGTAGAGTTCCGCCCTGATGAACTGAATCACCTGCGAAGGCACGAGTTCCGACTTGGCCTCGTTCACGAGGAGACTAAGCTGGGAGCAAGCCTGGAGGGCCAGATCCCTGGACCACTCCACCTCTTGCCTGGAGGGGCCTGCTATCAGCCATTCGTCCAGGTAAGGGTAGACCTGGATCCCTTGCCACCGCAGTAATGGTAACACCACTGCAATCCATTTGGTGAAGATCTTGGGGGTGGATGAGAGGCCGAAGGGCATGGCTCGGAACTCATAAAGGTTTCCCTCTACCTGAAAGCGAAGAAACCAACGATGGGACGGATGGATTGGGATGTGAAAGAATGCGTCCTGAAGATCCGGGCAGCAGAGCCACATGCCCTGCTCCAGAGATGGTATGATCTGAGCCAGATTTACCATCCGGAAGGTGCACAGCCTTATGAACCTGTGCAGATTGAGAATGGGGCACCAGCCCCCCCATCCATTTTGGGACCAGGAAGTACCTGGAAATGAACCCTGGGCTTGGGGGAGGATCCGCTACCCTGCAGATGACCTTCTTTCGGAGGAGCTGATCGATGTCGTCTCTGAGAGCCGACAGGGAGGCTTGCAGACCCCGTAGCCCCCGGTGGGGTGCGGGCTCGAAATGGAGGGCCCTGCTCGAACTCCAGAGGCAGGCCCCTGCCGACAACTTCTAACACCCAGCGGTCTGTGGTGATAGCAGACCAGGTGGAAAGGAAGTGGCTGAGCTGGCCCCCCACGGGGAGAGCCAGGGGAGGTGTGATGGGGTTGGGGGTGGCACCCCACAACCCGTCACTGGGAAGGCTTGGAGGAGGAGCTGGCAGAGGAGGCACCGGGACCATTCCCTCTGGGCTTTCTGACCGAGGAAGGCATGGACTTGGCTCTAGGGCACCAAGTCTGAGCCTGCTGGTGCTACTGGGCTGGTCTAGCCACAGGAGCAGAGGGACAAAAGGGCTTGCGCTGTTGATAGCGGGTGCCTTTGTCCTTCTGGGCAGATGTCACAGAGTCCAAGGTGGCACTGGACTTCTCAATGCGCTGAAGGTGGCACTCCACCCCGGGCCTGAACAAATCAGTGTCCAGAAAGGGACATCTGCCAGCTTGTGCTGAGTATCCGCCATGAAGGTCGAGATCCTGGGCCAAGCCCTGTGGCGCATGGCCACTGTCGCCGCTACGGAATGGGCACAAGAGTCGCCAATATCCAGAGCAGTCTGGAGTTGCTGCCTAGCCACAGCTCTACCCTGATCCCGGACCTGCTTGACCGTCATCTGAAGGTCAGCTGGGAGATGAGGAAGCACGTAATCCAGGGAGCCCAATAGGGCATGTGAAAAATGTGCCATCATAACGGCTGAGCTGGCCTGGTGGAGGCCTCAGGAGGAGGCAGCGCAGACCTTTTTACCAGAGTGGTCCAACTTCTTGGACTCTATCTGGGGGCTTGTCCATGCCCTGGGTATTGCCAGAGCACCTAAAAACGGAGTCAGCCACCAACCCCTCTGCCGAGGGGTACTCAATAAACCCAGAGAGGTAACCTGTGGGGACCGCATACTTGCAGGCCATCCATGCCGACGGTGCCGGGCAAGAAGCCGAACGCTGCCATAGCTCTAAGGCCGGACCCACTATGGCCTCGGCCACAGGGAAGACCTCTGTGGGGGAATCTCCCTTGTCCGGAATCTCCATAAGGGGATATCTGGCCCGCTTTTGCATGGGTTCGAGCTGCATCCTGGTGGACTCAGAGATGAGCCGAAAGATACCAAGGAATGAGGTGGGGCTGTTGTTCACAGACACCCCCCCCCAGGACTCCAGATCCACCAGACAGAAGTGCAATGAGGAGTCTTCGGACTCCGAGGAGTCTGCGTCAAGCTGGCGACCACCCAGACCCCTCTCCACTTGCCGAGTGCGATCGAGGGTGAGAGTGACTGACAGCCGATGGGGCAGGCCTTGAGCCGGCTGAGAATCCTTGGTAGCCGCCTCAACTTCGGCTGAGGGGGTGGAGGTTCCACCACAATGGGCGGAGGCCGCCGCTTCGCCGTAGCCGCAGGGCCGGACCGAATCCTTGGTTGAGGGAACGGCCACGGGAGTTGACGTCAGCCGTTCAGAATGACAGCCATTTAATAGCAGGAGTAGAGGCCAGCGTCAGCTTAGAGATGGTCAAAATGAGCTGTTGCCACATTAAATCCTCATAGCGCCGATGCAATTTGCGTTGAAGCCTTTCCTCAGCAAAGGAAGATGAGGAAACAGAGCGGCGGCACCGCTTTCCTCGGGAACTGCTGGATGTGGACATGGACCGAGATCAAGATCTCGACCGTCAGCGGCGCCGGTGGTGGATCGAGGAAGGAGTGGGTTGAAACCCACTACTCCTCCGTTCAGGAGGCTGAGACAACCTGGAAGGCACCGAAGCACTGACAAAGAGTTGTCAGCCTCCTCGGCTGACAACCTGTCGATGGGCTTGAGAAAGATCTCGGCCGCATCGACAGGCATCTCGGCCGACTGGTCTGACAGGTGCACTGTGAAACCAGCAGCCTGGGCCGCAACTTCGACCGAAGCCAAGATTCAACTGTCCTGGGAACGGGATCTCTCCCACTCCCAAGAGCGTCGATGTTGAGATTTATCTTTTTTCAGTTCCTTTTTACTGGACCGAGAGGTGTGAGACCCCGAAGGGCCCTCCCCTTTGGTGGAGAGGGACTGGCACAGCTCCCAAAAGGAAGTCGTGTAAGAGGAACCCAATTGGAGTGGAATAAAGGCCGAGACGGAGCTCGCCGTGGCCTGCGCCTCCTCCTCCTTGAGGGCCGTTAGTTGTTCAAGTTGTTCCACCCAAAGGGCCTTCTTCGATTTTACCGGCGGGTACCATTTCTCCAGTCGCCCCAGAGTTGGGCAGTGTGTTCTTGAGAACCGAGGGCGTGAAAGACAGACACATTTCGCAGGACTGCGGATCGTGGTCATGTCCAAGGCAGTAGATGCATATGTTGTGAGGATCGGTTTGGGACATCTTCTGCCTGCAAGGGCACCAGCGGAACCCGGGAACAGACTTTTCTTCCATTGCAGCCGTGAGAGAAAATGATGAAGACCGAAGTCTGAGAAGTTTTAAGGTAAGTTTCAGACGAAAATCCGAAGATTCAAAAGCCAGGGCCTGTAAAACGCGAGAGTGCTAAAGAGGGAACCTGAGCTTCCAAGCAGTAAGGAAGATCTGGTGTCATGAGGCGGAGCCGAGGGTTACATCACCCGGGTAGGAGGAGCTAGCTTGAAGAATTTACAGTGTGGATTGAACATATCCACGTCCCTAGAAAGATAGGTTACTCACCTGTAACCGTTGTTCTAGCAGTTATGTACAGTTCACATCCACACTCTGGCAGTTCCACTGGAACAGGCTTTCCATCATACGTCTTTAAGTTAAGCTCCTCCCACCACCCAGGTGGTATATCCCACCAACTTCACCCTGTAACATCGGATCCTCGCACGCTGGAAGCAGGGATCTGTGTGACACCTGCATGGGGAGGTTGAGTGGGTTATGTGGATGTGAACTGTATATAACTCCTAGAACAAAGGTTACAGGTGAGTAAAAAACAGGTTACTCACCTGTAATAGTAGTTCTAGTAGTGGTATACAGTTCACAACCACACACAGGCAGTTCCACTGGAAATGCTGATTTGTCAGAACGTGTTTAAGCTAAGCTCCTCCCACCACCCAGATGGTATATCCTCTGGTTCCACCCTGTGATATCAGATCTTGCATGCTGGAAGCAGGGATCCATGTACCACTAGCCAGAGAGGCTGGGTGGGCGGTGTGGCTGTGAACTATATACCCTATACTGTATACCACAAATAGAACTACCGTTACAACTGAGTAACCCATTTTTCTAGGAAGTGGATACAGTTCGCTATCCACACATAGGCAGACTTCTAGAGCTTTCCAGTAGGAAGGGGCAAGATGCGCACCCCTATTTGGCGAACAGACACTGAAGAACCGAGGTCCCAAACACAGCATTCAGACGAGACTCAAGGCTGATGCTGTAATGGGAAATGAAGGTGTATGCTGACTTTAAGGTGGTAGCTCAGCAGATCTCCTGGATAGGAACATCCCTGGGAGCAGCCACCGAGGCAGTAGTATGTCTGGTGGAATGATTCCTAAGCCCAACAGGAGGCTCCCTACCAGCCAGCCTATAGCAGAGGTTGATGCAGTATGTGATCAACCTGCCAATCGTCAGCTTTGCTGACAGTCTGCCAGATGCAGCTTCAGCATAAGTGACAAACAGCTGGCAAGTCTCACCGCAAACCCCAACCATGTGCTCAAGGTAACAGGAGTAACACCCTCCACAGGTCCAGAATATAAAGCCTGCAGTCGACCTCCGAGGAAAGGTTGTTTAAGTATATCAGGAGGTTTATCCCCTGGTTAAGGTAAAACTCCGAGACAACCTCCGGGAGGGGGTGAAAGATGACCTTGCCCCTGTAGAAGACCAGATACAGAGAGTCCACCGAGTGCCTGGAGCTCACTGATCCTCCAGGCTGACGTAATGGCCACCATGAAGGCCATCTTCCAAACAGGGATGACATTTCACACCTGTGCATAGGCTGGAATGGCTTGCCCATGAGCACAGCCAGCACCAGCAGTAGGTCCCGTGGTGGTGGTGGTGGTGGTTCATGCACTGAAGGGGACAGGTGGTCAAAAAGCACCTGACCACCCTCTCCTGGGCCATCAGCATACCAGATCACACCTGGTATGCAGAGATAGCTGCCAGGTGCACTATGATGGCCGCTGCTCACAGTCCCAACTGGGAGAGGGACCAAAGGTGCTCAAGGATATTAGCCATAGGGCAGGCAAGGGACTCAAGCTCCTTGCCCTGACAGCAAATGAAAAACCTCTCCATTTAGAAGCATAGCACCCATCAGTCGACTCTTTCTGGGAGGCCTCCACAACGTAAAGCACAGCTTCCAAAAGACCAAAAGCCTAGAACTCTAGCCACTCAGGAACTAGTCTATGAGGTGCAGGGACTAAAGGACTGGCTGCAGGACCATCCACTGTTGTTTGGACAGCAGGTCTGGGTGTAGAAGCAACTGCCATGAAGGCCTGCTGCTGAAGCTGAGGAAATCTTGGCATTAGAACTGCTGTGGCCAGTCTGGAGCTATCAGGATCATCCACACCTTGTCCTCCAGGGCCTTGACCACCATCTTATGGATCAAGGGGAAGGAAGGAAAGGTGTACACAGGGCCTGAGGTCAAGGGCCTAGTGAAGGAATCCCTCATCAGTGTCCTAGACTGTGGGAAGTGGCACAAAACAGCATTAGTTCTGCATCCTCCCAGAAGGCGAAAGATCCACCAGAGGGGTGCCCCACTGGGAGAACAGGTGGCCTACCACCTCCTAATGCAGGGATTACTAGTGCAACGTCTCTCCCACCCGACTACGAGTGTCAGCCAACTGACTGTTCACTCTGGCGACATGGATCGCCAGATCTGCACTCAATAAGGGTCAGGGTGCAGAGGACCTCCCAACATAAGGGAAGGAATGAGTTCTGCCCTGCCTGTTCGGGTAGAACATGGTCGTGGTGTTGTCTATCTGGATCTGTATGACCTAACCTCGGACTAGAGGAGTCGATTCTGTCAAAGCGAACCACAGTACATGGAACTCCAGTAGCTTGATGTGGTGATGGGACTCCCTGGTTGGCCAGAACCCGTAGGCTCTGTGGGCTCCCAGGGGTGCTCCCCACCCCACCAGAGATGCATCCATCGTGAGTGTGATGGTTGACTCTGGGCAGACAAACAGGACACCTTCCACCAGATGTTCTGGGATTGGCCACCACTGGAAGGCACTCTACATCGGCTGGTTAACTGTGACCGGCTGGTCCAAGTGGCCTAGGCACTGGGGCCACTGATGGCCAAACTCTCACTGCAGGTGGTACATCTGTCAGCAGACCCACCGGACCACACTGGTGCAGGACGTCACGTATACCGGAAGCTGCAGGGCAAAGGGCCCAACTTGAAATGATCAGGCAAAGGAGTAAAGATCTAGTGTCCGATCTGCAGAAGGCTGGTTTTGGCCCACAGGGAGTCATGTTCTGTCCTAATGAATTGAATCACCTGAGAGGGGATCATTTCGGACTTGGCTGGGTTGACCAGCAGGTCCAAGTCTCTGTAGGTCTGGAGGGCCAGATCCCTGGACCGCTCAACGGCTTCCACAGAGGGTCTGACTATCAGTCAGTTATCCAGAGAGGGATACACCCTGATGCCCTTGAACCTCAGGAAGGCTGCCACCACTGCCACGCACTTGCTGAAGACCCTGGGCGCAGACGAGGCTGAAGAGCATGCCGTGTAACTGACAAAGAACCCATTCTGTGCAGAACCGATGGCACCACCTTCGGGATGGATAGACTAAGATGTGGAAGAATGCGTCCTAGAGATCCAGGGAACAGAATCACTTGCCCTGCTATTGGGATGGTATGATTTGATTCAGGGTGACCATCTTGAACTTGCACTTCTGTATGTACTGGTTGAGATTGTGAAGATCCACTATGCTGTACCAGCACCCCATCCGTTTCAGGTCCAGAAAGTACATGGACACATACCCCTGATTTGCCTGGGCATCTGGGACTTGGGTTATAGTCAATTTCGCAGGAAGCTGAGTGATGTCCTCCCTTAGGACAGACAACATGTCCTGCAACACCAAGGACTCCTGAGGAGTGTGGTATTAGTAAGGTGGGAGAGCCTCAAACTCTAGAGGCAACCCTCTGCCTACCACCTCTAAGATCCAATTGTCTGTGGTAATGATGGAAAAACGTGGCCAGAACAGGTGAAGATGACCCCACACAGACAGCTGGGTTTGGGACTTGATAGGCTGGAGGTTGACACCCCCAGACCCATCACTGGGCAGCTATGGAGGGGGTGCTAGCTGCTATGGCCAAAGGGGCACCACTTCCCCTACCTCAGCCACTTTCTGGTCCCTGGTCAGGGAACCTGGTCTTGGGATGCCAGGCTTGGTATTGCCCCTGCTGTAGCTGCTGTGGCTACAAGGAGTGGAACTGAAAGTCCCTTTTCTTAGGTTTTTATCTCTCAGGGTCCTTCTGGGATGAAGCCACTAAGTCCAGGATGGCACTGGACTTCTCAGTCCATGTGAGATCTCCTTCCACCCCGGGTCAAAGAGTTCGGTGTCCAAGAAGGGAACGTCAGCCAGCTTGTGTTGAGAGTTTGCTGTGAAAGTGGACAACCTCAGCCAGGCCCTGAGATGCATAGGCTGTTGCCACAGCAAGGGCACAGGAGTCACCCATGTCCAAGGCTGTCTAGAGCTGGTGCTTAGCCAGCGCTTAACCCTGGTCTCTGACCAACTTCACTGACAGCTGTTTGCCAGCAAGAAGGCGAGGGCGGACTTCATCCAGCACTCCCATCAGGGAGTGACCAAGGCTGGCAATCATCATGGTGTAGCTTACCTGACAGAGACCGAGAGATGAAGTAGCACAGACCTTCTTGCCTGCATGGTCAAATTTCTTAGACTCCTTGTTGGGAGGGTTGTCCTGGTCCCTTTGGACTCTGTATTTCCAGAAGGCTAAGTCGGCAGAGGAACTGTCTGAGAACTCCGATGGGGACCCAGTAAGGGATTGCATACTTGCAAAACATACACATGGAGGGTGCCAGGCAGAATGCTACCAGAGTTCCAGGGTCAGTCTCAAAGTGGTCTCTGACATGGGAAACGCGAGTCTTTGGAAATTGTTCTTGTCAAGCATATCAGCAAAGGGGTATTTAGCTCACTTCTGGACTGGCTCCTAGGACACATTCATGGACTCTGACATCAGTTAGAGAAGAGCCCCAAAAGATACTGGCCCATGGTCAGTAGTCAGCTCCTTGACTGAAACCTGGTCAAAGGTATGTGTCCTCAACAACATGGATGACCCATCCAAGTGGTTCGAGGACTCTTCAAAAATGTCTCGAGACCGTTTATCGCTGTGGAACACCCAAATATCTTCTGACTGTAATTTCCACCAACAGTCAGCATGGCAAGCCAGCTGCAGCACAGGAGTTCTTGGCTGGCACTCCCACCGAAGGCTGCAGCGGAAGCGGCTCTACCCTCATGGTGGAGAGACTGATGCTGGAGTCATCTGTTAGGGTGGACCAGGAGGTCCTCAGATTGGGAGGACTGTGATCTCTCCCAAGTCCATGACCGGTGCCGGAGGCGCTTCTGTTTATTACTGTGCTGGACAGGGCTCTCCCATAGGTCTGCAGGCCTGACACATCTCCCAAAAATCCTCAGCGAAAGACCCTCCAATGCTGGCCCCAGCCTGGAGCAGTGGCGAGGCTGACCAGGTGCCCACAGCATGGCAGCTTCTGCTGCTTCTGCCATGGCTGCAAGCTAAGCGGCCAACCTTGAAACAACAGAGGTCAACTTGCCACCTTTCAGCTCCATTTCTGATACCTATCAGCCAACCGAGAAGAAGTAGGTCCGAATGATCCTCCAAAGAAGAGAGCATGGCCTCATACAGACCACAGCAAGGCATAAATTAGTGTCGGACAGCTGATTAGCGGCCTTTGCTAATGAAAATGAAAAATGATTAGCAATCAGTCAGTTTCGATTAGCAGTTTTCTAAAATGGGTATTTTTACTTTAAACCATATAAAACAGACATTGCAAATATGTTTATATAGTTTTGAGACTGTATTTGTCATTTTGACCAAATTGTCAGCATTGACTTCCTATTACCCCACCTCATGTACCTGTTACTGAAAATTCCCTGCCAAAATGTGATTCTGCAGCACCGCAATGTCATCCCATGCCACAGGCACAAAAAGACACTTCGATCAGAATTTGAAAAATGACAGCTATCATGTTCCTGAGGTGGTGTAAAAAAATGGCTATGTTGAAAATTTGGTGCCAAAATATTAAAAATTTCCAAAGTTATGAGCGTGTGAGGAAAAACTGCAACACATGGTCATAACTTTGCTGTTTTTACATATTTGATTAAATTTTCAACACAGTTCTTATGACCACATTTCATGAATAATATGACTGTCATTACGCAAATCCAGCCCAAAGGTGAATTCGCCAAGTGACTGCGAAATCACCTTTCGGGTGGGAGTTAGGTAATGACAGTCATATTGTTCATAAGGTGGGGTCCCTAAAGGCTATGTTGAAAATTCTGAGTCATAATGTCCCAAAACAGCTGAGTTATGAATACAAGTTGAACCCCCCCACCCCATTGAAATACACTGAACTGCATTTACCTTAAGTTTCTCATATTGCAGTCTCCGGTTCCAGCAGCAAGACATGTCTTCAATCAAAGAGTGGATCTCAAACCTGGGACCTGTTCAGGTAAGTGAGGGGGTGTGGGGTGGTGGGTGCTGAATGGGGGGTGGGGCTGGGGGAGTCAGACAGGCAAAGGACCGTTTTCTTTTTTTCAGGGTTAAAAAAAAAAAAAAACATCGAGGGACAGAAAAGAACAAATAATGGAGACAGTGATCAGATGCTGGGGGGGTGCCATTAGACACCAGGAAACGAAAAGCTAACGGGAACAGTGATTGGATGATGGTGGGTGTGTGCATGTACAACTAGACACCAGGGAATGAAAAACTAACGGGGACAGCGATCAGATGGTGGAGGAGGGGGTGCCGCTAGACACTAAGGAAAATTAAAATAATTAGGGCTACGGCCAGCTTTTATGATTAGCAGTCACTGCTAATCATGCTGGCAACTGACTCGCATTTCCCGATTCTTGGGTCGCAAATTGCTATGCGAACTTGCTTACTTTATCCCTTGGCACGGCCAGAAATACAGGTTACTCACCTGTAACAGGAGTTCTAGAAGTGATATATGTTGTTCATCCACACTTTGTGGCAGGTTCCTTGCCACTTTAATTTTGGCCGGAAGGTCTTCAAGCTGGCTCCTCCCACCCAACCGGGTGGTAAAACCTCGGCTCTGCCCATGATGCCAGATCTAGCCCACTGGAAGCCAGGTTGAAGCGTCAAGCTGGGAGGTCGGGTGGGTCTGTGGATGAACAAATATACCACTCCTAGAACTCCTGTTACAGGTGAGTAACCTGTATTTCTAGGGACGTGGATATGTTGTTCAATCCACACTTTGTGGCAGACTCCTAGCAGTTCGGGAAGAGGGAGGCAAGGCGCGCAACCCCTACTTGGGAAATAAGGACTGGAGAACCGAGGTCCGAAAACCAGCATCCCGGCGTGACTCTAGGTCAATGTGGTAATGGGAAATAAAGGTCTGTGCTGACTTCCAGGTAGCAGCCCTACAGATTTCCTGGATAGAGACGTCCCTAGAAGCAGCCACTGAAGCAGCGGTATGGTGGGTAGAATCAGCTCTTATCCCTTTGGGAGGCTCCATGCCCATCAACCTATAGCAGAGATCCATGCAGGAGGTGACGCACCTGCTTATCGTCCACTTGGCTGCAGGTCTGCCAGGTGCGGCTTCAGCATAGGTGACAAACAGCTGGCAAACCTCTCCCCGAACTTCAGCCGTCCGTTCCTTATAATAAGCGAGCGCCCTTCTAGGAGCCAAGGAATGAAGCCTATATTCAGCCTCCGAGGTGTGATTGGGTAGAACACCCGCAGAGTCAACAACTGGTTAAGGTGAAACTCCGACACCACCTTTGGAAGGAACATTGGGTGGGGGCAAAGGACAGCCTTGTCCCTGTGGAAGACCAAGTAGGAAGGCTCGATAGAAAGCGCCTGAAGCTCTCCCATCCTTCTGGCTGACGTAATAGCCACCAAAAAGACGGTCTTCCACGACAGGTGAGAGATGTCACACCTGTGCATCAGTTTGAATTGCTTGCCCATGAGCTTAGCCAATACCAGCAGTAGATCCCACAGAGGTGGAGATTCTCGCACCGGAGGGGATATGTGGTCTAGGCCTTTGAGAAAAAAGCATCCACGACCACTTTCTCCTCTTTCACCGACAGCTTGCCTTGCTTGATAAGCAGAGAAGTCTGCCAGGTGCACCTTAGGTCACAACCAAGCCCTAGCTGAGAAAGGGACCACAGATAGTCCAAAATGCTAGCCAATGGACAGGAAGAGGGGTCCAACCCCTTGTCCTGACACCAAATGGAGAATCTCTTCCATTTGAAGGCGTAGCATTTTCTGGTCGACTCCTTACGGGACGCCTCAACGACGTTGAGGACCTCGTCAGAAAGACCCAAGGCCTGGAACTCTAGCCGCTCAGGAACCAGGCCATCAGGTGCAGGGATTGAAGGTGCGGATGGAGAACCTTCCTCTTGTCGACTGAGATCAGGTCCAGGCGGGCTGGAAGCCGCCTCAGGAGCCTGGAGCTGAGGTGATCTGGGTACCAGAACTGGCGAGGCCAGTCTGGGGCTACCAGAATCACCTGCACCTTGTCCCTCTTCACATTGAGAAGCACCTTGTGGATCAAGGGAAATGGAGGGAAGGTGCAGAAGAGGCCCAGGGTCCACGGCCTCGAGAAGGCATCCCCCTGCAGTGTGCCCTGCTGAGGGGGGCGGGAGTGAAACAGCCTCAGCTTCGCATTCTCCCTGGAGGTGAAAAGGTCCACCTGAGGGGTGCCCCAATGGGACAACAGGTCTTGCACCACCTCCGGCAGGAGGGACCACTCGTGAGATGCAGCGCCTATCTGGCTGAGGGCATCGACCAGACTGTTGGAGGCTCCTGCCACATGGATGGCTAGATCATCTGCCTCCAGGCTGATCACGAGAGACCAAATGCAGAGAGCTTCCTTGCACAGAGGCAAGGAGTGCGTCCCGCCCTGACGGTTGAGATAGTACATGGTCGTGGTGTTGTCCATCCGGACCTGAACCACCTGACCCTGTACAAACGGAGCAAAGGTGGTGAGGGCTAGTTGAACCGCCCGAAGCTCCAGCAGGTTGATGTGGCATTGAGACTCTTGAGGGGACCACAGGCCGTGGGCCAAGAGATCCCCCAGATGGGCACCCCAACCCATCAGAGAGGCGTCGGCCATAAAGAGTGACCATTGGCTCGGGGTGGACAAATGGGATACCCTCCTACAGATGAGCTGGGATGAGCCACCGCTGCAGGCCGTCTCACATCTCCTGGGTCACTGTCACCGGCTGGTCCAAAGGACTGGAGCACTGTGACCACTGGCTGGCCAGCCCACATTGCAGGGGATGCATATGCCAGCGGGCCCAATCGACCACGCTGGTGCAGGCCGCCATGAGTCTCAGAAGGTGCAGGAAGTCCCGGGCAGGGCACAATTGCCCAACCAGAAATGATTGGGCAAAGGAGGAAAGGACCTCGGCCCTGTCCGCCGGGTGCCAGGCTCTGGCTCAAAGAGAGTCGAGCTCTGCCCTGATGAACTGAACCACCTGCGATGGCATGAGTTTTGATTTGGCCTCATTGATGAGAAGGCCAATCTGGAAGCAGACCTGGACGGCCAGATCCCTGGACCGCTCCACCTCCAACCTGAAGGGGGCTGCAATCAGCCAGTCATCCAGGTAAGGGTACACCCAGACCCCTCGGCGCTGCAGGAATGCGGTCACCATTGCCATGCATTTGGTGAAGACCCTGACAACTGGAGAAAGGCTGAAGGGCATGGCCCGGAACTCATAAAAAGATCCCTCTGCTCTGAAGTGGAGGAATCGCTGATGAGACGGACGGATTGGAACGTGAAAGAATGCGTCCTGGAGGTCCAGAGAGCAGAACCACATGCCTAGTTCCAAGGATGGAATGAT
Organism: Neoceratodus forsteri; assembly: GCA_016271365.2. Taxonomy (NCBI): domain Eukaryota; kingdom Metazoa; phylum Chordata; order Ceratodontiformes; family Ceratodontidae; genus Neoceratodus; species Neoceratodus forsteri. Next base: position 1,149,558,439 of record CM057455.1, on the reverse strand, counting down.
CTGAGCCAGAGTGACCATCCTGAAGGTGTGCGGCCTTAGGAACTTGTTCAGGTCGTGCATGGGGCGCCAGCCCCCCATCCGCTTTGGGACCAGGAAGTACCTGGACACAAACCCCGGGTCTGGAGGATGATCCGCCACCTCGCTGATCACCTCATTCTGGAGGAGCAGGGCAATGTTGGCTCGATGAGGCGACAGAGAGGCTGCGGAGCCCTTCGCTGGCTCGATAGGGAGGGGACTGCTCGACTTCCAGAGGTAGACCCCTGCCGACCACTTCCAGCACCCAGTGGTCCATGGTGATAGCAGACCAGGCGGAAAGGAAGTGGCAGAGCCGTCCCCCCATGGGGGGAACCCGGGGAGGAGTGACGAGGTTGGGGGCGACACCCCTCAACCCGTCACTGGGCAGGCTTGGAGGAGGGGCCGCCTGGACACTTCCCGCCAGGCTTCCTACTGGAGGAAGTGGCAGACTTGGCCTTGGGTTGCCAAGTGTGAGCCTGCTGGCCCCGTTGCTGATGCTGCTGGGCCAGACGTGCCGCAGGGGCAGAAGGGCGAAAGGGCTTACGCTGCTGCTGGCGGCCTTTGTCCTTCTGGGCAGACGTGACCGAGTCCAAGGTGGCACTGGACTTCTCGATCCTCTGGAAATGGCCTTCCACCCCCAGGCCGAACAAGTCGGTGCCCAGGAAAGGAACGTCTGCCAGCTTGTGCTGGGTGTCCGCCGTGAAGGTGGAGATCCGCAGCCAAGTTCTGCGGCACATGGCTACTGCGGCCGCTACTGACCAGGCACAAGAGTCACCGATGTCCAAAGATGTTTGGAGCTGTTGTTTGGCCACCGCCCTTCGCTGATCCCGCACCTGCTTGACCGTCGTCTAAAGGTCAGCTGGGAGATGAGAAATCACCTCATCCAGGGAACCCATAAGGGCGTGTGAAAAATGTGCCATCAGTACAGCCAAGCTAGCCTGTCGAAGGCCTAGGGAGGAAGCAGCATAAACGTCCCGCCCTGAGTAATCCAGCTTTTTGGATTCTTTATTGGGCGGTTTGTCCACATCCCTAGCGTTCCTGGAACACCGGAAAACACTATCGGTCACCAGCTCTTCCGCAGAGGGGTGCCCCGAGAAACCGGAGAGTGAACCAGTGGGGACCGTGTACTTGTGAGCCATCCTGGCCAAAGGCACATGACAAAATGCAGGCCGCTGCCACAACTCCAGGGTCGGGCCAACAATGGCTTCGGCCACAGGGAAGGCCTCCGTAGGGGAATCTCCTGGGTCCAGTATCTCTGTAAGGGGATACCTGGCCCATTTCTGTACGGGTTCGAGCTGCATCCTAGTGGACTCTGAGATGAGCCTAAGTATTCCCAAGAATGAGGATGGGCTCTCATTCACCAACTGACCTCCTGCAGATTCCAGGTCAAGGGGCCTGGAGTACAGGGAGGAGTCATCAGACTCCGAGGAGTCCGCAAATAGCTGCCGAGCACCTGAGCCACCCTCCACCTGCCGAGGCCAATCGGGAGTGAGAGTGACTGACAACCTGTGGGGCAAGCCCTGACCCGACCGAGAATCCTTGGTCGGGGCCCCAGTCTTCGGTTGAGGAGACAGTGGTTCCACCACAATGGGCGGAGCAGCCGGTTTCGCCCGAACAACTGGTACCAGGGTCGGCTCCTCGACTACTACGAGGGGTTACTGCGGTCGCTCGGGCGACAGCCACTTAATGGCCGAAGAAGGCGACGGAGTCGGCTTGTTACTGGCCAACAAGAGTTGTTGCCACATCATGTCCTCGTAGCACCGGCGTAACTTATGTTGGAGCCTATCCTCTGAAGAGGACGAGCAGCGATGCTGCTTTCCATGGTGCCGAGAGCAAGACCGCCAATGTCAGCGGGATCTACCCGACATGAAAGAGAACCGAGACCAAGACTTCCGGGGTCTCCAAGGGTGGGTCAGAGAGGGGGGCGGGGGAAACCCGCTCATCCCTCGGTTCAAGGTCCTTGACCGGGGACTTCGGTACAGGAGGCACGGGCAAGTTCTCAGTTACCACCGGGGGAACCGGTGAAGAAGGGTTGTCGGCTTCTCCAGTCGACAACCCGTCCAACGGGTCAAGAAAAATCTCGACCGCATCAACGGGTGTCTTGGCCGGCTGACCTGATGGGGACACCGTGAAGCCAGCAGCCTTAGCTGCAACCTCGACCGAAGTCGAGAGCCAACAGTCCAGTGAAGGGGATCTCTCCCACTCCCTCGAACGTCGACGATGGGACTTACCTTTCGGTTCTTTTTTCTTCGACCTACTCGTATGTCCCAATGGTCCTTCTCCCTTGGTGGAGAGGGACTGGCAAAGCTCCTTGAAAGAAGCAGTGTAGAAGGAGCCCAAGGAGAGCGGAGTAAGTGCCGAGGAGGAAGATGATGTGGCCTGAGCCGCCTCCTCCTTGAGGGCAGTCAACTGCTCCAGCTGCTCCGTGGAGCCCGCAGCCGCGGACTCCGCCCAACGGGCCTCCTTCAACTTCACTGGCGGGTACTGTTTCTCGGGGCGCCCTAGTTGCAGTCGGGCAGCGCGGTCCTCCAGAACCGAAGCCGTGAAAGACTTTTAAAGATCACAGGCCTGTGGATCGTGAGCAAGACCCAGGCACTAAACGCACGTGGAGTGCGGGTCGGTCCGGGACATTTTCTGTCCGCAAGGACACCGACGGAAGCCGGGAGTGGCTTTGTCCATCGCAGCCGCAAGGGAAGATGAAGACTGAAGTCTAGTAAACTTTAAAATTATTTTCAGATAAATTGAAGTATTAGGATCCAGGCCTAAAATGCAGAGCGCTAAGGAGGGAACCTGAGCTTCCAAGCGGTAAGGAAGATCTGGCGGAGCCGAGGGTTTTACCACATGGGTGGGTGGGAGGAGCCAGCTTGAAGATCTTCTGGCAAGAATTAAAGCAGCAAGGAACCTGCCACAAAGTGTGGATTGAACAACATATCCACGTCCCTAGAAATGTGCACAGCCTATAAGCTGTAGAGGGAAGACATGTGTGGGTCCATCTTTGACATCTATCAACAAGTGACACAGAACTTGAAACTGTGAGCAGGCTTCGCTTCCTCAGAGACCATCTTCAATTGATGAGCCACAGCTGGAGCAAGGGAGAGGAGAAGCAGTCAAGGAACAATGCAAAGTTTAGAGGTAAATTTGGTGGCCTACAACGCTGCAGAGCTGCAAAGGAGAAGACCGAATCTGTCCAATGGAAAGGATGACCTGGTGTCATGGGAGAGCAGGAGGATATACCACCCGGGTGGTGGGAGGGGCTTAGCTTAAAGACGTTCTGACTAATCAGCATTTCCACTGGAAATGTCTATTTGTGGATAATGAAATATATCCACATATCTAAAACCCATCTTTCTAGGGGCATGGATACAGTTCACTATCCACACTCTGGCAGACTCCTAGCAGTTCTCCGGGAGGAGGGGGCAATGCACGCACCATACTTGGCAAACAGAGACTGGAGAACTGAGGTCCCAAAGGCAGCATCCCAACAGGACTCTAGGTTGATGCTGTAGTGTGACTCGAAGGTGTGTGCTGTCCTCAAAGTAGCAGCCCTGCAGATCTCCTGGATGGAAATGTCCTTGAAGGCAGCTACCGAGGCAGTGGTATGTCTGGTGCAATGATCCCTAAGCCCTATGGAAGACTCCTTACCAGCCGACCTATAGCAGAGGTCAGTGCAGGATGCAATCCACCTGCCAATCATCTGTTTGGCTGATGGTCTGACAGGCACGGCTTCAGTGTATGTCGCAAACAGCTGGTGAGCTTCACCCTGAACTCCAGCTGTGCACTCTTTATATTTATTTATATTTTTGTTGTTTATTCTTTTGGTAACCAGGTAAGGCCCACTAGGCACAAGTGCCTGTTTTCAGGGGTGACCTGGGAGCACTGGGGTGGTTAAGTGACTCGCTTAGAGTCACACAGTATGCAAGTATCCCTTCCCACTGCCAGTACCCGCTGGTACTAAATCTGTCACTCAGAAATGTTTCTAATTATTCATTGTGCTCGAGCAACTATGTAAAACTATGTTATTCTGTAAGTATGTGACTCTGTATGTCCTCTCTGTGACAAGCTACCTTTGTAAATGAGCCTCTGGCTCAAAGGTTGTAAATCCAATTGTACAATCAATAACTCAATAAATAAATAAAGTGGAGGTTGTGGGAATATAACTTAAGTCTCCAGGATGTACCAAGCGCATTCACAGCTCGTTACTCTAACCTCCAGGCTATACTGCCAGCCCCAATATAAACAGGTTACTCAGCTGTAACAGTAGTTCTAGGAGTGGTATATATTTGGTCATCCATACTCTTTGGCATGTCCCCTTCCACTTTAAGATCCACCGGAAGTCTTCAAGCTGGCTCCTACTACCCACCCGGGTGGTATATACCTTGGCTCCGCCCCATGATGCCAGATCTTAGCCCACTGGAAGCCAGGTGTTGTGCGTCCGCAGCCGGGGAGGTCGGATGGGTCTGTGTGGATGAACAATATATACCACTCCTAGAACTACTGTTACAGGTGAGTAACCTGTTTTTCTAGGAGCGTGGATATGTTGTTCATCCACACTCTTTGGCAGACTCCTAGCAGTTCTCCGGGAGGATGGAGACACACACCCCCTACTTAGGGAACAGAGATTGGAGAACTGAGGCCCCAATACCAGCATACAGGCGTGACTCAAGGTCGATATGGTAGTGGGCGATGATGTTTGCTGACTTCCAGGTAGCAGCCCGGCAGATTTCCTGGATAGGGATGTCCCTGGAAGCAGCCACCGCTGCAGCAGTATGGCTGGTAGAATGAGTTCTTATCCCTCTTGGAGGCTCCTTGCCCGCCAACTCGTAGCACAGACCTTTGCATGATGTGATCCATCTTGCAATAGTCCGTTTGGCTGCAGGTCTGCCAGAAGCGGCTTCAGCGTAGGTGACAAACAGCTGGCGAACCTCTCCCCGAATTTCCGCCGTCCTCTCCTTGTAACAGGAGAGGGCTCATCTCAGGTCCAAGGTATGGCGCCTGTACTCGGCCTCCGAGGTGTAATTAGGGTAATATACCGGCAGGGCTAACACCTGGTTAAGGTGAAACTCTGACACCACCTTTGGAAGGAATTTCAGGTGGGTGCATAGGACAACCTTGTCCCTGTGGAAGACCAGATAAGGGGAGTCCACCGAAAGCGCCTGGAGCTCCCCTGTCCTTCTGGCAGACATGATAGCCACCAGAAAGGCCGTCTTCCACGACAAGTGTGACAAGGCACACTTGTGCATTGGTTCAACGGCTTGCCCATGAGCTTTGCCAGAACCAGCAGTAGATCCCACGGAGGTGGGGGTTCACGCACCGGAGTGGATATGTGATCCAGGCCTTTGAAAAAGCCCTCGACCACTGTCTCCTGCACCACCGTCGGCTGACCAGCCCGCGCCCAGTAAGCAGAGATGGATGTCAGGTGCACCCTAAGGGTCAATGACCGAAGACCCTCTTTGGAAAGAGACCAAAGGTAGTTGAGAATGTTAGCCACTGGACAGGACAGAGGGTCCAGGCCCTTGCCCTGACACCAAATGGAAAACCTTTTCCATTTGAAGGCATAACACTTCCTGGTCAGTTCCTTTCTAGATGCCTCCACCACGGTGTAGACATCTTTGGAAAGACCCAAAGCCTGGAACTATAGCCGCTCAAGTACCAGGCTTCTGAGGTGCAGGGATTGAAGATCCGGATGGAATACCTTCCCCTGACTGAGTGATATCAGGTCCGGGCTTGCTGGAAGCCACTCCGGGGGCCTGCAGCTGAGGCTGAGCAGATCTAGATACCAGAACTGGCGCGACCAGTCTGCGGCTACCGGGATCACCTTTGCCTTGTCCCTCCTCACCTTGAGGAGCACCTTGTGGATCAAGGGAAATGGAGGGAAGGTGTAGAGGAGGCCTGGGGTCCACGGCCTTGAGAAGGCATCCCCCTGCAGCGAACCCTGCTGGTGGGGGGACATGAAACAGCCTCAGCTTGGTGTTTTCCCTGGAGGCAAACAGGTCCACCAACGGTTTGCCCCAATGGGAGAACAGGCTGTAAGCTACCTTTGGATGGAGAGACCACGCGTGGGATGTCTGGCCCAAGCAGCTGAGAGCATCTGCCAGATGGTTTGAGGCTCCTGCCACATGGATGGCTGGGAAATCCACCTCCAATCGGCTCACAGGGGTCCAGATGCAGAGCGCCTCCCTGCACAGCGGACGGGAGTGCATGCCGCCCTGTTTGTTGAGGCAGTACATGGTCGTGGTACTGTCTGTCTGGACTTGAACCACTTGACCCCAGAGCTGAGGAGCAAAAGCTGACAATGCCAGTCTGACTGCTCTGAGCTCCAACAGGTTGATGTGGCATCAGGACTCCTCGGGGGTCCAGAGCCCATGGGTCTTTTTGTCCTCATGTGGGCTCCCCAGCACATGAGAGAGGCATTGGTCGTAAGGACGACCGTCGGCTCGGGGCGGACAAACGGGATCCTTTCCTGCAACCGGTCTGGGGCGGTCCACCACTGGAGAGCGTCCCACATCTTCTGTGTTACAGTGATCAGCTGGTCGAATTGACCGTGACGCTGAGTCCACTGGGTGACCAGTTTCCATTGGAGGGCGCGCATGTGCAGCCGGGCCCAATGGACCACTGAGGTGCACGCCGCCATGTAGCCCAGAAGGCGCAGAAAGTCCCAGAGAGGGCGCTATTGCCCAACCAGAAATGATTGGGCAAAGGACGAAAGAACCTCTGCCCTGTCCGCCAGGAGCCGAGCTCTGGCTTAACAAGAGTCGAACTCTGCCCCGATGAAGCCCATCACCTGAGAAGGCACAAGTTCTGACTTGTTCTCATTGATCAGGAGGCCGAGTTGGGAGCAGGTCTGGAGGGCCAGATCCCTGGACCTCTCCACCTCCTGTTGGGTGGAACCTGCTAGGAGCCAATCGTCGAGGTAAGGATAAATCCTGCCTTCCCCCCGACGAATGACATGGGCCGCCACCAGTGCCATGCATTTGGTGAAGACCCGTGGGGCTGAAGACGGGCCAAATGGCATGGCTTGGAACTCGTACAGGGTCCCTTCCACCCTGAAGTGGAGGAAATGCCGATGGGACGGAGGGACTGGGACGAGAAACAACGTGTCCTGCAGATCCAGTGAACAGAACCACATGTTTCACTCCATGGATGCTATGATCTGGGACAGAGTGACCATCCGAAAGGTGCATGACCTGAGATATTGATTCAGGTTGTGCAGGTCTAGAATGGGGTGCCAGCCCCCCGTCCGCTTGGGCACCAGGAAGTACCTGGAGACAAAGCCTGGGTCTGGTGGAGGATCCGCCACTGGAGCTACTGCCTCCTTGAGGAGGAGCTGAGAGATGTCATCTCAGAGAGCCGACTGAGTCTGAGCAGATACTCTTTCCTCTCGAGGGGTGCGGGCTCGGCTTGGAGGGTACTGCTCGAACTCCAGAGGCAGTCCCTGACCGACCACAGAGGAGGTCACCAGGCTCTCGGCTGAAGGGTGCTCTGTGAATCCCACAAGGGACCCCATGGGCACCGCATATTTGTGGGCCATGCGGGCAGATAGAGCTGGCTAAGAGGCAGGAAGCTGCCAAAGTTATAGAGCTGGGCCAATAATAGCCTCAGACACAGGAAAGGCCTCCGTCGGGGTATCCCCTCTCATAAGGATGTCCCGTAAGATGGTACTCTGCCTTTTTCTGGATAGACTCCAGGGGCATCCCTGTAGATTCAGAGATGAGGTGAAGAATCCCTTGAAGAGATGAGGAACCTTCCTCCGTCTCTAAGCCAACGGTTGACTCATCATCACCTGGATGAGAATGCAAGCTGGTAATGTCCGAATCCGAGGAATCCGGGTATAATGGCCGACCACCCAGGTCACGTTCAACCCACTGAGGCCGGTCTGGGGTGACCGTGACCGACAACCACCGGGGAAGCCCGGTGTCTGGTCTATCTTCCTTGGAAGGAGCCCCTCCCACAGGCTGTTTGGGCAGTGATTCCACCACAATTGGTGGAGAGACCATTTTGGGCCGAACTGGTGGTTTTGCCGGCTCCGCGGGCTGAGGAACCGATTTAATCAGCTCTGAAGGAGTCGGCTTCGGCCTAGGAGGCGAAAGCCAGGTAAAGGCCAGTGTAGAAGCTGGAGTCGGCTTGTGCCTGATCAAAATTAGCTGTTGTGACATGAGGTCCTCGTAGCTCCGATGTAGTTTCCTCCGGAGCCTCTCCTCATCCGAGGAGAATGAGGACGACCGATGGCGTCGCCTCTTTTAAGAGCGTTTATCGCTCTTCCTCGGCCTGTTGGTTGAGGGGGTCCGAGACCTCAATCAAGATCGGATGGTCCGATTCGGTCGCTCGGGAGACACCAGTGGGACCGGTGATTTCCCGGTATCAGGGACCACTTCTTTGATGGGAGTCCCAGCAGGCTGGGTCTCATCATCTGGAAAGACCAGATCAGGGGTTCGATCGAGGGAATCATCAACCGGAGTCGGCAAAATCGGATCAATCACAATTTCAACATCATTGATCAATAATTCGGTCGACTGACCAGACGGCCAAACTGAAAAGCCAGTGGCCGAAGAAGTGATCGCGACCAAAGTTGAAACCACATGTTCCTGGGATCGAGATATCTCCCGCTCCCAAGAACATCTCCGTTGAGACAAAGACAATCCCAGATCCTTCACCAGCTTATGGGATTGAGAAGAGTGCGAGCCCGCAGGCGCCTCTCCCTTGGTCGGGAGAGACTGGCACAACTCTCGGAAGGAACCTGAGAAGGTGGAGCCCAGGTTGAGTGGAACGAAGAAGCTCCAAGAAGTCTCTGCAGCACGAGCCACTTCCTCCTCGAACGCTTGCATGCATTCCAATTGCTCGGCAGATCCCGCAACCGTGGAAACCGCCCACCAAGCCTCCTTGGATTTCACCAGAGGGTTCCTCTTCTCTGACCTCCTCAGCTTCAGGCATGCGAGATGGTCATCGAGGACGTTGGGATGAGAGGCGAGACACATATCGCATTCTGAGGTGTCATGGTCGACACCGAGGCAATAGACGCACACGGTGTGGGGATTGGTGCGCAACATTTTCTGGATGCAAGGGCACCGTCAAAATCCGGGGGAAGACTTGTCTTCCATAATCGAAGCAGCAAACTTGCACTCGCTAACGCGAACAATGCGAATTTTTTGAATAACCGAAGGTTTGAAAGCCAGGGCCTACAAGATGTGTGAGCACGAGGGAGGCAACCTGAATCTTCCAGTGGAAAGGAAGATCTCGCGTCATGGGGTGGAGCTGAGGTATATACCACCCAGGTGAGTGGGAGGAGCCAGCTTGAAGACTTCCGGTAGATCTTAAAGTGGAAGGGGATATGCCAAAGAGTGTGGATGAACAACATATCCATGCTCCTAGAAGAAAGTGTTTTCTGTAGATCCAGAATATACAGCCTACAGTTGGCCTCCAAAGAAGGGTTTGTAAAACATCAATAAGTTAATCACCTGGTTAATGCGAAAATCTGCTACTACCTTCGGGAGGAACTTCGGTGGGGTATGAAAGACGACTTTGTCCTTGTGGATGACCAGATAAGGAGACTCCATCTAGGGCACCTGGAGCTCACTGATCCTTCTGGCTGACGCTACGAACACCAAGAAAAGCCGTCCCCCACGACATGAATGATATCTCACACCTGTGCACAGCCTCAAACAGCTTGCCCATGAGCACAGCCAGAACCAACAGTAGGTCCCACAGAAGTAGTTATTCATGCACCGGAGAGGACAGGTGGTCCATCCCCATAAAAAAATGCCCGACCACTATCTCATGGTCCACCATAAGCTAACCAGCCCATGCCTGGTATGCAGAAAGGGCTGCGCACCTGAAGGGTCATCGCTTGCAGGCCCGACTTGAGATACAGAGAGAGAGACCAGAGGTACTCCAGGATGCTCACTATAGGGCAGGCAAGGGGATCAAGTTCCTTGCCCCGGCACCAGACAAAGAAGTACACAGTGATTACAGCACGGATAAAACCACGCATGAAGAACCACGTGGTCTGTAGCATGTAGTGTTTAGAGCGACAGGGGTATGTGAGTGATATGCAAGTATCGCTACCCCTGTCGCTCTGCACAGGAAGGGGAAGTGAATGTAGAGACAGCTGATCGGGTGCTTGGTCAAGCCACTCCTGTAATGGAGTGGTCAGACCACCTGACCATATAGTAGGAAGCATGACTGGACCAGGGTTTGATTATCTGGGGTGGGAATTTTTTTCGATTCCCAGCAGTGCGCCAACGGCTAAGTGCCGTGGCGAAATTCTGTTTTGCCCCTATGTTCACATCCCCCCTCTGGGTTGATTATAAACAGTCCAGGGGATGTGGGGGGGGTACAGGGAGTGAAGCCCCCACAAAAACAATAACACTGTTCGGGTGTTAAGCATTTCTGTTGCAGTTAGCATTGCGTGCCACTACTGTGTTGCTGCACGCTGTGTTTGGTGCGCAGTTTTGACCTGCACTATATCGTGTGTGACATTATGACCCTGTGCTGACAGAGAACCTCTTCCACTTAAATGCCTACCATTTGTGAGTCGACTCCTTCTGGGAGGCCTCCACAAATGAAGCACATCTTCCGAGAGACCCAAGGCCTGGAACTCTAGATGCTCAGGAACCAAGCAGAGAGGTACAGCAATATCCGGTCCAGGTGCAGGACCATTCCCCTGTTGTCTGGTCAGCAGATCCAGGTGAAGAGGAAAGCACCAGGGAGGCCTGCTGCTGAGGCTGAGGAGATCTGGCCAGCCTTGACCAGTCTAGAGCTATAAGAATCATTCACGCCTTGTCCTTCTGGGCCTTGACCACCACCTTGGGGATCAAGGGGAAAGGAGGGAAGGCGTACACAAGGCCTGGGTGCAGGACCTCATGAATTCATCCCCCAGCTGTGTCTTGGACTGTGGGGAGTGGGTGCAAAACAGCCTCAGTTTGGTGTTCCCTCAGGAGGCAAACTGATCCATCAGAGGGGTGCCCCACACGAAAAAAGATGATTGACCACCTCCAGATTCAGGGACCACTTGTGCGATGTCTCTCCTATCCAGCTGAGAGCATCAGCCAGCTGACTGTTCATTCATGCAACATGAATCGCCAGAAGATCTGCACCCAGGCTGTGTATGAGGGTCCAGTTGCATAGGACCCCCCCCCCCACCGACACATGGGAACGGAATGTGTTCCACCCTGTCTGTTCAGGTAGAACATGGTCGTCGTTGTGTCCATCTGGACTTGCACAACCTAATCCCTGAATAGAGGAGCAAATTCCATCAGTACAAGCCTAACAGCATGGAACTCCAGCAGATTGTATGGTGACGGGACTTCTGGGGTAACCAGAACCCATGGGCTCTGCAGTCTCCCGGGTGTGCACCCCACCCCAGTGATGCATCCGTCGTCAGCATGATGGATGGCTCTGGGCAGATGAATGGGAATCCATTCAGCAGATGTTCTGGGACCAGACACCACTGGATGGTGTTCCACATCAGCTAGGACATTGTGACGGCCTGGTCCAAGTGACCTAGGTACTGAGACCACTGATTGCCCAACTCCCACTGCAGGTGGTGCATCCACCAGCAAGCCCAATGGACCATGCAGGTACAGGATGCCATGTACTCCACCCGCCGCAAGGAAAGCCCAGGCAGAGCGCAAGAGCCCAACCTGCAATGATCAAGCAAAGGAGGCACGATCCAGTGCCCCATCCACAGTGACTCCTTGACAACGTTCCAACGAACAAAAGTGCTGGGTTATCTTTTCTCTATATTCTACTTATAATTTAATTAATTTTTACCTGTGCCTGAATAAACTAGCATAATTTTTGCATCATTTTGGATTCCAGCCTGACTTCATTCAGCTACAGGTTTGGGCTGCTGAAGTGTGCTGACTTGCATGCATGTCTCCGTTAGCCTGGGATTAGGAACTTCACAGTAGCGCTAGTGACCTATATTGTCAGAGCAAGGGCTCCCTTTTCGTGTCTGTTAGTACTCGGTCTGCAGGGAGATGGGACTGACCCTTCGGATGTCTAGTTCTGCCCTGATAAACTTGATCACCTGCAAGAGGACCAGCTCAGACTTGTCCGGGTTGACCAACGGGCCTAAGTCGTGACAGGTCCAGAGGGCAAGATCTCTTGACCTGTCAGCGGTTTCCTTGAATGACCCAGCTAACAGCCAGTCATCCAGGTAGGGATACATCCTGATGCCCTTGCACCACAGGAAGGCTGTCACCACTGCTATGCAATCAATCAAGACCCTGGGCACAGATGAGAAACCGAAGGGCATGACATGGAACTGATACAGTACCTATTCCACTCAGTACTGGAAGTACAGGTGGTTGGATGGTTGGACAGGGATATGGAAGAAAGCATACTAGAAGTCCAGGGGAGTAGAATCACATGCCCTGCTCCTGATGAGGAATGATATGATTCAGAGTGACCATCTGGAACTTGCACTTCCACATTACCTGGTTCAGACTGGGCAGATCTAGTATGGGGTGCCAGCCCCAACTACCCAATCAGTTTCAGAACCAGAAAGTACCTGGGCACCTTACCCTCACTAGCCAGGGTGTCCAGGATTTGGGCTATGGCTTCTTTCAGAAAGAGCTCAGCAGTGTCCTCCTGTGACGTCCTGGACTCCCGAGAAGTGAGGAGTTGGTAAGGTGGGAGAGCCTTGATATCCAGAGGCAGATCTCTGCTACCACCTCTAGTACCCGCCTATCTGTTGTGATAACTGAGTCAACATGACAAGAAGCTGCGAGACCGGCCCCCGGCAGGGAGTGCAAACAGGGACAGGATGGGTGGATATTGATATTGTCCTTGCTGGGGCTGCTGCTGAGAAGTCTGCGGCTGAAAGACTGGTACTGGAAAGCCTTTTTCTTAGGCTTCTGTTTCTGGTCCTTCTGCAACAAAGTCATAGAGCCAAGGGTGGTGTTAGACTTCTCTGTATGCATGAGACATCCTTCCACCCCAGAGCCAAAGAGGTAAGTGCCCAGAAAAGGGACATCGCCAGCTTGTGCTGGGTGTCTGCCATAAAGATGGCCAGGCGCAGCCAGGCCCTGTGACACATGGAGACAGCAGCTGCCATGGCATGAACACAGGAATCACCCATGTCCAAGGCTGTCTGGAGCTGGTGCTTGGCCAGCGACTGACATTGAGCCTCGACCAACTTCATTGGCAACTGCTGGTCAGCAGGGAGGTGAGGGGGGGATCTCATCAAGGACTTCAAATAGGGAGTGCCCATAGGTGGCCATCATAATGGAGTAACTCATCTGACAGAGACCCAACGACGCCCCAACGTACACATTTTTAGCAGCGTGCTCAATCTTTTTGGACTACTTGTCTGGAGGCTTGTCCACATCCCCTTTGCCCCCGAATTTCCAGAAGGCCGAGTCAGAGACCATTCCTTCGGCTGACGGGTGGTCTGAGAAACCCAAGAAAGACAAGGTGGGAACTGTATACTTGCACACCATACAGGTGGTGGGTACCAGGCAGGATGCCAAACACTGCGATAGCTTGAGGGCTGGTCCTAATATTGCCTTAGCCATGGGAAAGACAACCCCTAGGGATTCGTCCCTATCCAAAATGTTAGTAAAGTGGTACTTAACCCTCTTTTTGGACAGGCTCCAGAGGGACATTCATGGACTCTGACATGGCCCAGAGAAGAGCCCTGATTGACACCAGCTAATGGTTGGCGGTCAGCTACTCGACCAAGTCCCAGCTAAAGATGAGAGTCCCACAGGATACCATGGACGACTGATCAGTCACCCAAGAACTCCTACCATTTCTCACTGTGGAGCACCCAAGAATCCTCAGACTGGGTGATCTTCACTGACAACTGGCCTGGCAAGCCTTCCAATGCAGTGGTGGCAGCTCCACTCTTGGGGGTGGAGAAGCAGCTACAGAAAGCACCTGTGATGCATGGACTGGTAGCAGCATGACTGCCAGCTGCCAGGTGACTAAAGGTCCAGAAGGTAAAGCCCTAACCCCACCCTGCGATAGACCACTGTTGCCAGAGCAGCTCTTCATAGTGCTGGTGCATCTTTCGCTGGTTCCTCTGCTTGCCCAAGGAGGAAGAGAACTGCTGACGGTGACTTCTCCTGGTCAAGTGGGATCAAGAACAGGATCATCTCAATCGAGACCTCAACCTGGACCTCGACTGTCGACGTCGAGGAGAACCCCCCAGCTTGTCATGGTATACCACATGCCTTGCTACACTGAGCAGAAGAGGCTTCGGAGGTTCAAATGCTGGTGGAGGCCTCTTCCAAGGTGATCTGCCCAAGGATACTGACCAGGACATGTCCTTCTGAGTGAGGACCAGGAGAACCCGGTGACTGAGGGATTGAGTTGTCAGTCTTATCCGACAACTGGTTAACAGGATTGAGGAAGATTTTGATGGCCTGCTCCACCGGAGTTAAGGTCGACAAGCCCGACTGGGGTACTGAGGAGCTCTCGACCTTACCCTCAACCAAGGAAGCACTGACCAAAGTTGAGAAGTCGGGGGTGTTAGCGGATCAGGAGGATCTCGAACTCTCTTGGTCCATGACAGGTGCCGACAGCACTTCTGTTTCTTGTTGCGGTGGCCAGGGCTTTCACTCAAGATCAGGAGGGCCATGCACATTTAGCGGATGCCTTTAGTGAAAGACACTCTGATGCTGGACCCAGCTGGAAGAAATGCCATGGGCTGAGGAGGTGCCTACCACAGCTGCTTCTTCTTCGAAGGCTGTAAGTTGAGTAGCTGACCCAGCAGCCACTGAGGTCTGCTTATGGCCTTTGGACTGGTTCTTCAGATCCCATTCTGATGGTCAGCCGAAGGTAAGCTGGTGCTTCCAATCCTTGAGGGTTTCCAGAATCACAGAGAAGCACAAGCCACACCTATCCATGGCATGCTGCCCGCCCAGGCAGTACAAGCAGTGTCATGCGGGTCAGTGACAGACATCTTCTGGTGATGCTGAATGTAAAATTTGAATCCAGGTTTCTGTCGCTCCATGACCGTCGAGAGGAGTCGAAAACCCAAGAAATGAGTAAAAAAATTCTTCAAAAAAAAGAACTTTCATCAAATGTGCAATAATCAAAGCAGGAGCCACTCTTCTAACGGAAAGAAAAATCTGACATCGGGGTAGAGTCATAGGATATACCACCCGGTTGGTAGGAGGAGCTTAGCATAAAGACGTCTGATGAAAAGCCTATTCCTATGGAACTGCCAGAGTATGGTTAGTGAACTATACCCATGCCCCTAGAACATTACAGTATACTTTTTTGACTATATGCAATGATTTCCTAGCCATGAGTGCAGAATGTTTTGAGTATTTTCTTGACGTATAGCAGCTAAGCTTCTACAGCCTTGAAAAAGTGCTGGTGTAGTGCGAAAACATTTGGGAGAGTGCACTCAGCAATCTATTGCTGTGATTTTATCAATAATAAAGTTATCCATAACACAGCACTGACGTGTTTGATTTTGGAGTGGAGACTGAGGAGCCAAGCTTTGCACAGACTGTGTACCTTACATTGCTTTTGGTTCCAGTCTGCAGCTGTTTGGAGCCACCTGGAAGTTTGTTTTGAAGCTTCTACAGTATGCCACTTAAAGGAGCAAAAGCATGCGTATTCATTTATTGATCTGCCTAATCAGCCCCCACCTGAATTACTGTGTTCAGTTCTGGCCTCCTCAGTACAAAAAGGACATAGAGAGAAAACAACCCAAGGCCACCAAAATGATCAGGAGTATTACGGGAGACAAAAGCTAGCAGAGGCTGGTAGCCCTTAATATGTTCACACTGATGAAAAGGAATCCAAGGGGACATGATCTCAGTCTTCAGTATACTGTACTCAAGGGCATTGACAAGCTCAACAGAAACGCCTGATCAGGTGTAATTCAGCGAAACAACAGACAAGCCCTGTGTCTCCTTGACTACAACATCCATGAGTATATACTATGGTTCAAATCAGTTTGCATCCTGTGGCTATTTCAGAAAAGACAGTTCTCTGACTGGATCATTAGTTATTACAACTCTTCTGCTTTCACTGCCAATGTCTCCTTCAGCTCTGCATATAGCCTAAGACTTCTGTATTCCAAAGCATTGTGCTGTGGAGCAAAGGAACTCTCTTTTGGGGCGATTAAAGGCATTCTTTCCTTTCTAAATTATAATGTAACTGATTTCCAACAAAACAACAAATTATTGCTAGCAGCGTATATACTATAAAACTACAGGCATAATAAAAAATCTTAATATCCCGTGGACCTGGGCTATACGTTTATCAGCAACAAAAAGAAAGCACTGGTTCAGTATCAGAGCGGTAACAATCTGGAATGGATTGCCACCTGAGGTGGTATTAAGTAGCAAGCCTTCAAAACAAATTTGGACAGATATTTGACAGAAAATAATATTATGGGATATCAGTAATATCGTAAAGCGAGCTATATAGACAGTAAAGTCTTCTGAGCTCTGAACAAACCTATACAACTGTCTACTGCCTACACAAAAAAAGTTTCACCCTGAATAGAAAAAATTTTGATGGACATATGGGTTCAGTCTGAAAATAAATAATGATTTTTACAGAATGTATACGAGTTATGGGGGCAAGGCAAAAGTGTGGATCAGAATGTTCCACTAAGCTGACCCTGTGTGGTCCTCCATATTAAGCAAACAGTATGGGCTGAAGACTAAATTATGTTTGGGAAACTTACTAAACTCTGAATTCCTTGCACATTGCGAAAGATTTCGGGGAAACTGCTGCAGAAGTCTATGACCTACAATATTTACTCACCAGCTGTTTCCTACTTCTAAAGTATACAGGAGTCACATTTCACAAGACTAAAAGAGCACCTGTTTAGCTTTGTTATCTATCAGGCACGAGTAGCCTTACCTGCCACTGAAGCAACCAGTGGAGGATCTAATAATTTTAGGACGGCACATTTTGAGAGGACTGTATTTTGCTCTTACAGCCAGCAGCAGCCTGATCCCTTCCACTTCCTTAGTCTGACACCCCGCCCCATACATCAAAGTTCTGTGAGGTAACAGTTTGCACTTGCCTTTGAAGTAAATGGAGCATCTTTTCAGACTGTTTTGGAGTCCTGTCTGTTTGAAATCAAAGTCACTGATCAACTAACTAGTTAAGCAGTAGCTCTGATTTTAAACAGGACTCTATACAACAATTGTCTGAAAAAAGATCCACATTTACAGTACTTTAATGAAGAGCGCAGGAGTGCTCTGCAAACTATTACTTAAGCAATAACACATGACAGGGTGTGTGTTATCATGTAATAACGTCACTCCTGGGGTGGGTTGAAGCACAAGGCGAAGCCGAGTGCTTCAACCACCCCAGGAGTGCCACTATTACACAATAACACACACCCTGGAGTGCTTTATTGCTATTATACAATGGCTTGTTGTTATACAAAATAAAAAAAAAAAAATGTTTTTAATGTTTTTAGTAGATTTTTAGTGAGGCAGTATATCTTTGTTTCTTAAAAGAAGAGAAACAAAGCTAATGCTCAATGACAGTGATGTTATACTGAGATATCATCACTGTCTCAGGCACACACAGACCAATCAGAATCTAGGACTCTTTCTTGCTATTGTATAATTCACAATGAAAATGACTGTGTGATTTCAGACAGTCAGCACACAGAGTCACTGTACCTGTTATTCTCTGTACAGCAGTCTCTTATGCATGAACAACAGGAGTGGAGCATTCCACTTCAAAGCTGGTGGAAGGCAGCTACGTTTAACTTTTGAAATTTATACTTAGCTACATCAAGTGATTTATAATAAGTTAACAGAACCTCTGTCGGGCGCGTCTCTGTGTGTGAGACTCCTCTTGTGAGGTCTGGGCAGCTGGAACTGCTCAGCTTTGCTTTGCTGTCTTCTCACTCAAACCTCATGCTTGGGGTCTCTTATACCATGACAAGATACCCTGCAGAGGTCCTTTTAACTTACAGAATGCTGATGCAAGCAGACCAGATGTCAAAGGAAACACAAGAACAGAATATGTCATCAGAGAAGGACCGCTTGGCCCACCCAGTCTGCCAAGATGGTCCCTGCTTAGTCTGCCTCCACAGACCCTAACTGGTCTCCAGCGACCCTCCCTCCTCCCTGCCATTTCACTAATATTCCCTTATGTCTATCCCACACATGCTTGAAGCTCCCTATTTTCACTTCTGCTGGCAGTCTATTGCAGGTGTCTACCACTCTTTGAGTGAAACAGTATTTCCTCACATTCCTCCTTTAACTGTTCCGCTCCAGCTTCATCACATGCCCTGTGGTCCTCTGAGCTTCCTCCCTTGAAAGTGACTAATCTCCTGCACCCTTTTCACTCTGTGAGGTACCTGTAGGTCTCAATCATGTTCCCATTTGCTCTCCTCTCTTCCAGGATGTACATGTTAAGATCCTGCAGCCTCTCCTTGTAGGATTTTTGGTGCAACCCCTGCACCATTTTAGCTGGCCTCCTCTGGGCTACCTTCACTCTATATCCTTTCTGAGTTGTGACCTCCAAAACTGGAAACAACACTCCAGGTGGGGTCTCACAAGCAAGCAATGCAATGGCAACACAACCTCCCTTCAATGCCTGGGTTGACGACGGACTCTCGCCATTTGGGTGTGATCTCCTGCAGAGTATGGAGGGACTGGGCCTGGCATAGATTGTCACCTCAGTGACCCACTCATGTGGTCACACATTGGATCTGGTGTTTACTTTGGGCCTTGAGGCTGATTACCTCGTTGCTGATCCAGTGGTTTGGTCACATCATAGCACTGTAAGGTTCACGTTTGGGATCCCTTCCCCCCCATGCGTCCATTCTCTGTGGAGATGGTCCAGTAGGGGACAGTCCCAAACAGGACTACAGGCGGTACTGGACCTATTGAGTGTGGAGACTGCATAAGCAATTGGAACGGAGGAGGCAGTGGCAGCCTATAATAGGGCGGTCACTGATGCTTTCGATTCAATCGCACCCATTCATGCCTAACCCTTATATACTCGCTGGAGACCTCCCTGGTTTAATGGTAAGCTCAGGAAGTTAAAGATTAAGGGGTGGAGGCTGGAGAGATGCTGGAGGGGGTCTGAGCTGATGGAGGACAAACTGGCACTGAGGTCACATTATGCTGACTATCGGGGGCATCTCCCGAAAGAAGGTAGATTTTTTGTCAAGGAAGATTGCTGCAGCAAGGAACAGATCAGCTCAGCTCTTCTGCACGGTGGACGGGCTATTACATCCCACCTGTCTCCGAGAGGGAGGAGCAGGTTCTACCACTAGGTGTGAAGAGTTTGCTCTGTTCTTTGCTGACAAAGTGCCCTCTATCAGGGCAGAGATCTCCTCCAGTGCCACTCAAAGGGATTGTGGGGTTCACGCTGAGACCAGATGGAACACTCCTCCTGCATGGGCTGAGTTTGACCCAGTTGGGGAGGAGGAGGAGGAAATGGTGGCAGAGATAATCTTGAGGTTGCGGCCAACACAGTGCAATCTGGACCCAGGTCCAACACGACATTTGGTCAGATGTCTGGATCTGATTGATTCTGTGGTTGCTGGGATTGTCTGGAGTTCCTTGAGGAGTGGGGTCTTTACATCGGCCTTGGTCAGACCTCTACTGAAGAAACCCTCAATGGACCCGGAGTGTCTCAGCAACTACAGACTGGTATCAAACCTCCCATTTTTAGGGAAGGTTATAGAAAAAGTGGTGGCCATTCAACTCGAGACACACCTTGTCTCCTTGGCCACCTATGAGTCTTTCCAGTGTGGATTTAGAGCTAGGCATAGCATGGAGACCTCCCAGGTGAAGGTGCTTAATGATCTCCTGATGGCAAGGGACAAGAGAGAGAGAGAGAGTACCATCTTAGTCCTCTTTTTTCTTTTTATTGTATAGAGATGACAGGTAAAAATGTAATTAATACAGTCAATGTCATACAGTAGAAACTACATGAATTGTATACAAGTTCTTCTTGTCTAATTATCTAAAAACTGATAGACCATTCTGTTTTTTCCTTCCAAACAGGTGATTGTTCTACAAATGACTGAAATTTAACTGTAAAGACATACAGCCCCAGAGATTCATTTGAGGTGAAATTTCCCCAGGACAATGGATTGTTCCTTGACTGAGGGGTCTGCATCCCCTGACCGTGTAGGACCTCATCACTCTCAAGGACCCTGAGGACTGTGGCATGGAGAGGCTCAGGAGACAAAGTCCGGATCATGCCCAGAAAGATACATCACCCACGGCCTCCACAACGGCTCAAACACGGGTTGTCTGTTATGAAGCATGGCCGTTACGGACTCCATATAATAAATTTCAGTCACTAGCCCCCTCCAATCTTTAACAGTAGGAATGGCGGGAGATCGCCAACGTCTTGTTATGGCCCTTTTGGCTGCCAAAATATAAACAGGTAGCAGGGTTCAGTACCAAGATGGGTTATGAGAAGGGAATATAGACAGCAATACCATCTCAACTGTGAGTTCCATCATCTCTCCCAGGCAATCTGACATTTCTTGTTGTAGAGAGCACCAAAATGGCATTAATTGGGGACATGACCAAAAGACGTGGCTGTGATTGGCGAAGTTGCATGAGCATCCCTGCCAACATTTTCCGAATGAGGGCGGGAAGTATTTAGTTAATATAGCTGGGGAACGAAAAAAGTGACCATGGCATTTCCACGCAAATTCACGCCATTTGGTAGCATGCGTAACTCTGCATGCCTGGGGGGACGCCTGCAGCCACTCCTGTTCTGAGGTATCTAATTCTAAGTCCCTGCACCAGCTATTCAAAATTGAGATTGATGAGTCACCCATCCCCTCTCTTAGAATTTTATAAAGATAACCCACCTGATGGGGCCACAACTGACCTTTAATATTATCCTCCAGATATTTACAGGCCATAGGTATTGAGTCCGGTAATTTAGAAGTGACATCTTTTTGCCGCAGGAGATAATTTCTGACCTGAGTATATCTAAAATGGTCATTGTTGGTAAGGTCATAGTTAGTTTTCATAATTTCAAATGGGATGATACCAGATTGGGAGAGAAATTGTTTGAAAAATTGAAGCCCAAGTCTTCTCCATCTTGAAAAGGTGTGGTCGAGGGATGCTGGAAGGAATTAGTCATCCTTTGAAATGTGTGTATAGAAAAATAAAAGTTCTCTAAAGCTCTTATCTCTTTTTAGCTCATACCATAATTTTAAAATTTGAGCTGTAAAAAGGGTAAAATCCCGCAAGGGGGGTAGCCTGGTCACCAAAGCTAAAGTTACCTTGGTGGTATCATATAGGTCATTTATGGCAAATTCTAGATCTTTCCAAGGTGCCTGATAAGTTGGTGATAACCACAAGGACAATATTTTGAAAAGGGCTGCTAAAGTGTAGAATTTCAAGTTTGGAAGATTAGTGCCCCCAAGGAGAGCGTAAGTTGCAAAGAGACATTCTAAGTCTCGGCCTCTGGCCATTCCAAATAAAGTTCAATATGAGTTTGTCCCAAGATTTAAAGTAAAAGCTGGAGGGGAAGGTGGGGATATTTTGGAATAAATATAATAATTTTGGGAGAACTATCATGCGAATGGTCTCAATTCTTTGAAAAAAGTTCAATGGCAACCTAGACCAGGAGGACAAATCTGTTTGGATCTGGGTAGATAAAGGTTCAAAATTTAGCAGTTCCAAGTTACCTAGCTCTCTTGGAATATAGATTCCCAAATATTTAAATTTGGTTTTATATCATTTTATTGGGTATTTGTTTTTAAGAGCTTGGGAAGGAGTGAAAAATAGTGGAAGCAGATTTGTTTTAGCTACATTTAACTGGAAGCCCGCTATACTTTTAAAATACTCCAGCAGTTCCCATAAAGCAGGAAGAGAAGTATCAGGGGAGAGAATAGTTACAAAAATATCACTGGCGAACAAAGCCACATTATGCTGTCTTTGACCCACAGGGACCCCCCTCTATCCGTCTATTCCTCCTAATTGTCTCTGGCAAGGGCTCAATATACAAGGCGAACAATAATGGGGATAAAGGGCATCCCTGTCTCATGCCTCTTTGTATATGTATTGACTGGGATAGGGAGCCATTAACACAAATATAGGCCCTTGACTGAGAATATTTATTTTTCAGGCAGGTAATGAAGGAATTTGGAAAGGAGAACTTGGTCAGGGCAGCCCATAAGTATTCCCAGCTCACCCTATCGAACGCTTTGTCGGCGTCTAAGCTAATAATAGTAGATGGGATCTTCCTTGCATGGATGTATTCTAAAAGTAATAAGAGGCGGCATAAGTTATCCGAAGTACTTCTCTGTTTTTTTAATCTGGATTGGTCTTGGTGGACTAACTGTATGAGGATAGGCTCCAACCGTTTGGCCCATATGGCTGTAAATATTTTATAGCCCACGTTCAAAATAGAGATTGGGTGATATGATGATGGGAGAGTAGGGTCCTTCTCGAGTTTAAGTAAGGGAGAAAGGACGCCGTAGTTCCAGGATTGGGGGGTGTCTCTCCTTCCATCACTGTGCGGCACGTTAATAAGAAACTGGGGAGCAGTTGAAGAATAAAAGGTTTGTACCACACTGGGCCAAAACCGTCAGGGCCCAGGCATTTCAAGGGTTTTAAATTTTTAACCCGGCAGAGTATCTCTTCGGAGCTAATTGGACATTCCAATAGTTCCTTTTGGGACTCAGTTGATTTGGGTAGATGAAGCTTATTTAAAAATTAAAATATTGCCTCTTCCTGGTCCTGTGGGGGGTGGGGGCAGTGTATAGGGCCTCATAAAATTGTGTAAAGGCCTGTCTGATTTGCTCTTCCTTGTAAGTGGATATGCCTGCAATGGGAGATCTTATTTTTAAAATGGTAGAGGCCTGTTTATTAGCTCTTAATTTCCACACCAAGACCCGGGCTCCTCTAGCTCCCCCTTCGTAGTTGTAGTGTCGTAGGTAATTCAGGCTCTGCAGGGCCCTATAGTCTATTATCTTTTGTATATCTTGCTTTACAGACCTAATACGGCGCTGAAGGGCCATATCACCCTCTTGATATAACATTTGGTATGAAGCAAGAAGATCTATTAAAAATGTAATCTTGCATTTGCTTCCTTTTGTTTACAGGAAGAATATTCCAACATCTCTCCACTCAATACCGCCTTTAAAGCATCCCACTGACTGGGTCGGGAAACCTCGGGAGAGGAGTTGTCCTGTATCGCCTGTGAAATGCGTTGCCTGAAGTGATCTAAGAATGTTTGATCCCGTAGGAGGGAATTATTGAACCTCCAGAACCTGAGTTTCTTTTGCTTTTCCAAATTAATCTTAAGAATTAGTGGATTATGATCAGATGGAACCCTTGGTTCAATTAAAATGTTTTGTACCAGAGTAAGGTGTTACCCTGTTACAAAAAAATAATCTAAACGTGAGTACGTATTATGCCTCCCAGAGAAAAAGGTATATCCTGGGGTGGATGGAAAAATTTTTCTCTGGG
Source organism: Neoceratodus forsteri (assembly GCA_016271365.2). NCBI lineage: Eukaryota > Metazoa > Chordata > Ceratodontiformes > Ceratodontidae > Neoceratodus > Neoceratodus forsteri. Next base: position 1,149,535,034 of record CM057455.1, on the reverse strand, counting down.
TATCCTCGATGCCCAAAAAGGACAAATTCCCCTTTAAGTATTTGGCAGCTTTAGAAAGCCACTGCGGTTTAGGATTCGAAGAATCAAGGTGGGGGTGGAAAGAAATATTAAAGTCCCCTCCCATTATCAGGATTCCCCTGAGCCTCTCCATCACCCTTTGGAGAAAGGTCCTTATAATGGGGAGTGAGGTCTGAGGGGGAAGATACGTATTAACTAGATTTACTGTCCGGGAGTATAGTGTTCCTGTAAGGATCACATACCGATCCTGTGGGTTCAAAAAAGTATCTTGAATTTCTAGTGGAGTGGATGCAGGAATTAAAATCACCGTTCCCCTCTTATGGCCTCTCGGATGAGAGGATGCCAGAACCCGGTAGTGACCGCACCAATGTAACTTTGAATGTTCTAGAGATGAGAGGTGGGATTCCTGTAGAAAATATAAATGTGCTTTCTGTTTTCCTAAATGTTGCATGATTTTGTATCGTTTGACAGGGGAACGCAGACCATTCACATTCTGGGAGAAAATTTTAACCGGTACATTAACCATGATCCCGGGGAAGGGGTACCAATAACGTATACCTGGCGGAGTGCCTGGAGCCAAAAGGACACAAGTAGACATTCAGAATTATATTCCAGACATCCCACATCGTGTTCAGGGGTCCAACTGGATCAATTCCAGCGTACTCGGACAGAGTGGCGTACTTACCCTCGACGACCCTTCGGCATCCAGTGCATCCAGCCAAGAAGAGGGCAATACATCTCTTAACAAGCATTGTGTCACCATCTTTTTTTACATTTACCAAAAAAACAAAAATTAACGGTCTAAACCATAACCTGAAGCAACAATTAGCAACTGGTCTCCTTTGGGAGAAAACTATATACAAGCGTTCTTCCACTAGTGGGGGAGATATATCCATCTCCAACCCGGGTCCCAGGATAAAGGGAATCCCTTCTTCCTAGGTAAGTGGGGGATGACCCTTTAAAGGTGGGATCTAGGCCCACTTGAGAGGGAGCACCCTCTCTAGGAACAGACCCACTCTAGAGGCTGCTCCTGTAGTGGTGGTGGGACATAAACTTTATATGGTATTCAAACCATAGGCTAACCCATATAATCTAGGGGAGAGCCCCTCCACCACCAGTAAGTGAGTGTTTAGTCCCCCTGGGGGTATAGGGGTAAAAGAACCTGGGGTACAGGGCTAGAGTGAAAACTTTCCCATTGTTCTTGCTGGAGGACCTATTGTAGTCGAAGAGGCTCCCAATAAACCACATGACCAATATCCCCACTCTTTCTACCTCGCCCTGGTTCCCAATTGCCCAGTGTGGCGAAATAACCCCCATTTACCTCATGGGTGTTAACTTCAAAGGTCTCCAGGGTTTCAAGTTAAGAGCCATCTCTTAAGAATGCGGCATCCTGAAAAACTAGCCGCATGGGGATCCAAACCATGTAAAACTGGGCCCATTTTGGGAACTGCCACCCTTGGTCTTAAAAAGGGGCTCCAAATTACATAAGAAGAAATATCTCCCTCAGCAAGTGTAGACTGAATGCAGCTGGAAGGATGCCCAAGATAACCCATTTAGAGCCAAAACGGTCCAGGAGCTGTGGGAGGTGATAAAACTGCAGAAATCCAGCTCCAAAGTCCAGCCCCCCCCCCAAATGCAACTCAGAAACATTTGTTTTCGCCTCCAGCATAAAAACAGCCTTGGTTATAACACAGTCTCGAACCTTGTCCCTTCAGATTTGTTTAGACTACCAACTGTAAAAAAAGTATGTGTTCAAAAATACAGGTTACTCACCTGTAACAGGAGTTCTAGGAATGGTATATGTTGTTCATCCACACTTTCTGGCAGGTTCCTTGCCGCTTTAAATCTTGCTGGAAGGTCTTCAAGCTGGCTCCTCCCACCCACCCGGGTGGTAAAACTCTCGGCTCCGCCCCATGACGCCAGATCTAGCCCGCTGGAAGCCAGGTTGTGTGTCGAAGCCCGGGAGGTCGGGTGGCTCGTGTGGATGAACATACACCATTCCTAGAACTCCTGTTACAGGTGAGTAACCTGTATTTCTAGGGACATGGATATGTTGTTCATCCACACTTTCTGGCAGACTCCTAGCAGTTCTCCGGGAGGAGGGAGGCAAGGCGCACACCCCCTACTTAGGGATAAAGACTGGAGAACCGAGGCCCCGACCAACATCCCGGCGTGACCCAAGGTCGATGTGGAAGGGGGAGGCTGGTATATGCCTGCTTCCAGGCAGGAGCCCTACGGATATCCTGGACAGGGGTATCCTCGGAAGCAGCCACCGGTGCAGCGGAAGGGTGGGTAAAATTAGCACATAACCCTCTGGGAGGCTCCATGCCCGCCCGCCTATAGTGGAGATCTATGCAGGAGGTGACCCACCCGCTCGTCGTCCGCTTGGCTGCAGATCTGCCAGGTGCAGCTTCAGTGTAGATGACAAACAGCTGGCGAACCTCTCCCAAACTTCAGCCCTATGCTCATTGGGAAGGCGAGCGCTAAATGAGGGTCCCAATGGCTCCTATATGCGGCCTCCAAGGTGTGAATGGGGTTGAACCCCGGCAGAGACAATACACTCCGCCACCGCCTACGGAAGGAACTTCGGGTGGGGCGCAGGACAACCTTGTCCCTGTGGAAGACCAGATAGGGAGATTCAAAGGAGCGCCTGGAACTCTGCTGGCCTTCTGGTTGGCATGGTAGCCCCCAAGAAGGTGTTCTTCCACAACAGGTGGGGAACTCACACCTGTGCAAAGGTTCGAACGGCTTGCCCGTGAGCTAAGCCCATACCAGCATAAAATCCCACGGAGATGGGGATACTCTCCCTGGAGGGGAGGTGTGATCAAGGCCATGGAAAGCTCCAGACCACCTTTCCTGCGCCACCGACTACCTTCCGGCCCGCGCCCGGAAGACAGGAGTGGCTAACAGGAGCACCTTGAGGGTCGTCGACCGAAGCCCTTGTTCAAGAAAAGAACAGACCACAGGTAGTCTGGAATGCTCGCCGAGGAACAGGAGAGGGGACCAGGCCCTATCCTAACACCAAATGGAGAACTCTTCCATTTGAGCGAGCATATCTGAGTGAGCCCCTGGCAGGGGCACCTCCTGGCAAGTCCGAGGACCTTGCCGGAAGACCCAAGGCCTGGCCACTAGCCGCACAGGGACCAGGCCGTCAGGTGCAGGGATTGAAGGTCCGGATGGAGTACCTTCCCCTGACAACAGAGATCAGTACCGGGCGGGCTGCAAGCCGCCTCGGGAGCCTGGGGCTGAGACTGAAGAGAGCTGGATACCAGAGCTGGCAAAACCAGTCTGTGGCTACCAGAATCACCTGCGCCTAGTCCCTCCTCACCTTGCCTGTGGGTCAAGGGAAATGGGGGAGAGGCGTAGAAGAGGCCCGGGGTCCACGGCCTCAAAGGCATCCCCTACAGAGAACCGTGCTGAGGGGGTGAGCAAGAGACAGTCTCGGCCTTGAATTCTCCCTGGAGGGAAAAACAAAGGTCCACCCGAGGTGTGACCTAGAGGGAGAAAGATCTTGTGCTACCTCCGGCAGGGAGACCACTCATGAGGTGCAGCCCTTGTCCAGATTAGGGCATCGGCCAGGGAGCTGGAGGCTCCTGCCATCGAAATGGCTAGGAAACCGCCTCCTGGCTGCTCGAAAAGACCCAATGCAGAGAACCTCCTTACACAGAGGCAAGAGGCTGATCCGATCCTGGCGGGTTAGGTAGCACATGGTCGTGGTATTGTCTGCCTGGACCTAAACCACTAGACCCTGCACGGACGGAGCGAGCGGTGCGAGCTAGGCGGACCACCTGGAGCTTCAGCAGGAAGGAAAGACATCGGGACTCCCAAGAGGACCAGAGGTGGTGCACTCTGTATTTCCCTTGATGGGCACCCCCACCCATCCGAGATGCATCGGTCGGAGAAGACTGTCGACCCGGGGCGGACAACCGAGATGTTCTCCTGCAATGAGCTGGAACGGTCCGAAGGAGAGCGTTCCCTAACCCCTGGGCTGTCGTCACGGACTGGTTCAAAGGAATGCAGCGTTGTGACCGCTGGCTGGCCAGCCCCCATTAAAGGGGATGCATGAACCGGCGGATCCAAACAGACCACGCTGGTGCAGGCCGCTGCAAGGCCCAGGAGGTGCAGGAAGTCCCAGGCAGGGCGCAATTGTCCAGTCAGACCTGACTAGGTGAGGGAGGAAAAACCTCGGCCCTGTCCTCCGGGAGTCAAGCTCAGACTCAAGAGTCGAGCTTCGTCCCGAAGAAAGGATCACCCGCTTTAGACACGAGTTCCAACATGGTTCCAATAAAAAGGAGACCAGTCTGAGAGCAACCTAGAGGGCCAGAACTCTGGACCGTCCCCCTCCGCCCTGGAGGGGTTGCAGTCAGGCCGCTATCCGGGTGGGGTTACGACCGGACCCCTCAGTACCGCAGGAATGACCGAAGGGCATGGCCTGGAACTCGCAAAGAGATCCCCCGCTTAAGTAATGGAGGAGTCTCCCAAGAAACGGACGGATCGAAGTGTAAGTATGTCCTGGAGGTCCAGGAAATAGAGCCACACGCCTCGTTCTAAGGATGGTATATCTGAGTCAGAGTGACCATCCCATCGTGCGGGTCAAGAATGGGGCGCAAGTCCCCCGTCCGTTAGGGACCAGGAATACCTGGACACGAACCCAGGGTCTGGGGGAGGATCCGCCACCTTCCTGATCACCTCTATCTTGAGGGGCCAGGCGAGTCGGCTCGGCGGGCCGACAGCAAGGTTGCGGACCCCATGGCCCCCTGATGGGCAATGGCTCGAAAGGGTGGGGCCTGCTCACAATCTGGAGGCAGAACCTTCCCCTAGCACCTGCGACACCCAGAGATCTGGGAAATCGGACCAGTTGGAGGAGGGGCAGAGCCGTCTCCCCACGGGGGAATCCGGGTAGGGGTGACGGAGCTGGGGGCAGCGCCCCTCAGCCCGTCACTGAGCAGGCTTGGAGGAGGGACTGGCCGAGGGAGCTCCTGGGCCTTTACCTCCCCTGCTTCCCTTTAGAGGAAGCCGCTGGCTTGGGGTCAGGACGCCCAGCACAAGCCTGCTGGCCCTCATGCTGGGCCGGTCGAGCCGCGGGGGCCGAGGGACAAAGGGGCTTACGCAAAGGCTGCCGGCAGCCCTTGTCCCTCCAGGTGGGGGTGACCGAGTCAGGAGTGGCATCGGACTTCTCGGTCGCCTGGAGGTGTCCCTCCACTCCAGAGCCGAAGAGGTCAGTCCCCAAGAAGAGGATGTCCGCCAACTTGTGCTGGGTATCCATTGAGAAAGAGGATAACCTCAGCCATGCCCTGCGGTGCATGGTCACTCCGGCCGCTACCGACCTGACACAGGAATCACCTAAGTCCAGAGCAGTCTGAAGCTGCTGCTACGCCACCGCCCTACCCTGGTCCTGCACCCGCCGGACCGTGGTCCGCAGGTCAGCCGGGAGATAAGGGAGCACCTCATCCAGGGAACCCAAAAGGGCATGGGAAAAATGTGCCATCAGTGCTGCCAAGCTGGCCTGTCGGAGGCCTAGGGAGGACGCAGCATAAACCTTATGCCCAACATAGTCCATCCTTTTGGACTCTTTGTCGTCGGGCCTATCCACATCCTAAGCGTTCACAGAACACTGGGAGACATTATCGGTAACCAACCCCTCGGCGGAGCTGCTCCGAGAAACCGGGCAAAGAACCGACAGGGACAGAGTACTTCCTGGTCATCCTGGCCGAGGGTGCAGGGCAGGAAGTAGGCCACCGTCAGAGCTCCAAGGCCGGGCCGACAAAGGCGTCCGAGGATGAACCCCCTCGGTCTAGAATCTCTGTCAGGGGATAAGAGACCCGTTTGGACATGGGTTCAAGCTGCATCCCAGTGAACTCCGAGATGAGCTGAAGCAGACCCATAAAGGATGATGGGCTGTCATCCACAAAATGTTCCGGAGAGGACCCCGGGTCCTCCCGACTGGGGAACATGGAGGAGTCGATGTCGGACTCCGAAGGGTCTGCAAAGAGCTGCCTCAGGCCTGAGTCACTCTTCGCCCACCGAGGGCGGGCAGGAGTGAGGGGAACCGACAACCTGCGGGACAGGTCGTGACCCGACCGAGGTTCCACCGAAGATGGTGGGGCAGCAAGGTTTGGACGAACAACCGGCCCTGAAGTGGGCACCTCGACTGCAGCGAGCGGTTGAGTCGGCCGTTCGGGAGGCAGCTGCTTGCTGGATGGGGAATGAATCGGAGTCAATTGATTCCCGGACAATAGCAACTGCTGCCACATGAACTCCTCGTAATGTCGACGCTATCTGCATCGAAGCCACTCCTCATCCGAGGAGGGAGACGAGGAGGAACGGTAATGCCACTTAACTCGGTGCCCCGACCGAGATCGCTGAAGTCGGCGGGAGCTGCTTGACCGAGAAGAGGACCGAGACCGAGGCCCAGATCCTCGGGGAAACCGAGGGTGGGCCTGGGAAGGAGCGGGGGACGCCCGCTCTTCCCTCGGCTCGGACGAAAAGACCAAGGTCTGTCGCCCCGAAGGTGCAGGCAGAACCTCGGCCTCCACCGGGGAAACCGGCGAAGGGTTGACGGCTCCTGCAGTAGACCGCCCGGGTGACGGGTCGAGAGACTCGACAACGTTGATGGGAGTCATGGCCGGCTGACCTGACGGGGATACCATGAAGCCAGCAGCCTGAGCCGCACCCTCGATCAAAGTCGAAAGTCGGCCGACAGGGGAAGGGGAACTCTCCCGCTCCCGCCAGCGCTGACGATGGGACTTAAGTCTGCGACTCCTTTGACCTGGGCCGAGAGGCAGGTCCCAAAGGTCCCTCTCCCTTCGAAGAAAGGGACTGGCGAAGCTCCTTGAATGAAGCTGAATGAGGAGAACTCAAAGAGAGCGGGATAAGCGCCGCGTCCGAGGAGGAGGGGGGGACAGGCTTGGTCGCCGCCTCCTCCATGGAGGAAAAGAGATCGAGCTGCTCAGCCGAGACAGCCGATGTGGACACCGCCTGACGAGCCTCCAAGGATTTTTCCGGCGCGGAAAAAGTTTCAGGTCACCCGAGCCCAAAACAGGCCGCACGATCCTCCAGGACGCTGGTCGAAAGCGCACAGCAAAAATCGCAAACTTGCGGATCATGGTCCAAGTCGAGGCAGTAAATGCATGTGGAGTGTGGGTCCTTCCTGGAGGTATTACCCGGGCACCTCCGGGAGCCGGGAAACGAAATATCCATCGCAGCAGCGAGGGAAGAAGACCGAAGTTTTAGAAAACTTCCAACTAAATTCGGAGAAACCGAAAAATCAGGAACCAGTCGAAAACACAGAGTGCTAAGGAGGGAACCTGAGCGTCAAAGCGGTAAGGAAGATCTGGCGTCATGGGGCGAAGCCGAGAGTTTTTAGCTCGTAGGAGGGGAAATAAGGGGGAATACTCCCTTCACAAGCGCTGGGTAGCAGGGGCGTAATCGTTATCGAATATAATTCATCGAACCCCCAACATCACTTTTTGTTTGCGCCAAGCTTTTGCCAGTAATTGGTCTTTTTTTAAAAAAACTGATGAAGCGCATAACAAACGATCTGGGTCTGGCTTCTGGTTTTGTAGGGCGGGGCCAAACACCCGATGAGCCCTCTCAATGTCTATCTGGTAGTCTGGGCCCAAGTCCGGGGCGAAGCACAGTAAGTAATCTGCAAATGCAACAGGGTTGTCCCCATCTCTCCTTCTGGGATCCCATATACCCTTATGTTTTTACATCAACCCCGATTCTCCATATCCTCTTGTTGCATTGAGAGATGTAATTGCTCCTTGGACAAAGTTTGAACAGCTTGTTCTAAGAGAGCTATTTTGTTGGAGTTCTCAGAGATCTGGGCATCCGCCTCTGCGATTGTAAATCCGCCAGATCGGTGTGGATCTCCTTCAAGGCGTCCCTCATCTCAGTCCGGAACTCTGGAATGGCAGAAAGAATCACCTCGGACTGTAAGTTTTCCTGCATTGATTTCTTTTTTTCTCCCTTTTCCCCCCATTTGTTGTCTGGTTGGGGAGCTGTGCGAGAGGGTGTCTTGGTGTCTGGTAGGCTGCAGTCCTCCGCCTCTGGTAAATCTTGTAAGGGCTGGTAACGGTTTCTCTCTTGCCATGTCATGCCCTGAGGGGATAAGTTGGTTTCTTCTGGTGTACCTCCTGAAGTGAAATTACAGTAGTACTGTATTTTTGGCTGATATTTAAGTGTTGTAGTGGGAGAGAAGTGCCTTTTTTTAATAGTTTATTTATTTATTTGAGTCTAGGATTACAAAGCACCTTTGAGACGGGGCTCTTTTACTAAGGTTACATGTCAGTGAGTACAGGCATACAGTTTCAATTACAGTATAGAACAATCAGTAACACTGATGGTCGTAACATGTTATTACAAGGATTACTACATGAGACACAGGGAAGTGTACACAAACAGGGGAAAAGGAGAAATGAGAGGTGGGGAAAGGAGAGGGCGGGAGGTGAGACAGGGGCAGGGGTATAGCAGCCTAGGGGACTTTGCCAAGGATGGACAGGGGTACGTACATCAGATGGGCTGTGGTGGAGGCAAGTGCTAGTGGAGGGGCAACAACAGGCAGCAGAAAACAAAGAGCAGCTAGGTGGGAGTACTGATTAGTCATGGCAGTCACAGGTGCTGGAGGCAAGAAGAGCGAGGTGAAGCTTGGACTTGAATGCACCCAGAGAGGGTGAGGCAGAGATGTCACTACTGAGACTATTTAGCTAGCTTGGTGCTCTATATGCAAAGGACCTTTGGCCTTGGGATGTGTGACAGTGGAGGATTTGCAGTAGTTCAGGTTTAGACCTCCTGGTGTTGCAGTTGTTGTTTCTGAGTTTAAGGAGAAAGTAGACACCAGGAGCGGCACTGCCCATCATTATTTTCTTTGCTGTGATGCAGGTTTGATATTTTATTCGGCTGTTGAGTTGCAAGGTTGCAGGTATGGGTGAGACGGCGAAATCCGGTGACAAATCTACAGGCTTTATTGAGGGAGGTAGAAACACGTTTGAGAGAGGAGGCAATGGCGGAGCCATAAATGATGAGTCCGTAGTCAATGATGCTAACAATGGAGCTCTGGACAGCAACTGATAATGCTTCAGGGATTAGATGTTTCCTGTGACGGAACAGTAGGCCCAGCCTGATGTTAGCAGCTTTTGACACAGTATTAATGTGGGCAGCATAGGAGAGGTGGGAGTCAAGGGTGATGCCAAGGTATTTGAAGGATTAGACTTGTTCAAGAGTGACTCCTTGCTTGGTTTTGATGGAGAGGTGATACTGCTTATTTTTGTTGTGAGAGCTGCTGAAGATCATGGTCTTTGTTTTTTTCTGGTTTAGGATCAGTTTGTGCTTTAAGAATCAGTTTTCGACTGATGTGAAGCCACGCTGGAGGTTTTCTTGTAGTTGTTTTGGATTATGGTGGGAGGCTAGGATTACAGCATCATCTGCTTAGAGTATGATTTGCTCTGGATAGGAATCTGGTAGTGAGTTCAGGAAGAAGCTAAAGAGGAGGGGGCCCAAAATAGAGCCCTGGGGGACACCAGAGTGGACCGGTCTGGCATCTGACAGCGTGTCAGCAATTTTCATTCTTTGAGACTGGTTGTCTAGGTAGCTTTTGAGCCAGTTTACAGAGTTGGGTGAGAGCCCCGCTTTCCGGAGCTGTTCAAGCAGGAGGCTGCGGTGGACGGTATTAAAGGCCTTTGTTAAATCGATGAAGATAGAACCAGTTTGCTGCCTGTTATCCAATGAGTGGTGGATGGCGCTGGTGAATTCAAATAGTGCCGTGGAGGTGCTGTGATTCTTTCTAAAACCATGTTGCTGCCTGCATTGTATGTATGTATGTTGTGCTAGTCTAAGAAGTCAGTCAGCTGGTCTGTGACAATATGTTCCAGTGCCTTTGAGAGGGAAGGGAGGATGGGAATTGGACGGAAATTCTCATGGGCAGTTTTGACACTACTTTTGTGTATAGGGGTTACAGTGGCAGATTTCCATTTGTCAGGGAACAGGATAAGGGAGAGGTTAAAAATCCTGGTTAATGGCCTGAGTACTTCTTCAAGGGTGAGGGGTAGAAGTTTGAGGTCTAGTGAATCATTGCTGATTCTGGAATTGCTAATGGCTTTGGTAACATAATTGCAAACCTGGTACATCTTGACCACTTTAAAGTAGAAGGGGGGTGACTAGTGGGAGCAGTAGAAATTGGGGACATAGAATTGTCCACTTCTTTGAAAAAAATCAGGGGGAAGTACAGTACTAAGATCAGTAAAAGCAGTATTGAAGGTGTCCGAAATGATTTTCAGGTCGAGTGTAATATTTCCATTTATGCTGAGCACCGAAGGGGTGGATTTTGACTGCTTCCCAGTGACTTCTTTTATGTTGTTGCAGAAGTCTCTTCTGTTGCCCCAGGAGTTAGTAAGAGCGTTCTTGAAATAGGCTAATTTCATTTGCCAAATAGATTTGGTGCAGTCATTCCATGCACGTTTGTAGTTTGTGATGTCAATTTTCTTCCCAGTGGTTCTATCAAGCTCCCAGAGGTGGGCCCTTGCTGTTAGCTGCCTTAGGAGGTCTCCTGAGAGCCAGGGTTTACAGAGGGCTTTTACTTTTCACCTTTAAAGCGGGGCAAATTTGTTGCAGGAATTGTTAAAGATTTTGATGTAGTGGTCCAGGGCAGTGTTCACAATAGTTGCTATGAAGATTGGTGACCAGTCCTGTTGGAGGAGGTGAGATTTGAGATGAATTAATTGGCCACGGGGTAGAACTCTACTGGTGACGGTTTTTGGGGGAGGTTTATTGAATTTGTTAGACCAGAAGCAGCTGACAGGAGAGTGGTCATTGAGTGAGTCTGGGAGGACAGTGGTGTTTGAAATCCGGGTGGGGTGGCTCGTAAGGATCCAGTCCAGAAGGGTGCTGGTGCCAGTTTTGTAGTTTTTTCTGGTTGGTGAGTCTACCATCTGGATGAGGATGGACGCTGCAATGGAGTCCTATGTGCCCCTGCCTCGGCAGAGGGCCAGTTTATATTAAAGTCACCTAGCAGGATAGATTCAGTATCCGGTGGGAGTGATCTGACAAAGTCCAGAACTGGTGAAAGTCCATTACCTTGCTCTTTAGGTGGTATGTAGACCATGACAACTGTGAGGGCTTTGTTGTGAGCACCAAGGAGGATTCTGATGGGAAGAATCTGTGCCATCGTCGTCAGGACAGCAGTGTTGATGGGGTGTCCCAAGATAGTCTCTTTAAGGTATAGGGTGCAACCGCCACCTCTTTTAGTCGTCCGATCAAGCCTTAAAACATTGTACCCAGGAAGGGTGATAGCCTGGTCAGTGGTGATAGTGGTTAAGAGGAGCTCAGAGCCCTTCGTGTTCACGCCGCCATGTCTCCACGGGAAGTCCATCTTAGTCCTCTTTGACCTCTCACTGGCATTTGACACCGTGGACCACGCGGTGTTGCTGGATCACCTGCGGTATAGGTGTGGCCTGACTGGTAATATCATCAACTGGTTCAGGTTATATCTGACTGGCAGAGGATGATGATGATGGGGTTGGCCTCATCTAACCCGAAGCCTCTGCTTTGTGGAGTCCCGCAGGGTTCGGTCCTGTCACCCTTGTTGTTCCTGGTGTATATGCTGTCATTAAGAGACATTATCAGGTGGTATGGGCTGAGTTTTCATTGCTATGCTGATGACACCCAGCTATACCTATCCTGTGTACCTGATAACCAGACAGCGGCTTCTGTGTTTAACAACTGCCTGGATGAGATCCAGACTTGGATGGCTCAAAACTGGTTATGACTCAACCCAGAAAAGACTGAGGTGCTAGTGGTGGATCCAGTTTTTTGTGTGTGTGTGTGTGTGGGTGTTGGGTGATCCCCTGGGTCTAGTACTGGGGAGGTCCCACTGATCCCCTCCACACAGATTAAGGATCTGGGTGTCATCCTCGATGATAGCTTGACACTTGATGCACAGGTGTTGGCCATCATCAAAAATGGATATCACCCATGTATGGAAGTTTGGTCCCCGGACATAATGTCACGGTTAATTAGTTGTGGACATTATGTCGCGGGGACAAAAGACAGTTACTGGAACGGTCGTTATTAATTGGGGTCACCGGACAAAATAGAGCAAATTAGCAAATGGAATGGTCAAATGGTGCCCCCACTTTATTTTACCAACTAAGTGGTGAGCGGCGACTAAACACTCGGCAATGCATTTGCAAGTGACTGCACCAACCTCAGCAGCAGGTGATTGTATTATCTTTTTGAGAGTGGAGAGAAAAGTGAGATGCACAAAAAGTGACAATTATTTTAAACTATGAACCCTGTACCTAACCTGCTCTTTATTTCCGGAATTAGACAATTGTGGCTGGTGGGACGTGGAGCCATGAAGGGGCACTTGATTGTACTATTATCCAAGGTCTCAGTAGCACGTTATGGTCAATCCTCCAACCCCACTTTCAAACCCAGCAGAACTATAACAGTTTGGTAGCACTATGAGGAGCAGTTAAAATTTAAAGGGAAGACACAGGGAGTAGATTCGGTCCAGATATAAATACAGGACAATGTACAGTGCGAGACATCTTTTCACATGTTACTTTGCAGCATGCTCATCCAGCATGACCCACCTAACATACTGCCAGCACAAGGAAAACTTAACAGTGCAAAACATTGCTGTCTTGCCGTCACCACTAAATAGTCACTGTGGCTCCTTTTTGCCCACGACCTTTCTACAGGTGACAGCACGTTTTTTCAACTAAGTGACCGCAACATTGTGTCCGCGGCTAATTTTACCACGACTATATGTCTGTATGCCGATTTTACCATCTGAGGAATACTGCCCAGATTAGAGACCTTACACCAACCGAGGACCTGACCACTCTGGTACATGCTTTTGTTACGTCCACACTGGGCTACTGCAATGCCCTGTACCTAAGGCTATCTGGAAGCAGTCTCTACTGGCTGCAGCTAGCGCAGAATGCGGCAGCTAGATTTTTGACAGGCGCCCGAAGATTCGATCATATTACACCTGTACTCCACGATCTGCACTGGCTGCCAGTCAGGTGGAGAATTGTCTTCAGGGTTGGGTTACTGACCTGTAAGGCCCTACATGAACTGGGACCAGACTACCTGCAGGATCTCCTTGTTCCCTACCATCTGTCCTGAGCTCTCCGTTCCACCGAGGGTTGCCTCCTCGGGGTTTCCAGAGTGAGGCTGTAGCATTCGGGCGATCGTGCTTCTGCTGTGGCGGCACCTACCCTGTGGAACTCCTTGCCTGGCCATCTGCGGGAGGCACCCTCAGTGGAAACCTTTAAAAAGCGCTTGAAGACTTTTCTGTTTAATCAGGCATTTCATTTTAATTAATAATGGGATAAACTGTATTTTGATTGACTTATAAGATAGATAGTTTTATCTTGCTGTTGTTCACCCTACTGGATGTATTTTAAATACAGGTTACTCACCTGTAACAGGAGTTCTAGGAATAGTATATGTTGTTCATCCACACTGTCTGGCAGGTATCCTTGCCGCTTTAAATCTTGCCGGAAGGTCTTCAGGCTGGCTCCTCCCACCCACCCGGGTGGTAAAACTCTCGGCTCCGCCCCATGACGCCAGATCTGGCCCACTGGAAGCTCAGGTTGTGCGTCGGAGCTGGGGAGGTCGGTGGGTCGTAGGGATGAACAACATATACCATTCCTAGAACTCCTGTTACAGGTGAGTAACCTGTAATTTAGGACATGGATATGTTGTTCATCCACACTGTCAGGCAGACTCCCTAGCAGTTCTCCGGGAGGAGGGAGGCAAGGCGACACCCCTACTTAGGGAATAGAGACTGGAGAACCGAGGCCCCAAAACCAGCAGCATCCGCGTGACTCAAGGTCGATGTGGTAATGGGTGATGAAGGTGTGTGCTGACTTCAGGTAGCAGCCCTGCAGATTTCCTGGATAGGGACGTCCCTGGAAGCAGCCACCGATGCAGCAGTATGGCGGGTAGAATGAGCTCTTATCCTCTGGGAGGCTCCATGCCTCCAACTTATAGCAGAGATCTATGCAGGAGGTGACCCACCTGCCTATCGTCCGCTTGGCTGCAGGTCTGCCAGGTGCGGCTTCAGCGTAGGTGACAAACAGCTGGCGAACCTCTCCCGATTTCAGCGTCGGCTCCTTATAGTAAGCGAGCTGCCTTCTAGGGTCCAGAGTATGGAGCCTATATTCGGCCTCCGAGGTGTGATTGGGGTAGAACACCGGCAGAGTCAACACCTGGTTAAGGTGAAACTCCGACACCACCTTCGGAAGGAATTTCGGGTGGGGGCGCAGGACAACCTTGTCCCTGTGGAAGACCAGGTAAGGAGACTCGATGCAGAGCGCCTGGAGCTCTCCCATCCTTCCGGCTGACGTGATAGCCACCAAGAAGGCGGTCTTCCACGACAGGTGAGAGAGTTCACACCTGTGCATTGGTTCGAATGGCTTGCCCATGAGCTTTGCCAGTACCAGCAGTAGATCCCACGGAGGTGGAGGTTCTCGCACCGGAGGGGAAATGTGATCAAGGCCTTTGAAAAAGCGCCAGACCACCTTCTCCTCCGCCAACGACTGCTTCCCGCCCACGCCTGCAAGCAGAGATGGCTGCCAGGTGCACCTAAGGGTCGCCGACCCAAGCCCTTGCTGAGAAAGGGACCAAAGGTAGTCCAATATGCTCGCTAAGGAACAGGAGCAAGGGTCCAGGCCCTTGTCCTGGCACCAAATGGAAAATCTCTTCCATTTGAAGGCGTAGCATTTTCTGGTCGACTCCTTACAGGACGCCTCAACTACGTTGAGGACCTCGTCGGAAAGACCCAAGGCCTGGAACTCTAGCCGCTCAGGAACCAGGCCGTCAGGTGCAGGGATTGAAGGTCCGGATGGAATACCTTCCCCTGATTGACTGAGAGCAGGTCCGGGCGAGCTGGAAGCTGCCTCGGGAGCCTGGAGCTGAGGCTGAGGAGATCTGGGTACCAGTACTGGTGGGGCCAGTCTTGGGCTAGCAGAATCATCTGCGCCTTGTCCCTCCTTGCTTTGAGAAGCACCTTGTGCATCAAGGGGAATGGGGGAAAGGCGCAGAAGAGGCCCGGGGTCCACGGCCTCGAGAAGGCATCCCCCTGCAGCGATCCCTGCTGAGGGGGCCGGGCATGGAACAGCCTCAGCTTCGCATTCTCCCTGGAGGCAAACAGGTCCACCTGAGGTGTGTCCCAATGGGAGAATAGATCTTGTACTACCTCCGGCAGGAGAGACCACTCGTGGGACGCAGCCCCTATCCAGCTTAGGGCATCGGCCAGGGTGTTGGAGGCTCCTACCACATGAATAGCTAGGAGATCCACCTCCAGGCTGCGCACGAGTGACCAGATGCGGAGAGCTTCCTTACATAGAAGCATGGAGCGCGTCCCGCCTTGGCGGTTTAGATAGTACATGGTCGTGGTGTTGTCCGTCTGGACCCGGACCACTTGACCCCGAAGAAACGGAGCAAAGGTGGTGAGAGCTAGGTGGACCGCTCGGAGCTCCAGCAGGTTGATGTGGCATCAGGACTCTCGCGGGGACCAGAGGCCCTGCGCTCGGTGTTCCCCCAGATGGGCACCCCAACCCATCAGAGAGGCATTGGTCGACAGAGAGACCTGTCCGGCTCAGGGCGGACAAATGGGATGCCCTCCTGCAGATGAACTGGAATGGTCCACCACTGGAGAGCGTTCCACATCCCCTGGGTCACCGTCACTAGCTGGTCCAATGGATCGCAGCATTGGGACCACTGGCTGGCCAGCCCCCACTGAAGGGGCCGCATGTTCCAGCGGGCCCAACGGACCACGCTGGTACAGGCCGCCATGAGACCCAGGAAGTCCCAGGCAGGGCACAATTGCCCAACCAGAAATGATTGGGCAAAGGAGGAAAGAACCTCTGCCCTGTCCGCAGGGAGCCGTGCTCTGACTCGAAGAGAGTCAAGCTCTGCCCCGATGAAAAGAATCACCTGCTTCGGCTTGAGTTCCGACTTGGCCTCATTGATGAGGAGGCCGACCTGAGAGCAAACCTGGAGGGCCAGATCTCTGGACCGCTCCACCTCCTGTCTGGAGGGGGCTGCTATCAGCCAATCGTCCAGGTAAGGGTAAACCCGACCCCTCGGCGCCGCAGGAATGCTGTCACCACTGCCATGTATTTGGTGAAGACCCTGGGAGCTGGAGATAAGTCAAGGGCATGGCTTGAACTCGAAAGGGATCCCTCCGCCTCGAAGCGAAGGAACCTTCTGATGTGACGGACGGATAGGGATGTGAAAGAACGCGTCCTGTAGGTCCAGAGAGCAGAACCACACGCCGTGTTCCAAGGATGGTATTATCTGAGCCAGACTGACCATCCTGAAGGTTTGAGACCTTAGGAACTTGTTTAGGTCGTGTAGTTCGAGAATGGGGCGCCCGCCCCCCATCCATTTCGGAACCAGGAAGTACCTGGACACAACCCGGGTTTGAGGGAGGGTCCGCCACCTCTTATCACCCTCCTTCTTGAGGAGGAGAGCGATGTCGGCTCGGGCGAGCTGACAGCGAGGCTCGGGCCCGAGGCCCCCGGAGGTGCGACGGTTTGAAGGGTGGGGCCTGCTCGAACTCCAGAGGCAGGCCCTTCCCACCACTCCAACACCCACCGTCTGTGGTGATAACGGACCAGGCGGAAAGAAGGGCGGAGCTGCCCCCACGGGGGCACCTGGGTGTGGCGACGGGGTTGGGGAGACACCTCAACCCATCACTGGGCAGGCTTGGAGGAAGGACCGCCGAGGGACCTCCAGGGCTTTACCTCCCTGCTTCCTGGAGGAGGAAGCCGCGGGCTTGGCTTGGGATGCTGCTGAGCAGCCTGCTGGCCCTGATGCTGCTGGGCCGGACAGCTGCGGGCGCAGACGGACGAAAGGGCTTGGGTTGCGGTCTGCGACCCTTGTCCCTCTGAGCGGATGAGACAGAGTCCAAAGTGGCATTGGACTTTTCGATCCTCTGGAGGTGGCCTTCCACTCCAGGGCTGAAGAGGTCGGTCCCCAGGAAGGGGACATCCGCCAATTTGTGCTGGGTATCCGCTGTGAAGGTGGATATCCTCAGTCATGCCCGACGGCGCATAGCTACTGCGGCCACGACTGACCTGGCGCATGAGTCTCCAATGTCCAGAGCAGTCTGAAGTTGCTGCTTGGCCACTGCCCTGCCCTGGTCCCACACCTGCCTAACCATGGTCTGCAGGTCAGCCGGGAGATGAGGGACTACCTCGTCCAGGGAGCCCAACAGGGCATGGGAGAAATGTGCCATAAGCACGGCCGAGCTGGCCTGACGAAGGCCAAGGGAGGATGCAGCGTAGACTTTTGCCCAGCATAGTCCAATTTCTTGGACTCCTTGTCGGGAGGTTTGTCCATGTCCCTAGTGTTTCCGGCACGCCGGAAAACGCTGTCGGTAACTAACCCCTCGGCTGAGGGATGTTCCGAGAAACCGGACAGGGAACCGGTAGGGACCGCATACTTCCTGGCCATCCTGGCCGAAGGCACAGGGCAGGAAGCAGGGCGCTGCCAGAGCTCCAAGGCCGGGCCCACAATGGCCTCGGCCACAGGAAAGGCCTCCCTAGGGGAATCCCCGCGGTCCAATATCTCCGTGAGGGGATACTTGGCCCGCTTGGATACGGGCTCGAGCTGCATCCCGGTGGACTCCGAGATGAGCCTAAGCAAACCCAGGAAGGACGAAGAGCTGTCGTCCAGCGACTGACCTCCAGAGGACTCCAAGTCCACTCACCTGGAGAAAAGGGAGGAATCGTCATCGGACTCAGAACAGTCCGCAAAGAGCTGCCTCGGGCCTAAGCCACCCTCCACCTGCCGAGGGCGATTGGGAGTGAGGGTGACAGACAGCCTATGGGGCAGACCTTGAGCCCACCAAGAGTTCTTGGTCGGAGCCCCAAACAGCGGCTGTGGAGGCGGAGGTTCCACCGGAATCAGTGGAGCAGCTGGTTTTGGCCGAACAACTGGCCTGGGAACAGGCTCCTCGGGTAAGACGAGGGGTTGTTTCGGCCGCTCCGGTGACAGCCACTTATTGGCCGGGGAAGGCGACGGCGTCGGCTTGTTCCTGGTCAGAAGGAGCTGTTGCCACATGAGGTTCTCGTATCGTCGACGTAACTTACGCCGACGCTTCCTCGTCCAAAGAGGAGGACGAGACGAAGGGCGGCGCCGCTTAACAAGTGTCGACCGCCTATGACAGTGGATCGGCTGACCACTGAAGAAGTCCGAGACCGAGACCTCGGCCTTCCGAGGACGGTACGGGAGGGACGGGTGGAACCGAACCAGAGGCACTGGCAAGCCCACGGATCCTCAACTCCCACCGGGGAACCGTGAGAGGATTTCGCTTCGCTGGTCGACAACCCGGCCCAACGGTCGAGAAAGATCTCGACTGGCGCGACGGAGTCTCGGGTCAACTGACCTGGACGGGACACCGTGAGACCAGTGGTCGAGTCGAACGATCGACCAAGTCGGCGGCCGACAACTCGGGGAGAGGACCTTTCCCGCTCCCAAGAGCGTCGACGGAGGGACTTACCCTTGTCTTTCTTCCTGGACCAAGAAGAAGGTCCAGCAGACGTTGGTCCCTCTCCTCTAGTGGAGAGGGACAGACAAAGCTCCTTAAAGGAAGCTGTATAAGAGGAACCCAGGGAGAGCGGAATAAATGCCGCGGTCGAGGAAGATGCGGCCCGCGCCGCCTCCTCTTCGAGGGCGATCATCTGCTCTAGCTGATCAGCCGAGCCCGCCGCCGCGGAAACCGCCGACCGGGCCTCTTTGACTTCACTGAGAAAACGCTTTCAGGGCGCCCAGTTCTAAATGGCAGCACGGGTCTCGAGGACGAGGCTGAGAAGGCGCGAGAGCACAGGTCGCAAGCCTGCGGGTCGTGCTCAAGGCCCAAACAGTAGACACACGCGGAGTGCGGATCCGTCCCAGACATTTTGCCCGCAAGGGCATTCGAAAACCGAGTCGACGGTCCATCGCAGTCATGAGGGATAGAAGACCAAGTCTATAATGCAAAACTTTTAAATTCGGAAACCAAGAATTAGGAACCAGTCTTATACGCAGAGCGTTAAGGAGGGAACCTGAGCTTCCACGCGGTAAGGAAGATCTGGCGTCATGGGGTGGAGCCGAGAGTTTTACCACCCGGGTGGGTGGGAGGAGCCAGCTTGAAG
This sequence comes from Neoceratodus forsteri, assembly GCA_016271365.2. NCBI lineage: Eukaryota > Metazoa > Chordata > Ceratodontiformes > Ceratodontidae > Neoceratodus > Neoceratodus forsteri. Next base: position 1,149,515,862 of record CM057455.1, on the reverse strand, counting down.
ACCTTCCGGCAAGATTTAAAGCGGCAAGGATACCTGCCAACAGTGTGGATGAACAACATATCCATGTCCCTAGAACTGCTGTTTTTAATTTTAACGTGCGGCGCTCCAAGTCCCTGGAATGGGGTGCTACACAAATAAAGTATCTATCTATCTATCTATCTATCTATCTATCTATCTATCTATCTATCCATCCATCCCTTCTCCTACTGGAGATAGTTCTCCCTTTGCATCCCAACATCCCACTAGCCCTACCCACTGCTCTGTCACACTGGCCTGCCACTTTGAGGTAATCAGATATGATAACACCGAGGTCCCTTCTTGCTTAATGATCGCCAGTACCTCCCCCCATCATATACTCAGCTCCTGGATGCCTATGCCCTAGGTACATGATTTTGCACACTTTGGCACTGAACCCCAACTGCCAGACTCTTGACCACTCCTTGAGTTTCCCATAGTCCCTAGGCATTCTCTCCACCCCTTCCTGAGTGTCCACACTACTACAGAATTTGGTGTAATCTGCAAAAATGCATACTTTCCCTTCCAGTTCTTCTCCAATGTCACTTGTGAAGACACTGAAGAGATTCGGTCCTACTACTAAGCCCTGTGGCACCCCACTAGTCACTCTCCCCTCATCAGAGTGAGTGCTGATAAACACCATCCTCTGTCATCCATACAATATCCAGTTCTCTACCCAGTTTGTCACTCTGGATCCCACCCCTAGGTTTCTCAATTTCTTTATCAGTCTCCTATGTGGCACAGTGCCAAAGGCCTTGCTAAAGTCCAAATAGGACACATCCACTGCCCTCCCCGATCTATTTCCCAAGGCACCCAGTCAAAGAAATCAATCAGATTCATCTGGCATGAACCTCCACCCCAATGAATCTATGCTGCCTCTGGTCTTGTATCTTAAAGGATTCAAGATAACCTACCAACCTTTCACAGGGCTCCCATTAATTTGCATGCAACTGATGTGAGACTGATCAGCCTATGGTTGCTAGTCTACTCCCTGCTGCTGCTCTTATGGAGAGGGACCACATGTGCTCTCCTTCAGTCCACCGGACTCATGCCTGTTTCCAGTGAGCTGTTGAATAAGGCCATCATCACTAGGGCAGCCAGTACCTCCCCGAGTTCCTTCAGTACCCTTGGGAGTATCCTTTCTGGTCCCATCGTCTTGTCCACTTTCAAAGCAAAGTCCTTCAGGACTCTTTCCTGTGAAAATGGACTTGTGTCTCCCCCCTCCCCCCAATTAAGTTCATGCTGCTCCCTAGTGGTCTGTTCCCCCTTCCACTGTGAAGACTTAGCAGATGCACCTGTTCATGAGGTCTGTTTTTGGTTTTTATTTATTTATTGTTTTTGACAAAAACATACAGTTACTGTTACCTACATTCAACACACAAGTATATATGTTTCAAACCAGGAGGACACCACTCCTTTTATTACACTCAAACTTGTCCATTGAATGTTAGAAGATACGTCATACAGGGGTACAACAGTTAATAAATTCTGCTTATTCCTAAGATTGCACAATATGCTGTATATAGAGTCCATGAGCTGCATGGTGTAAAAGAAATAATCAGAGTCTCTGAGTTACAATTACGCGTCCCTCATGAGGGTTGAGAAAAATCCACCATGCCTAACCTATTTAAGTGCACTAAAAACGTGCTTAATCAACAAAGATATTCGCTCCACTGTTTGATTTTTAAACTAAGAAAATTGAGCAGTTACTAACATACTCCTTAAAAACTTGGTGCTTAATGATCAACTTTGCAGCTAAAGTATATACTGCACTTATTCTGTATTAACTAGGTGCTTCACTCCAAATAGAGACAAGGGGCTATCAACAGTTTTCAAAATGTTTCTTAACTTTTTGGACAAAGCCTGAACTCGGAGACTGCATTCCCAGGTACACATAAATGGAAACGTTTCTCCTTATGAAGTACAGGATTAACTACACTTACCTTAGGGCTCAGGCATCAACCCACTCCCTCATTAAAAATACAGAACTGAGAATTTAAACTTTTATAAAGTCAAAGTCAGGTAATTCAAGTAAGTTCATCGTCCGACGAGAGTTCTTCATTATCTTCGGTAGATACTCGGGTTTGGGGAGCCACATTCTTTTGGCACCATTTCGTGGCATCAGCCGGGTCAAAGTAAACATAAATTCTTCCCTGATGCACTATCCGTAAACGGGCCAGGAACACCAGGCCACGAGAAATTCCAGCCTCACGGAGTAGCGCTCTTGCCCCATTAAATCTCTTTTGTTTCTGCCTAGTAGCAAAAGAGAGATATGGGAACATCCTTGCTTGCTGGCCATCATTGAGGAGCGACTTTTTCTGTCTCACAAGGGCTAGGAGATGATCTCGGGACCCCACTCCTTCCGAACAATCACCACAGTTCGTGGAGCATCTGGGTTATCCTGTCGGATCCTAGGAGTAACTCGGTATACCTTCTGGAAGCGTTGCACCACAGGAGCCACGTCTTCCCGCAGCTGCTGTACCAACTATTCCTGCAAAAATAGCATCAGGTGATCACCTTCACATCCCTTTGCCAGTCCTAGTAGTCTTTGATTCTGGGCCTGTGCCTGATTCTCCAGTGTCTCTAAACAGGACTTAAGATGGGTGTTTTCCTTAATAATGGAAGTAACTGTTCCCATTCGCTGTGTCTGTCTTTTTGGTTGCTTTGACTGTTGCAGCCGTGACAGATTCCTCATTAGTTCCACTAAGGTGACCCTATTAGTAAGGGCATCAAATTTATTGGACAATCTGGTCACTGATGCAATGAGCCGACTGAGTTTTGCATCCAGCGTCTGCAAAGTTTCTTCATTAGACCCATCGTCCATGTGCTCAGGCTCACGGCCCTGCGCCGCCTGCGTGGTCGGAGCTCCGGGAACAGTTTTTGCTTTGGCTCCCTCTCCCGATTGTTTTTCCTTCGGAGGGTTTCCCATTTCTGCTGGTGGTATATTCAGCACCAAATATATCATAAGTAGGTTGAACTGCTCTGACAATTACCACAATATTTTACGAATTAAAGTATTTCAGGCTGCAGAGCTCTATTGGCGGTCATACTGCTCGGGCTCCAGTGCCCCCAGTCTGTTTTTTCTTGAACCTCTTTTGTGCAGTCACCCCCTGCCACCCTCCTTCTCCTCACTATCCCTCCCCTAGTTTTCACTTCTCACTCATGTAACTGAAGAAATTATTATCCTCTTCAGCTACCCCTTTGGCTATCCTTTCCTCTGTCTGTACCTTTGCTCCCCTCCCTGCCTTTCCTGCTTCCCCCTGTTTCACTTGGTATAACTTCTTATCTTCCTCCCTTTGCATTTCATTATACCTCCTGAAGCTACCTTTTTTACTTGCACCACCTTGGTCACCTCCCTAAAGAAAAACGGTCTCTTTTTCCTTTTGCTTTTACTCGTTATCGTGTTCTGGGTACACTTCAAATGATTAAGGGCAGCTTTCTCCTGTGGTTGCTATGATGAGGCTGAGAAGGATGAGCAGTAGGAGTGGAAGGTCTTGTTCCCAAACTCGGGCAGGGAATGTGATTGCACATTGATCCAAAGCTGCCAGCAGTCCAGCCAGGTGCTGCAGTTAGTTACTAAACAGAACAAGGGACTTCTGGCCTCAGGGTTTAAATGTTGACCCCATGTCTGAATTTCTTTTTTTGTTTGTGGGAAGGGTTGTTGTTGTATTTTCCATCTATTGCCAGTACTACACCAGACTTTCTATGGGGAGTCAAGGATGACTCAGACTTATCTCCATGTCCTTTTGACTTGCCTCTACCTGTGTCTCAAAAGGATCATGTCTTGAGACAGCTGTCATCTGACTTTGACACAGACACTGATATTTAAAGAGCAACTCTGCACTTCAGCATGTGCTTTGATAAATAAGATGTTTCAGCTGCTACAATTTACAAGAGAATGCATTTTTTTCATTTTCAATGTTCCCTTCAAAGGTTTATAGCACTTCTAGGCAGTCCATCTAAAAAGTCTATATGAAAACATTTGCCTCTATCCTGTTTACTTCACTGTGCCTTGGTTTATGACATCATAGTACTGACCATGGCAACAAACTGTGATGTCACAAACAGCAATTGTGGGGTTAGCAGGGAAGAGTCAAATACATTTTGAAAGACTCAGTGAAGTAAGTACTATGTTATCTGCAATATTTAGTACACCAACAGCAGAAGAAAGTAAAAAAAGTAACACATAACTAGAAAACAAAGTTAAAAGCCACTGACACCTCAAGAAGAACTTTTCAGGTACGGAATAAGCTACAGAGGCAGATAAACTCTGAGGGATAAAAACTTGTTTTTTTGGGAAATTTCTTCAGTAATAAGTAATGGAGGGCAGAAATCTGTTAAATATATATACATATATATATAATACAAGCTGAATTGTGTCTAAATATTATGTTTTCCAAAGTTTTCCAAAGGCGTCAGCTGCTCTTTAAAACATAATTGGTGTAAATCTAGTGTTCCTCCTAAGCTTTTTATTATAATAGTGAGCTGCTCTTTAAGGCTCACTTTGGAACAAGGACAGAAAAAAATGGGTTACTCACCTGCAACTGTAATTCTAGGAGTGGTATATGGTGTACATCCACACTTCTGTCAGAATCCCTTTCCCTTTAAGACTTGTCAAATGGTCTTCAAGCTGGCTCCTCTAACCCATCCAGGTAGTATCCTCCTCGGCACCATCCTGTGACATCATATCTTACCCGCTGGACACCAGACAAGTGTGCCATTTGCCAGGGGAGGTCAGGTGGGTTGTGTGGATGTACACCATATACCACTCCTAGATCTACAGTTACAGGTGAGTAACATTTTTCTAGGTGTGTTGATATGTGTACTTATCCACACTTCTGACAAACTCCTAGCAGTTCTCCGAGAGAAGGGAGCAAAGCACACACATCCTATTTAGGGAACAGAGACTGCAGAACCGAAGACCCCAAACCAGCATCCCGGTGTGACTCAAGGTTGATGTGGTAATGGGAGATGTAGGTGCATGCTGATTTCCAGATAGCAACCCTGCAGATCTCCTGGATAGGGACGTTCCTGGAAGCAGCCACCGAGGCAGCAATATGTCTGGTGAAATGAGCCCTAAGCCCTACAGAAGGCTCCCTACCAGCCAACCTATAGCAGAGGTCAACGTAGGAAATAATTCACCTGCCAATCGTCTGCATAGCTGCCAGTCTGCCAGGTGCGACTTCGGTGTAGGTGACAAATAGCTGGCGAACCTCTCCTCAAACTCCAGTCGTGCGCTCCTTAAAATAGGCAAGAGCTCGCCGAAGGTCCAAAGTATGCAGCCTGTGCTCAGCCTCCGAGGTGCGATTGGTGAAGTACACTGGGAGACTGACCACCTGATTAAGGTGAAACTCTGAAACAACCTTCGAGGGGAACTTCGGGTTGGGGTGAATGACAATCTTATCCCTGTGGAAGACCAGGTAAGGAGACTCCACTAAGAGTGCCTGGAGCTCACTGATCCTTCTAGCAGGTTTGATGGCCACCAAGAAGGTGGTCTTCCATGACAGGTGTGACATTTCACATCTGTGCATCAGTTCGAATGGCTTCCCCGTAAGCATCACCAACACCAGCAACAAGTTCCAAGGTGGTCGTAGCTCACTCACCGGAGGGTAAATGTGGTTAAGGCCCTTAAAGAAGTGACCAACTACCTTCTGCTGTGCAACTGTCAGCATACCAGTCTGCGTCCGATAAGCAGAGATGGCTGCCAGGTGCACCTTGAGGGTTGTCGACTGAAGGTCCAACTGTTAGAGGGACCACAGGTAGTCGAGGATGCTAGCCAGCAGACAGGACAAGGGGTCCAGCACCTTGCTCTGGCACCAAATGGAGAATCTCTTCCATTTGAAGGCATAACATCGATGAGTTGACTCCTTCTGAGAGGCCTCAACTACATGGAGGACCTTGTCGGAAAGACCCGGAGCCTGGAACTCTAACCCCTCGGGAACCAGGCTGCCAGATTTAGGGACTTAAGGTCTGGGTGGAGGACCTTCCTCCAAGAGCATGAGAGCAGGTCTGGATGAAGTGGCTGATGCTGTGGAGGCCTGCTGCTGAGGCTGAGGAGATCGGGGTACCAGAACTGGCATGACCAGTCTGGAGCCACCAGGATCATCCATGCCGTGTCCCTCCAAGCCTTGAGCAGGACTTTGTGGATCAGAGGAAGGGAGAGAGGGAAGGCATAAAAGAGGCCCTTGGTGCAGGGCCTTATGAAGGCATCCCCCTGCAGCGTTCTTGCCTTAAGGGGGTGAAAACAAAACAGCCTGGCAGTTTTCCCAGGAGGCAAACACGCACACCTGAGGGGTGCCCCACTTGGAGAACAGATTGTCTACTACCTCCTGATGAAGGGACCACTCGTGAGACACCTCGCCCACATGGTTGAGGGCGTCCGCCAGCCGATGAGCTACTCCGGGCACATGAATGGCCAGCAGATCAGCCTGCAGGCTGAACAGGAGGGTCCAAATGCGGAGAGCTTCCCTGCACAGAGGTAGGGAGTGCATCTCGTCCTGCGTGTTGAGGTAGTACATGGTTGTCATGTTGTCTGTCTGGACCTGGATGACCTGACCCCAAGATGAGGAGTGAAGGCTGTTAAAGCCTGGCGAACAGCTCGAAGCTCTAGCAACTTGATGTGGCATTAGGACTCCTCGGGGGACCAGAGGCTGTGGACTGTGTGTTTCCCCGGGTTGGCATCCCGGCCCATCAGTGAGGTGTTGGTCGTGAGAGTGTCGGCTCCGGGTGGACAAATGGGACTCCTTCCTGAAGATGTTCCAGGACCAACCACCACTGGATGGCTTCCAAGATCAGCTGAGTCACCATGACCAGCTGGTTGAGGTGGCCTTGATGCCGAGATCACTGGCGGGACAGCCCTCACTGAAGGAAGCACATTCTACAGTGGGCCCAAAGGACCATGCTGGTGCAAACCGCCATGAAGCTTAGGAGGTGCAGGAAGTCCCTGGCAGGGTGCAACTGCCCAACCCAAAATGATCGGGCAAAGGTGGAAAGATACTTCGCCCTGTTCACCAAGAACTAAGCTCTGCCCCAGTGAAGAAAATCACCTGCAAGGGGATGAATTCCGACTTGGCCTCGTTGAGCAGGAGGCCGAGGCAAAAGCAGGTCTGGAGGGCCAGGTCCCTGAACGGCTACACCTCTATCCTGGAGAGAGTGGCAATTAGCCAATCATCCAGGTACAGGTATACCAAGACCCCTTTGCACATCAGGAAGGCTGCCACCACTGCAATCTATTTGGTGAAGAACCTGGGAGATGAGGAAAGGCTGAAGGGCATGGCCTTGAACTCAAAGAGGGTCCCTTCCAAGCAGAACCGAAAGAACTGCTGGTGGGATGGATGGATGGGGATGTGGAAGAAGGCGTTCTGCAAGTCCAGGGAGCAGAACCACATGCTCTGTTCCAGGAACGGAATGATCTGGTTCAGAGTGACCATTCTGAAGGTGCACGACTGCAGAAACTTGTTCAGGTCGTGCAGATCTAAGATGGTGCGCCAGTCCCCCATCCATTTGGGAACCAGAAAGTATCTGGAAATAAACCTTGGATTGGCTTGTGGGTCCGGGACATGAACTGCCACCTCCTTCTGGAGGAGCTGGGTGATGTCTTCCTGAAGGACAGACAGCATGTCTGCAGACACCATATCCTCCCGAGGGGTGCAGGCTTGGCTGGGCAGGAGAACCTCGAACTCCAGAGGCAACCCCTGGCCAAACACTTCCAACATCCACCTGTCCATGATAACACTGGACCAGGTGAAAAGAAAGTGATGGAGCTGGCCCCCCACAGAAGGATCCAGGGGAGACAGGATGAGCAGGAAGGGGGCACCCCCCCAATCCCATCATTAGGCAGACTTTGAGGCAGAGGCTGGGCCAGCGGAGGAAGCTGCTGGACCCTGTCTGCCAGGCTTCCAGACCACGGAAGTGACCGACATACGTCTGGGATACCAGGACTGTTGGTGCCCTGCCGGGGTCGGGGAAGGCTTGGCAGCAGGAGCAGGATGGGGCTGAAAGGACTTTTTCTGGGGTTTGGAGCCCTTGTCCTTTTGGGCTGAGGTGATGGAATCCAAGGTGGTGTTGGATTTCTCAATCCCAGTAAAATGACCATCCACCTTGGGCCTGAACAAATCGGTGCCCAGGAAGGGGACATCCACCAATTTGTGTCGGGTATCTGCCATAAAGGTCAAGATATGAAGCCAAGCCCATCCGCACATAGCTACAGCTGACCTGGTGCAAGAATCACCAATGTCCAGAGCTGTCTGGAGCTGCTGTTCGGCCACTGCATGGCCCTGGTCCCGGACCTGCTTGACCGTCATCTGAAGGTCAGCCGGGAATCAAGGAAGCACCTCATCCAGGGTGCCCAATAGGGCGTAAGTGAAGTAGGCCATCATCAAGGCTGAACTTGCCTGCCTAAGGCCAAGAGAAGAGGCCGCATACACCTTCTTGGCCATGTGATCCAGTTTATCGGATTCTTTGTCAGGGGGCTTATCAACAGCCCCGATATTGCCTGTCCAATGAAACATCAAGTCGGCAACCAGGCCCTCGGCTGAGGGGTGGTCCGTGAACCCAGAGAGAGAGAGAGCCCGTAGGGACCGCGTACTTGCGAATCATATGGGCCGACAGAGTATGGCAGGAAGCTGGACACTGCCAGAGCTCCAACGCGGGCCCAAGAATGGCCTCAGCCACTGGGATGGCGACCCCCAGGAGATGTCCCGGTCAAGTATGTCAGAAAGGGGATACTTGGCTTATTTCTGGACGGGCTGCAAGTGGATCCCCATGGCCTTGGAGAGGAGGCAGAACGTGGCCCCAAAAGAGGTGGGACCATGGTCCGTCGACAAATTCCCACCCGATTCCAGGTCAACTGGCCTGGAGTGTACAGAGGAAGCCTCTGATTCTGAGGATTCATCTAAAACCCACCAACTCTCCAAATCGCAGCTAACCTTGCGGGGCTTGCCGACCCTAGTGACTGTGACTGATAACTGCAGAGGAAGCCCAGGGGTAGTGTGGGTGTCCTTGGATGGGGGACCATCCTTTGGCTGAACTGGTGGGGGTTACACCCGAATGGATGGAGAGGCCGGAACTGGCTGAGCCGGAACCAGTTTGGGCCATGGCAAAAGCATCAGATAAAGTGCCGGGAAGGGAGCCAGTAGTGGCTTAGGCCCAGCACCCAAAAGGAGATGCTCCACATAAGCTCCTCATAGCACCACCACAACCTGAGGTGGAACTGTTCCTCCCCCAAAGAGGAGGAAGATGAGGAGTAGCGGCAATGCTGTTTGCCCGAAGGCCGACAACATGAATGCCGACTTTGGCGAGGGCTACTCAACCTCGAGCTACGGGGTTTAAGAACTCGACCGCCAATAATCCAGATGGCAAGGAGAGGCCGGAACTGGTGAGGGACGCTTGCCACCCTCCACAAGCTCGCTGTCCTGTGGGTTAGGGATCGGGATCAACCTACACTGGGACTGCAAGGTCAGGACCGGAGTCCTGGTGAGGGGAGTACCCCCTCATCCTGTGACAATGGGTCAACCGGGTTGAGAATAATATCGATTGGTTTATCAGCCCGGGTCTTGGCTAATAGGTCCGGCGGGGACAATGCAGGGCCAGCAGCCTGGACTAAAGGCTCAGCCGAAGCCGAACTGTCACGAAGCGTCAATGAAGCAGGAGCACGGGAATCCGAGGCCCGAGAGTGCTTTCGATCCCACGACCTTCGACAGGACTTTTTCACTTTAGATTTGGAATCCTTCTTGGATTTAGACTGAGAAGGGCCCTCTCTGAGGATGGGAAGAAACTGACACAAGTTCCGGAACGCCCCTGTAAAAAAGGTGCCAATGTCCAGAGGAACCAGTACAGACACAGAGTAGGAGCCCGCAGCAGCGTCATCGAAAGCTGCCATTTGGTTGGGAGACCCTGCAGCTGCGGTTACCGCCTTATGGGCGTCCTTCAAGTGAACCAAAGGGTCCTGCTTGTCCAGGCGACCCAGCAAGAGTCTGATGTACCAGTTCTCCAGAGTGGAGGGATGCAGAGTGTGGCACAGTCTGCAAGCCTGGGGATAGTGGTCCTGTCCCAGGCAATAAACGCACGTGGCATGAGGGTCCGTGTGAGACATTTTCTGCCCGCATGGACAAAGTTTAAAACTGGGCGCCAACTTCTGTGCAGAGGAAACTATGGTGTGAGCATGGAGAAAGAAACGTGAAGCAGCCTGAAGACCATAAGCGAAAATATCAAAAAGCAAAGATAGGGCCTACAAAAACGCAGAGTGCAATGGAGGGAACCGGTCTCATTCAGCAGAAAGGAAGATCTGGCGTCATGGGGTGATGCCAAGGAGGATATCACCTGGGTGGGTGGGAGGAGCCAGGCTGAAGACCTTCTGACAAGTCTTAAAGGGAAAGGAATTCTGCCAGAAGTGTTGATAAGTACACCATATCCACGCCCCTATAATTTTTAGGATTCCACCTTTCTGTTAGCTTTCATAGTTCCAGATCTCTCTCTCTCTCTCTCTCTCTCCCCCTCACTCCTTCTCTCCTTCCCTCCCCCTTTTCTCAGTGCTTGGAAACATAGATTTAAAATAAGGAGATGTGTCTGTATCGTGACTGGAGGGCAGATAAAAAAACACACTTCAAAAGAATCTGTGTAAAAAGTGTCCATAAGCCCCTCCCTTAATGGAAACATGAAAATTCCATACTCGCTGCAATTGCTGATGATCTAGAATATCTTCATTCATTCACACTGATGGGTATAAGCTGGAGACATCACAGCCCCATGGGAGCAGTATTTTTTAGCTTGGGAGGGACTGACACTGGTGTCGGCGCTGCCTACGGGGCTGACATGATGTCACGCCCATAACCCAGCCAGTAATTGACACTGGCCCCCCTCGCTTCCTCAGTTCTGTTTGCCTGGAGAAACGAAACAAGTGGGGGAGAAAAAAGAGAGAGGGTTATAGATTCATAGCCCAAGGGGATAGGAAAAGGATATAGGATCTAAAAATAATACCCCAATAAAACCTGACTACCAGTTTAGTAGACTAAGGATGTGACCCAAAGGTGTCACACGAGTAATGTATACAAGAGCCAGAGTCTATTTCAGCCATCAGGATAGGAAGGTGGCAAAGAACAGGGCAGCAGCCCTGGCATATTGCTCAGGCTGGTACACAAGAGTCCTGGGGAACCTCTGTGCAATTAAGATGGCAGAATGCCAACTTAACTAAAAAGTCTTTGTACTCCTAAATGGGCAAGAATTTAGTATAGGACACGGAAGTACAGTTACGAATCCTGGCAGTATAGCCTGGAGGTTAGCGTAACAAGCTGTGAATGAACTTGATACATTCAGCAGACCTGGGTTTAATTCCCACAACCTCCACTTGCATACTGTGTGATTCTGAGCAAGCCGCTTAATCTCCTAGTGCTCGCAGGGGAACCCTGAAAACAGGCATTGTTCATAGTGGGCCTTACCTGGTTAACAAAGAATAAATAAAAACATACTTACTATAACAGCAGATCTTTGAGAGAATTTCTTCCCTTAAGCCATACCTTTGGAACAACAGCCATCAGGCATAAGGACCACATGGAAACTTTTGCCAAGTCTGGGCCACCCACATCGATGTCATGCGTCAGCGTGTATATAACTGTGGGTGGCCCTACCTTCCCTCAACTCCCTGACAAGAGATTAGACTCAAAGGGCCATCTTTTTTGAGGAACCAGGAGAGTAAGCCAGCACCAAGCACACTAGACAAGACAAGTGCTGGTGGGAGCACCATGGAGAATAAAAAAAACATTGTGAATGTACTGTGTCACCCTAGGGGGGTGGAGGGAGGGTGGGCATGGCTTAAGAGAAAGGATTCTCTCGAAGATCTAGTGTTATGATAAGTATGTAACTGTACTATCTTCTTCGAGGCATCTCTTCCCTTAAGAAACACCTCTGGAATGAGTCCCAAGCAGTACCAAAAAACAGAGGGGAGGATGACAGTCTGGATCAAGAGAGGAGTCCATGTAACAAGGACTAAACAAGCACGTCTGCGAGAAGTAATATCCAGACTGTGATACTCAGTGAAGGTGTGGACTGTACTTCAAGTGGCTGCAGCACAAATGTCAGTAGCAGACATTTTTGAAAAAGGCAGCAGAAGTGGCCATACTTGTGGAATGAGCATGAACAACACAAGGAAGTTCCTCATTGTAATTCCTGTAACAGAAAGCAATACAATGTGCCAGCCATTTGGATAGGGATTGTTTAGACACAGGAGTGCCCTCTTTCCCGGGGAGAATTAAACAAAAAGCTGAGAGGACTTTCTGCAGTCTTTGGTGCGAGCAATACACTACAGTACAGTTACGCAAGAACTTACGGTAACAGCAGGTTTTCGAGAGAGGTTCCTACAGTAGGTCATAACATACAGGACTGCGCCCCCTGGCATCAGGGCCACACAGCAAACTTTTGCTAGCAATGTCTGTTGGGGGACGGCCCACCCGACGTCACATGACGGACTTCAGCGTGACCCTATATAGTGGGCAGTCCCAGCGCCCACCTTCCAGTTCTCCTGCCGGGGATCCCAAGGAGGATGAGACAGGAGAAAAGGATGAAAATCCTGGAGCCCAGTTCAGAATGATCTGTAAGAAATGCAGAAACTGGGGGAAGGAGGGAGGGAGGGAAAGCGGGCCAAGCATGTCTCCTGAGGGAAACAGCTATGACGGAGGAACGAGCTACTACGTCCACCGAATCATAAGTGGCTCTGAGCGCATGTCTGCATGAGATTTTGGACATGTGCAAGTCTTTGGTTAGCTCCTCCTTGAGGTCCAAGGCCGCCATGGATTGGATACAGGCATCAAGTCTGGTCATAGTAGCCTTCTGAAAGGAAACCATATGCGCCACATAGTTGAGGGAACGGAGGGCGCACGTAGAGGATGAAGAGTTTCATTCCAAATTGGTCGAGCTGCTGAGATTCCTTATCTGGAGGAGAGGTGCTCATGTGTTTCGGTGTAGCCAAATGGTCGTGAGCAGCCGCAATGACAATAATGTCCACCTTGGGATGACAGACCAGAAAGGAAATGCCCTCAGGCGAATGGTATATCTGGTCTACCTTCTTAGGGATGGCCGGAATAGAGTGGGGCAGCTGCCAAATGGTAGTGGTGAGGTCCTTGTGGGGGGCTGTCCAAGGGGGGACAGGGATAGGGGAAACTGTCTCCAAGTCTAGGTGTTCCGCTAGACGTTTCCTTTTTGGGCCCTGCTCTTCTGCATTCCAGCTGTTGGTTTGCTGGATAATAAAGAGGAGTTCAGTAAGAACAGGTTACTCACCAGCAACAGTAGTTCTAGGAGTGGTATATGTTGTTCATCCACACTGTTTAGTATTGTCCCTTTCCTCTTTAAATCTGCTGGAAGTCTTTAAGCTGGCTCCTCCCACCCACCCGAGTGGTATATACCTCGGCTCCACCCCATGACGCCAGATCTTAGCCCGCTGGAAGCCAGGTTGTGTGTGTCCACAGCCAGGCAGGTCGGGTGGGTCCGTGTGGATGAACAACATATACCACTCCTAGAACTACTGTTATAGGTGAGTAACTTTTTCTTCTAGGAGCATGGATATGTTGTTCATCCACACTGTTTAGTGAACCCCAAGCAGTTCTCCAGGAGGAGGGAGGCAAGGCGCACACCCCCTACTTAGGGAACAGAGATTGGAGAAATGAGGCCCCAAAACCAGCATCCCAGCATGACTCAAGGTTGATGTGGTATTGGGTAATGAAGGTGTTTGCTGACTTCCAGGTAGCAGTCCGACAGATTTCCTGGATAGGTTGTCCCTGGAAGCAGCCACCGATGCAGCAGTATGGCGGGTAGAATGAGCTCTTATCCCTCTGGGAGGCTCCTTGCCCGCCAACTCATTGTACAGACCTATGCATGATGTAATCCACCTTGCAATGGTCCATTTGGCTGCAGATCTGCCAGAAGCGGCTTCAGCGTAGGTGAAAAACAGTTGGCGAACCTCTCCACAGATTTCCACTGTCCTCTCCTGGTAGTAGGAGAGAGCACATCTCAGGTCCAAAGTATGGAGCCCGTACTCAGCATCTGCGGTGTAATTAGGGTAGTATACCGGCAGAGTCAACACCTGGTTAACGTGAAAGACACCACCTTCGGAAGGAATTTCAGGTGGGGGCGAAGGACAATCTTGTCCCTGTGGAAGACCAGATAAGGAGACTCAATGGAAAGCATCTGGAGCTCTCCAATCCTTCTGGCTGACGTTATAGCCACCAAGAAGGTGGTCTTCCACAACAGGTGGGAGATATCGTACCTGTGCAATGGTTCGAATGGCTTGCCGCCCATCAGCTTAGCCAATACCAGCAGTAGATCCCATGGAGGTGGAGGTTCTCGCATCGGAGGGGATATGTGATCAAGGCCTTTGAAAATGCGCCCGATCACCTTCTCCTGCGCCACTGACTGCTTGCTGGCCTATGCCCGGTAAGCAGAGATGGCTGCCAGGTGCACCCTGAGGGTCGTCGATCGAAGCCCTAGTTGAGAAAGGGACCACAGGTAGTCCAAAATACTAGCCAAAGGACAGGAAGAGGGGTCCAACCCGTCTGGACTTGGACCACTTGACCCAGAACAAACGGAGCGAATGTGGTCAGGGTTAGCTGAACCGCTTGAAGCTCCAGCAAGCTGATGTGGTATCGGGACTCCTGGGGGGACCTGTGCTCCCTAGATGGGCACCACAACCCATCAGAGAGGTGCCGATCATCAGGATGACCGTCGACTCGGGGCAGACAAAGGGGATCCCTTCCTGCAGGTGGGATGGGACGAGCCACCACTGGAGGCTGTCCCACATCCTCTGGGCCACAAAGACCAGCTGGTCGAGATGACCTGAGCGCTGAGATCACTGGCTGGCCAGTTCCCACTGGAGGGAACGCATATGCCAGCGGACCCATCGGACCATGCTGGTGCAGGCTGCCATGTAGCCCAGAGGACGCTGGAGGTCCTGGGCAGGGCATGATTGCCCAACAAGAAATGATTGGGCAAAGGAGGAGAGAACCTCCGCCCAGTCTGCCAGGAGCCGAGCTCTGGCTTGGCAGGAGTCTAGCTCTGCCCTGATGAACTGAATTACCAGCGAAGGTACGAGTTCCGACTTGGCCTCGTTGATCAGGAGGCCAAGGTCGAGGCAAGTCTGGAGGGCCATATCCCTGGACCACTCCACCTCCTGCCTGGAGGGACCTGCTATCAACCAGTCATTCAGGTAAGGGTACACCCAGACCCCTCGGCGCCTCAGGTAAGCCACGACCACTGCCATGCATTTGGTGAAGACCCTGGGGGCTGATGACAGGGAAAAGGGCATGGCTTGGAACTCATAAAGGGTTCCCTTAGCTCGGAAGCGGAAGAACCGTAGATGGGACAGACAGATCGGGATGTGAAAGAACGTGCCCTGAAGATCTAGGAAGCAGAACCACATACCTTGTTCCAGGGATGGTATGATCTGAGCCAGCATTACCATCCGTAAGGTGCAGGACCTAAGGAACTTGTTCAGGCCGTGCAGATCTAGAATGGGGTGCCAGCCCCCCGTCTGCTTCGGTACCAGGAAGTACCTGGAAACAAACCCTGGGTCTGAAGGTGGGTCCACTACTCTGCGCACCACCTCCTTGAGGGGGAGCTGAGCCAAGTTGTCTCAGAGAACCAAATGAGAGGTTGCGGACACCAGATTCCCCCGTGGGGCGCGGGCTCGAAATGGAGGGGCCTGCTCGAATTCCAGAGATAGGCCTTGACTGACCACTTCCAGAAACGAACAGTCCGTGGTGATAGCAGACCAGGCAGAAAGGAAGTGGCTGAGCCGGCCCCCCACGGGTGGTCCCAGGCAGAGGTGTGACAGGATTGAGGGAGGCACCCCCCAATCTGTCACTGGGCAGGCTTGGAGGAGGGTCCGGTGGAGGAGCCGCCGGGACCTTCCCCCCCGGGCTTCCTGAACGAGGAGGCCATGGACTTGGCCTGAGGATGCCAAGATTGAGCCTGCTAGCCCTGTTGCTGGGCTGGTCTGGCAACAGGAGTGGATGAACAAAAGGGTCTGTGGTTCTGATGCTTGGGGCGCTTGTCCTTCTGGGCAGATGTGGTGGAGTTCAAGGTGGCACTGGACTTCTCTCTACATTGGAGGTGGCCCTCCATTCTCGGCCCGAACAGGTCAGTGCCCAAGAAGAGGGCATCTGCCAGCCTGTGTTGCATGTCAGCCATAAAGGTCAAGATGCGCAGCCAAGCCCTGTGGTGCATGGCCACTGCGGCCACTACCAAATGGGCACAGGAGTCACCAATGTCCAGAGCCATCTGGAGTTGTTGCTTTGCCACAGCCCTACCCTGGTCCTGGACCTGCTTGACCGTGGTCGGTCTGGAGGTCCACCGGGAGATGAGGGATCACCTCGTCCAGGGAGCCCAAGAGGGCATGGGAAAAATGTGCCATAACAATGGCCGAACTGGCCTGACGAAGGCCAAGGGAGGAGGCTGTACAGACCTTCTTCCCAGAATGGTCCAGTTGTTTGGATTCCTTGTCCAGGGGTCTTTCCACATCCCCTTTGTTGCCTGAACGTTGAAAGACAGAGTCAGCCACCAACCCCACCACAGGGGGTGCTCCGAAAAACCCAAAAGAGACCCCATAGGGACAGCATACTTGCGGGCCATGCGGGCAAGATGCAGGATGCTGCCACAGCTCCAAGGCTGGACCCACAATGGCCTCAGCCACTGGAAAGGCCTCCACTGGAGTATTACCATTGTCCAGAATCTCTGTGAGGGAATACTTGGCCCGTTTCTGCACAGGCTCGAGCTCCATTCCCATGGACTCAGAAATTAGCTGACAAATACCCACAAGCAAGGTAGGGCCCTCGCCGATGGAAAGACCCCCAAGAAACTCGGCATCGACAGGATGGGAGACCATGGATGAATCTTTGGACTCCGAGTCCTCATAAAGCAGGCGACCACCCATGTCACTTTCAGCCCGTCTTGGGCGGTTGGGAGTAAGAGTGACCGACAACCGATGGGGCAGGCCTTGGGCCGACTAAGATTCCTTGGTCAGAGCCCCGGACTTCAGTTGCTCAGGTGGCGTTTCCACCCGCATCGGTGGAGTAGCTGGCTTCAGCTGAGCCGGAGGGACCTTAACCGGCACCTCGGTGATGGTGGCCGTGGCCAATGTCGGTCACTTGGGCAAAAGCCACTTAATGGCTGGGGTAGAAATCAGAATTGGTTTCGACCCAGACAGGACCAACTGCTGCCACATTAGGTCTTCACAGCACTGGTGAAACTTGTGCCGGAGCCTCTACTCACCCAAGGAGGACAAAGACGAGGAGTAGCGCGGCTGCATACCATGGCATTGGGAGTGAGAGCGAATGAGGGTGAGTCTTGCCCGATGTCGAAGTCGAGGAATGAGGCCGAGACCTTGACCGTCATTGGGGCTGACGGAGAACCTCAGAAGGAGTCAGGGAAACCCGCGGCTCCTCCTGGTCAGGTTCCTTTGTGGACTAATCCTGCCCAGTGGGCTGAGCCGACCCATCCGAGGACACCAGAGGCATTGGAGTCCGAAATAGAGTCGTCGGTCAGATTGGGCGGTAACCCGCCAATCGGCTTGAGAAACATCTCGGCCGCGCCGCAGGCATCTCAGCTGACTGGACTGACAGGGTTACCGTGAAACCAGTGGCCTTGGCCACAATTTCAACCGAAGTCAAAACAAGGGTTTCCTGTGAGTAGGACCGCTCCCGGTCCCAAGAGCATCGACGCTGCGACTTGTCCTTTGTCGACTCCTCTTTCCGAGAGCACGAAACATGCGACCCCGAAGGATCCTCTCCCTTGGTAGAGAAAGACTGGCACAACTCCTTGAAGGAAGCCGAATAGGAGGATCCCAGCTGTAGTGGAATGAAGGCCGAAGCCGAAGAGGAACCTGCCATGGCCTGAGCCGCCTCCTCCTCCTCGAAGGTCTTAACCTGTTCCAGCTGCTCGGCGGACCCCGCAGCCATGGAGACTACCCAACGGGCATCCTTGGATTTAACCAGTGGGTAATGCTTTTCTGGTCACCCCAGTTGAAGTCGGGCAGTGCAGTCTTCTAGAACCGAAGGTGAAAAGGACCGACAGAGATTGCAAGCCTGCGGATCATGGTCGTGTCCCAGACAGTAGACACACGTGGCGTGTGGACTCGTGCAAAACATCTTCTGCCTGCAGGGGCACCAGAGAAATCCAGGAACCAATTTGTATTCCATCACGGTAGCGAGAGAAGAATGCGAAGACAAAACTCGAGAGAGTTTTAAAATAAGTTTTGGAAGCGAATCCGAAGATTCTAGAGCCAGGGTCTACTACACGCGGAACTGCTAAGGAGGGAACCTGAACCTTCCAGCAGAAAGGAAGATCTGGCATCTTGGGGCACAGCTGAAGGTTATACCACCCAGGTGGGTGGAAGGAGCCAGCTTGAAGACTTTCCGGCACATCTTAAAGCGGCAAGGTACCTGCCAAGAAGTGTGGATAGAACAACATATCCACGATCCTAGAAATGAAGCTTACCCCCAGGGAGGGGAAAACAGCTCCCCAGAGGGAGTGGCAAGAAAGATACCAGTGTGATGAGGCACAAAAGGGTGCACTACCCAAAGGCCCTGGCTTTTACCTGAGTGGGGTATAGTGGGTGGGTGTGTGAATGAATGAAGGTATTCTGGAAGATCAACAATTAAGATGTGTACATAATTTTCATATCTTCCAGGAATTAATCTGCATCATTCATTTACACTAATGGGTCAGAGTACCAAGCTTTCCTCAAAAAAGGGGAGGAGATGGCTCATCCTGAGGGAAGATATCCCTCGGCTCTCTGTGCGGGGTGGGGGGAACCACCTCAAGGCAGGGACTCTTACAGGTTTGGCAGGGCCCAAGACTAGTCAGGGGCAGGTGGAGGCTCCTGTGACCCGGGAGTAGGAGGGCACCCTGACAACTCACATCTGACATTGCAGGAAATGAAATGAGTTCATTGTAAATGTGAGTTGAGCACCACACGCTGGGCCAGAGGTGCCAACT
This sequence comes from Neoceratodus forsteri, assembly GCA_016271365.2. NCBI lineage: Eukaryota > Metazoa > Chordata > Ceratodontiformes > Ceratodontidae > Neoceratodus > Neoceratodus forsteri. The sequence goes on along the minus strand of CM057455.1, from coordinate 1,149,496,869 downwards.
GGGAAAGGCGAAGCCATGCTCTCTGCCAAATACAGGGTGCTGTTTCTACCAACCACGAAGCTACTTCACTGGCATTGTACAATGGCCCTGAGTGGTGCCTCGCCAGCTCCTGGCCCTGGACAGAAAGGCAAATGGCCTCCCTGGTTGTCTCGAGGTCAGGCACTGAAGCTAGCACCTGATCTAGCTTCCACCACAAGCATTTGATGTAAGCTACCTGATGTGCAGCAATGCACATGATGGTGTGTGCCACTGTAAAAACTCTCCTCCCCCAGGCATCTACCTCAGCAGAGTCAGCCTCAGCAGGTCGGTCTCTCACAGGGCGTTTAGGCCCAATGTGGGTCTGCAGTAAAACAATCCCCAAACTGGGGTGAGGTACAGCTCCTGCAGACCCTGCAGAAGTGCAATACCTGTGCTGGATGTTCTTAGGGTCTGGAGAAGGGGTGAATGGACAGAAACACATTCCTGGAGGATGCCTCCTCAAAGCCCCTAGGTCAAGGAGGGATGACAAAAGAGTCATCAATGAAATCTCCAAGGAAACTCAGTGACAGAACAGCAGGACTGTGGACAACAAAAAAACCCACATTCAGCTACCTCAGCATCTCTGTGAGGAACCGCAGGTATGCAGAGTACTCAGCATCCACAGACATGTGAATGGAGAAGTCCTCTTCCTCAGAGGAGGATCAGGAGAGGAGAAGCTGGACTCGGAGAATGGTGGTGCCGGGCCTGCACTGGAGCATGTCAGACTGAAGGTGGTACTGGTAGAAAACAATGGCCATTCTTCCACAATGGTGCCATGTCATGGGTTTCAGAGAATCCATACTACCCGGAAGTTCAGGGAGAGGTGGCAAAGGACCAGAAGGAATGTAGAAGCCAAATGCTCCAGGTTCTTGGCCAGGGCTGTGAGAGTGCTCAGAGCACATCCCGGGGAATAAATCTGGCAAATTCTCCCTACTGGAGCCAACCAATCTCAGAGGTCCAAACCAGACAGTGCCTTTAGGATGAGACTCCCCCTTCCCCCCACTAAGCCGTACAGGTCTCATAGGGTGGTCCCCATCCTCACTACTAACGTCAGCCAGTTCCAGGGAGAAATGAGCCACTGGGCCTCCACTGGAACCCCGGCCAGTACTGTCTCCAGCACTGGTTACAGGGTCAGCAGCAGGTCCAGTAGCCAGTCTCTTCCCCTCAGCAGGACTGGCGTTGCCCTCTGTGCTAAGCCCTACTCTACAGCCAGAGTCACCCTAGAACCACCCCTGTATGCTGCACTGTTGATGGCACTGGGACCAGAGATGGCATCGGGAACATCATGGGACCCATTACCAACACTGTGGGCAGCATCGGTGATGCAGGCGGAACCAGAACCCACCCGGGCACCAGGCCTAGGGAGGATGTTGGGGGCAACCACGTCACGGGCAGCAGGCTTGCAATCAGGCCAAGGGTCAGATCCATCACTGACATCCCCAAGCCCAAGGCCAATGCCCTTCTCCCCCAGGTCAACAGGGCACATAGGGTAGGAAAGGACTACCACCTCAAAATCCAGATAGGGTTGGGTCCAGATCTGACCACTCTTATGGTACTGCGCATGGTACCAAAGGGGACCAGGTCCCACGAGTGTTGCAGCCCATCTCACTGGTGCTGGGGGTGGTACCAGGTGCCAGCACGGCACCAGGCCATGACACTGTGCTGCCCACCAGTGTAGACCAAGCGTATCGCTTTGGCTTCACCACCAGGAGTATCTGCTGTGGAGGGCACATGGACAGGGAGGTGCTCAGTCAATCCCCTGGAGAAAGCCAACTGTTCATTAGACCCCCCCCCCCAGAACTTTCACATCTTAGTGAGGCGAACATACTGTAGGCAGGATCCTGAGCTTATTCAGTACCAGAAGTACTGAAAATGGGCCTAGGGAAAGGCTCAGAGACCATACTCTGTCATCTCTGGTGCAATGCCTGCCTCTAAAAGTGATCTGGGGGGCAAACAACCCCACTGTAATGTGTGGATTTCAAGGGTTAACTTGTCCATTGAGAAGCAGGCATCGCACCTACCCATGTCATGGTCTGGCGCACAGTGGGTCTGGCACTTTGGATGCTGGTTCGATGCTGCCAGATGATCCCTGCAGGAGGGGCACAGCCTTACTTCTTCTACCCCTTCAAGCTCGGTAAAGATATGATCCGAATCCCTAAATAAATAAATAAAAATCTCGGCAGATGAAAATCATATGAGAAGAAAAGAATTTGGCACCGAACTGACAAGAAAAAATGGTACCAAAAGAAAAACAGTGCTGTGAGAGTGCCAGAAGGTGTTCCACGTCGAACAAGGTAAACAGTGTCACGCTGAGGAGAAAAAACGGTGATGGCACAGCTGAATTTGAAGTGGAAAAAAACAAAGCTGCCGTTGTTTACTGGCTGGCTCATGTGTGCAATGTCACCATGTCGGCCTCGTGGGTGGCACTGATGTCAGTCCCCTCCCTGAGATGCAGAAGACTTTGCTCCCATGGGGCTTAGACCCATCAGTGTGAAGGAATGGTGAAGACTGATTTCTGGAAGCTTTGTCTTCCTGTGTTTTTCTACCTTTCCTGTGTTTTCTGTATAAGCAGTATTTTTCTCCAATACCACCTCCCATTCTCTTGTTGTTCAGTCTTTTCTGGTCATCTGGTAAACTCAGTAGGTTATTTCTGATTTACACATTTATTTCAGTTTGAGATTAATATCTCTGAGTCATGGACTTGTTTACAAAGGTTCCAAGTCATACAGATAACATAAGATGAACAGACAGAAACATAGGTTAATATAGTTTGCATAGAAAGGTACAATGCACGGTAAAATACATTGCTAAATAATGTAAGGTTCACTTTAATGCAAGGTTTCAGCAGCCAATACTTAAACATGGACACCCAGGAAGACAGCATAGCTAGATATGGAATCAGTGCCTACATAGAGAGAGCTGTTTACATAACAGATGCAGGTTGACCCAGAGGGCCTTAACAGGGTTAAGTGCAGAGTACAGCAAGGATGACATGAATAGAACTTGCTAGGTGAAGAGGAGCGGCCAGAGAAGGCTTTGTCAGCTCAAGGCATAGGGAACTGGGTGTGAAGTGGAGGAGAAGCTGGGCATGAACTGGGAGGAGGAGAAAAGGGGGAGGGATTTAGGTGGGGGGGAAGAAACCAGCATGTCGGCCGGGAGAAGTGAGGGAAGGGAGCATGTGTGGTAGTAGGGTGGACAAGGGTGCATGTGGGGGGAGTTGGGTGGGCGAGGGGGAGAAGAGAGTGGTGGGGTATATCAAGGGGAGAGATATGAGGCGTAGGCACAAGTACATAGGGGGAGTATATTAGCATGATACACTTAGTGACAGAAGACGGAGGTATGGAAGGAGCCAAGGATCCCTGTTTAGGCAAGTGCAGAAAAGAGGTTATGATTTGAGGAAACATTTATAGGCATTTTCCTAGGCCAAGTAGACTCTCAAGCCTTGTATGAATTGGCTAATCTTACTACACTCAATCAGGTCCTTGGGGAGTTCATTGAACTTCCTGGGACCACAGAAAGAAAGGGATATCTGGGCTTGGGTTGTTCTCTTAAATGGTACCACCGACACACCCTTGTCCACGTTACGAGTCCTAATAGTAGGTTGTACTGTAATGAATAGACCAGAGGTGAGCTCTAATAAGGACTTCTTAGCAAGTAGGCACATCTGATATTCAATCCAGTGTTGAAGAGGGAGCCATCCTGTGTCTTGATAAAGGGCACGGGTATGTGCCTGGAGGTCCACCCCCAGGACCAGGTGACATGCTTTGTTAAATAAAGTTTTTACCCTTTTGAGAGCAGTGTCAGTGCTGGCCCCTTAGATGACAAGGCCATAGTCTAGGGTGGATAACACGGAGCAAATGTGACCAGTTTCAGTGCTTCTGAGGTCATAGAATGCCAGTGGTGACAGAGGACTCCCAGTTTTGCATTAGCTGTTTTAACCACATGGTCAACATGCATTCCAAATGACAGGGTGTCATCAAGATGGATATGTAAAGGTGCTCACCTGCTCCAATGTGTCACCTTTTAGGTTCCGGATCTACAGGGGCTCCAACTTCTTCCTGTTCTGTTGTACAGAAATCATGCTCTTAGTTTTTTTTGTAGTTTAGCAAAAGTCTGTTATTGGAGAACCATTTTTCAAGTCTGTGGAAGTTGCTTTGTAGCTCAGTGGAGATCGTGGCCTGACTCTTCCCTTTGGCCGAGATGACCGCATCATCGGCACAGAGCACAATGTGCGCTGGACATTCTGTGGGTAATGGGTTTAAAAAAAAGAGACTGAAGAGGAGTGGCCCTAATATAGACCCTTGGGGACACCCAGGCTTACTACTCTAGGCTCTGAGAGATTATCTTTGATTTTGACTAGCTGGGTCCTACATGAGAGGTAACTGTTAAACCAGGACACCACATCACTGGACAGGCCTATAGAGAGGAGGTTTTGCAGTAGGAGTTGATGGTTGACAGTGCTGAATGCCTTTGTGAGGTCTATAAAACTAGACCCCACCGCCAAGCCATCATCAAAGGCATTGTATATTTGGTAGGTATAATCAACTAGGGCAGAGACAGTGGAGTGGTCTCTCCTGAACCCGTACTGCTGAGAACTGAGTAAGTTGTACCTGGATAGATATTCTGTGAGCTGGTCCGAGGTCGCTTATTCAAAGGCTTTTGATTGGGGAACAGAGATAGGCCTGTAGTTAAGACAGGTTGGTTGAATCACCATTCTTGAAAAGAGGGGTGACTTGAGCCTTCTTCTACTTGTCAGGGAAGACACCTGGCCTTAGAGAGGCATTGAACACTTTAGTGATAGGTTCAGCTACCTCATTTAGTACCAGACTTATCAGCTTCATATCAATGAGGTCACTACCCAACTGAGTCTTCCCTAGTACCTGTTTAACATATTTGACGGTTTCATGTTTATGGAGCTGCCTAAAGTAGAAAGGGGAGAGGGGCGCTTGAAGGAGTGGAATATGTTGACATGCTTGATGGCGGATTGCAGATAGAGGGCAATAGGTCGTCTTTGGGTAGAACCGTACTGAGGTCTGTAAATGCCTTGTTGAAAGCATTTGCAATGTCACTAGAGTCCTGAAGAGTCTCAGCTGTAGTGGCGATTAACTCAGGAGGAGCTCTGGATGCTTTTCCTGTAAGGGACTTTATAGAGTCCTAAAACTCTCTACCGCGATTCCACCTCTTCTTCAGGGGGTCATTGTAGTAGGAAGCCTTAGCCAAATGAATGAGCTTTGTGCATTTGTTCCTGGCTATTTTGTAGAAACATAGAACACAGACTTTGACGGCAGATAAGGACCACTTGGCCCACCTAGTCTGCCCATTTCCCTACCTACAGAATAAACTTCAGATCCTAGTTAACCAACAACCTATTTCTTCCTAACCCCCACAAGAATTGCCTTATGTCTGTCCCATGCATTCTTAAATTCTCCCACAGTTTTAGACACCACAACCTCCTCAGGAAGGCTGTTCCTTGTGTACCACCCTCTTTGTGAAAAAATACTTCCTCACATTGCCCCTGAGCCGTCCCCCTTCTATCTTCAAATTGTGTCCCCTTGTTTTTGCACATCTCTTTTTCTGAACGATGCTACCCTCTTGGACTTTGTTGATTCCACTGAGGTACTTAAAAGTTTCTATCATGCCCCCCCCCTTTCCTCAAGGGTATACATATTAATCTCCTTTAGTCTCTCCTCGTGTGGCTTCTCTTGCAGACCCTGCACCATTTTAGTTGCCCTCCTCTGGACTGCCTCCATCCTGTCTATGTCCTTGCGGAGAGGGGGTCTCCAGAACTGGACACAGTACTCCAGATGGAGTCTCACCAACTGTCTGTACAGAGGGATAACAACTTCCTGTTTTCTGCTGGTGATGCCTCTCCCTATACATCTCAGTATCCCCCCAGCCCTCCCTACCGCCTTCTCACATTGCTTGCCAACCTTAAGATCATCTGATATGATTATCCCCAGGTCTCTTTCCATTCTTGTTGTTGTTACTACCCCCCACCCAATTGTGTAATCTTCCCCTGGGTTTTTGTTTCCCAGGTGCATTATTTTGCACTTCTTTGCATTGAATCCAAGCTGCCATATTTCTGACCATTCCTCCAACCTTGCCAAGTCCCTTCTCATCCTTTCCACACCTCGTGTATCAACCCTGTTGTAGATCACTGTGTCATCAGCAAAGCGGCATACTTTCCCTTCCAGTCCCTTTGCAATGTCACTTATAAAGACATTAAAAAGGACTGGACCCAGTACTGAACCCTACGGTACCCCACTAGTAACCCTCCTTTCTTCAGAGTGGACTCCATTTACAATTACCTTCTGTGTCCTGCTGTCCAGTCAATGTTTTACCCAGCCTACCACCCTGGGACCCACTCCCAGGCTAGTTAATTTGTTTATTAATCTTTTGTGTGGGACTGCGTTAAATGCCCTGCTAAAGTCTAGGTAGGCCACATCCACAGCCCCTCCCTGATCTACTACTTTGGTCACCCAGTCAAAGAAATCAATTAGATTCGTCTGACATGACCTTCCCACTGTGAACCCATGCTGCCTTGGGTCCTGTGCCCCACTGGCCTCTAGGTACTCAACAATTATTTCCTTCAGAAGCGATTCCATCATTTTCCCTACCACAGAGGTCAAACTGACAGGTCTGTAGTTTCCTGCCTCTGTCTTGCTCCCACTTTTGGGAAGGGGAATCACATCTGCCTTCCTCCAATCCTCAGGTACTACACCATCCTCCAAATGATTTATTAAAAACGGTAGTCAGTGGTGTCACTAGTTCTCCCATTGCTTTGTCCACCTTCAGTTTTAGAAGTTCTTTCAGAACCCTTTCTTCTGTGTAGGCAATGATGTTCAGGTGTTTACCTGTAGCTTTTGCTTTATGCCACAAATCACCTCTGTGACGCATGAGCTCAATGAGGGGGGCCAGAGAGCCATGGGTTGGTAGTACCTCACTGCATGAAAGAACAGAAACGCTCACACCCCAGTCATATTTTTCTATCTTCATTGGTGCTACAGATTCACTTGATCTAGTTATGCTGTCTCCCTCCTTCCATACCTCTACGATTCCCTTGTGCCTATTCCAGGTCCCTTTTGAACCCTACCACTGTTTTCGCCCCAATTACCTCAACCGGAAGGCTGTTCCAGGAATCCTCCACTCTTTCTGTGAGGAAATACTTCCTCACATCTCTACTGAATATACCCCTCCAGCTTCACAGCATTTCCCCTCTGTCCTACAGCATTTTTTTCTGACAAATGCTCCTCTTCTGTACCTTACCTCCTCTCCTCCAGGGTGTAGATATTATGCTCCTTTAGCTTCTCCTCATACCACTTTCAATATGGAGCCTGCACCCTTCTGGTAGCCCTCTTCTACACCGCCTCCACTCTGTCTATATCCTTCCTGGGATGTGGCCTCCAGAACTGGACACAGCTCTCCTGATTGCCCTGTCAACACCGCCTGGCTACGTTCAGGTCATCCGATAGGATTACCCTATGGTCTCTTTCCTGCTTGGTCGCTGCCAGTATTACGCTACCCATTTTGTACTCTGTGCTTGGGTTTCTATGACCTACAGTAAGAACAGGTTACTCACATGTAACAGTAGTTCTAGGAGTGGTGTATGTTGTTCATCCACACACTCTGGCATGTCCCTTTCCCCTTTAAATCTGGCCAGAAAGTCTTCAAAGCTGGCTCCTCCCACCCACCCGGGTGGTAAATACCTCGGCTCCACCCCATGACACCAGATCTTAGCCCGCTGGAAGCAAGGTTGTGCGCCTAAAGCCGGGGAGGTCGGGTGGGTGCGTGTGGATGAACAACATATACCACTCCTAGAAAGTACAGTTACGTAAGAACGTACCGTAACAGTAGATCTTCGAGAGAGGCTCTTTCAGTAGGTAATTACATATAGGACTGACGTCGGCAGGCAGCAGGACCCCATGGAAAAATTTCTAGCTAGCAGTCCCTTGCGGGGACCGCCCCTACGTCAGGTGACCGGCGTCAGACGACGTCGGTATAAAGGGGCAGTCCAGGACGCCCGCCTTCCAGTTCTTTCCCACCACAGGCCCGGACGAGAGAGAGAAGTGGATATTCCCCTTAATGGAAAAGGAGCTAAAAAAGCCTAGGGGGATGGAGGGCGGGAAGGTATTACCTACTGCAAGAGCCTCTCTCGAAGATCTATTGTTACGGTAAGTTCTTACATAACTGTACTATCTTACTTCGAGAGGGCTCTTGCAGTAAGTAATTACATATAGGACTGAATCCCAAGCAGTCTGGAACAAATGAAAGGCACCGGGAGGAGGAACTACTTCCAAGAAGTAGCAAAAAACCCCTGCAAACCTTAAGACAGGAGGCCTTGCAAGACAGCTAACCCGAAGCCTGCTCTACGGTGAGAGGCAATGTCCAAACTGTAATGTTTCGTAAAGGTATGGACGGAAGTCCAGGTGGCGGCAGCACAGATGTCTGCCGTGGACACATTCTTGAAACAAGCCGCAGAGGCTGCTACTCCATGAGTGGAGTGTCCTCTGACTTGACCCTTAAGGGTCTTGTTGTACTTGTCATAACAGAAAGTGATGCAATGAGCCAACCACTTTGACAGGCATTGCTTGGAAACAGCATTGCCTTCCCTTTTTGTGAGCAAAAGAGACAAACAACTGATCAGTCTTTCTGAGATCCTTTGTCCTGTCGGTGTAGTATCTCAGAATCCTGTGGACATCCATGGTATGGAGCAAGTATTCTCCCTAGTTGGAGTACTGCGTGAAAAAAGCAGGTAACTCAATAGACTGATTTAAGGTAGACTCCGCTACCACTTTCGAAGAAACTTAGGGTTCGTGCGAAGAGCTACTCGTTCTTTGTGAAAAATCAGATAGGGGACTTTATACATGAGGGCCTGGAGCTAGGAAATTCTGCGAGCAGAAGTAATGGCCACCAAGAAGAGCATCTTCCACGATAAGAACTTCAAGTCTGCGGAAGCTGCAAGCTCAAAAGGAGAAAGGGTAAGTTTCTCGAGAACAAAGTTCAAATCCCAAGGGGGAGCAGGAGTCTGAACAGGGGGCCTGAGATGAAGGACCCCTTTGAGAAAGGTCTTGGATACCTCTAATTGGGCAAAGGCTTTATCAGCAAAAGGAACATGGTAGGCTGAAATAGCAGCCATGTGAACCTTCAAAGACGAGTGACTGAGACCCAGGTCAAAAAGATGATGCAAATAGTCAAGCAGAATGGCCACAGGACAGGAGAAAGGCTCCACATTCCTGGAGGCAGCCCAAATGGAAAATCTCTTCCATTTCATAGCATAGGTGGACCTAGTGGAGGGTTTTCTAGCCTCCACCAGAATCTCGGCCACCTTAGGAGAGACGCCAAAACGAGATTGGGCTAGGTCTGCAGGAGTTATGCATGAAGTTGAAGAGACTTGAGTCCCGGATGGACCAGGGTCCCCTGATCCTGGGTCAGCAATCCTCGAGATAAAGGAAGAGGAAGAGGAGGAACCTCTGAGTATTGTTGTAGAAGAGAGAACCAGATTTGCCTGGGCCAGAAAGGAGCGATCAGAATCATTCTCGCTCCTTCCAATGCAAGTTTCTGCAGCACACGAGGGACCAGAGGAATTGGGGGGAAAAGCACAGGCGAATCTGTCCTTCCAGCTTAGAGACAGAGCGTCGCTCCAGAAAGCCCTGCTCTGAAGTGAGCGAGCAAAAGGTGGGAAGTTTTGGGAAGAGGCGAACAGGTCTACCTGTGGAGTCCCCCAAAGCTGGAAGATGTCGTTTAGAACCTTTTGGTCCAGTTCCCACTCATGTGGCAGAGCCGAGGAACGACTTAACTTGTCTGCCAGGACACTGTCGACTCCTGGAACATGGATCACCATGAGGTGAAGGTTGTGGAGCGTTGCCCATTCCCAAACCCTCACTGCTTCCCTACACAGCGGGTAGGACCGAGTCCCTCCCTGCTTGTTGATGTACCACACCACATACATGTTGTCCGTTTGGACAGCTAGGTGACCAGGAAGGATGTATTGGTGAAGGGCTTGGAGAGCATATAGTACTGCTCGAAGCTCGAGCACATTGATGTGAAGAGCTAGCTCCAGCCTGGACCATAGGCCCTGGGCTCGGTGAGGACCCAGATGGGCTCCCCAACCTTCGCCTGATGCGTCTGTGGTCAGATTCTGGGAGGGGGGAGGATGAAAGAAGGAGACCCCCCCGGAACAGGTTCTCTCAAACCATCCACCATTGCAAGTCTCTTGTCATCGATGAGGAGATCGGCACCAGATGATCTAGGTCATCTACAAGTTGATCCCACTGAGAGCGGAGAGTCCACTGAGAGATCCTCATGTGGAGTCGAACACGCGGAACCGTCGAGATGGCAGCCGCCATAAGCCCCAAAAGACGGAGCACCGACCTTGCCGGAACCTTCCTGTGTTCCGAAAGTAGGGAAATCTGTGACTGGAGGGAGGCCCCCCTGTCCGAAGGCAGGAAGGCCTTGCACACTGTCGTATCGAGGATTGCCCCAATGAACTGGAGTCTCTGGGAAGGGTCCAGATGAGACTTGGAATGGTTGATGGTGATACTCAGACCAGTGAAAACCTGCTGGGTGAGGAAGAGAAAATGCAGGAGTTCCTCCCTGGATGAGACCGCCAGGAGCCAGTCGTCCAGGCAGGGAAAAACCTGAACTCCCAAAGTACGCAGATGGGCCGCTACCACCGGCAGGCATTTGGTAAAAACTCGGGGAGCCGAGGAAAGACCAAAAGGGAGTGCCCAGAATTGGTAATGGTCCCTCTGGAAAGCAAACCGGAGGTACTTTCAAAGTAGGGACGTAATGGGATGTGTAGGTATGCATCCTGCATATCCAGTGCACAAAGCCATTGGCCCGGCCGAAGCAGGGGCAAAAGAGTTTGAAGGGAGAGCATCCTGAACTTCTTGTACTCTACACAGAAGTTCAAGGAGCTGAGATCGAGAATGGGTCTGAGATCTCCTGTCTTCTTTGGTACAAGGAAGAAATGGGAATAGTAACCCGTCCTGTGAAGGTGAGGAGGGATGGGTTCTATGGCCTGCTTCGTGAGGAGAGCAGATATTTCTTCCCTGACCAGAGGAAGATGGTCCCTTGAGTAAGAGGACTTCAGAGGGGGTGGCGTGAGGTTTCTGTAGAAACTCTATAGAGTGCCCCTCTCAGTATATCTGAAGCACCCATGAATCGATGTTATCCTCTCCCAACCCGGAAGGTGGAGGAGAACCTCCTCCTACTGGTTCCTCCGGAGTCCGAGGTGGTGGGAGAGGGAAGGAGTCAGGTGGTGTGGGCAGCGCCGCAGCTGGGGCACCCGCTGCTTTTTGGGCGGCGGGGCCTGGCAGCTGTGGGGGCCCGGCGCTGGTGGCCCGCCTTCCTTGGGGTTTTGCCTGAGGCCGGCTGCGTCTGCGAAAAGGACGCTGCTGCGGGGAATGGGGACGGTACATGGAATCCACAGATTTCAGGGCCGTCCCCTTCTCCTGCAAGTCGGTGATGATGTCCTTGACATCACCACTGAAAAGCACCGAACCCCTGAAAGGTGTTTCTTGAATTGCTGACTGCACCTCCGGGACCAAACCTGACACTCGGATCCAGGCGTGACACTGAAGACTTACGGGGAATGCAGAGCTCCACCCTGCGGTGTCTACTGCATCATAGGTCATCCTCAGAATGTGACGACTGGCCGAATGAGCAGAATGGACAAGGTCAGCTAACTCCTGCTTGACTTGCGAGTCGGGCAAGGAGTCAATCTTAGATTCCACCTGGGTAAGGACAGCCTTCTGGTAATCCCCCATATGTGCTACATAGTTTAGGGCCCTGATCCCCAGTGTGGAAGAAGCGTAGATCTTCCTTCCATACTGATCCAGAAGGCGAGATTCCTTATCTGGAGGAGACAAGCTCAAATGTTTAGGGTGTGCTGACCGGCCGTGAGCGGCGCTAATCACAACCGAGTCTGCACGGGGGTCAGAATCTAAAAAGTCTACACCCTCCGGAGCCTGGTATAGCCTGTTGGACTTCTGAGGAAGTGGGGCTACAGCCGACAGTTGTTTTCAAATAGTGGAAACAAGGTGGGCAAGAAGCTCGATCCAGGGTGGCACTAGTGTAGGGGCTGTAAGGGGCAGGTCCAGATGTTCGGCGAGTTTAACCCGCTGAGGATCTGGCTCTAAGGAACGCCACTGATGTACTTCCTGGATCTTCCTGAGCAACTTCGTGAAGGAAGGATCCTCCGGAGGAGACTTCAGAGGAGTCCTCGGCCGGGGCTAGGACAGAGAGCGAGGCTCGTCGTCTTTCTCGGAGCATCCGTCGGAGGAATCCGAGGAGTCCGAGAGAGAAGAAGAAGAAGAACTGGAAGCAGAGTAAGACTCCCTGACTCGTCTAGGGGGAGGAACGGGTTCCTTAAGGGGAATCCCTGGATGCATATCCTGCCCCTCTCTGGATCCAGAGGAGAGAGCTCGGGAATCCGGAGGCGGAGAGGGAGTGTGCCGTCTGGGGCATACAGGGGCCGAAGGTGGCACCGTCGCCGTAAGGTGGCTCTCGACTTCTTGGTGAGCTGAGCCTTGGCCTCAGCGGGCCAGAGTCTCCTGAAGATCCACCGCCGGCCTAGGGGTGGTGGAGGAGGAGGGGGATAGTTGTACAGATTATATCCGTAAGGCGAGTATCCGTAACCCGGCTGCGGGAATACCGGAGCTGGGTATTGCGGTGTCGGGTACTGCGGCGTCGGTGGAGCCGGCGCAGGATACTGCCGACCCAGGTAAGCCAGCGTCGGATACGACGGTGGATACCCAGGTACCGGAGGAGCTGCCGGAGCAGACGGCCCAGTAGGGAGCTCCACAGGAGGATCAACAGTAATAGGCCCGTGGGGTGGAGGGCCCGAAGGGAGAGGAATATCCCCCACCAGCGTTGGAGGGGCCAGCGTCGGAACCGGCATTAGCGGGGCCGGTGTCGGAGCCGGCGTCCGGGGGGGGGGGGGCATCAGATCCGGTTCAGTGGGAGGAGGGTCTGACGGTGGAAAAGCATCTTGAGCATCACCCAGGAATGGAGGAGAAAAGTCTCCACGGTCAGGCAGGGGGGACTCAGGCTCCCCGGATGGCAGCGAAGGCTGCGGGGAACCTCGGACGACAGACGATGGAAGGTCTGTCATAGGCTCCGACGCCCAGCGCACGTCAAAGGAGCTGACGTGCGACTTAGGGGCTGAATCCCGGCTGACGCCAGAGGAGCTGGGGTCCGACTTAAGGGGTCCCTCGTCAGAGGCGGGCCAAGGGTGGTAAGCGGCCTGGTCCGAGAGGTACAATGCCGTGCGCCACCCCGAAGGGTCGGGTGTCTTAGCGGCCTTCTCCCGGTGGGCGTTGGAGGAGCCGACGTTCGGCTTATGGGAGGCGCCCGCGCCAATAGGCCGCAAGCCTGCAGCAGTACTGGGGGCAGAAGCGTCCTTTTGCCCGGAGGCACCCGGAGGGCTCGAACGCGAACCCGACGGGCGGGCCGACGCCTACTCCAAAGCCTTGGAGGCTGCCGTCGGGTGATCCCCCAGAGGGGACGTTACCTTAGCCGTGGCTCCGGCTGGAGTCGCGGAGGAGGAGGAGGCCTTCTCCCGGTGCCTTTCTTTGTCCCGCTTCTTGTGTCCTTCTGGGGAGGTCGACGCCTGCCTAAGCTTCTTCAACTCCTTCTCCATTGCAGACATCTTCTTTTTAAGGAGATGGGCTTCCAAAGACTGCTGGCATCGTCTACGGGTGGCCACATTGAAATGCAGGCGAAGCAGGCACTTGAATCGCTGGTCGGGACCTAAGCAAAAGGCAGAGGGACTGACCGTCCCTAGAGGCTGGGCGCCAGATGAGTCGCACTTATTTTTTGAAGGGGACGACATAAACCGACGTTCACCTGACGAAAAAATAGCAAAATACTGGTAACTTTCAGTAAAAAACCGATGAAGCAACAGGGCTGAGCACGAACTTCACCGCGAGGCGCTGCACGAGCTGACAGCGGGAAAGAACTGGAAGGCGGGCATCCGGGACTGCCCCTTTATATCGATCTCGTCTGACACCGGTCACCTGATGTGGGGGCGGTGCCCGCCAGGGACTGCTAGCTAGAAATTTTTCCGTGGGGTCCTGCCGCCTGCCGACGTCAGTCCTATATGTAATTACCTACTGCAAGAGCCCTCTCGAAGTAAGATCTACTGTTACAGGTGAGTAACCTGTTCTTCTAAGAGTGTGGATATGTTGTTCATCCACACTCTCTGGCAGACTCCAAGCAGTTCTCCAGGAGAAGGGAGGCAAGGTGCACACCCCCTATTTAGGAAACAGAGATTGGAGAACCAAGGCCCCAAAACCAGCATCCCGGCATGACTAAAAGTCGATGTGGTAGTGGGTAATGAAGGTGTTTGCTGACTTCCAGGTAGCAGCCCGACAGATGTCCTGGATAGAGATGTCCCTGGAAACAGCCGCCGATGGAGCAGTATGGCAGGTAGAATGAGCTCTTATCCCTCTGGGAGGCTCCTTGCCCCCCAGTTCACAGCACAGACCTATGCATGATGTAATCCATCTCACAATGGTCCGTTTAGCTGCAGGCCTGCCAGAAGCGGCTTCAGCGTAGGTGACAAACAGCTGTCGAACCTCTCCCCGAATTTCCGCCATCCTCTTATAATAGGAGAGAGCACGTCTCAGGTCCAAAGTATGGAGCCTGTATTCAGCCTCCGAGGTGTAATTAGGGTAGTATACAGGCAGAGTCAACACCTGGTTAAGGTGAAACTCAGACACCACCTTCGGAAGGAATTTCGGGTGGGGGGGGCACAGGACAACTTTGTCCCTGTGAAAGACCAGATGGGGGAGTCCACCGAAACCACCTGGAGTTCTCCTGTCCTTCTGGCTGACGAGATAGCCACCAGGAAGGCCGTCTTTCATGACAAGTGTGAGAGCTCACACTTGTGCATGGGTTCAAATGGCTTGCCCATGAAATTTGCCAAAACCAGCAAGAGATCCCATGGAGGTGGAGGTTCCCGCACTGGAGGGAATATGTGATCCAGGCCTTTGAAAAAGCGCCCGACCACTGTCTCCTGTGCCAATGTTGGCTGACTGGCCCGCGCCCGGTAAGCAGAAATGGCTGCCGGGTGCACCCTGAGGGTCGATGACCGCAGACCCCCTTTGGAGAGAGAACAAAGGTAGTCTAAAATGTTAGCCACAGAGCAGGATGAGGGGTCCAGACTACTACCCTGACACGAAATGGAAAACCTTTTCCATTTGAAGGCATAACATTTCCTGGTCGATTATTTACGAGATGCCTCCACCACAGTGTAGACATCCTCAGAAAGACCCAGAGCCTGGAACTCTAGCCACTCAGTTACCAGGCTGTGAGGTGCAGGGACTGAAGGTCCAGATGGAAGACCTTCCCCTGGTTCAATGATATCAGGTCCGGGCGTGCACAAAGCCACTCCGGGGCCCTGCAGCTGAGGCTGAGGAGATCTGGATACCAGAACTGGCGAGGCCAATCTGGGGCTACCAGAATCACCTTTGCCTTGTCCCTCCTCACCTTGAGTAGTACCTTGTGGATCAAGGGAAATGGAGGGAAGGTGTAGAGGAGGCCTGGGGTCCACGGCCTTGAGAAGGCATCCCCCTGCAGCGAGCCCTGCTGAGGGGGGCGGGCATGGTACAGTCTCAGCTTGATGTTCCCCCTGGAGGCAAACAGGTCCACCAACGGTTTGCCCCAACGGAAGAACAGACTGTAAGCTACCTCTGGATGGAAAGACCACTCGTGGGATGTCTGGCCTATGTGGCTGAGAGCATCCGCCAGTTGGTTTGAGACTCCTGCCACATGGATGGCTAGGAGATCCGTCTCCAGCCGGCTGACAAGTGTCCAGATCTGGAGCGCCTCCTTGCATAGCAGACGGGAGTGCATGCCGCTCTGTTTGTTGAGGAAGTACACGGTCATGGTATTGTCCGTCTGGACTTGAACCATTTAACCCCAGAGCTGAGGAGCAAAAGCTGACAGGGCCAGTCTGACTGCTCTGAGCTCCAACAGGTTGATGTGGCATCGGGACTCCTCGGGAGTCCTGTACCTGTGGGCCCTGCGGTCCCCCATGTGGGCTCCCCAGCCCATGAGAGGCATCGGTCATCAGGACAAATGGTGGCTCTGGGTGGACAAACGGGATTCCTTCCTGCAATCGGTCTGGGACGGTCCATCATTGGAGAGCGTCCCACATCTTCTGAGTTACAGTGATCAGCTGGTCAAAGTGACCAAGACTCTGAGTCCACTGGGCAGCCAGCTCCCACTGGAGGGGGTGCATGTGCCACCTGGCCCAACGAACAACTGAGGTACATGCTGCCATGTAACCCAGAAAGCGCAGAATGCCCCGGTCTGGGCACAAGTGCCCAACCAGAAATGATTGGGCAAAGGAGGACAGAACCTCCGCCCTGTTCGCCGGCTTGACGAGAGTCGAGCTCTGCCCTGACAAAGCCCATCACCTTAGAGGGCATGAGTTCCGATTTGGCCTCGTTGATCAGGAGGCCTAAATGGGAGCAGGTTCGGAGGGCCAGGTCCTTGGACCTCTCCACCTCCTGAAGGGAGGAACCCGCCAGGAGCCAGTCGGCGAGATAAGGGTATATTCGTACTCCCTGATGGCGAAGATGGGCTGCCACCACAGCGATGCACTTGGTGAAGACCCAAGGGGCTGATGACAGGCCTAACAGCATGGCTCGGAACTCGTACAGGGTCCCCTCGACCCTGAAGCGGAGGAACCGCTGGTGGGATGGATGGATTGGGACGTGAAAGAACCTGTCCTGTAGATCCAGTGAATAGAAATGAAAATTACATACCTACCGTAATTATGATCTTTCTGTGCATCTTCACCATTCATCACTGTTGAGTATCTGCCGAAGGTCAGGACCACGCGGGAGCCTTTTTTTTTTTTTTTTTAAAGGTAGGTGGAGCCGACGCACCATCGGCACTGCCGTCGAGGCCGACACACTGCGTGGCACTCGCGGGTTGGCCGTTAGGCTGCGTCGACTCCTCCTGCCTGCCAGTTCTGAGTTGCTGGAGAGGTAAGAGGAAGGGAGTGGAGGGTGGGACAAGGAAGTCCAAGGGACAGAAAAAGGAAAAGATGTATGAACCAAAAGAAGAAATAACGACTGAGAAGACAGGAAGGGAGAAGAGTTGGAAACTAAAGGGATTGGGAGGGGCCCCAATCTCTAGAAAAGGAAGAGGGAGGTAGGGTGGGTAAAGAATTTAGGAAGAGGGAGAAGAAGGTTAACACATCCCAGACTCTGGTCCGTCTCCAGATTGTATAGGAACTGCAAGGAGTAGCAAAGGCTTTCTGCCAGAATTCAAGGCACAGAATAACTGGCAAACACTCCAGATAAGCAGAGTTGGCTACTGTGGAAGAAGGACAGGGTACAGGGAATTAACACCCTCTCAAGAAAGGATTACTGGTGAAAAAAAAGGGGAGAAAATTCCTTTTTTTTTTTAACAATGAGGAGAAACAGGTTGGATGGGAACAGGAAGGAGGAGAGAAAGGAGGGCAACTGTCAACTCCCACCCCACAGGGGTGGAGCCAAGGCACTGCAGAAGGAGTGTCCCCTGTGCTGCTCACCCTCCCTGGAACATTATCCCCCTGTGTGCCCCTGTTTTACCCCAACCCTAAGAAAGGAGGGGGGGGAGGGATGGGCACAGAGAGGAGGGGACCCAGAGACTGAGGCCCCAGGGGGATGGAGGGTGGGATCATGATGAATAGTGACGATACACAGAAAGATCATAATTATGGTAGGTATCTAATTTTCATATCTTATCCGTGTCAATCTTCACCATTCATCACCGTTGGGTGAGTACCGAGCCCCCCAAAAGGGAGTTTACTTTTACACCCTAAGGGATAAAATCCCTTAGCTCTCAGTGGGTGACACACTAAGAGGGGGGAACCTTCCGGGCCTGGAGAGGCCCGAGAGTTGGGAGAGTGAGATGGAGTCGCCCCGGAGGGGGAAGGAAGTTGCCACGACAAGCGCTGTCTCACTCTACGGGAGAAGAGATAGGTTCCCTGGTGAGCAGAGTTAATCACCCTATGCCGGGCCAAGGGTGACAACCAGGAAAGATGCAGCCATGCCATCCGCCTAGTGCAGAACGCTGTCCCTACGACCCTGGTAGCTACCTCGTTGGCATCATAGGATTCCCTCGTTGGTGCCTTGCTAGCTCCAGGTTATGCGCAGAGAGTGCAATGGCTTGTCTGGTTTGCTCCGTATCAGGCAATGAGGCTAGGAGCTGACCCAGTCTGGGCCACAAGAACCTGTCATAGGCTGCATAGTGGGCCTGATGTACAGAAACAGAAAGAAGTAACCATGCAGAGTGGAAAGTCCTCCTACCCCAGAAGTCAAAATCCGAGGAGTCTTGATCTGGGGGCCAGTCACGGTGAAAGGCTCGAAGCCCATCAGGAGTATCCAACTGCATCAATCCAGACTGTGGATGAGGCATGGAACCTGGAGACTCCGGGGGTGCACAATACCTCTGGCTGAGATCCTTCGGGCAGGAACTCCGGAGAAGGGTCTCTGCCAGGAACGCAACGACGCCTCCTGAAAGGGAGCAGGCCAGGGCGGCACCACAAGGGTGGCCTCACCAAAATCGCCTAGAAAGGCGTGCGCCGAGTGTTCAGGATTGCTGATAGTGGAAGGAGTAAGGTGCAAGTCCTCCAACATCCTCACGAGGAATCACTGATACTCAGTGAGATCAGCAGCTGGAGAGATGTGGACAGAAGTTTCCTCTCCCCCTGAAGAGGGGGATGAGGAGCTGGAGGGCAATGGCTGTTCAGTGGGTGGCTGCACAGGGGGAGGCTGAAAAACCTGACTATCCATCGCCCTAATGTAAGCAGGGAACCGAGCAGCCACCGCTCTGAACTGCTCCCAGGAGAGAGGCCCACTAGGACCAAGGATGCCTGGGAGCGCAGGAGAATGTGGCAAAGGGATGGGGACAGAGTCATGAAGAGATGTTGGCTGACCTCCGCCTGGGCTAAGGAGTGGACCGTGGGAACCCATGGAAGAAGGTACCTCGGAAGACCCCACAGCCGACAGCTGAACAACAATTTCGGTACTGCCTTGGCTGCTCCCAGAAGAATGCCCCCTGTGAGGCGACCGGGGCCGTACAGGACAAGAAGGACAGTCCCCTACCTCAAAAGAATGGGACTCTCTCAAAGAGACCGAGGAGGAAGAGCGAAGATCCGCACTACGGCTTCTCCCAGAGCCTGGGTGGACCCCCGAAAAAGGCAGACGTGCCGACCCCACGCCCCTTGACTCCATGGAGTCCGAAAGAGCCCTCCTCCTCGAGAGGGCCAGCTTAGGTAGCTAGCATCTCTGGGCAGCTCCCAAAGGGGCTATCCAGGGCACAGTACCTTCCCCTCCTGTAGGTGCTCTGATCGGCCCCAAAGTTGGGCAATCTAGCCACACCACAGGTGGGGTACCACTACTGAGGGATCAGTGAAACCACCAAGACCAGGCTGCATAGCTATGGTGGCCTGCACCACTGCCTGCTGGTCAGCACCCCTGACCTGTCTCGGTAGCCACCGACCCCACCTCAGAAGGGGGCTGACTCTGGCTTGTCGAGGAGACTACTGGGATATTCACCTGAACAGCCAACCCCAAAGGGTCAGACTGTGCGTCTGACTCAGAGGTCGACTCCGCCTCCAAGGAGGTAGAGTCTGAGGCCCTGTGCCAAACTGTAGGAGGGCGCCCACTACCATCCTTGCCAACAGACCCAGAAATCAAAGCTGTGCCTGAGCTGGTGCCAGCGCCTCTTGCAACTCCGCGAACGGAATCCGAAGGGGGCACAGCTCAAGCCTGAACAAGAGTTCCAGGGCTAGGACCAGTCATGGCACCATCCGGTCCCAGAGGACGAAGATGGAACTGATGACGGCCCCGACGGCACCACTGGCGCCAAGGGCAGAGCTCTCCAGTCTACTTGAGCCAGCAAACGGTGCCGGCGCAGGTGTGGCACCAACGTACCAACGAAGGTACTCAGTGTCAACGATGGTGCCAACTGGCTCCACGGCAGGCCGCAAACGGCACTGAGGGTAGAGGCGGCACCAACGATGGCGCCGACGCAGGAATCTGAAGGTCCACACGGTGCCGAGCCCCAAGGACATGGCACTGTGCTCAACCTCGGCGCTGAGGCGAGACATGGAGAAAGACGGCGCCATAGCATCTCCCATGGTGCCGCTAGCAGTGTCAGCGCCTGTGGAATGGCTCCAGAAGCCACGGCGCCCGCACAAGTCGGGCGGCCGACGATGACTTCGGCCAGGCCCACGGTGCGAATGGCGCCAAGGCCCACAACGGTGCCGACTGGATGGCCCCGACCGGCCTTGAGAACCGTGGGTCTGACACCGGGGAGCCTCACCCTGAAGTGGCAACTGCTATGGCAGCGCCCCGCCCCCGGGAGGAGGGGGTCGGGCCTCCTGCGCCGTGGAAGAAGCCTCGGCAACGGCTAGATTACTAGTAGCCGAGGCTCCCTCCTCCTTGGTCCGTATAGAACCGGGAAGGGACCCGGAGGAAAGGCCGAGAGAGCGTGGCTTGGCCCGACGAGTACGCACCCAACCCCTGAAAGTCAGCGGAGCTCGACCCACTTTCCACGCGCATTGCTTGATGACCCGGCAGTCCATGGAGAAACAGGCGTCGCACGAATCCATGTTGTGAAGCGGGCCAAGACACGAGAGGCACTGGTTGTGCTGGTCGGTGACAGAATACTTTTGGCCACAAGGGCATCGTCGCATGGGGGACCGACCCGTCTTAGAAGATTTCTTGCCCTCCGACCAAGGCATGACCTACGGAGAAAAACAACATCAAAAATAGACTCGATGTCGCGGAAATATGAATATAAGGAAAGATCTTACCGGGCGACGTTGAGAGTTGGCAGAAAGAGAACCGGCAGGAGAACCGACGGACTTCAACGGAAGGTAAAAATTTCGGATTAACAACTGCGGAGCAGGCCAAGGACTCTTCACAGCTTCCCACGAGGCGATCTCTATGGCAGGAGATGAACTGGCAGGCAGGAGGAGTCGACGCAGCCTAACGGCCAACCCGCGAGCACCACGCAGTGTGTCGGCCTCAAGGGCAGCGCCAATGGTGCGTCGGCTCCACCTACCTTTAAAAAAAAAAAAAAGAGGCTTCCGCAGGGTCCTGATCTCTGGCAGGTACCCAACAGTGATGAATGGTGAAGATTGACACAGATAAGATCCACATGTTTCGCTGGTTCAGAGTTACCATCCGGAAGGTGCGACACCAGAGATATTGATTCAGGTCATGGAGATCTAGGATGGGGCGCCAACCCCTCCCTCCCATCCGCTTGGGCACCAGGAAGTACCTGGACACGGAGCCTGGGTCTGTAGGAGGATCCGGCACTGTAGCTACCGCCTCCTTGCGGAGGAGCTGAGCAAGGTCGTCCCGAAGGGCCGACTGAGTGCAAACTGAGATCCTTTCCTCACGAGGGGCGCGGGCTCAGCTGGGAGGGTACTGCTCGAATTCTAGAGGCAGACCCTGGCCGGCCACTTCCAGAACCCACCTGTCTGAAGTGATATCGGACCAGGCAGAAAGAAAGTGGCGGAGCCAGCCCCCAACGGGAGGACCCAGAGCTGGTGTGACGGGTGTAGGGGTGGCAACCCCTGACCCATTACTGAGCAGGCTTGGAGGAGGAGGAGGCTCCTGGACCGGCACCTCTGCCTCCTTTACGGGGCTGCTGAGGACCCTGCTTGGGTCTGGGGCGCCAAGCTTGAGCCTGCTGTTGCTGCTGACCTCCTTGATAGGAGGGCTGTCGAACTGCAGGGGAAGAGTGCTGAAAAGGCTTCTTCTTGCACTTCTGCTGGTTCTTGCCCGAAGAACCCTTAGCAGAGGCAGCATCCAAGGTGGCACTGGACTGCTCTATACGCTGGAGGTGACCTGCTACTCCCGGACCGAAGAGGTCGGTGCCAAGGAAGGGCACGTCAGCTAACTTGTGCTGAGTATCCGCCGGGAAGGAGGATAACCTCAGCCAGACCCTGCGGCGAGTGGCCACTGCAGCTGCTAAGGAGCGGGCACAGGAATCTCCAATGTCCAGGGCTGTCTGGAGCTGCTGTTTGGCAACAGCATGACCATGGTCACGGACCTGCTTAACCGTGGTCTGCACGTCTGCTGGGAGATGACAGGGACTTCATCTAGTGACCCCAAGAGGGCATGAGAGAAGTGTGCCATGATTACAGCCGAGCTGGCATGACGAAGGCCCAAGGACGAGGCCACATAAACCTTCCGGGCAGAATGGTCCATATTCTTGGACTCCTTGTCCGGAGGGCGGTCAGTGTCAGCTGAGCTACCCGTGCGTCTAAACACAGAAGCAGTCACAAGGCTCTTGGCTGAGGAGTGCTCTGTGAAACCCGCCAGAGACCCCATGGGTACTGTATACTTGTAGGCCATGTGGGCAGATGGAGCTGTGCAGGAGGCAGGGCATTGCCATAGCTCAAGGGCAGGGCCAACAATGGCTTCGGCCACTGGAAAGGCCTCCATCGGGGTTGCCCCCCTCTTGAGGACATCCGTGAGGGGGTATTCCGCCTTCTTTTGGATAGGCTCCAAGGGCATTCTTGTTGATTCGGAAATGAGTCGGAGGATGCCCTGAAAGGAGGAAGGACCTTCCTCCAAACCTGACACTGATTACTCGTCATCGCCCAGATGCGAGTGCAGACCAGTGGCATCCAAGTCCGAAGAGTCGGGATATAAAGGTCTCCCGCCTATATCTCCCCCGATATGCCGAGTGCGATCGGGAACCACCGTAATGGACAGACGACGGGGGAAGCCGGTGTCTATCCTATCGTCTTTTGAGGGAGCCCCTGCCTGAGGCTGCTTAGGCGGTGGTTCCACCAAAATCGGTGGGGAGGCCGAAAGAGGCTGAGCTGGAATGCATGCCGGCCCTACGGGTGGAGGAACCAGGATCTTCGGTTCTGGAGGGGTCGGCGTCGGCCTAAGAGGCTGGGGCCAAGTAATGGCCAGTGTCGCCGGCAGAGCCGGCTTCTAACCGGACAGAATCAGCTGTTGCCACATGATATCCTCATGATGTTGATGGAGCTTCCGTCGAAGTCTCTCCTCGTCCGAGGAGGATGAGGATGGGTGGCGACGCCTCTTCCTAGAGTGCTTGTGACCTTTCTTTGGTTTTTCGACTGAAGGGGTCCTGGTCCTCAATCGAGACAGATGGGGTCGGCTCATTCGAGTGGGAGAAGCAGGAGTCGGGGAGAACCGAGGTTCCGGCACCTTTCCCTCGATCGGGACACCCGAGGGCTGGGTCTCCTCATCGGGGAAGGAAAGGACAGGTGTCCTTTCCAAGGAGCGTCAAACGGACTCGGCGACAACGGCTCAATCGGGTAGAGAGAAATCTCGTCCGGTTCGGCCGTTTCCTCTGCCTCAGTGCCTTGGCCTGATGGAAGGTCAGAGAAGCCGGCAGCTGAGGAAGCGATCTCGACCGAGGTCGAGACCGCAAGATCCTGGGAGTCGGACCGCTCTCGGTCCCAAGAACATTTTCTTTGGGATGAAGAAGATTTAGGGTCCTTGTCCTTTTTTCTAGGGCGGGAGGAGTGCGAGCCTGAGGGCGCCTCACCCCTGGTGGCAAGAGACTGGCACAGCTCCCGAAAAGACCCAGTGAAGGTAGAACCCAGGTTAAGCGCACGAAAAAACTTCAGCTGGCCGAAGCTTGAGCAGCTTCCTCTTGGAAAGCCGCCATCTGGTCGAGCTGCTCAGCGGATCCCGCGGCCGTGGAAACCGCCCACCTGGCCTCCTTCGATTTCACCAGTGGATTGCGTAGCTCCGGTCTCCCCAGTTTTAGGCGCGCCTTGCGGTCGTCCAGGACGTTAGGATGGAAGGCCAGACAGATGGTGCAAGAGGTGGTGACTTGAACGACACCCAAACAGTAGACACACGAGAGGTGGGGATCGGTGCGCGACATTTTCTGTCCGCAAGGACACCGGCGAAATCCAGGGGACAACTTGTTCTCCATGTCTGATGCGCTCGGATCGGTATTGTAAACGCTGATGAGTTTTAAAGAAAGCGATTGCAGTGAAAACCATTATTGAGAATCCAGGGCCTACGAACTGCAAAAGTAGCACGAGGGAACCTGAATCTTCCAGTGGAAAGGAAGATCTGGCGTCATGGGGAGGAGCTGAGGTATTTACCACCCAGGTGTGTGGGAGGAGCCAGCTTGAAGACTTTCCGGCCAGATTTAAAGGGGGGAAAGGGACATGCCAGAGAGTGTGGATGAACAACATATCCACAATCCTAGAATTGTATTATTTTGCACTTTTTTGCATTAAAACCCAGCTGGCATACCCTTGACCACTCCTCCAGTTTTTTCAGATCATTGTCCATCCTTTCCACCGCCCCCAAGTGTCCACCCGTCGCAGAACTGAGTATCATCTGCAAAGAGGCAGATTGTCCCTTCCAGCTCCTCTGCTATGTCACTAATAAAGACATTAAAGAGGACTGATCCCAGCACTGAACCCTGAGGTACCCCACTGGTCACTCTCCCTTCCTCACAGCGAATGTCATTTACCACTACCCTCTGCCTCCCATCCCCTAACCAGTTTCTTACTCAGGTTACCATCTTGCCGTACACTCCATTTTTTTTTTTTTATTATTTGTATTTCACAATATTTGGTCAGGAAAGACGCACTAAACTGAAGCTCATTTCCAGGTATGTCCTGGAAGCACAGGGAAGTTAACTAATTTGCTTATGGTCACACTGTATGCAAGTGGTGACTGTGGGATTCAAACCCAAGGCTGTAGGCAGGCATACTCTGTGTACACATTTGTGTGCAGTTTTTATGAGTACCTGTCCCCCAAACCATATGCCTTTTTTCTTAACATTATCATTATAACCTGTAGTATTTGAGTTAGTGTAGGCCACTTAGTGTCTGTATGTGTTTGAACTTCTATTGTTTAGGACATTTATATGTGTATAACCTGTTTAGAGATTAGTTAAGTCATCTGCTAATCCAGTTTGCTTTGAATTTCAGGGCAGCAGTTTGATAGGGTGTATACATTTTTTCTTTTAAATGGGGGCACCAGTTAGAGAAAGTGTATACAAAACTGAAATATCTGGCTACACCCCTGTTCAAACCCAGTTCTACAGGTTTGTAGCTCAGTGCTCTTAACCACTACACTGCACTGCCTGCCCTGGAACATTCTTGAACTGTGTGACATAGTTCATGTCCTTGTTAAGCTCTTAAATTGTCATTCTGCATCTGTACTCTATAACTCTTGTAATTGAACAGTACATAAACTACATCATACTGTTCTAAAATAGTACTTGCCACCAGTGTGCAGATCAGAATATGCCCACTAACAGCCCTATCCACAAAGCCATCTTTCCCAGTTTGTGCCTATGACAAAATTATTTTGAAAATGTGGTCCAAAGTTAACTAAAAGGCCAATAAAGACTGGATGATTACAAAACTGGAATCAGTATTAGGAAAAAAACAACAGCTTGTACAAGACCATAACAGAAGATCTTTAAGAGAATCTCTTGCATCGGTCAGACCGATGGAACTATAGTCACCCGGCACTAGGATCACACAGAAATTTTTCACTAGCAGTCTACTAGGGGCCACCCACAATGTCGTCAGCCCACGACATCCCTCCCATATAAACCTGAGTGGCCTCATGCCCTCCTCAGTTCCCTGCCAAAGACCACATGTAGAGGACCTCCTCCCGGGAAACTGAGGGAGAGCTAGAGGTTCCCGCCACTAAGTGAAGCAAAACTGAAGGTAGACCATCCTGGAGATAGGGAGACAGAAAACGAGAAGTCCTGCAGCTAAGGGGATGGAGGATGGGACGGCATAGTCTGATGCAAGAGACTCTCTCGAAGATCTACTGTTACCGTAGGTTCTTATGTAACTGTATATCTTCTTCTTCGAGGATATCTCTTCCATCAGGCCACACCTATGGAACAAGTCCGAAGCAGTACTTACAGAGAGACAGTCTGGGTGGCTGAAGGCTACAGGCCTAAGACAGGAGGCCTTGAAGAACAGCCATGCCAAAGCATGCCCTTCATTCAGAGGTAATGTCCAGACTGTAGTGCTTAGTGAAAGTGTGGAGAGCGCTCCAGGTGGCAGCAGCACAAATCTCTACAGCTGTCACATTCCTGAAACAGGCAACAGAGGTGGTCATGCCTCTGGTTGAATGGCCATGCACAACCCCAGGAAGTTCGGCAAGGCAAGGCAAATGTTATTTCTATAGCGTCCATTCCCAGACGCTCTGGGCACCTAACAATGAAAATCTAAATTTTAAATTACACTCTGTTAAAATAACAGTAAAAACATAACAGTCGAACCATATTAAAATTAGGACACCTCAGCAAGATATGAAATCAGTAATCAGTCATTGGGGCAGGTTATACCAAATCCTCCAGAAAGGCCATATGGAATAGGTGGGCCTTTAATTGCTGTTTAAACCGTTCGACTGATGGGGCCTCCTGGATGGTATATGGTAGGGAGTTCCACAGGGTCGGCTCTGCGACACTAAATGCATGGTCACCCGAGGTCTTCAGCCGAACCTTGGGAACGTCCAGAAAGATCCTGGTCGACGAATGGAGAGCGCAGATCAGAGTGGCAGGTGACAGGAGCTCAGCTAGGTAGCCGGGAGCCAGCCCGTATAGGGCCTTGTAGGTGAGAAAGCCCACCTTGAAAAGGACCCTCCACCTGATTAGCAGTCAGTGCAGAGCCTGCAGGACTGGGGTCACATGACTGGACCTGGACAGGCCAGTCAGCAACCAGCCGCTGCGTTCTGCTGGGCACGTGAGGAGGTTCCTCCAGAGACCCCGAAGTAAAGAGAGTTACAGCAGTCAAGCCTAGAGATAACAAAGGCATGCACTAGTGTCGGTAAGTCTTAAGGTGGAATGAGAGGCTTGATCCTAGCGATATTCCTCAAGTGGTAAACAACACTCTTTACAACAGACGACACCTCAGCCTCAAGGGTCAGTCTGCTGTCCAAGATCGTGCCAAGATCTCACACACTCAGGGAGGCCATGAACGGGGCGGACCCCAGGAACAATTCTGTGCTCACTCCGGAAGCACTCCCATCACACCAATGACCTGGCTCGATCACCACACCTCTGTCTTGTCCAGGTTCAGTTCCTTACCATACTTCCTTTAACAAAAAGTAATACAGTTTGCCAACCATTTGGACAGGCACTGTTTTGAAACACCTCTTTCCCAGGGTGAAGGAAACAGCTGAGAGGACTTCCTGCAGTCCTTCGTGCGATGAACATAGTATATTTAGACCTTTTTCAGGTACATTAGTGAAAGAAAGAAGACCAGGGGTCGGACTGTGAGGTTAAAAAGGGAGGAAGGGAGGATATGAGTGGAGGGGGACCTAGAAAAAGCAACAATCCTTAAATATTTCTGTTCACTAGTCACAGAAGAAGGGGGAAGAGAAGGACCACAATTGGGCGATAGGAGCACCAATGGGGGAGAGGTGGACACCAGCCTGTTTACAGAGGAAAGGGTACTAAAGGAACTCGAGAATCTGAAAGGGGACAAGGCTATGGGGCCGGATGGGATACATCCCAGAATATTAAAAGAACTTAGAAGGGTGCTGGCAGCTCCACTAACAGCCCTATTCAACAAATCAATAGAGACAGGGGTGGTTCCAGGACACTGGAGGAGGGCAGAAGTAGTCCCTCTCCATAAAAGTGGGAACAGGGAGGAGGCTGGCAACTACAGGCCAGTCAGCCTGACCTCGGAGGTGGGGAAATTAATGGAGTCAATGTTAAAGGAAAGGACTGTGATATTTCTTGAATCCAGCGGAGCACAGGATCTGAGGCAGCATGGATTCACAGAGGGACGGTCTTGTCAAACAAATCTGATAGATCATTTTGACTGGGTGACCAGGGAGGTAGATCAGGGAGGGGCTGTGGATGTGGTCTGACTAGATTTCAGCAAGGCCTTTGACACTGTCCCACACAGGAGGTTAGTAATTCGGTTGGGTAGCCTTGGAGTGGGCCCCAAGGTGGTAAACTGGGTCAGAAACTGGTTGAGTGACAGGACACAGAGGGTGGTGGTAAATGGTGTTCAATCCAAGGAGGGGAGTGACCAGTAGGGTGCCACAGGGATCCGTGCTGGGACCAGTCCTCTTTAATGTCTTCATAATTGACATTGCAGAGGGGCTTGAGGGGAAGGTCTGCCTCTTTGCAGATGACACTAAGATCTGCAAAAGGAGTCGACACTCCAGGGCTACGTGGAAAAATGAAAACACCTTAACATCTTGAGGTGTAGTTGAGACTGTGTGTTAGATTCAATGCAAAGAAGTGCAAAATCATGCATTTGGGGCACAGAAATACAAGGGAGGGTACAAGATGGGTGGAGAGGTACTTATGGCCACCAATCAAGAAAGAGACCTGGTGGTAATCATATCTGTTGACCTAAAGTTAACCAAACAATGTGAGAAGACTGTGGGGAGAGCAAGTGGGATGCTAGGGTGCATAGGGAAAGGTATCACCAGCAGAAACAAGGAGGTGGTTATGCCACGGTACAGATCACTAGCAAGACCACGTCTGGAGTACTGTGTCCAGTTCTGGAGGCCGCATCTCCAGAAGGACACAGACAAAATAGAGGCAGTCCAGAGAAGGGCAAAAAAATGGTGAAAGGACTGCACCAAAAGTCATCTGAGAAAAAAACTACAGGACCTCAATATGTATTCCCAGGAGGGAAGGGGAGAAGAAGGGGAGGGGATATGATGGACATTCAAGTACCTCAGGGGTATAAACAAGGTACAGGAGGGTAGCATCTTTCAGAAAAGAAGGTGTACAAGAACAAGGGGCATGATATGAGGCTAGAGGAGGTAGGCTCATGGACAAAGTGAGGAAAAACAGGTTACTCACCTGTAACAGTAGTTTAAGAGTGGTATATGATGTGCATCCACACTTTTGGCAGTGTCCTTTCCTTTTAAGGCTAGCCAGAAAGTCTTCAAGCTGGCTCCTCCCACCTACCCGGGTGGTAACTCACTTGGCACCGCCCCGTGACATCATATCTTGCTCTCTGGAAGAAAGATCGGTGTGTCAATTGCCAGGGGAGGTCAAGTGGGTCAGTGTGGATGTACACCATATACCAGTCTTAAAACGGCTGTTACAGTGAGTAACCTGTTTTTCTAGGGACGTGGATATGGTGTACTATCCTCACTTCTGTCAGATTCCTAGCAGTACTCCGTGAGGAAGAAGAAGAAGAACCAACATTTATATAGCGCTTTTCATACACAGTGTATCCCAAAGCACTTTACAAGCAATACTAGACTGGTAGTGAAGTGACTGAACGTGTAGTGGCGGCCATATCGCACACCATCACCCACAGACAGCCTGGATAATTGCATGAACCAGTTTATGGGAAGGGGAATGTTGGCCAGGACACCGGGGATGTCCCCTAATCTTTGTGAAGAGTGCCCTGGGTTCTTTTACTTCCACCAGGACAACACCAGGATGAGTAGAAGGGACTTCGGTTTAACATCTCATCCGACGGATGGCACACCCCAGCAGTACAGCACCCCCCTAATACTGCACTCAGATGCCAGCGATTTTTAGGTACAAGCCCAATCCCGGTGTGGGACGAAAACCCATGACCTTCTGGTCCAGAGGCGGATGTGCTACCAACTGAGCCACGCTGACACGCTGGAGGGGGCAAGGCGCACAACCCCTATTTAGAGAACAGAGATTGGAGAACTCAGGCCTCAAAACCAGCATCCCGACGTGACTCAAGGTCGATGCGGTAGTGGGAAATGAAGATGTGTGCTAACTTCTAGGCAGCAGCCCTGCAGCTTTCCTGGATAGGGACATCCCTGGAAGCAGCGACCGAGGCAGTGGTATGATGGGTGGAAGGAGCCCTTAGCCCTACGGCAGGGGTCAACCTTAATATTCATTTACTAGCTCGACTACTAGTGCAGATTGCTGCGGGCTAGTGCAGAAATACAGGTTACTCACCTGTAACAGGAGTTCTAGGAATGGTATATGTTGTTCATCCACACTCATTGGCAGGTATCCTTGCCGCTTTAAATCTTGCCGGAAGGTCTTCAAGCTTGCTCCTCCCACCCACCCGGGTGGTATAACTCTCGGCTCCGCCCCATGACGCCAGATCTGGCCCGCTGGAAGCTCAGGTTGTGCGTCGAGCCGGGAGGTCGGTGGATCGTGTGGATGAACAACATATACCATTCCTAGAACTCCTGTTACAGGTGAGTAACCTGTATTTCTAGGGACATGGATATGTTGTTCATCCACACCATTGGCAGACTCCTAGCAGTTCTCCGGAGGAGGAGGCAAGACGACACCCCTAATACTTACTTGGGAAAGAGAGACTGGAGAACCGAGGCCCCAAAACCAGCATCCGGGCGTGACTCAAGGTCGATGTGGTAATGGGTAATGAAGAGGTGTTTGCTGACTTCAGGTAGCAGCCCTGCAGATTTCCTGGATAGGGCGTCCCTGGGAAGCAGCCACCGCTGCAGCAGTATGGCGGGTAGAATAAGCTCTTATCCCTCTGGGAGGCTCCATGCCCGCCAACTTATAGCAGAGATCTATGCAGGAAGTGACCCACCTGCTTATCGTCCCGCTTGGCTGCAGGTCTGCCAAGGTGCGGCTTCAGCGTGAGGTGACAAACAGCTGGCGAACCTCCCCGAATTTCAGCCATGCGCTCCTTATAATAAGCGAGCGCCCTTCTAGGTCCAAAGTATGGAGCCTGTATTCGACCTCCAGGTGTGATTGGGGTAGAACACGGCAGAGTCAACACCTGGTTAAGGTGAAACTCCGACCACCACCTTCGGAAGGAATTTCGGTGGGGGCGTGAGGACAACCTTGTCCCTGTGGAAGACCAGGTAAGGAGACTGGCTGGGAAAGCGCCTGGAGCTCTCCCATCCTTCTGGCTGGCGTGATAGCCACCAAGAAGTGGCCTTCCACGACAGGTGAGAGAGAGCACACCTGTGCATAGGTTCGAATGGCTTGCCCATGAGCTTTGCCAGATACCAGCAGTAGATCCCGCGGAGGTGGGGTTCCCGCACTGGAGGAAATGTGATCAAGGCCTTTGAAAAAGCGTCAGACCACCTTCTCCTGCGCCACCGACTGCTTCCCGGCCCGCGCCCGGTAAGCAGAGATGGCTGCCAGGTGCACCCTTAGGGTCGTCGACCTAAGCCCTTGATTAGAAAGGGACCACAAATAGTCCAAGATGCTTGCCAAGGAACAGGAGGAAGGGTCCAAGCCCTTGCCCTGACACCAAATGGAAAACCTTTTCCATTTGAAGGCATAGCATTTCCTGGTCGACTCCTTACGGGACGCCTCAACTACATTGAGGACCTCGTGGAAAGACCCAGGCCTGGAACTCTAGCCGCTCAGGAACCAGGCCGTCAGGTGCAGGGATTGAAGGTCGGATGGAACACCTTCCTGATTGACTGAGAACCAGGTCCGAGCGAGCTGGAAGCTGCCAGGAGTCCTGGAGCTGGGGCTGAGGAGATCTGGGTACCAGAACTGCGAGGCCAGTCTGGGGCTATCAGAATCCTGCGCCTTGTCCTCCTCGCTTGAGAAGCACCTTGTGGATCAAGGGAAATGGGAAAGGCGTAAAGAGGCCCGGGTCCACTGCCTCGAGAAGGCATCCCCTGCAGCGAGCCCTGCTGAGGGGGGCGGCATGGAACAGTCTCAGCTTCGTTCTCCCTGAGGCGAACAGGTCCACCTGAGGTGTGCCCCAATGGGAGAACAGATGCTGTACTACCTCCGCAGGAGAGACCACTCGTGGGATGCAGCCCTATCCAGCTCAGGGCATCGGCCTGGGTGTTGAGCTCCTGCCACATGAATGGCTAGGAGATCCGCCTCCAGGCTGCACACAGTGACCAAATCGCGGGCTTCCTTGCATAGAAGCATGGAGCGCGTCCCCCCTGGCGGTTTAGATAGAACATGGTCGTGGTATTGTCCGTCTGGACTCGGACCACTTGACCCCGGAGGAGCAGAGCAAAGGCGGTGAGAGCTAGGCGGACCCGCCGGAGCTCCAGCAGGTTGATGGCATCGGGACTCCCGCGGGACCAGAGGCCATGAGCCAGTGTTCCCCAGATGGGCACCCCAACCCATCAGAGAGGCATCGGTCGATAGAGAGACGTCGGCTCGGGCGGACGAACGGATGCCCTCCTGCAAATGATCTGGAACGGTCCACCACTGGAGAGCGTTCCCACATCCCTAGTCACCGCACACAAGCTGGTCCAAAGGATCGCAGCGTTGTGACCACTGGCTGGCCAGTCCCCATTGAAGGGCACGCATGTTCCAGCGGGCCCAACGGACCACGCTGGTGCAGGCCGCCATGAGACCCAGGAGGCGCAGGAAGTCCCGGGCAGGGCGCAATTGCCCAACCAGAAATGATCGGGCAAAGGAGGAAAGAACCCGGCCCTGTCCGCCGGGAGCCGCGCTCTGGCTCGAAGAGAGTCGAGCTGCGCCCCGATGAATAGAATCACCTGCTTTGGCTCGAGTTCCGACTTGGCCTCGTTGATAAGGAGGCCCAGTTGAGAGCAGACCTGGAGGGCCAGATCTCTGGACCCCTCCGCCTCCTTCCTGGAGGGAGCTGCTATCAGCCAGTCGTCCAGGTAAGGGTACACCCGGACCCCTCGCCGCGCGCGGAATGCTGTCACCACTGCCATGCATTTGGTGAAGACCCTGGGAGCTGGAAGAAGCATGTAAGGGCATGGCTTGTAACTCGAAAGGGATCCTTCCGCTGAAGCGAAGGAATCTCTGGTGAGACGGACGGATAGGGACGTGGAAAACGCGGTCCTGCAAGTCCAGAGAGCAGAACCACGCCGCTCCAAGGATGGTATTATCTGAGCCAGAGTGACCATCCTGAAGGTTCGAGACCTTAGGAACTTGTTTAGGTCGGTGGGTGAATGGGCGCCAGCCCCCGTCCGCTTCGGAACCAGGAAGTACCTGGACACAAACCCTGGTCTGAAGGGAGGGTCCGCCACCTCTCTTATCCTCCTTCTGGAGGAGGAGAGTGATGCGCTCGACAAGCCGCCAGTGAGGCTGGGGATCCCGAAGCCCCGCGAGGGGCGACGGCCTGAAGGGTGGTGCCTGCTCGATTTCAGAGGCAGGCCTCTTCCCACCACCTCCAAGACCCACCTGGTCCGTGGTGCTGAGCCGCCTCTCCAAGGGGACCCAGGGTAAGGTGACGGAATGGGGGCGACCCTCAGCCCGTCACTGGGCAGGCTTGGAGGAGGGACCGGCCGAGGGACCTCCTGGGCCTTTCCTCCTGCCTCCTGTTAGAGGAACCCGCGGCTTGGGTTTGGGATGCAAGGTCGAGCCTGCTGGCCCTGACGTTGCTGGGCCAGGCGCGCCGGGGGCACAGAAGGACGAAAGGGCTTAGGCTGCGGTTTGCGGCCTTTGTCCTTCTGAGCGGAAGAGACCGAGTCCAAGGTAGCATTGGACTTCTCGATCCTCTGCAGGTGACCTTCCACCCCAGGGCCGAAGAGGTCAGTCCCCAAAAAGGGAACATCCGCCAACTTGTGCTGGGTATCCGAAGTAAAGGTGGATATCCTCAGCCAAGCCCGCCGACGCATAGCCACTGCGGCCGCCACCGATCTGGCACATGAGTCCCCTGTATCCAAAGCAGTCTGGAGCTGCTGTTTGGCCACTGCCCTGCCCTGGTCCCGCACCTGCTTAACCGTAGTCTGCAGATCGGCGGGAAGATGAGGGATGACCTCATCCAGGGAGCCCAACAGGGCATGAGAAAATGCCATGAGGACGGGCCGAACTGGCCTAGAAGGCCGAGAGAGGACGCAGCGTGAGACTTTCACCCGATATAGTCCAATTCTTGACCCTTGTCAGGAGGTTTGTCCACATCCTGACGTTGCCGGCATGGCGGAAAACGCTGTCGGTAACCAACCCCTCAGCAGAGGGTGTTCAAAACCGGACAAGGAACCGTAGGGGACCAGATACTTCCTGGCCATCCTGGCAAGGCGCAGGGCAGGGAGGAGGCCACTGCCAAAGCTCCAGTGCCGGACCCACTATGGCCTCGGCCACCGGAAAGGCCTCCGTCGGAGAATCCCCTCGGTCCAGAATCTCCGTGAGGGGATACCTGGCCCACTTGGAAACGGGTTCGAGCTCCATCCCGGTGGACTCCGAGATGAGCCGAAGCAGTCCTAGGAAGGACGACGGGCTATCGTCCATTGACTGACCTCCTGAAGACTCCAAGTCCAGTCGCTTGGAGAAAGGGAGGAATCATCTTGGACTCGGAAGAGTCCTCGCAGCTGCTCTGGCCTGAGCCACCCTCTACCTGCCGAGGTCGGTCGGGAGTGAGGGTAACTGACAGCCGATGGGGTAGACCCTTAGCCGACCGAGAATCCTTGGTCGGAGCCCCAATTGGTGGCTGTGGAGGCGGAGGTTCCACCGGAATCGGTGGAGCAGCTGGTTTTGGCCGAACAACCGGCCTGGGTATAGGCTCCTCGGATAAGTCGAGGGGTTGTGTCGGCCGCTCCGGTGACAGCCACTTAATGGCCGGGGAAGGCGACGGGTCGGCTTACTCCCGGTCAGGAGGAGCTGTTGCAACATAAGGTCCTCGTACCGTCGGGTAATTTCGCTGAGCCTCCCTCGTCCGAGGAGGAGGACGAGGACGAAGCGGCCGACGCCGCTTATCAGGTGCCGGTAGACCGACCCATGGCGACGGTGGGATCGGCTGACCAGCAAGAGGTCCGGACCGAGAGTCCCGAATTTCCGAGGTCGGTGCGGGGAGGTGTCGGCCGAACCGCACTCCCCTGCTCGGATGGTCCATCCGAGGGCCCGGAACCGAGGCGCAGGCGAGCCCACGATCCTCAACTCCTCCCGGGAACCGGGGAGGGGAATCGCCAGCTAGTTGGCGACAGCCCGTCCAACGGTCGAGAAAATCTCGACTTGTCCGGTGGGAGTCCCGTCAACTGACCTGACGGGGACACCGTGAGGCCAGTGGCGAAGCGATGGATCGACCCAAGCCGGCGGTCGACGACTCGGGAGAGGGACCTTTCCCGCCCCAAGAGCCGAGGAGGGACTTACCCCTGTCCTTCTTTTTGGACCGAGAATAAGGTCCAGCAGACGTAGGCCCTTCTCCCTTAGTGGAGAGGGACAGACAAAGCTCCTTAAAAGAAGCCGTGTAGGAAGAACCCAGAGAGAGCGGGATAAATGCCGTGGCCGAGGAAGATACGGCCCGCGCCGCCTCCTCTTCGAGGGCGATCATCCGCTCGAGCTGATCCGCCGAGCCCGCCGCCATGGACACCGCCAACCGGGCCTCCTTGGACTTCACCGGAGGGAAACGCTTCTCGGGACGGCCCAGTTGCAATCGGGCAGCACGGTCTTCGAGGACGTAGGCCGAGAAAGATGAGCACAGGTCGCAAGCCTGCGGGTCGTGCTCAAGGCCTAAGCAGTAGACACACGTGGAGTGTGGATCCGTCCGAGACATCTTCTGCCCGCATGGGCATCTCCGAAATCCGGGAGTCGATTTGTCCATCGCAGTCAGCGAGGGATCAAGACTGAAGTCTTTTCTAAAATTTATTTTTAAACTCCATAAGCGGAGAAATAGGAACTAGTCTCAAACGCAGAGCGTTAAGGAGGGAACCTGAGCTTCCAAGCGGTAAGGAAGATCTGGCGTCATGGGGCGGAGCCGAGAGTTATACCACCCGGGTGGGTGGGAGGAGCAAGCTTGAAGACCTTCCGGCAAGATTTAAAGCGGCAAGGATACCTGCCAATGAGTGTGGATGAACAACATATCCATGTCCCTAGAATCTCTGTTACTTGCCCAGCTGGGCTAGTGCAATTCCCTCCTGTGAAACCTGCAGTTCCGTTCTCAACCCGGGTATCAAATAAATAAATAAAAAAATACATAAATATAACTGTTATTTAATTTAAAGCCAGGCCCTTTTCATGGGGGTTTACCTACAGTATGTGCTGCCTTAGCATTAGTGAAATGAAAAAAATAGATGTCTGTGTGTAGTGCATTTACAAACTGTTTCATTTTATACTAACTACTACTTTTATTTTTTGCTGGCAAAGATCCTTTCTGCTTTTCCTTTCCTTGTTTAGCTCAGTACTCATGGCAGGCAGATTTGTGACTGTCCAGGAGCAACACAGTTCTAGGGTCGCCACCTGTTCAGTTGTAGACCAGATAATCCAGTTTTCAGGGTCCTTATCTGGTCATCTGGTTTTGATTAAATGTAGTCCAGTTTTTGGGCCATTTTGAATACTCCAGTAGTATTAAAACTGATTGAATCAAATCATTCATGCATGCCCATGTAACCCCCCTGCAAATGGGGGTTCCCAAAAGACTTCCAGGAGCTTGCTTGAATGCTCCAAGCCTGAATGGTGTTTGGCATTTAAGCCATTTATCAGTGAGTGTTTTTAGAACCTCTGGTACTGTCTCTTTAAGAGCTGTCTGCTTGCAGACATAATTAGTTTGTATGGGGGACTGTGTGTTTCTTTGATTGAGTACCACTCAAGCTGCTGTCAATTCACTCCATTTTGCAGTCACTAGGAGTGCAAGGAACCTATCTGAAAGATGTAACTGTTTGCCAGAAATCATGTAGAGTAATAATGAAAATACAGTTTGTCTAACCTGCTTTCTTTGCAGTCAGAACTGTGTCTGCCTAGTTCCCCATTCTGGTTTGAACTGCTGAACTGGACCAATCAGTGTGGGGTAAGCTAGCTCTAAAATGGTGCCTTGGACGAATCAGAACTTGGACTCATAATCTGAGCCAGCCACAAGAGGATTGTATGGGCAGTGACTCTGGGAGAGATGTAGTTTAGACTTGGCGCCTTTTGGACCAACAGCAGCAGTCTATTGTGAGTGACAGCCAATCCAGTCAAGAACTGGGAGGAACTCAAAGGAAGTGCCCGGTTTTGTCTGTTGGAGTTTCAGTTTAGCTTTGGCAGTGAAGGGTAAAGGAAACCCTGTGCTCCTTCAGTGCACAGTTTCAGTCAAAAAACGTGTGTAAGGCCCAGAGTTCCGGTCTGCAGCTTGTGTAACTGCTTGTTAGGACTGAATCCGTCCTGTGAAAAGAATCAAAGGATCTCTATAGAGTAGAAACCAGGCTCACCCGGTAGAAGACTGGAGAAATTGTTGAATTGCACTCTGTCTGTCAGGAACTGAATCTGCTGTGTGTTCTCCCAGGTATTGTGCAGTAATTGCGATCAGGATAGAGAAGCAGCCTACCTGGTATAGTACTTTCTTTTTTACCATATAAATGTGTGAAGAGTCTCGTGGAGCTCAAGAGTAGCCCTGCTGACGTTGAAGGACCCTATCTTGTTTGGAGGTCGTGAGTACTAATTCAGGGTAGCTCCCTGTTGAATTGCCACATTAAATCCAACTGGAATCACTGTGCTGCTGACTGTTTAAACTAATTTTTCTTTTCACTGTGAAAGGGCCTACCGCTCCCACGGTTTGGACTAGCCACTAGGGCTTGGGTACCCAGGGACAGTAACTGGTAGGGATAGGCCTGTGCACAGAGCCATAGGTAGATAGTAAAGTGATAAGCTAATTAACCTGATTTCCCCCTGTCCTTGTTATATTCCCCCTAAATAAATCCGAGCTGCTTGTTTCAGCAAAGTTATACTGCCTGAGGTATTTGTCTATGTTAAAGTATTGTACTGTGATTGTTGCACTGTATCTTATTGTACAGGAGGTCCCAGTGCATGAACCACCCCTGGGGGTAAGTGTATACTGTGAAGGTAATTCCGATATATTGTGTGGGCCACTAGTGGGAAGAAGGGGGTTGCAGTGTCCCAGAGGGCTGTGACCAAGTAAGTTTAACTATTGCAAACCCTGACCTCTGGGTGGAGGCACCCGCCATTGGATCCAGGCCCCTCAACCTGTTAGTGGCAAATCAGGCAGGGGTAGCAGCCCCTGGGATAGCGCCATCTAGGGGTTACACCCAGGTTACAAAAAAAGTTCTGATGTCAGTAGTTACATGCCTTTGTTTGTAAAACCAATCTGTCTAGGAGATGTAAAGTATGGCCATTAAGACCATTAGCAGTAATTCAACTCTGAATTTTAAGTATGGTCATTTACTGCCATAATAGGAAACAGTTTTATTATGCTGTAATGGATTCCTTTTTGTTTTTCCTATATTCTCATATGTTTTAGACCCACTTTTTTTCAAATTTGTTTTCACATTGTATTGCCTTTGTCACTGTATCGATTATTTCTCTCCTAAGTCCTCAGCAACTGCTGCTCTTATTTTTATACTACCAACCCGAACATTCCATGATATTAGCTACACCTTTACAGGCCATTGGAATAAATAGCATGGGATGGTGTGTCTGAAATTGGGGAATGTGATGTCTTAAGACATTTGAAAGGAAACAGCAGTAGCTGATTAGGTAAAGGGAACACAATGTAGTATTGAGGATACCACAAGTACTGATAGTTCAATGATCAAAAAGGTGGTCAAAGCATATCAGAATACATGGCTGTCATGGAAGGGAAAACTGGAGTGTGTTTAACAGAGAGAGCAACAGGTTGTGAATGGGCTTTGTACATCCAGCTGATCTGGATTTAAAATCCCACAGCCTCCACCTGCATACTGTGAGACCCTAAGCAAGTCACTTAACCCCTCTGTGTTCCTGGGCCACCCATGTAAATTGGTCTTGTGCCCAATGGGAGTTAACCTGGTTGTCAAAAAATAAAAATAAATAATTATACAATAGGCAAAGTAAATCCTGACTTCTGATTGGCTGGCTGGCACGATTTACAACGTGTAAATCCTGCTATCACTCCACGGGTAAAAGTGCCAGTCAGCCTAATCAAATGCCTGTCGAGTATCACTCCGACCCTTCCAACAGCAGAACTACTCACCGCCATACTGGTGCCCTTACCTCAGATTCCTTCTTGAACACCCATCCCCGTCTGCAGTCTGTCATCAGCACACAATAAAAATGAAATTCATCCACAAGCTGTTGTCCCCCAAACAAGCGCCACCACACAGCATCCAGAAATTTTTTGCACCTTGCCCTCATCCTCCCTCTCCCGAACCATTCATGTTACACCCCCAGGACTTGGCAAAGCGGTGTCCAGAAGCCCTTTAAGTATGAAAACACTGACTAAACCCTTCAAAACTGCGCTGGTTACTGCTCAGCACCTCACACCCTCTTCCATGCACACTAAAATTAAAATTATTCCTGGCCCAAAATCAGAAGACAGCCAGGGAAAGTACAGTTATGTAAGAACTTACAGTAACAGTAGATCTTTGAGAGGAGCTCTTGCAGCAGGCTATAACAAACAAGCTTGGATATCGTCTCCAGGCACCGAGCCGGTTTCGGTCTGGCTGTTTTGCAGGGACTTTTGTCCTAGGCCTCTGGAGTCAGCATATTCCACCTCTCGGGGTCGTCTACCTCTTTGGCGAGGGACTGCTTGGTATTCAGTCCTGATTGTTATAGCCTGCTGCAAGAGCTCCCACTCGAAGTAAGATAGTACAGTTACGTAAGAACTTACCGTAACAGTAGATCTTCGAGAGGAGCTCTTGCTAAGCAGTCCCTCGCCAAAGAGGTAGACGACCCCGGGAGGTGGAATATGCTGACTCCAGAGGCCTAGGACAAAAGTTCCTGCAAAACAGTCAGACCGAAACTGGCTCAGTATCTGGAGATGATATCCAGGCTTGATTGTTATAGCCTGCTGCAAGAGCTCCCACTCGAAGTAAGATCAAGAGTTCATAAAACCCAAAACTCTTGTTTTAACGTGAGACGACCCCACTCCCAAAACCGTACCTCGTTTTTCACATTTCCCAGTCCTGCTTTCTCAATAACAGGTGGCTAGAACGCAAAGCTGCCTCCCAAAAAACTCAGCTAGCTCTCCATTTCACGTCCTGCATAACTTCCTCTAATAAAAGTGTAACCCCTAGGTGGCGCTATCCCAAGGGCTACTACCCCTGCCTGCTTGCCTAGTAGCAGGTTAAGGGGCCTAGATAATAAGGCGGGTATCTCCACCCAGAGGTCAGGGTTGTTAGTGGTCAAGCTAACCTGGGCACAGCCCTCCGGGACACTGTAACCCCCCTCTTTCCCTTCTAGTGGCCTGAACAATATACAATAATTACTTTCACATTGACCCTTATTCACCAGGCAATTACCCACACTGTCTGCACTTACCACCAGGGCTGGTTCCTCTAGCTCAATAGTTCTCAGACTTTGTCACAGTGAGCCTCCCCAAATCCATGGAAAAGAATTTGAGCCTCCCCAAAAAACTGAAATATTCTTGGGCCTCCCCAAAGAAAAATAACATACTGTACTTTGCACAGTACTTGACATGGAACCTTGGAAAAAGAGCTCATGTGCTCAAAGGTGTATCTGAACAACAAATAAAATAAATATTATTTTTTCAGCTTATTAACCCCCAACAGGTCAGCCTACTTGCTCCACTATTTTCATTCTTGAACCATTGTTACCCGTTGTTGCAGTCCCTTAATGGGTCACTACTACTTTCTCGGTTTTCTCCTGAAATGAGCCTTGGCTCATTCACCTTCCCTTGTCACCTATTAGTAAATAAATACATAAATTTCACCTACTATTATCCTCTTTCAGTTTGTGTCATCTTTTCACACAAACTATATAAAACTCAAAATTTAAATACAGCACTTTTTCAGACCTGCTTGAGCCTCCCCTGGAACAGGTTGGGGCCTCCCCAGGGAGGCTGGCCTCACCATTTGAGAACCCCTGCTCTAGCTCGACCCTGGGGACCCCCTGTAAAACAAGGTTAAGCACAGCAAATAGCAACAGTACAATACTTTTGGCATGAACTGGAACCACAGTCAGGTTAAATGCAAACAAAGTTAAATCTGATTTATTCAGGGGACTTGAACAAGGAAGGGGCGTAATCAGGTTGATTTGCTTAAAAGCTATATTAATCGGGCAGTTATGCATGCAGTTCGGAGTCCCTACACAGTCACACACTCTGGGTACCCAGGTAGGAAAATGGTGGGCTAGCCAGGAATGTTGCAGCTGGTTGGGGCCCTGTGATGGAAGAAAGCAACATGCACAACACACACTATTTGTAATCTGGAGCCGGAGGGCTCAGTTTGTGAAAGAAAAGGCAACAAGACAGTTTGTGAAAGAAAAGGCAACAAGACAATCAGATGACAACACTTTTAGATTTAGCTGTTGTTGCAGGGAGCTACCCTGATGTTTACTCACGATACCCAATACTGGACATAGGCAGGACAAAACTGAGAGACTGCAGGCTGTTGAGCTGGAGTGCCCGGAGAAGCAGAGCCCACACCAATCACCGAGGTGTCATTCCTGTTCAAGGCATTGAGCAGGGGCTGATCCCCAGGTCGGTCTCTCGTCGATGACTTTCTCTGCGTAGCAGGTATTCTGGCTGAGCCAGTGTAGAAGGGCCCAGGCAAATGGAAATGGATACGGATTCAGTCCGTGGAGCTGGATACAGCCTCCAGCAAGCAAAATACAGTTCAGACACACAGTGAGGAACCAAATCATGACCCACTATAAGCACACAGCACATTCACATGTAAGGAAATTCCACTGTACCAGGCAAATGGCTCTCCGGTCGCAATTGCAGAGTCTCTGCACAATCCGGGAGTTCAGAGGTAGCTGGAAGTCCTGACAGGCTGATCACAATCAGCAAATCTTCAGTCTTCTTCAGGTTAAAGACTGGTCACATTTCAGTGGCTTAATTCACTCTCCAAATTTGGATTCAGTCTGAAAAAAGCACAAGTTCCCTCTCAGGAACAGCAGGCGGGCATGCAGGCCAAACTCAGTCCTTTCCACAGTTCTCCCAGGCGACTCCACTATGGATTGCTGCTCAAACTATCTCAAGCTGTTACTTCTTCACCTCCCAACTCAGATCTAACTGAAACTGCAAGCAGTGTGGGACTTTCCCTGATCCAAAAGGTTCGGTTGACTGATCTATCAGTCAGTCACAACAAGGGCTCCCCCTCCAGGTTACAGTATTTTAGGTGCCAAAAGCCCAAAACTACAATTCCTACAAGTTTTGGCCCCACCTGCCCCTGTAGGCAGGCTCCATTTTAGAGTCCCAAATGTACTGATTGGCCCATTCTGACAGTCCAGGACCAAGATGACGGAAACAAACAGAACAGTCCATGCTGCAAAGAAGGCAGGTTAGAACAAACTGCAATATTATTGCTACTCTAACAAATGATCAGCAAACAAGTACATCTTCTAACAGAGCTCCCTCTCAGATTAATTATGATGGCAATCCAGGCAGCTCTTAAAGAGACAGTACACAGAGGTTGTACAGGCACTCTCTGGTAATACATTTAAACTGCTAAAACACAGGACACCAACCTGGCAGTGAGCATTTAGGCAAGCTCAAGGAAGACTTTTCGGGAACCCCCATTTGTAGGGGGGTTACAAAAGTAACAAACGGTAATAAACGGCTTACATACATTACTGGTCTTGGTGCTTTCACAACTGCTTGCCCAGGACTATTACAGTACTACGGAAGAATATGTTACTTCTGGTGTGTTGTTCGTAACTCAGCTGCGCCTCACAACAACACACCAGGCGTGAGTAAATCCTGCCATCATCCACACCCTCTTGTGGTATATTGATTAAATAACAGTGTGGGTTGATGCTGTTGAATTTATCCTTACTTTTTTTTGGTGACCATTTTTTTAATAGAACTGGGACAATCAAGCATTTGTGGGATCTGTAGCCAGGGTGGGAAGAGGAAGGAAAAAGGGAAGAAAAAGACACACACACTTTTCACGACACAACTTTATTAACTACAAATCTGAAAATGTGGAAATAAATTAAAGAAGTCAGTGACCCAGCTGACATTAATAGAAAGCATGCTGATGAAGACAAACAAAAACATCATGAGTACAAAAAAACAAAGCGAAGCCGTCGGTTCCAGCAGTGCTGGCTAGAAAAATATGACTGGTTGGGGTATGATGGTCCAAAAGATCTGATGTTCTGCCATTTGTGCATCAAACATGAAATACAGTTGGGTAAGGCGGACAATAACAATAATTTTTGTTTCTGTACAGATAACTTCCAGCTTGACTCTGTCTCGTCCCATAATATCAGTGAAGCTCATTCTAGGGCAAAGGAAAAGGAGGATGCCAGCACTGCTACTCCAGGGACAAGTAATGCAGAGGAAATGCTGAAGAACATGAATGAAGCAATGCTTAACCATCTAGATAAACTGTTTAGCACATGCCATGCAATTGCCAAGAAAGGTCGTCCTTTCACAGACTTTGTGTGGATGTGCAGCCTTGACAGTATGAAAGGGCTAGATATCAGTTCAGCATATCAGAATGACAAATATGCCTGCAACTTTATCCACTCTGTAGCCAAGATTGAACACATGGCGCTACGAGAAAAAATTATGGAAATAAAGTTTATTTCAGTCATCAGTGACAGAAAGTACAGTTGCGTAATAACTTACCGTAACAGCAGATCTTCGAGAACAGCTCTTGCAGCAAGTTACACCATTAGGACTGAAGCCGGCAGGTGCCCGGACCCCACGGAAATTTTCTAGCTAGCAGTATTCAGAAGGGACCGCCTCCGACGTCGGTCCCGCCCCCAACATCAGGCATAGAACATAAGGAGGCGGTCCCCCAGAATCCCCAGTTCTCCCACCGGAGACTCCCGGCTGCTGGATGACATCAGAAGAGGAGACTGAGGAAACACCATCAAATGACAATCAGAGTGGTGTTGAGAACACCTGATCCTAGGAGAAGGATATCGGACCAAAAATCTACCTCCAGTGGGGATGGTGGGAGGAAAAGTACCTGCTGCAAGAACTGTTCTCGAAGATCTACTGTTCCGGTAAGTTCTTACGTAACTGTACTATCTTACTTCCAGAAACAGCTTTTGCAGCAGGTTACACCATTAGGACTGATTCCCAAACAATACTGAAATCCCTCACCATTGGGAGGAGGGAAGGTAGAAATCCCTAGTAGAACCTAAGCCTAGGACAGAAGTCCTTGAAGGACTGCTAGACCAAAACCTGCTCTTAGCCTCGATGCAACGTCCAGGCTATAATGCCTGATGAAGGTGTGCACAGTGCTCCAAGTAGCTGCTGCATAGATGGCTGAGGTGGACATGTTAAGGCAGCAAAGGAGGTAGCCACCCCCCTTGTGGAATGACCCTTAACTGCGCCCGCTAAGGGTTTGTTGCGCTTCTGGTAACAGAACATGATACAATGTATGAGCCACCTGGACAGCAACTGTTTGGAAAACGGGAGCTCCCATCATCCTGTGGGCGAAGGAGACAAAAAGCTGACCAGATTTTCGGTGGTGTTTGGTCTGGTCAGGTAGTATCGAAGACACCTATGCACATCTAAAGTGTGCAACAGGGCCTCTCCTCGATTAGAATATTTAGGGAAGTACACTGGTAGATCGATATCCTGATTAAGAGTGAGAGTTGAGACCACCTTAGGCAGAAACTTCGGATTAGTCCGTAAGGATACCCTGTCCTGGTGGAAAACCAAATAAGGTTCTTTGCACATCAGTGCATGAAGCTCTGAAATTCTTCTGGCCGAAGTAACGGCAACTAAAAACAACGTCTTCCATGTAAGGAGACGTAGCTTGCAATCCGTGGCTGGCTCAAAAGGTGGCAGCATAAGCTGCTCCAGGACAAAGGGTAAATCCCAAGGCAGAATAGGATCTTTGATCAGAGGTCTAAGGTGGAGGACACCTCTCAGGAAGGCTTGTGTTGTGTCCAACTGAGATATGGGACGTTGGCCTATAGAAGTGTGATAGGCTGAAATGGCACAAAGGTGTACTTTTATCGAGGAGTAGGCCAAGCCTGTCTGAGAAAGAAACAGGAGGTAGTCCAAGACCGACCTTTC
Source organism: Neoceratodus forsteri (assembly GCA_016271365.2). NCBI lineage: Eukaryota > Metazoa > Chordata > Ceratodontiformes > Ceratodontidae > Neoceratodus > Neoceratodus forsteri. Next base: position 1,149,452,123 of record CM057455.1, on the reverse strand, counting down.
TGGACAATCTATCAGCGAAAACCCCCACACTTGAGCCCAGAGGCAAAATCTACACCATTTCATGGCGTAAGTAGCATGGGTAGCCAGTTTTCTAGCAGCCGCTAGAACGTCTGCTACCTCTTGTGAGACCCCGTGTCGCATAATGACTATGTCTCTAGGAGCCAAGCGTGCAGGTTCAGCGAACGAAGGTCCGGATGGACCAAGGAGACCGCCTCCTGAGACAGCAAGTGAAAGCTGATTGGCAGAGGCACTGGAGATTCCCGGGACAGCTGATATAGTAGAGGGAACCAGAGCTGCCTGGGCCAAAACGGCACGATAAGTATCAGCATTGCATGCTCTCTGCGAACTTTCAAAAGGACCCTCTGGATCAATGGAAAGGGGGGGAAGGCATAGAGGAATCTGTCCGCCCAGGAGAGGGACAACACGTCTCGCCAGAAAACACCAGGCCCTGGATCTAGTGAGCAGAAATTGGGCAGTTTTGCGTTGTATGGGGACGTGAAAAGGTCTAATTCTGGTGTACCCCATCTGCGAAACTGATCCTCTACTACCTCCTGGAGTAGTTACCACTTGTGGACTCTGGCCTGAGAGTGACTCAGGCTGTCTGCGATGATGTTGTCCACCCCTGGTACATGAACAGCAATGAGGTTTGTGCCGTGTTGTAAAACCCAATCCCACACCCTCATGGCCTCCCTGCAAAGCGGGTAGGAATGGGTGCCTCCTTGTTTGTTGAGGTAATACATCACTGCGGAATTGTCCGTTTGTAACAGAAGAGTAGCCGGTGGAATCTCTGACTGGAAAGCCTGCAGGGCGTAAAGAACTGCTCTCATTTTAAGTATATTTATATGGAGATGAGTCTCTTGGGCTGTCCACAGGCCCTGAGACCGGACACCGTCGAGGTGTGCTCCCCATCCGAGCCCTGAAGCATCAATGGAGAGCGTCACAATCGGAGACGGCGCAATGAAGGGGATCCCCACCGACAGGTTCTTCAAATCTAGCCACCATTGCCAATCCCGGATTACGGCCTTCATGATCCAAATTGGGAGCCGCAGATGGTCTTGCTTTTGATCCCATTAGACCTGTAACATCCACTTGGTCACCCGCATGTGGAGACGGGCTAGCGGGACTGTTGCAATGGCCGCAGCCATGAGTCCGAGCAGGCAAAGGACCAGTCTGGATGGGACGGTCTTCTTTGCCAAGATGTCCCTGATGAGGGATCTGATGTGTTCCGCTTGGTCCTGGGGTACAAAAGCTTTCCCTTGGACGGTGTCCAGAACTGCGGCTATGAACTGCAGAATCTGTGACGGAACCAGGCGTGACTTCTCTTGATTGACAATGATGCCCAATGTCTCAAACAGAGACTGAGTACAATGAATGGCGGACATCAGGGCCTCCTGAGAGGGCGCCATGAGAAGCCAGTTGTCCAGGTAGGGGAACACATAGTGGCCTTGTCTCCTCAGAGTCGCCGCTACTACTGCCATGCACTTCGTGAATACCCGAGGTGCTGATGACAGTCCGAAGGGGAGGGCTCGGAACTGATAATGGTGACCCTGAAACTTGAAGCGCAAAAACTTCCTGTGCGCTTGAGCAATGCGTATATGCAGGTAAACATCCTGCATGTCCAAGGATGATAGAAAGGCGCCCTGCTTGAGCATGGGTATCAGACCTAGGAGTGTCACCATGCAGAAGCGTTTGTATAGGGCGGAAGCGTTGAGATCATGGAGATCCAGTATCGGACGGAGGTCTCCCATCTTCTTGGGAACCAGAAAGAAGTGAGAATAATAACCTGCACCTCTTTGGTTCCACAGTACATGCTCTATAGCTTCTTTTCCGAGAAGCATGAGCACTTCCTGCTGTATGAGCAGGGCGTGCTGACCCGAATAATGGGAAAGCAGGGGAGGTCTTCATGGTGGGTGATCGAGAAATTCGATAAAGTGATCTTTCTTGACCATTTGGAGAACCCAGCAGTCGACGGTAATCGACTGCCACCCTGTAAAGTGGCGAGCGATGCGACCCCCGGCCTTTTGTGCCCATTGATCCAGAGGAGGAGCGGGGGCCGGGAAGGAGTCATGCTGTGGCAACACTGGCTCCTGCAGGCTGGTCCTGTTTGGTGTAACGCTGGCCTCTGCCTGGGGAAGACTTAGCCTGGGCTTTACAATGAAAGGTGCCCCTTTGTTGCTGGCCAGAACGTGGCTGCTGTCATTGCTGCCGGCTGCGAAAATGGTTCTGGTTCCTACGAAAGGAACCAGGCCTTGATCTGTACATGGCTTGTATGGATCTGACTGCCTTCCCAGCATCCTGGAGCTTGGTGATAACCTTCTCCGAGTGTTCACCAAATAGGACTTCGCCATCGTATGGGACGTCAAGAATGTTCTTCTGTACATCCGGGGTAAAGCCGGAAACACGGAGCCAAGAGTGTCTCCGGAGACAGATGTCCGAAACTGCAGCTCTGGCAGACAAGTCCGCAGAGTCGTATGCGGCTCGTAGCACTTGGGTTCCCACATCAGACCCTGTGTGGAGGAGGTTTAGGAGCTCCACCTTCTGATCGCCATCCGGTAATTTGTCGACAATGTCCTGGCCCTGTTCCCACAGGGCATTCTGAAACTGTACCATGTGAGATAGGTAGTTCAGGAACCTGATGGAGCATGTAGCGGCCGCATACATGTGCCTCCCCAGGGCATCCAGCTGTTTGGATTCCTGGTCCGGTGGCTGTGTGCTCATATGCTGCAGTTGTTGGGACTGGTCATGAGAGGCCGTAATGACCAGGGAGTCAGCCAGAGGTTGTTGTGCCAAGTATGTTCATGCCTGACGACGGGTCCGGTGCCGGTGGTCTGTCACCAGGGTCGGGTCGGCAGGTGTCTCCGGGGTGGGCGAAGGTTCCCTCAGAAGCCCGGCGTCCTCTGTGTCGCCCGCCTGGTCTTCAGGCAATGTCGTGTCCTCCTCCATGGAGTCCCTGTGACCGGTGTCTATCGGTGACTGGGGAGCGGTCTTCGGCTCCAGCGAGTGTGAGGCGGCGTCGGTAGCAACCGACAACTCAGGTTCGGCGAACGCCTGGCCGATGTCTGGTGTTTGGCCGATGTCCTCAACTCTGGCAAATGCCTGGCCGACGTCGGGTGCTTGGCCGACGTCAGGTCAGTCGTCCGCTTTAGGGACGTCAGGTCTTTTGTCTTCCTGGGTGGTGGATCCGGAACCCTGGGAGACCGATCTGGAGTCAGGGTCCCGACGTTGGACAGAAGAGGAAGACTTGTGACGTTCAGAAGACTTGGAAGAGGCCCAAGAGGGAGTGGAGGAAGCCGAGGGCCTGGAAGTCTTTATGGGCTGAAGCGAAGCTGAAGAACCGCCTGTAGCCTTGACTCTAACCGGAGGGGGCTGAGAACGAGCCCTGGAGGGACAGCGGTCAGATCGGGTGGAGCCTGAGCTACACAAGTCCGAGGCCCTGTTCGGGGATCTGGACCTTGCCTGCTCCCGGTGTTTGTCCCGGTGTTTATGGGCCTTCGAGGATGATTCACCTCTGGAGGAAGGTTCTTTATACATCCTGCTAATACCGTAACAGTGGATCTTTGAGACAAGCTCTTGCAGCAGGTAATACCGTTAGGACTATGCCGCCAGGCACTAGGACCGCATGGAAAAATTTCTAGCTAGCAGTCTAAGGTGGGGGAACCAACCCCCTTGACGTCGTCCCCGCCCTGATGTCACCTACGGTATGAAGGGGGCGGTCCTCCGGCACCACCTCTGTTCACAAGCCGGCGACCCGGCTAGCATAAAGGATGGGGAACCGAGGAGGTTCTCACATCCTCCAGAGAGAAAAAAGATATAGTTTCATAACCCTGGGGGTAGGAGGAAGGGAAAGCATACCTGCTGCAAGAGCTCTTCTCAAAGATCTACTGTTATGGTAAGTTCTTACGTAACTGTACTATCTCACTTCGAGACAGAGCTCTTGCAGCAGGTAACACCATTAGGACTGAGTCCCAAGCAGTACAAAATTAACATCTAGGTCAGAAGGGTGGTGGTTATGTAAGAAAGTAAACCACTGGTACCCATAAGAAAGTAGCTCCTGGAGGATGGCTAGGCCAAAGCCTGCTCTCCTTCGTGAGGCAATGTCCAAACTGTAGTGCCTTATAAAGGTGTGGACTAAACTCCAAGTAGCAGCTGCACAAAGATCTGCTGCTGATACGTTCCTAAGGGATGCAAATGAAGTGGAAACACCCCTAGTGGAGTGACCTTTAACCGGTCCCGGTAAAGGTTTGTTGTACTTTTGGTAACAGAACACTATACAATTGACCAACCATTTGGCCAAAGTATGTTTAGTCACCACTGGTGCCCCTAACATTCATTGGGCAAAAGGGACAAACAACTGGCCTGTCATTCTAGAAGACTGAGTGCGGTCTATGTAGAAACAAAGAATCCTATGAACATCCAGAGTATGCAACAGGGCCTCCCTTTTGTTTGAGTACTCTGGGTAATAAACTGGAAGTTGAATGTCCTGGTTAAGAGTGAACTTGGACACTACCTTCAGAAGAAACTTGGGATTGATGCACAGGGATACCCTGTCCATGTGAAAAATCAAATAAGGCTCTTTACACATCACAGCCTGAAGCTCGGAAATCCTCCGAGCAGAAGTAACTGCAACCCAAAAAAACAGGTATATGCTGTTCATCCACACTTATTGGCAGAGTCCCTTTCCCTTTAAATCAGCCGGAAAGTCTTTAGGCTGGCTCCTCCCACCCACCCGGGTGGTATAACCCTCGGCTCCGCCCCATGACACCAGATCTTAGCCCGCTGGAAGCCAGGTTTGTGTGTCTGCAGCCAGGGAGGTTGAGTGGGTCCATGTGGATGAACAACATATACCACTCCTAGACCTACTGTTACAGGTGAGTAACCTGTTTTTCTAGGATCATGCATATGTTGTTCATCCACACTTATTGGCAGACCCCTAGCAGTTCTCCGGGAGGAGGAAGGCAAGGTGTACACCCCCTACTTGGCAAACAGATTGAAAAACTGAGGGCCCAAAACCAGCATCCCAGCGTGACTCAAGGTCGATCTGGTAGTGGGTAATGAAGGTGTTTGCTGTCTTCCAGGTAGCAGCCCGACATATTTCCTGGATAGGGATGTCCCTGGAAGCAGCTACCGATGCAGCGGTATGGCAGGTAGAATAAGCTCTTATCCCTTTGGGAGGCTCCTTGCCTGCCAACTCGTAGCACAGACTAATGCAAGATGTTATCCATCGAGCAATCGTCCGCTTTGCTGCAGGTCTGCCAGAAGCTGCTTCAGCATAGGTGACAAACAGCTGACGAACCTCCCCCTGAATCTCTGCCATCCTCTCCTTATAATAGGAGAGAGCGCGTCTCAGGTCCAAAGTATGGAGCCTGTACTCGGCCTCTGAGGTGTAATTGGGGTAGTACACTGGCAGAGTCAACGCCTGATTAAGGTGAAACTCTGACACCACCTTTGGAAGGAATTTCGGGTGGGGGCGCAGGACAACCCTGTCCCAGTGGAAGACCAGATAAGGGGAGTCCAGCGAGAGTGCCTGGAGCTCCCCTGTCCTTCTGGCAGACGTGATAGCCACCAGGAAGACCGTCTTCCAAGACAAGTGTGACAGCTCACACTTGCGCATCGGTGCGAATGGCTTGCCCAAGAGCTTTGCCAGTACCAGCAGTAGATCCCATGGAGGTAGAGGTTCACGCACCGGAGGGGCTATGTAATCCAATCCTTTGAAAAAGCATCCGACCACTGTCTCCTGCGCCAATGTCAGCTGACCGGCCCACGCCCAGTAAGCAGAGATGGCTGCCAGGTGCACCCTAAGGGTCGATGACTGAAGACCCCCTTTGGACAGTGACCAAAGGTAGCTGAGAATGTTAGCCACTGGACAGGACAGAGGGTCCAGGCCTTTGCCCTGACACCAAATGGAAAACCTTTTCCATTTGAAGGCATAACATTTCCTGATCGATTCCTTTCTGGATGCCTCCATCACTGTGAGGACATCCTCGGAAAGGCCCAAAGCCTGGAACTCTAGCCGGTCACATACCAGGCTGTGAGATGCAGGGATTAAAGGTCCTGATGGAATACCTTCCCCTGGTTGACTGAGATCAGGTTCGGGCGTGCTGGAAGTCGCTGTGGGGGCCTGTTGCTGAGGCTGAGAAGATCTGGGTACCAGAACTGGCGTGGCCAGTCTGAGGCTACCAGAATCACCTATGCCTTGTCCCTCCTCACTTTGAGGAGCACCCTGTGGATCAAGGAAAATGGAGGGAAGACGTAGTAGAGGTCTGGGGTCCATGGGCCTCGAAAAGGCATACCTCTGCAGCATGCCCTGCTGAGAGGGGTGGGCTTGAAACAGCCTCAGCTTGGTGTTTTCCCTGGAGGCAAACAGGTCCACCAACGGTTTGCCCCAGTGGGAGAACAGACTGTACGCTACCTCTGGATGGAGAGACCACTTGTGGGATGTCTCGCCTATGCAGCTGAGAGCATCTGCCAGTTGGTTTGAGGCTCCTGCCACGTGGATGGCTAGGAGATCTGCCTCCAGACAGCTCACGATTGTCCAGATGCAGAGCATTCCCTGCACAGCAGACAGAATTCGTGCTGCCCTGTTTGTTGAGGTAGTACATGGTCGTGGTATTGTCCGTCTGGATTTGAACCAATTGACACCGGAGCTGAGGAGCGAAAGCTGACAGTGCCAGTCTGACTGCTCTGAGCTCCAATAGGTTGATGTGATAACGGGACTCCTCGGGGGTCCAGAACCCGTGGGCTCTGTTGTCCCCCATGTGGGCTCCCCAGCCCACAAGAGGGGCATCAGTCGTAAGGACGGCTATCAGCTCGGGGTGGACAAACAAGATCCCTTCCTGCAACCGGCCTGGGATGTTCCACCATTGGAGAGCATCCCACATCTTCTGGGTCACAGTGATCAGCTGGTTGAAATGACCATGGCGCTGAATCCACTGGGCAGCTAGCCCCCATTGGAGGGGGTGCATGTGCCACCAGGCCCAACAGACCATGGAAGTGCACGCTGTCATGTAACCCAGAAGGCGCAGAAAGCCCTGGGCAGGGCGCAAATTGCCCAACCAGAAATGAGTAGGCAAAGAAGGAGAGAATCTCCGCCCTGTCCACCAGGATCAGAGTTCTGGCTTGACGACAGTCGAGCTCTGCACCGAGGAAGCACATCACCTGAGAAGGCATGAGCTCCGACTTGGCCTTGTTGATCAGGAGGCTGAGTTGGGAGCAGGTCTGGAGGGCAAGGTATCTGGACCTCTCCACCTCCTGCTGGGTGGAACCTGCTAAGAGCCAATCGTCCAGGTGGAGGTAAATTCTGACCCCCTGACCCCTGAGGTGGGCTGCCACCACTGCAATGCATTTGGGGAAGACCTGTGGGGCTGATGACAGGCCAAATGGCATGGCTCGGAACTCGTATAGGGTTCCCTTGGCTCTGAAGCAGAGGAACCACTGGTGGGGCTGATGGATTGGGACATGAAAAAATGCGTCCTGGAGATCCAGTGAGCAAAACCAAATGTTTCGCTCCAGGGATGGTATGATCTGAGACACAGTGACCATCCGGAAGGTGCATGACCTGAGATACTGATTCAGGTCGTGCAGATCTAGAATGGGGCGTCAGCCCCCCTGTCTGCTTGGGAAAGTACAGTCACATAAGACCAGGTTACACACTGAGGACTGGCGCCACCTGGCAGTGATTCCGGCAACTTTTTCTCTAGTAGTACCCACATGGGAATGCCCCCCACCAACATCGGCTCCACCCCTGACGTTGCCCTATATAACAGAGGAGTTCCCCACATGCTCCAGTTCTTGAACGCCCTCGCCACGTCAGGTAAGCAAATGACAGGCAAAATAGGAACTTACTGTCAATGGACAATCCGTCAAAGATGAAAAACACCAGCCTGAAGAAAGGCCTGATCCCTGGGGGAAGGTGGAGCAGGAAATATACCTGCTGCAAGAGCTTCTCTCGAAGATATACTGCTATGGTAAGTTTTTACGTAACTGTACTATCTTACTTCGAGGAGAAGCTCTTGCAGCAGGTTACACATTGAGGACTGAGTCCCAAGCAGTATAAACTTATAACAACCCCTGGGAGGGGGAAGAAACAGCAGGAAAAGAACAGCAAGAGAAGGGAAGATCCCTCAGGATACCAGGCCTTGCAGAACCGCAAGGCCAAACCCTGCTCTGCGTCTGGAAATTATGTCGAGGCTATAGTGTCTGGCGAAGGTATGGACAGAATTCCAGGTAGTGGCAGCACAGATATCTGCCGTCGGTACCCTCTTTAACGCTGCAAAGGAAGTAGCGATAGCCCTGGTACAGTAAGCTTTAATCGGCCCCGATGTCGACCTATTATGCTTCTCATAACAGTAGGAAATGCAGTGAACCAACAGTGCGAAAGCATCTGTTTGGTGACCAGGTGACCTATGGACCGTTGGGCAAAGGACACAAAGAGCTGATCAGACTTCCTGTCTGCCTTGGTTCTAGCTAGGTAACATCTGAGAGCCCTGTGTACGTCCAAGGAATGAAGCAGGGTCTATCCCCTGTTAGAATGCTCTGGGTAATAGACCGGGAGCTGAACCGACTGATTCAAAGTGAGTTCCGAAACCGCTTTTGGTATGAACTTCGGATTGGTGCGGAGATCAACTCTGTCCTTGTGAAAAACAAGGTAGGGTTCTTTACACATCAGTGCCTGAAGCTCTGAAATGTGCCTCGCCGAAGTAATTGCTACCAAAAGCAGAGTTTTCCAGGAAAGGAAATGGAGCTCTGACTTCATAGCCGGCTCGAATGGGGGAAGATAAAGCTTCTCCAGGATGAACAGGAGATCCCAAGGAGGAACAGGGTCCCTGATGGGAAGTCTGATGTGGAGAATACCATGCAAAAAGGCTTTGGAAACCTCCATCTGAGCCACCGTCTTACCCGACACAGATAAATGGTAAACCGAGATGGCGGCCAGGTGAACCTTGATGGAGGAATAGCTGAGGCCTTTCTCATAGAGAGAAAGCAAGTATTCTAGGACACTATTACCTGGACAGACAAATGGATCTACTTGCTTGGCTGTGGGCCAAATGCAAAAGCATTTCCACTTCATAGCGTAAGTGGCCCTGGTGGCAGGTTTCCGTGCCTCCACCAACACCTGAGTGACCTGATCAGACACTCCAAAATGGACCTTAGCTAAGTCCTGAGGAGCCAGGCATGCAGGTGAAGAGAATGTAAGCTCGGGTGCAGCAGGGATCCCTTGTCCTGCGATAGTAGGTGCGAGGAGAGAGGAAGGGGCAATGGCGACTCTGCCGCTAGATGCTGTAGTAATGGAAACCAGATTTGACGAGGCCATAGCGGAGCAATCAAGATGATGGTGGAAGGTTCTGACTGAGCCTTGAGGAAGACCTTCTGAAGGAGGGGAAAAGGAGGGAAGGCATACAGGAACCTCCTGCTCCAGCAGAGGGACAACGCGTCTTGCCAAAAAGCTCCAGGCTCTGGACTTAGCGAGCAAATATTGGGCAGTTTTGCATTGGATTGAGACGTGAAAAGGTCTGCCTCTGGCGTCCCCCATAGACGGAAGATGAGATCTGCGATTTCTTGAAGCAATTCCCATTCATGGGCTTGTGATCGTGTCCTGCTGAGCATGTCGGCTAGCATGTTCTGAAGCCCAGGAACATGCACTGCTGTCAAAAACAGACGACGTTCCAGGGCCCAGTCTCAAACCTGCACGGCTTCCCTGCAAAGGGGATAGGAATGTGTGCCGCCCTGTTTGCTGATGTAGAACATCACTGAAGTGTTGTCTATCTGCATCAAGAGATGGCCCAGCACCAAGACCGAGGCCAGGGCTTGCAGTGCGTAGAGCACAACTCTCATTTTCAGGACACTGATGTGCAGGTTCGCTTCCGTGGGAGACCAGAAACCCTGGGTACGATGGTTCCCCAAGTGTGCGCCCCATCCCTGGGATGAGGCATCCATGGTCAGAGACTGGGACAGTGCCCCGGACTGAAAGGGTATGGCCCCCAGCAGATTTTCGGACGACATCCATCAATGAAGCTCTCGGCGAACTGGCTCCGATATTCTGATCAAGGCATCCAGGCTGTCTGAGGTTTGATCCCACTGGACTCTCAAGGACCGCTGGATGATCCTCATGTGCAGACATGCCAGAAGGACTAAGACTATGGCAGCGGCCATGTGTCCCAACAGCCTGTGGAGGAGCTGAGCCAGCACTTTTGAGGCTGAAGAGATCTGGAATGCAATGATCCGAATACGATCTGCTCTGTCGGAGGGAAGGAAAAACATCCCGAGAGTGGTGTCCAGGAGAGCGCCAATGAACTGGAGAATCTAAGTAGGGGACAGGTGAGACTTGTCCCTGTTTATGGTGATTCCGAGACTCTGGAAAAGTGAGACAGAATCCCTGATAGTTTCTGACAGGCGAGCCCTGGAGGGGGCCAGGAGAAGCCAGTCGTCCAGGTAAGGAAACACAAAGTGTTTGAAGTGCCGTAGCAACGACTGCCAGGCATTTGGTGAAGACCCTGGGGGCTGAGGAAAGACCGAAGGGGAGGACTCGGAACTGATAGTCCTCGTCTTCGAACCTGAACCTTAGGAACTTTTGATGGCTTCTGGCGATGGGAATATGCAGGTAAGCATCCTGCATGTCCAGAGATGCCAGCCAATCTCCTGCCGATATGAGAGGGAGGAGAGTAGGAAGAGAAACCACCCCCAATCTCTTGTATGAGACCCACATGTTTAGATTGCTGAGGTCCAGGATGGGTCTGAGATCCCTGGACTTCTTCTGAACAAGGAAGAAGTGGGACAAGAACCCTTTCCCTGATTCGGCTGGTAGAACCAGCTCGATGGTCCTTTTGTTCAGCAGGGAAGTGATCTCCCGCCAGATCAGAGCTCTGTGCTTCCTTGGGTATCGGGACGGGATGGTGGTCTGTCCGGAGGAACGAATTCGAACTCTATGGAGTTCCCGAAATCCATGAGTTCCAGTACCCACTGGTCAGAGGTCACCTGCCTCCATGCATCCGCGTAGAGTAAAAAGCAGCCTCCAACTGGCTCCTCTGGTTGAGAGACCAGGGAAGGGGGTTGCCTGGATAGTCAGGCGTTTGGGAGGGAGGGTGGCAGTTGCTGCTTTAGATGGCCTAGAGGCTGAAGCCGCATTGCCTCTGGCTCTGCCTCTATGACCAAAGCCCCCTCACTGTGCGTACTACTGAAAATGAGGTTGCTGTGTCTGATGTCCCCCACGGGCATGAAAACGAGGTTTGCGAGCTCGCCCCTGTTTTGAGTGGTACATGGACTGTATGGAACGGACGGCCTTTCCGGAGTCCTGCTGCCTGGTGATAATCCACTCCGTGTCTTCGCCAGAGAGCATGGAGCCTTTAAAGGGAGCATACAGAAGATTGGTTTGGACATCTAGATTGAACCCAGAAACCCGAAGCCACGTATGGCATCGGAGGCAAATGCCAGTGGCAGCCACCCTGGAGGAGGTGACCGCAGAGTCGTAAGCCGACCACAGAACGTGGGTGCCCACGTCTGAGCCGGTCTGCAGCAACTTGGCAACCTCTGTCCGCTGGGGACAATCGGGCATGCTCTGCACAATGTCCAATCCTTGTTCCCAAAGGGAGTTCTAGAATTGGATGATATGCGTCAGGAAATTAAGACTCCTGATGCTGCAGGTCGCAGCAGACTACACCTTACGGCCCATGAAATCCAGCTGCTTTGACTCCCTGTCAGGCGGCTGGTGTTCAGATGTTTGGGCCTCTGTGAACGATCGTGAGCTGCCGAAATCACCACAGAGCCTGCAACAGGTGGTTCGGCCAGAAAGTGGTGGTCTGCAGGCACCCGGTAGAGCCAATGAGCCTTCTTGGGCACGGCCGAGGAGGAGTGAGGATGCTTCCAGGTCGCCTGGGTGACATCCTGAAAGGTGTCAACCATGGGAGGGATGACCACCGGCTTTGGATCTTTTTGACGGAGGTATTTAGCCCGCCGCAGTCGCTCATGGTCCAGGGCCTCAGTGTCCCAACCCATGTTGGCCTGGATGTGCCTCATCACCTCCATGAAGCTGGGGTCATCTGGAAGGAACTCAGGTAGACCCTTGGATGTCCCTAGGTCTGGCTCAGAGTAGGCGTCGGAGGAAGAAGAATCCGAGTCTATGTAGGAGTCCGAAGAGGAAGAGGGGGAGGGGCTATGCCTCTTTCTTTTGTGCCTCTTGTCCGGAGGAGGAGAGGGAGAGCGAGAGGAGCTACTGGACTTGTCCCTCCTGGTCTTCTTGGTGCGTTTCTTCGGAGGGGGCACCTCGTCCCCCCCACCATCCGGTTCGACTGGATCTGGAACTGGTACCGGAGTGGGTGGAGGTGCACCCGGTGGTAGATATATCTTTACTGTATTCCACCAGTGGGTGAAAAGCTCCTTCACCTGAGACAGGTGTAGTTTGGGGGACTCAGGTGTAGGTGGAGGAGCACCCAAACCCGTACCGTCGTCGGCCCCATTATCCGGGAGGACTGGTGTCGAGTCTGTACCTTTGCCGACCGGCATCGGCCTGAGGGAAGACATCCGGGCAGCGTCAGCACCACAGTCATTAGGGTCTCGCATCAGTCGGACCGGCTACCATGGGCGAGTGGATCAGGCGCCAGGCGAAACCACGACTGGCAGCAGAAGAGACCTGCACTGGGGCTGGGGAGTCACGGGCGGATGAGGGTCTGGTGTCAGTTTCTCCTTGTGGCCTCACAGATGTCCTTCAGCTGCGTGAGCCTTAGGACGGTTGTCCTTATGGCTGGAGGACTTCTCGGCTGAATGCCGGTCAGAAGCCAGAGGCTGGCATTGGTCAGAGTCCTGAGATTTAGGCGGCAAGGAGGAAGCCCTGCCGGCCGAAGACCCGGAGGCCTTGCTCGACTCCCGGGAGTCGGCCTTTGAAGAGGAGGCTGAGTGGGAGGAGAATTTACCTGCGCCCTTCGATTTCTTGGCGGGCTGAGTAACTTTAATCAGCTGAAGAGAAGCCGGCCTGGAGATGGCAGAAGAAGGCTTAGGGCTGTGAGGCGGGAATCATGCCCAGATAACCTGGATTTCGATCCTGAAGACCTGTGCTTGGAGTGGGACCTTCCCCTGTCTTGCTCCCGGTGCTTACGATGCTTGTGGGCTGGTTGAGGATCAGATTCCCCCGAAAAGGAGGCTCATTCCATGGTGGCTAGTTTCATCTCGGTGAGAAAGGCCATGAGAGACTTTTGATGCCTGATTCACGTCCGCCAGTTAAAGGCCTGACAATGAGAGCAGGCGTCGATGTTGTGGTTGGGCCCCAGGCAGTACAGACACTCCGAATGTCCTTCTTTAGCGGGTATCTGTCGCCCACAAGTGCACTTATTAAGATGCAATGACACAGATTCAGAAAATCCAAAAAAGGACAAAATTCTAGGTGGAGAAAGAGTGATCGGTACTAAGCCGAAATGAGTGAATTAACCCTGACAGTGCAGCAGGAAAGAACTGGAGCATGTGGAGAACTTCTCCCTTATATAGGCCGATGTCGGGGGTTGAGCAGATGTCGGCAGGGGGGCATTCTCACGTCGGTACTACTAGAGAAAAAGTTGCTGGAACCGCCGCCAGTACTCAATGTGTAACCTGCTGCAAGAGCTTCTTCTCGAAGTAAGATCCCAGAAGTACCTAGAAACGAAGCCTGGATCTGCTGGAGGATCCGCCACTGCAGCTACTGCCTCCTTGAGGAGGAGCTGAGCAATGTTGTCTCAGAGAGCTGACTGAGTGTAGGGCGGATACCCTCTCCTCCCGTGGGACGTGGGCACGGCATGGAGGGTACTGCTCGAATTCCAGAGACAGTCCCTGGCCGACCACTTCCAAGACCCACCTGTCCGTGGTAACAGTGGACCAAGCGGGAAGAAAGTGGTGGAGCCGGCCCCTCACAGGAGGACCCAGAGCTGGCGTGACAGGAGTAGGGGTGACAGCCCCCACCCCGACACTGGGCAGGCTTGGAGGCAGAGGATCCAGGGCCTGAACCTCGGCCTCCCTTACTGGCCTGGGAGGGTCCGGGATTGGGCCGAGGGTGCCAAGCTTGAGCCCGCTGCTGCTGCCCCTCTTGAAAGGAGGACTGCTGGGCCGCAGGGTAAGAGTGTTGAAAAGGCCTCTTCTTCTTCTGCTGCTGCTTAGGACCAGAAGAACCCTTAGCAGAAGTGGCATACAAGGTGGCAGTGGACTTCTCAATGTGCTGAAGGTGACCAGCCACACCTGGGCCGAAGAGATCAGTGCCCAGGAAAGGCACATCAGCTAGTTTGTGCTGAGTATCCACCGGAAAGGAGGAGAGCCTCAGCCAAGCCCTGCGGCGAGAGGCAACTCCAGCTGCCAACGAGTGGGCACGAGTCTCCGCTATCCAGAGCCATCTGGAGCTGTTGTTTGGCAACAGCCTGGCCTTGGTCCCGGACCTGCTTGACCGTGGTCTGCAAGTCTGCGGGGAGATGTGGGAGGACTTCATCCAAGGACCCCAAAAGGGCATGGGAGAAGTGTGCCATGATGACGGCCCAGCTTGCTTGATGGAAGCCTAAAGATGAGGCCGCATAGACCTTCTGGGCAGAGTGATCCAAATATTTGGATTCCTTCTCAGGTCTGTCGGTATCGACAGAACTGCCAGTAAGCCTGAACACAGAGGAGGTCACCAGGCTCTCGGCCGAAGGGTGCTCTGTGAACCCCGCAAGAGACCCCATGGGCATCACATACTTGCGGCCCATACAGGCAGAAGGAGCAGGACAGGAGGCAGGGTGCAGCCAAAGTTCTAAGGCCGGGCCTACAATGGCCTTGGCCACAGGAAAGGCTTCCGTCGGGGTATCCCCTCTCTTGAGGATGTCAGTGACAGGGTACTCAGCCTTTTTCTGGATAGGCTCCAGGGATAACCCTGTGGACTCAGAGATGACGCGAAGAATGCCCTGAAAGGATGAAGGACCTTCCTCCATCTCTATCCCACCAGCCGATTCATCATCCCTTGGATGAGAATCGAGGCCTGTTTCATCCGAATCCGAGGAATCCGGATACAGCGGTCGACCGCCCACATCACCCTCGACCTGCCAGGGCGGTCAGGAGTGACAGTGACCGAGAGACACTGGGGAAGCCCAGTGTCCGATCTAGCTTCCTTAGAAGGAGCCTCTCCCCCAGGCTGCTTGGGTGACGGTTCAAAAATCAGTGGAAAGACTGGTTTAGGCCGAACTGGAGGTTTCGTTGTCTCCTCGGGTGGAGGAACCGACTTAATCAGCTCCAGAGGAGTCGGTTTCGGCATGGGAGGCGAAAGCCAAGTAATGGTCGGGGTAGGAGCCAGGGAAGGCTTGTGCCCGGTCAAAATCAGCTGTTGTCACATGAGTTCTTCGTAGCGCCGACAGAGCTTCAGCGAGAGGCTCTCCTCATCCGAGGAGGATGAGGACGACCGATGGCATGGCCTCTTTTTAGAGCGATTATGGCCCTTCCTCGGTGCAGTGAAGATCATCGCAGCCTGTTCTACCTGTTTTTTGAGTAGCACTCTCTGAATCAGTGGAAAGGGAGGGAAGGCATACAGAAACCTCCCTGCTCAATAGAGGGACAACGCATCTCACCAGAAAACACCAGGTCCTGGATCTAGCGAGCAGAAACTGGGTAGTTTTGCATTGTGTGGGGACGCAAAGAGGTCCAGTTCTGGAAGGCCCCACCTCGTAAAAAGGTTGTCTACTATGTCTTGTAGTAGCTCCCATTTGTGAGTCTGAGACTGAGAGCGACTGAAGCTGTTGGCCAGGGTGTTTTGAATCCCTCTAACATGAACTGTGGTGAGTTCCTGGTTGTGTTCCACTGCCCAATACCAAACCCTCATGTCCTCCCTGCAAAGGGGGTAGGAGTGTGTGCCCCCTTGCTTTTTGATGTATAAGACCACTGGCATATTGTCTGACTGGATCAGTAGAGGCCCTGGCAAGACAGAACGGCTGTCATTTCCAACACGTTTATGTGGAGGTCGCGTTCCAGAGAGGTCCAAGTCCCTCTTGTCTGGTGGATTCTGAAATGTGCACCCCATCCTAGTCCCAAGGCATTCGTTGTCAGGATCTGCTGAGGACTGGGAATTTGAAAGGGAGCCCTGGACTCTAGCTGGGAAGGAGTGAGCCACCACTTCAGAGTCTGAGTCTGATGTACTGCCTAGGAGACTCGGACTGGCTGTTTGAGGTCATCCAAGCGCTGGTCCCACTGAACCCTGAGGTTCCACTGGAGAACTCTCATGTGCAGACGGGCTCAGGGAATAGTTACGATGGCAGCTGCCATGTGGCCTAGCAGCTGTAGCACCATTCTGGCTGGAACCTGGTTTGTGGTGGCAACTCTCTGAGCCAGTGCCTGTAGCCAATCTGCCCTGTCTGAGGGAAGGAAGGCCCTCACTTGGACAATATCCAAGACAACTCCTATGTATTATAACCACTGGGTGGGCTGGGGATCATATGGGAAGGTTTAGGGTAACTCCCGGATCCTGGAACAGGCAAAAACTGTCTTCCCGAAAGCGACACAGCTGAACTCTTGTGGGAGCTTGTGGGAGCTGTTAGTAACCAGTCGTCAAGGTAGGGGTAGAGATAATATTCCTGCCTCCTGAGAGCTGCTGCCACTACTGACAGGCACTTGGTGAACACCCTGGGTGCCGAAGAGAGGCTGAATGATAGTGCTCTGAACTGGTAATGCTCTCCCTGGAAGGCAAAGCAGAGGTACCTTCTGTGGGATGGCAGGATCTTTATATGCATGTATGCATCCTGCATGTCCAGGGAGCAGAGCCAATCCCCTTGGTGAAGCATGGGCAGCAATCCTGGTAGAGTCACCATCCTGAACTTTTTGTATTCGATGAAAGTGTTCAGTTGGCTCAGGTCCAGGATGGAACGAAGTTTCCCTGTCTTCTTCAGGATGAAGTTGTCCTCTTTGAGACAGTGGCACTGCCTGCACTGCTTTCTTGCTTAGGAAGGCTTGGATTTCTGCCCTGATAAGCCCTGCATGGGATGGGAAGCAATGGGAGGGCAGAGGTGGGTTGTCTGGGGGGATTTGTGTAAATTCTAGGGCATAACCCCTCTCTACGATCTGAAGCACCCACTGATCGGTGGTGATACTGGCCAAGCCGCTGAGGCAGAGGGAGAATCTTCTGCCTACTGCCTCCCCCTGCAACTACGCCGGAGGAGGGGGAGTGGGCAGGAAGTCATGCCGAGGTTGTTGGAGTGGGCAAGGAAGCTCTGGCGGTCTTGGTGTGCTTTTGGTCCCTGGGCTCCTGTGGACAGGGGGTTACCTTTTCTCTTGTAACCCCCTCTGTGTTGATATCTCCTTGCTGGCCCTGCTGCTCACAAAAGGGGTGGTGTCTGGACATGGCTGGTTCGGATTTGTAAATTTTGTGTACCTCTGAGACTGCCTTCCCTGAGTCCTGCAGGCTGGTGATCAACTTTTCTGCCTCTTGTCCGAAAAGGACCGGACCCTGAAAAGGGGTATCTAGTACTGCGTCCTGAAGAACCTGGCAGAATCCTGAGACCCGAAGCCAGGAGTGACATCTTTAGTCATATGCCAGTGGCTGCAGCCCTGGTGGCAGTGTCTGCTGAGTTGTACGAGCACCTTAGAACGTGCTTACCGACGTCTGCCCTGGACTGGAGAACTGCCATCAATTCCAACTTATTGTCCACGTCTGGTTGGGCCATGGCCAGGTCCATGGCTTTGATCCACAGTAATTTTTGATACATCACCATATGGGCCAAAAAGTTAAATGACTTGACCGTACATGTGGCCGAAGAATACACTTTATGGCCCAGATGGTCCAATTTCTTGGATTCTTTATCTGGGGGCTTGGAGCTCATGTGCTTTGGTTATTGAGCTCTACTATGAGCAGCTGTGATGACCATGGAATCTGCTTTTGGCTGCTCGCTTAGGTGAGGTTCTCCCCTTGGTGTCCTATATAATCAGTCAGCCTTCTTAGGGACTGCCGAAGTTGTGGAAGGGTGCTTCCAGGCTACTTTGGTGACATTTTGGAAGGGATCCATTACGGGTGGTTATGACCAAAGACTTTGGGTCAGTGGACCCCAAGAATTTTGCCAAGTGGCGCCTCTCAGGGTCCAATTTCTCCATCTCCCACTGGTTCAAGAATTTGATATGCCTCATAATATCCAGGAAGCAGGAGTCGTCCAGGGGTGACCTGGGGGAGACCCTCCTATGGTCTGGTGAAGGCAGGGACAGGTCATCTTCTGAACAGTCGTATAAGGAGGAGCCTCTAGATGAACCTTCCGAAGAGGTATAAGGTTGACCCCTGGAGGAGGAGGATCTAGACAACGGGTGGCGATTGTGCCTCCGACATATGGGTGATCCATGTCCTTTGTTCCCTGACATAGGGTGGTCTGGCGTAGGGGGTGGTGGGGGCAGTCGTTGGGGGCCGGCTCCGGTGGTCTAGGCAACAGACCCCTTTTAATGGTGTTCCACCAACTGGTAAACAAGGCTCCAACATCTGCCAAAGGAACAAAATGGTTTGGCTGCGGTGCCGGCATCGGTTAAGGAGCATTAGGGGCCCCTGGCTTTGACCCTTGTGGAACGCTATCTCCTGGCGTTGGGTCTGATGGCGTTTTCTTATCAGGTGTCGGCCCTTGTGGTGCCGTATCCTCCAGCGTCGGGTGCTCGGATGTCATGTCATCAGGCTCTCAAGGAGGAGATGAAGGTGGAGGGGCTGGCACCTGGTAGTCCCCCGAGCCTAGTGTCAGACCCCCTGATGTCTGGTCTGTAGGCAGGTTTACTACTGGGCCCTGTGGAGCAGACAGCGGCTTTGATGGCAGCGTCTGGTCTAGCGAAGAGGCCTGACATCAGTCTGAAGCCTTAGCCTACAACCGCCTGGAAGGGGAGTGATGCTTTATCTGACGCTCGCTATTCTGGCGCCTCCTGGAGATGTCTGACCCTGTCGTCATCGGACGTCCCAGAAACTGTGCTCTTGCGGATGGCAGGCTCCGACCTGTTGCTGGATGCAGAGTGCACCTGTCCTGCTGACTGAGACCCTAGTATCTGCTTGTGGGGTCGGACAACCAGGGACATGGGGCCTTGAGAAAGGCCGAGTCCAGAAGACTTCCCGCCGTGCACCAGAGAAGAGGTGGGGGGCTTCCTCAATTGCGACCCCAGGAGAGCCAGAGAGACGGGGTTGGGGGGAGAGTCTGACCTCACACCTGAGGTTGAAGACTTCAAGGACTTGTGAGGGGACCTAGGACAGGACTCTGACCTGGATCTGTCCTTGTCCTTATGATGGTGTTTCCTGCATGATTTCTTCTTTCTGGGGGAGGAGTCTTTCACTGAGGGAGAAGACGAGCTGTGTCCTGACGGGGTCTTCTGCATTGTGTCCACTTGTTCAAGGAGGTACGATGTCAGGGTGTTGAGACGGCAGATGCGGGTCCTCTGGTTGAAGCCTTGGCAGTGTGGCAGTCGTCCAGCTTATGGTTGAGGCCTAGGCAAATCAGGCAGGCTGAATGGCCATCCTTAGCCAGGATCTGCTTCCTGCACACAAACTTTGATTTCTGCCACGATGAAGATGGCTGGGAAGACATACACGACAAACTTGTAATTTGGTAGAAAAATCGTTAACTGCGTGAAGTGCAAAAATGGCAGTCGACTGGAAGCAGGAGGCATCCGAGGAGCCGATATGCATGGGCTGATGGCGGGAAAAGGACCGAGGTGGTAGCGGGGACCTCCCCTTAATACCACAGGTGACATCGAGGTGGAGCGGTCCCCTGCCTTAGACTGCTAGCTAGAAATTTCTCCGTAGGGTCATAGTGCCATAGGTATAGTCATACTGGTGTTTCCTGCTGCAAGAGCTCTATCTCGAAGTGAGATCTGACGTTATGGGCAGTGCCAAGGGAGTTACCACCTGGGTGGGTGGGAGGAGCCAGCCTGAAAACTTTCTGGCTAGCTTTAAAGGGAGCGGACACTGCCAGAAGTGTGGATAGTACACCACATCCACGTCCCTAGAAGTACTTTTTCACAGAAAGAGTAGTGGATGATTGGAACAGTCTCCCTGCGTAGGTGGTGGGGCAAAAACAATAGGGAAATTCAAGAATGCATGGGATACACATAAGAGTACTCTCATAGCAAGAAGACAGGGTAAGCCATAGAACAACTAGGGTCTGCAGTATTGCAGTAGGTACGGAAGAGGGTCAGATTAGGTGGGCCACATGGTTCTTATCTGCCGTCACCTTCTATGTTTCTGAGTATTTTATCTACATTTAGAAAATGTTTTTTATTTGGAGGCATCTTATTGGCTGGTACCCATTCCAGAGGGGTACATTAACTTTCAATAGATGCCCACCAAATAAAAAGTCCAAGCCCAAACATGCCTAATGCCCAGTCAAGTATCCTTGTGCCCAGCCTACTTCATCACTGGCTGAAACACTTGGCACACAATTTCAAACTGCCGCCATTTTATTTTTCATTGTTTAACGAGAGAGACCCACCACTGCCACAAACACACACTCCTTAGTGAACCAGCAACTGAGTAAAAATAAATTTCTACCCGTTTTCCAAGTTTTAAACCATTCTCTCACTTTCTTTTTTTGTTTTGACCTCTAAACCCCAGCACCACTGCTTGCTCATTTTCACCTGTCGGCCAACACAGAATCAGCCCTACAACCTCAATCCCATAAACGGGACACATTAGCCTGAAAAATGACACTACATGTGCCAGTGTCCCTATTTTCCAAGAAGTACTCTGCAGAGCCCTTTTTGTTGGCAAAGCAGGTAGTGTTTACTGAAAATGCAGCTACCTAAAAAACTGTATTCCAATTTCAAGAGAAACAGCTGCAGCTCCTGTACCGCTAAGTTGCACAAGAGGAGCGGCTCTTTCTCATACCACAGATGAATGTTACCGCTCCTCACTTCACAGGCATCATGAATTATTCTTCTCAGGTCAGTCACTTATCCCCTACATCTCCTAAGTCCATCCAGTCACCTTACTGCCTAGAAACTGCCTGCAATTAATTGCAACTTTCAGATGTAGTCAGCTATCGTGTCTTATATCTTAAGCGCTTGTTCTTTTCTGTTTGATAATTAAAAGATTTTTCACCTGGCAGAACTGGGGTGATGTATGGAGCAGCACCCCTGTCTGGAGGCAAAAAAATAAAGTCAGTTCTCTTCCTCCCACCACATCAATAATGAGACTACACTGACTATGACATCACTAGTAACCAATGAGAACCAGTTCTCACTGCCAGGTTTCACTTTCACATGAAGCAGCAGAGACTGGCTCTTCCTGGTTACTAGTGATATCACAATTTACTGCATTTTGACTGGTAGCTTTTGAAAGTCACTGCTTAGGATGCAAGGATTATGGTCAAGGCCACTGTTTTTCGTTTTTTACTGGAAAATCCAGTAAAATTCCGGAATTAGGGCTGCCTGAAGACCGTTAAAAACAAAGATTTCATGGAATCTGGCATTTTATATCAGATCAGTAGATCTACAAAACTTGTGTTTTTCTTTTAATTCCTTCCTGTACTATTTTCAATTTGCTCTATTTAATGCTCTGTATATTAAGCCTTCTTTAATTCTGATTACTTATGCACATACTAAAAGAATGATAGCAGAATCCCGGTAAAATCCGGAAATTAGAGTAACAATCACCGGTATAATTCCGGAATCTGAAGTCTTGAAAACAGAATTTCATTATTTTAATCACCGTAAATCAGTGGCCTTGATTATGGTGCCTCAAGGCATTTGGTCACATTTCTGATGATGTAGTGGGAGGAACACAACTGGCTTTTTTTAGCCTCCAAAAAGAGTGCTGCTCCACAAATCACCCCAGTACTGCCAGGTGGAAAATCTTCTAATTATCGAACAGAAAACAAGAAATACTTCAGATATTGAAAGTGATAGCTGACTGCATCTGAAAATCACTATTAATTCCAAGCAGTACACTAGCTCTTTCAGTCACTGACTCACCCTGACTCCACAAAATGTTCACCCAACTGTTCAGTTTTTTGTAAAACAAATATCAAGTCCTAAGTGCTCTGATTACCTCTCTGCTGTACAGACCGCTTCCTTGATCGCCTGAGCCATCACTCTCAGCTGCATAGAGGTTTCCTGATCGTGCAGCAAGTGTCCCAGAACAAAAAATGAAACACAAGTAAATGTGAATAGGGGGTTCAAATGCAGTCTCAGAAAGAAATAAAACAAAACAAAAATGGAAGACAAGTAAGCTGGGGGGTGATGGTTCAAGACCAAGGATGGACATGATGATGTACAGAGCAGTAAGAAAACAGTAGAACAACTGTGAATGGCTATACTGCCCTCTACTGGTAAGTATTACTAATCATACCAGTAGGGGGACTACTTTACTAACAACACAACTTAAGAGTTCATTTTCAGTCTCTTTAATTATTATTTTTTTTAATTCTTAAATATTACAAAAAAAACCTTTACATATAGCCCATTTTCTAAGTGCAATAATACCCTCCAGGATGGGCATTACCTTCCAGGGGCTATAAGGCCCTCCGCCTGCGGCGTCGGACCTCATTGCGCCCCCTGGGCAGTCCGGTATTTCCCAGTGATGCCCACCCTGTCGGGTATTATTGCTTACCTAAAGTAAGGAGCAATGCTGCCCCTGGACTGGCATGCTCTGGAAAATAAACAGGCAGGTGGATGGTTAGATTTAAAGTAAACCCAGACACCACCTTTGGAAGAAACTTAGGGTTTGTACACAAAGACACCCTGTCTTTGTGGCAAATCAAATAAGGAGGCTGAAGCTTGGAAATCCTTTGAGCAGAAATCACAGCAACTAAAAATAATGCCTTCCACGACAGAAAGCGTAGCTCACAAGTTGCGGATGGCTCAAATGGAGCCAACATAAGTTTCTCTAAAACAAATTCAGGTACCAGGCCAGGACTGGATTGATGGGAAGCTCTGAATGAAGAATGCCCTTCAAGAATGTAAGGGACAGCTGGCCCGGAGGTGCTGAAGGTTGAGGTGCTGGTCGCTACACCTGCGCCATGCTGTCGGCCTAGGTTCTGGAACGAGCCTGGGCCACCATGGGTCGGCGGGGGGGGGGCGGGGAAGAAGAACGACCGTCCAGAGGACTGCTCTCCTCTCTCGGGAGGAGGGAGACTTATCGTCCTGTTCATTGTCTGCCCTCTGGCAGTGGCCATGGCAGTGTTGAGACGGTAGTGCCTAATGAAAGTGTAGACCGAACTCCAAGTAGCAGCTGCACAGAGATCTGCTGCAGACAAATTTTTGAGGGATGCAAAGGAGGTTGCAACCTCTCTTGTGGAATGACCCTTGACCAGTCCTGGCAAGGGTTTGTTGTACTTCTAATAACAAAAAGTAATGCAGCTGACCAACCATTTGGCCAATGTCTGCTTGGTCACTGGAGCCCCTAACATTCTTTGGGCAAAGGAGACAAACAACTGGTCTGTCTTTCTAGACAAACAGGTATATAGTAACAGAGAATTCTATGCACATCCAGCTTATGTAACAAGGCCTCCCTTCTGTTGGAGTACTTTGGGTAGTAGATGGGTAGTTGGATGTCCCAATTTAAAGTGAATTCAGACACCACATTTGGAAGGAACTTAGGATTGCTACACAGGGCAACTCTGTCCCTGTGAAAAACAAGATAAGGCTGTTTACACATCAGAGACTGCAGCTCGGAAATCCTCTGAGCGGAAGTAATGGCAATTAAAAACACTTTCCAAGAGAGAAAGCAGAGCTCACAACTTGTGGCTGGTTCAAAGGGAGGCAAGGTAAATTTCTCTTGACAAAACAAGTAAGTCTCAAGGAGGAACTGGGTCCCTTCTGAGGGGTTTGGTGTGCAAGATACCCCTTAAAAAGGTCTTGCACAAGTCCAGTTGTACCAGAGCTTTCCCATCCTGCGGTGCATGATAAGCTGAAAGCACAGAGAGATGCACCTTAAGGGCTGAGTAGTTGAGACCCATGTCAGATAGGGGAAAGAAGGTACTGTAGTACATATTCCACCGGACAGTGGAAAGGATCCAAGGAATGGGGGGATGCCCACAAACAGAAGCGCTTCCACTTCATGGCATATGTTGCCCTGGTAGAGGGTTTTCTCGCTGCCACGAGAACCTCTGCCACTCTGAGGGATACCCCAAATCTGTCTCTGGTTAGGTCTGCAGGAGTCATGCATGCAGATGCAGAGACTGAAGATTCGGATGTACTAGGGCCCCTTGCTCCTGAGAGAGCAAGTGAGTGGACAGGGGTAATGGGACCTGTGCTTCTGATGCTAATTGTTGTAGCAGTGGGAACCAGATCTGTCAAGGCCAGATGGGCAATATCAGAATCATGCACGCACCTTCTGCCTGCAGTTTGAGCAATACCCTCTGCAGAAGCAGAAAGGGAGGGAAGGCATATAGAAACCTCCCTGTCCAAGAGAGGGACAGTGCGTTGTGCCAGAAAACACCAGTCCCTGGATCTAGTGAGCAGAAATTGGGAAGTTTGGCTTTGAGTGGGGACGCAAAGAGGTCCAGTTCTGGCTGACGCCATCTTCTGATGAGGTCATCTACGAATGTCTGCAGTAGCTCCCATTCATGACTCTGAGACTGAGAGCAGCTTAGGCTGTCTGCGAGGATGCTGTGAATCCCTGGTACATGGACCGCTGTGATTTCCAGGCTGTGATCCACTACCCAATTCCAAACTCTCATGGCCACTCTGCATAGGGGATAAGAATGAGTGCCCCCTTGCTTGTTGAGATAGAAGACTACTGGAGTGTTGTTCGACTGGACCAACAGGGGACCCAGCAAGAGCATCCCTTGAAAAGTCTGCAGGGCGTATAGGACATATCTCATCTCCAGTATGTTGATATGGAGAGCACGTTCCGTCAAAGTCCAAGAGCCCCTCTTCTGGTGGGAAGCCAGGTATGCGCCCCAGCCCAGCACAGAGGCATCTGTGGTTAGAATTTGCTGGGGGCTGCGGCACTGAAATGGAACCCTGACGTCTAGTCGAGAGGGGATGATCCACCATTCCAGAGACCAAAGAACCGCACTGGAGGTTTGAATCAGATGATCGAGATCGTCCGTGCCTTGGTCTCACTGAACTCTGAGGTTCCACTGCAAGACCCTCATATTCAGGCATGCAAGGGGAACCGTTGTAATGGCTGTGGCCATGTGCCCCAAAAGTTGGAGCATCACTCTAGCCAGGACTGCATTGGTAGCCGTCACTCTTCGAGCAACTGCCCTCAACCTGTCTGCTCAGTCTGCAGGGAGAAAGGCCCTTCCTTGGATGGTGTCCAGGACTGCCCCTATGTAATGTAGCCATTGGATAGGCCAGGGGCACAACTTGGGGAGATTCAGGGTGATGCCCAAGTCTTGAAATAGACTGAAGGTCTCCCCTATTGACCAACACAACTGGTCCTCCGACAAGGCTGTAAGAAGCCAGTCATCCAGGTAGGGGTAAACATAATGGCCCCTTCTCCTGAGGGTTGCTGCCACTACAGCCAGGCACTTGGTAAAGACTCGGTGCGACGAAAGGCCGAATGAGAGCACCCTGAACTGATAGTGCTCTCCTTGAAAGATGAAGCGGAGGTATGTCCTGTGGGACGGCAGGATCTTTATGTGCATATAAGTGTCCTGCATGTCCAGGGTGCAGAGCCAATCTCCTTGGTGGATCATAGGTAACAGGCCAGGCAGTGTCACTATCCTGAATGTTCTGTACTCGATGAAAGCATTCATTTGGCTCAGATCGAGGATGGGATGGCGGTCCCATCTTTTTTGGAACTAAGAAGTGGGAATAGTATCACCTGCCCCTTTGACTCGAGGGTACTGCCTGAATCATCCTTTTCCGAGCAGGGCCTGGACTTCTGCCCTTATCAGAGCTGCGTGGGATGGGGAGCAGTGGGAGGGAATGGGCAGGTTGTCCGGTGGAATCTGCATAAACTCCAGAGCACACCCTCTTTCAATGGTCTGGAGCACCCAATGATCAGTCGTAATGTTGGACCAACTGCTGAGGTAGAGGGAGAATCTGCCACCTACTGCCTCCCCTTGAGCCTCCGCTGGAGGAGGGGGCTGGCAGGGAGTCATGCCGAGGTGGCGGGTGCAGGCAAGGGAGCTCTGGCATTTTTGGTGCTTTTTGGGCCCTGGGAGTCGGAAGGCAGTGGAGGGCCCCTTCACTTGAAACCTCCCTTTCGTGGTTGCTGACGCCTTCCTTGGTTTTCACGGGGGGAAAAAATGGCATCTAGAAGTAGCCGGCTCTGATTTGTACATCCTGTGGATGTCGGAGACTGTCTTTCCAGAGTCTTGAAGGTCAGTAATCAATTTTTCGGTCTCGGGGCTGAAGAGGACTGACCCTTCAAACAGTGTGTCCAGGATAGCATCCTGTAGGTCTTGCCCAAACCCCAAGACCCATAACCAGGCATGTTGTCTCATGCACACTCCTGTGGCTGCTGCTCTGGCAGCCGTGTCTGCAGAGTCTTAGGAACTCCTTAAAGATCTAGTGGAGCCAAAACAGGCAACAGGAAAATAATACAAATTTTAAGTGCCAGTCAGTTGTAACTTTTTATTTATGAAGTATGTTTCTTTTTCCTTTTGCTCATCAGAAAGTATTCTATGTGATAATGTTGTGCTGGAAGTGTGGAACAGCTCTTAATCTGGCAACTGACATATCTAACTCTACTGCCCTACACTACATCATCAGCATTATCATTTCACTGACAGTGATATCACAAGTGAATGACCTGGCAGTCACTCACTTGCTGTTTCCTTAGTAGCAGTGATGTCGCAGTCAGTGAGGTCACAATGCTGATGACGTAATGTGGGGCAGTAAAGCAAGATATGTCAGCTGCCAGGCTATGAGCAGTTTCACATATCACACCTACTAACATCAGGTTAACAATATTCTAATTAAACAAAGGGAAAACAAAAAGTACCTCAGATATAAAAGGTAATGGTTGGCTGCTTTTAAAATCTAATATTAGTTTTAGTTAGTACACTAGCTCTTTAAAACGTGTATGCCCACATCAATGCCAGATTGTACAACAACCATGAGTTCAGGTTTACTGTCTAAGTCAGGTTGAACCTTGATTATATCTAAGGCCTTGCCCCGCAAGGATTTTTGGTACATAACCATATGTGCCAAAAAAATTAATGATCTGACCGTAAAGGTGGCCAATGAGTAAACTTTTTAGCCCATCTGGTCCAGCTTTTTTGATTCAGGGTCTGGAGGCTGGGGACTCGTGTGCTTCGGCTGTTGCGCCCTGCCATGTGCTACAGTGAGTACCATGGAGTCTGCCTTTGGTTGCTCACTGGGGTGAGGCTCCCCCTTAGGAGTTTTGCACAGGTGGTCTGCCTTCCTAGGGGCAGCCGAGGTGGTGGAGGGATGTTTCCAGGCTAATTTGGTAACATCCTGAAAGAGCTCTACAAGTGGAGGAATGACCAAAGATTTAGGGTCGCTTGCCCCAAGGAACTTGGCCAGCCGGCGACGTTTGGGGCCAAGCTCCTCCGTGTCCCACTG
The DNA here is from genome assembly GCA_016271365.2 of Neoceratodus forsteri. Classification (NCBI taxonomy): domain Eukaryota; kingdom Metazoa; phylum Chordata; order Ceratodontiformes; family Ceratodontidae; genus Neoceratodus; species Neoceratodus forsteri. The sequence goes on along the minus strand of CM057455.1, from coordinate 1,149,424,730 downwards.
GTTGAGGGCCTGGATATGACACATCACATCCAGGAAGGACGGGTCATTTGGGGGTGATCTGGGAGAGTCCTTTTTGTAGTCTGGTGGGGGCAAAGGCAACTCGTCCTCAAAAGAACAGTAGGAGGAGGAGTCCCCTGCATGTTCCCCAGAGAAAGATGGCAGACGGCCCTTACAGGAGGGAATGGATGATGGGTGTCTCCTACAGACACTAGAAGCTGGTGATGCCCAGTCGTCATCTGCAGGTGCCAGGCATTCTGGCATCGGAGGAGGTCTCTTTGGTCCTTGCGGTGAGGGCTCCTTAGGTGGGGCCAGCAGCGGGAGTCCTCTAGGGGGCAGGCATGGCTCCCATGGTCTGAGTAGCCGATCCCCCTTAACAATGTTTCACCAGGAATTGAACAAAGCCCCTACTTCCACCAATGGAGCAACTGGCTGTGCCAGCAGCAGGGTAGGGATGTTAGGGGGTCCTGGTGGCGCCTTTTGTGGAGCGCTCGGTGCTGTTGCCTTATCCCCAGGCTCTTTGCCCTTGGGCGTCGGGTCCGATGGAATCTTCCCTGTTGGTGCTGTGTCCCCCGGAGGATGGATGTCCGGCATCTATGGAGGAGGTGGAGGCGAAGGGCAAGACCTATGGTTGACAGGCCCTGGCGTCCGGTCCTTAGGCGTGTGACCTGTCGCCTGATCCGACGCACACTCTGGTGGGGTAGTTGGTTGCTTAGGTGGTGGTGCCTGGTCCATGTCTGATATCAAGTCGGAAGGTCCTGTGGTCTGACGACCTTCCAAGGCAGACCCTGCCCTTTCCTCGGGCGAAGGAAGTTTCTGAGGACAATCAGAATCCTGGCGTCTGGAGGAGTCACCCGACCCTTTTGACCTGTCGGATGACCCTGAGGTCTTGCGGGTGGTAGAATCAGACTTCTGGCCTGAAGAAGACGCCTGTCCATCTGGCTTAGACCCAAGCAACGGCTTGTGGGGCCTTAGAGCCAGGGACACAGGGGTGGATGAACGCCCATGGCTAGAAGACTCTGCCCTGTGAATGGGAAGAGGCGGTGGTCTTCTTAGCAGTTGCCCCAGGAAGGGTTAAGAAACGGGGTGGGGGGGGACCAACTCTGACCTCCAGCTGGAGGTGGAGGATGCAGATCTCTTGTGAGGGACCTAGGGTGGGACTCTGACCTGGCTCGATCCTTGTCCTTATGGTGGTATTTTCCGCCCGATCTCTTCTCTCTGGGGGGGGAGTCCCTTGCTGAAGAAGAAGAGCCGTGTCCAGACTGGGTCCTCTGAATAGCGGCCACTTGTTGTTCCAGTAGATAGGCCTTTAAAGATTTGAGGTGGCAAATGCGAGTCTTTTTATTAAACATTTGACAGTACAGGCAGTCATCCTGCTTGTGGCCCAGGCCCAAGCAGATTACGCAGGCCGAATGGCCGTCTCTTGCAGGGATCTGCTTGCCGTACACACACTTAAGACTCCCGCCGCTGTGTGGATAGAGAAGACATGCACTGAAAAGTAGACTTAGGCGAGGAAAATAAGAAATGAATGATAACTGTGTGGAGTGCAACATGGTAGTCGACTGTGATAGAAGAATCTGTGGAGCACATACTAGCGAGTCGATGGTGGGAAAAGAACTGAGGTGGTGCCGGGGGACCGCCCCCTTTATACCATAGGGGACAGTGGGGGGGAGCCAACATCAGAGGGCGGTCCTCCACCTTGGACTGCTAGCTAGAAGTTTTCCGTGGGGTCCTAGTGCCTGGCAGCATAATCCTATTGGTGTTACCTGCTGCAAGAGCATCCTCTCGAAGTAAGATCCCCTGTTCCTCGGGGACTGGTTCTAGAGCCCTTTGCTGCAGCAGCATGCAAACTTCCTTCAGGAGCACTGGAATGTGGTCTGGAGGGTAGCTTGAACGAACTGGGGATAGATATGGAGGCCACTCCAGAAGTTCTAGAGTGTGACCTTGCTCTATGAGCTGCAGGACTCAAGCATCTGTTATCTCCTTCCATCTATCTAGGTGGAGGGAGAAGCGACCCCCTGCCACTGTCTCCTGTAGTGCTGGGGGTGGGGTTCTGGCAAGGAGTCATGCTAAGGTGCACCAGTGGCTGGGACCACACCTCCACCCCAGTGGCCTTCCAAGCTGGGCTGTTCCAGCTTGGTGCTTGCCTGTCTATCAGAAGCTCGACTTGGGTCAGTGAGAGGCCTGATGAAAAGGCACCCCCCTGCCCACTTTTCTGCTGGGTGTGGTAAAGTGAGTGAACCAATGGCAGGGTCCTCCCTGAGGCATGTAGGTCAGAAAGGATGCCCTGCACATCCACCCCAAAGAGCTTGTAGCCTCTGAAGGGGGCATTCAGGATGGACTACTTGACATCAGTAGCAAAGCCACACAACCTGAGCCAAGAATGCCTTCGTAGGCAGAGGTCAACCATAGCTGCTCTAACTGAGGTATCTAAAACACCAAAGGCAGACCTTAGAGGGTGTTTACCCATATTGGCCCGAGACTGTAGAGTTTTAAGTATCTCCTGCTTCTGGGGACCCTCTGAATGGGCCTGAGCTGCAGCCTTGGCCTTTTTCCATAGAGTGTTCTGGAATTTGACTATATGGGCCTGATAACTGACAATGCCAAGGGTCAAAGTGGCCAAGGCAAAGGCCCTCCTACCCATAAGATCCAGCTTTCCTCAACTCCTTATGTGGAGGAAGGGAGCTGAGGCATTGGGGTCTCTTAGACCTATCATGGGCAATATTTATCACCAGTGAATCTGCCTGTGGTTGTGCTGTGAAAAAGGCTTCCCCACAAAGCCTGGTACAATGTGTCTGCTTTTCTGGGCATAGCTGGAATCATATTCAGCCTGTACCTTCAGCCATGGTGGCATCCTACAATGTAGCCAGCAGAGGAGAAATAATCAGAGGGATAGAATCTGGCAATTCCCAAAACTTAACCAGGTTTCTCCTGGTAATATCCTGCTCCTCAGCATCAAACCCCATAGCTATCTATAGCTGCTTCATCACAGAGATGAAGGAGTGGTTCATTTGGGGGGACCTTGGGGTATATTTGGTAGAGTCCTCCCCCCCCCGGAGACAGTGGAGGCAGATCTTGAGGGGCTCCTACCTCTCTCTTCCTCCTCGTCTTGTGGGAGGAGGTCAGGATTGTACTCATCCTCATCACCAAGCTCTGAATAGTGCAGAGAAGGCAAAGAGGATGTCGACAATGGACAGCAAGTAGGGCGCATCGATGTGGAAGGTATCAGCGCAGAGCCTGGTCTAGAAGGCCCTGGCATCAACTGGCCTGGAGGAGGAGTGAGGCGTTGCATAAACTCCCAAAAGGAGAAGCGCATAGTCTGGATGTTGAAAGTGATCCGCATCTCCAGAGCACCTTGCGGCGTCAATGGAGGAGGTTGGGTCCTCGGGATCAACAGTATGGTCTGGAGCGTCAGTGAGAGAGGCTAAGGCCCCAGCATCAATGATATGACCTGGGGTGTCAGCAGGGGATGTTGAATCCCCGATGACAATGAAGTGGCCAGAGGCATCAATGGGGGTAGCAGGAATCCCGACGTTGATAAGCCATCGCTGGCCAAAGCAAGTCCGGCAAATCTCCCTGGCTGCCGCCCCTGAGCAAGAAGGGGCCTAAGCGACAAGGGCTGAAACATCATCAGGGGCGTCAATAGGTCCGACGTCGATGAGCCATCGCCAGCCAAAGAAGGACCAGTGGGAATCACCGCCACAGCCGACCCTGTGGAAGAGAGGGTGTGGGTGGCAGGGGAGAGATTGCCACCGAAGACAACGATGCTGCAGCGGCCAGCACTCAAAATGGTTATTGAGAGCACACCGGGGAGGATTTTTCCTTGCTCCTTTCCCTGTCCCAGTGTTTGTGCTTTTCAGCAGATTTGTCCTGGGCCTTCAAGGAATGGGAGCCCATGGGTGGTGCTGGCCATGTGGAGGAGCTTCTCGCCTGGAGCTCCTTCTCCATTCTGGCCACCTTCTGTTCCAAGAGGAAGGACTCTAGGGCCTTCTGATGGCACTGCCTGGTAGCCTGGTTGAATCCGCAGCAGATCTCGGAGGCCTTATTGTTATGGTCCGCGTCAAGACAGCAGACGCAGGCATCGTAGTCACCTTTATCATAGATTTTTTTTTACCACACAAGCAGCATCTGGAGAGTTTTTCAGCATCAGTCAGCATAAACAATGACTGGAATCACTTTAAAAAAGAAAGGGATTAACTAGGGTAAGAAATAAGAAAAATCCAAGATTTGGCAGTCAGCTGAAGCGGTGCTGTCTCTGTGGAGTCCAACGTGCGATGGTTGACGGCAGGAAAAGAACTGAGGAGGACGCGAGGCCGCAAATGTTTATATGGGAGGGACACTGTTGGCTGACGTTGTCATGGGAGGCTCCTAGTAGACCGCTAGCGAAAAAGTTTCCGTGTGGCCCTAGAACCTGGTGGCTATAGTTGCACAGGTGTGGCCTGATGCAAGAAATACCCTCGAAGAAGATCAAGACTTGCAGTTTCAACACAGGTCATCTTCAAAGTCTGGTGATGTTTTCTATGAGTTGGGGTTGGCCTCGGCTACTGGAAAAATAAATAGAGCATGTAATTTAATTAAATTTTTTTTTTACTGAGAAAATACTGAGGAAAAAAAGGTTCTTTAATGTCCACAGGGTGCCTATGATGCTGTGTGAGAAAAATAGGGGTCCAAATAAACGGCTCTCAGAAACATGTTAAAAAGAGCCCAAAACTGCAAAAATAGCCATACTACTAAACAAAAATAGAACATGAGATTGAAACTTATTAATAGGAAACCATACTGAAAAAAAGGTAATGGCTTCCATACCTCGAGCTCAATTCTTCTGAAGTACCCATACTGTGGAAAAGAAAATGTGAAACCATTAGGGACAATCCATAAACACAAGCCACAATGGCTGGGAACAGGCCTACATACCAGCAGGGAATTTTATATCGGGTACTAGTGCTTCCCCACATAAATCAAAGAATGGAGGACCATATAAAGGCTATCATCAAACAAGACTTTCTGAACTGCCAAGTCTCACAATGTAATATTATTCATTACCTGTTGCCAGTGGACAGTTAACCATGTTCAAATCTTCTACATTCAACAGGCTACTTGGTCTGATGTCAATCACTGCATTCTGAAAGTACTATATGCCAGAACCCAATGAATTAACAGAAGGGAGGTCTGGAACCTCGGAACAGTCTACCAGCGGAAGTGGTAAGTGAAAGTGGTTTCAACCATGAATGGAACAGAATAAAGGGTACAGTGCTTGTGTAGGGCGGCAGAAGCTGGGAGGAGAATAAGGTATGGGAGGGTGGGGAGGGCTAGGACCCTGGATGGACAGTAGGTCCCTGGGTTAAACAGGGAACTTGGGCAGTCTGGATGGACCGTGGGTCTTTTTCTGCCATCGCCGTCTATGCTTCTATGTATCTAATATGCCACAATATCATCTCACTGTAAAATCTAGTTTACTGTTAGTACTTACATTGTGGAACTTCCTAAATGGCACAAACTGTACAATATCTCTGATAGCTGATTCTCCCGTAGGTGACCTAAGGACACCGTTATCTGCATCCAGAAATTCCATAGCACTGAAGTCCGCTCCGCCAACACCAACAATGATAATGGACATTGGAAGCCTAGAGGCATGAACGATGGCATGTCTGGTTTCATCAAGGTCTGTAATCACTCCATCAGTGATTATCAACAGGACAAAATATTGCTGTGAGAAGGAATGTACTGTTAGAATAATGCACAAAGAAATACTGTACGTGTAAACTGTGTATGGCCTGAGGCGCAAACACAGATTTTTAAATGTCTCTGATAACCACCTGACTTTACTTGGCAAGTTTAGCAGTCAGCAACAATTTTAGTCTTCAAAAATTACTTTAAAACAAGTAAACACACATTGCAAAAATGAACATGTAACATCACATAGTAACTTTAAATGCTCAAATCAGCTATTAAAACACTTACATTTCAACAAACATTACTTTCCTAGCTAGGGATGGACGAGCCGTTTGTGGCGCAATTCCGAACTCCCACCCGACTGGGTCGACTGGCCTGACTGGGAAAACCGAGCCTTTCGTAGCTCGACCCGAACTGCCGAGTGGGACCAGTTTGGAAGTGTGGTCCAGTCCGGAATAACATTCTCACCATCAGTGATGCATGGAAAGAGCAGGGCAGGGCAGGGTGCAGGGAAAAAAAAATGTTCCCCAATTTGACGAAGACGCCCAAGTCCCTGGACCCTCACATGACCAACAAAGGCAAACACTTGTGATTCTGGGGCACTGAAGGGAGCCAACCAATGAGGGTCTCTGTACTGTGACTGACTCATGTTCCAGCCAATCCTGTGTCAGCCAAACAGGACATCCCTAGGAAACCCGAGTATCGAGCTCATTTGGGGCTTTGCATTCAACTGAGACAGGTGCGTGTGTGTGCAGAGTTAAAAAAACAAAAACAAAAAAAACGTTTTTCATTTTGTTAGAGAGGGAGAGTAGAGACGGAAAGACCAATTAATTCAACAGCAGGTAACAAACAGCAGAGTGCAGACGTTGCAGCAGACTGCAGAGTACTCTAAAAAAAAAAAAAAAAATATGTTTTCATTAGAGAGAGAGACACCAATGAATTCAACAGCAGAGTGCAGAGTAGACAACACAGCAGCAGAGTCGACAGCAGAGTGCAGAGTAGACAGCACAGCAGCAGAGTGCAGAGTCGACAGCACAGCAGCAGAGTACAGAGTAGACAGGACAGCACAGCAGCAGAGTGCAGAGTAGATAACACAGCAGCAGAGTGCAGAGTAGACAGCACAGCAGCAGAGTACAGAGTAGACAGCACAGCAGCAGAGTGCAGAGTAGACAGGACAGGACAGCACAGCAGCAGAGTGCAGAGTAGATAGCACAGCAGCCGAGTGCAGATGCTGCAGATTCCACAGTACAAAACCAAAAAAACACCTGTTTCTGTTAGACAGTGAGAAGAAGGAGAGAGAGACAGACCGACCGACTAACAAATTCAACAGTGGACAACAGCAGAGTGCAGAAAATAGAAAATAAATAAAAAACATTAAGGGGAGCAGAGTCAGACAGGACAGGGGGACTCGGTCTGATGGTCATAGGTGCCTCAGTAATTTTGAGGGGGGGGGTTACAGTGCCGTACAGATTTTGAAGAGGTGTGTCACCCACATCTCAAACTCTGTGTTGCCCATCTCTGTGCTGCCCTGGAAGGTCATACTGCCATAGACTGTGTGCTGCCAATCTCTGTGCCTGAACTACTACTAGGTCATAGTGCCATACAGATTGTGAAGGGGGGGGTCACGTTTCAGACTCCATGTTGCCCATCTCGGTGCCTGAACTACTATTACGTCATACTGCTGTAGCACAGACTGTGTGCTGCCCATCTCGGTGCCTGAACTACTATTATGTCATACTGCTGTAGCACAGACTCTGTGCTGCCCATCTCTGTGCCTGAACTACTACTAGGTCGTAGTGCTATACAGATTGTGAAGGGGGAGGGCGGGGGTCGGGTCACGTCTCAAACTCTGTGTTGCCCATTTCTGTGCCTGAAATACTAGTACGTGCTATTCACTGTTCTTTGAGCTGGAGTTGAAATAAATTTTTTTTCACTCCAGCTCCTCACCAATGAAAATAAAGTAATTTTTTTTTATACCCATTGCCATTATTTTTTTATATGTATGGAAATCTGGTCTGGAGGTTAGAGTAATGAGCGGTGAGTGAGTTGGATATGTCTAGCAGACCAGAGTTTGATCTCACAACCTCCACTTGCATACTGTTTGACTCGGAGCAAGTCATTTAACCTCCCTAGTGCTCTCAGGTTGACCCTGAAAACAGGCACCTCTGACTAGTGGGCCTTACCCAGTTACCAAAGAATAAATATATATCATACTAGTACAGTAGCGCCAGTATAGTTACAGTGAAAGGGCAGTTTAACGTTAAATCCAAATTTTTGAACCGTTCAATAGATTTGCACAAAATTTAGCATGAGGAAGCGCCCAAGGTAGGTCTGGTGATGTGCCACACTTCGTGTGAATCCATTGAACGGTTCATAAGTTATTAAAGTTTTAGCCGGCCTGGTGGTGCTGAGGGTTGAGATGCTGGACGACACACCTTGTGCCATGCTGGTGACCCAGGTTCAGGAATGGATTTGGGTCATTCGGGGGTCAGCCAGGGGAGATAAGGATTGAGCATCCGTAGGACTGCTCTCCTTCCTCGAAAGGGGAGTTTGTGCTGCGTGTGTTAGCACAGCAAGAGGGGCTCAGCCCGTGCCCAGTGTGCTTGGCTGCCTCCATGGAGGTGGAGACAGCTGCTGCGCCCACTGCATGGGTGCGGAGAAAACCAGAGGAAAAATACGGTAATACAGGACGCACTGGGGTTGCAGCCCCTGCCAGATCTGTGGAAGTGGTGGCAAAAATGTCGTAATAAAAAAAAGTTATTAAAGTTTAAAGATCCCAAAATTTACCATGTTTTTACTGTTTTTTTTTTTTTTTGTCATGTGTCTCTCACAAACAGGTGTAGATATTGGTGTGATTTTTTTGATTGAAAGCCTTGGACCCACAGAAGTGCCTGTTGAAGGTTTGGTGCAAAAATATGAATCTGTTCAAAAGTTATTTAATTTTGTTTCTTCCCATTATTTCCTATGGGAACAAGACAGATGTTCCATGCTATACTTTTTGTGTGATAGTAAAAGTCCATAAATTAGCGAAAGTTTTTCAAAAACTTTTGCAAATTTTAAAAAACCTTTCGCAAGTCTTCAAAAAACTTTCACAAATTTTTAGAAAACTTCTGAAACTTTTTGAAAAGCTTTCGCAAATTTTTTGAAAACTTGCAAAAGTTTTGAAAAACTTCCTGCAGATTTTTTGAAAACTTGCAAAACTTTTCGAAAGTACTTTAAAAAAAAAAAACTGTTTCTTTGCTACTTCACTGCAAAAATACGGCTAGGTCTTTTGGGCTGAAATTTGCAGGGTAGAAAGAGTTTGCTCTACAGATGTGCCTTTTGCTGGTTTGGTGATATAATTTACATTGGTTTCATACTTATGACATTCCAAAAATACAGGTTACTCACCTGTAACAGGAGTTCTAGGAATGGTATATGTTGTTCATCCACACTCATTGGCAGTATCCTTGCCGCTTTAAATCTTGCCGGAAGGTCTTCAAGCTTGCTCCTCCCACCCACCCGGGTGGTATAACTCTCGGCTCCGCCCCATGACGCCAGATCTGGCCCGCTGGAAGCTCAGGTTGTGCGTCGAGCCGGGAGGTTGGAGATTGTAGGATGAACAACATATACCATTCCTAGAACTCCTGTTACAGGTGAGTAACCTGTATTTCTAGGACATGGATATGTTGTTCATCCACACTCATTGGCAGACTCCTAGCAGTTCTCCGGGAGGAGGGAGGCAAGACGACACCCCCATATACTTACTTGGGAAAGAGAGACTGAGAACCGAGGCCCCAAAACCAGCATCCCGCGTGACTCAAGGTCGATGTGGTAGTGGGTAATGAAGGTGTTTGCTGACTTCCAGGTAGCAGCCCTGCAGATTTCCTGGATAGGGACGTCCCTGGAAGCAGCCACTGCAGCAGCAGTATGGCGGGTAGAATGAGCTCTTATCCCTCTGGGAGGCTCCATGCCCGCCAACTTATAGCAGAGATCTATGCAGGAGGTTACCCACCTGCTTATCGTCCGCTTGGCTGCAGGTCTGCCAGATGCGGCTTCAGCGTAGGTGACAAACAGCTGGCGAACCTCTCCCGAATTTCAGCCGTCACGCTCCTTATAATAGCGGCGCTTCTAGGGTCCAGAGTATGGAGCCTATATTGACCTCCGAGTGTGAATGGGGTAGAACACCGCAGAGTCAACACCTGGTTAAGGTGAAACTCCGACACCACCTTCGGAAGGAATTTCGTGGGGGCGCAGGACAACCTTGTCCCTGTGGAAGACCAGGTAAGGAGACTCGATGGAAGCGCCTGGAGCTCTCCCATCCTTCTGGCTGACGGATAGCCACCAAGAAGGCGGTCTTCCACGACAGGTGAGAGAGAGCACACCTGTGCATAGGTTCGAATGGCTTGCCCATGAGCTTTGCCAGTACCAGCAGTAGATCCCACGGAGGTGGGGGTTCCCGCACTGGAGGGGAAATGTGATCAAGGCCTTTGAAAAAGCGCCAGACCACCTTCTCCTGCGCCACCGACTGCTTCCCGGCCCGCGCCCGGAAGCAGAGATGGCTGCCAGGTGCACCCTTAGGTCGCCGACCTAAGCCCTTGATTAGAAAGGGACCATAAATAGTCCAAGATGCTTGCCAAGGAACAGGAGGAAGGGTCCAAGCCCTTGTTCTGACACCAAATGGAAAACCTTTTCCATTTGAAGGCATAGCATTTTCTGGTCGACTCTACGGGACGCCTCAACTACATTGAGGACCTCGCCGGAAAGACCCAAGGCCTGGAACTCTAGCCGCCAGGAACCAGGCCGTCAGGTGCAGGGATTGAAGGTCCGGATGGAACACCTTCCCTGATTGACTGAGAGCAGGTCCGGGCGAGCTGGAAGCTGCCGGAGTCCTGGAGCTGAGACTGAGGAGATCTGGGTACCAGAACTGGCGAGGCCAGTCTGGGGCTATCAGGATTACCTGCGCCTTGTCCTCCTCGCCTTGAGAAGCACCTTGTGGATCAAGGAAATGGGGAAAGGCGTAAAGAGGCCCGGGGTCCATTGCCTCAGAAGGCATCCCCTGCAGCGAGCCCCGCTGAGGGGCGGCATGGAACAGACTCAGCTTCGCTCTCCATGGAGGCAAACAGGTCCACCTGAGGTGTGCCCCAAAGGGAGAACAGATGCTGTACTACCTCCGGCAGGAGAGACCACTCGTGGGATGCAGCCCCTATCCGGCTCAGGGCATCGGCCAGGGTGTTGGAGGCTCCTGCCACGTGAATGGCTAGGAGATCCGCCTCAGGCTGCGACGAGTGACCAAATGCGGAGAGCTTCCTTGCATAGAAGCATGGAGCGCGCTCCCGCCCTGGCGGTTTAGATAGTACATGGTCGTGGTATTGTCCGTCTGGACTCGGACCACTTGACCCCGGAGGAACGGAGCAAAGGCGGTGAGAGCTAGGCGGACCGCTCGGAGCTCCAGCAGGTTGATGTGGCATCGGGACTCCCGCGGGGACCAGAGGCCATGAGCCCGGTGTTCCCCCAGATGGGCACCCCAACCCATCAGAGAGGCATCGGTCGATAGAGAGACCGTCGGCTCGGGGCGGACGAACGGGATGCCCTCCTGCAAATGATCTGGAACGGTCCACCACTGGAGAGCGTTCCACATCCCCTGTGTCACCGACACAAGCTGGTCCAAGGGATCGCAGCTGCCAGGACCACTGGCTGGCCAGTCCCCACTGAAGGGGACGCATGTTCCAGCGGGCCCAACGGACCACGCTGGTGCAGGCCGCCATGAGACCCAGGAGGCGCAGGAAGTCCCGGGCAGGGCGCAATTGCCCAACCAGAAATGATCGGGAAAAGGAGGAAAGAACCTCGGCCCTGTCCGCCGGGAGCCGCGCTCTGGCTCGAAGAGAGTCGAGCTGCGCCCCGATGAATAGAATCACCTGCTTCGGCTCGAGTTCCGACTTGGCCTCGTTGATAAGGAGGCCCAGTTGAGAGCAGACCTGGAGGGCCAGATCTCTGGACCACTCCGCCTCCTCCCTGGAGGGAGCTGCTATCAGCCAGTCGTCCAGGTAAGGGTACACCCGGACCCCTCGGCGCCGCGCAGGAATGCTGTCACCACTGCCATGCATTTGGTGAAGACCCTGGGAGCTGGAGACAAGCCGAAGGGCATGGCTTGGAACTCGAAGAGGGATCCTTCCGCTCGGAAGCGAAGGAATCTCTGGTGGGGCAGACGGATAGGGGCGTGAAAAAAGCAGCGTCCTGCAAGTCCAGAGAGCAGAACCACACGCGCTCCAAGGATGGTATTATCTGAGCCAGAGTGACCATCCTGAAGGTTCGAGACCTTAGGAACTTGTTTAGGTCGTGTGGGTCGAGAATGGGCGCCAGCCCCCCGTCCGTTTCGGAACCAGGAAGTACCTGGACACAAACCCTGGGTCTGAAGGAGGGTCCACCACCTCTCTTACCACCTCCTTCTGGAGGAGGAGAGCGATGTCGGCTCGACGAGCCGCCAGTGAGGCTGGGGATCCCGAAGCCCCCCGAGGGGCGACGGCTCTGAAGGGTGGTGCCTGCTCGAATTCCAGAGGCAGGCCTCTTCCCACCACCTCCAAGACCCACCTGTCCGTGGTAACAGCGGACCAGGCGGAACGGAAGTGCCGGAGCCGTCCCCCCACGGGGGGACCCAGGGGTAAGGTGACGGGGATGGGGGCGACACCCCTCAGCCCGTCACTGGGCAGGCTTGGAGGAGGGACCGGCCGAGGGACCTCCTGGGCCCTTTCCTCCCTGCCTCCTGTTAGAGGAAGCCGGCGGCTTGGGTTTGGGATGCCAAGGCCGAGCCTGCTGGCCCTGACGTTGCTGGGCCGGGCGCGCCGGGGGCACAGAAGGACGAAAGGGCTTAGGCTGTGGTTTGCGGCCTTTGTCCTTCTGAGCGGAAGAGACCGAGTCCAAGGTGGCATTGGACTTCTCGATCCTCTGCAGGTGACCTTCCACCCCAGGGCCGAAGAGGTCAGTCCCCAAAAAGGGAACATCCGCCAACTTGTGCTGGGTATCCGAAGTAAAGGTGGATATCCTCAGCCAAACCCTGACGATAGCCACCGGCCGCCACCGATCTGGACATGAGTCCCCTATATCCAAAGCAGTCTGGAGCTGCTGTTTGGCCACTGCCCTGCCTGGTCCCGCACCTGCTTAACCGTAGTCTGCAGATCGGCGGAAGATGAGGATGACCTCATCCAGGGAGCCCAACAGGGCATGAGAAAAATGTGCCATGAGGACGGCAACTGGCCTGGCGAAGGCCGAGGAGCATAGCGTAGACTTTCGCCGACATAGTCCAATTCTTGGAGACTCCTTGTCAGGAGGTTTGTCCACATCCCTGGCGTCGCGCTGCCGAAACGCTGTCGGTAACCAACCCCTCAGCAGAGGTGTTCAAAAACCGGACAAGGAACCGGTAGGGGACCGTGACATTTCCTGGCCATCCTGGCCGAAGGCGCAGGGCAGGAAGCAGGGCGCCAAAGTTCCAGTGCCGACCCACTATGGCCTCGCCACCGGAAAGGCCTCCGGCGAGAACCTCGGTCCAGAATCTCCGTGGAGGGATACTCCGGCCTGCTTTGGAACGGGTTCGAGCTCCATCCCGTAGACCCCGAGATGAGTCCAGGCAGTCCTAGGAAGGACGACGGGCTATCGTCCATAGACTGACCTCCTGAAGACTCCAAGTCCAGTCGCTGGAGAAGAAGGAGGAATCATCTTCGGACTCGGAAGAGTTCTCGAAGAGCTGCCCTCTGGCCTGAGCCACCCTTCACCTGCCGAGGTCGGTCGGGAGTGAGGGTAACTGACAGCCGATGGGTAAACCCTTAGCCGACCGAGAATCTCTTGGTCGGAGCCCCAATTGGTGGCTGTGGAGGCGGAGGTTCCACCGAATCGTGGAGCAGCTGGTTTTGGCCAACAACCGCCTGGTATAGGCCTCGGATGTCGAGGGGTTGTGTCGGTCGCCCGTGACAGCCACTTAATGGCCGGGAAGGCGACGGAGTCGGCTTATTCCCGCCAGGAGGAGCTGTTGCAACATAAGGTCTCGCACTGGCCGACGTACTTACGCCAGCTTCCTCATCCGAGGAGGAGGACGAGGACGCAGCGGCGACGCCGCTCACACAGCCGTCGGACCGAGACCGCCATGACGGTGGGATCGGCTGACCGCGAAGAGGTCCGAGACCGAGACCGAGAGTCCCGGAATTTCCGAGGTCGGTGCGGAGGTGTCGGCCGGAACCGCACTCCCTTCGCTCGGATGGTCCATCCGAGGGCTCCGGAACCGGAGGCACAGGCGAGCCCACGATCCTCAACTCTCCTGGGGAACCGGGAGAGGGGAATCTCTGGCTGCTAAAGGCGGCATGCTCATTCAATGGGTCGAAGAAAATCTCGACTTCATCGGGTGGAGTCTCGTCAACTGACCTGACGGGACACCGTGAGGCCAGTGGTCGAGCCACGGTCGACGGCCCGGGAGAGGGACCTTCCCGGCCCCAAGAGCGGCCGACGGAGGGACTTACCCTGTCCTCTTTTGACCGAGAATAAGGTCCAGTAGACGAGGCCCTTCTCCTTTAGTGGAGAGGACAGACAGCTCCTTAAAAAGAAGCCGGTAGGAAGAACCCAGAGAGAGGGATAAATGCCGCGGCCGAGGAAGATACTGCCCGCTACCTCCTCTCTTCGAGGGCGACCATCCGCCGAAGCTGATCCGCCGAGTCCCGCCGCGTGACACCGCCAACCGGCCTCCTGGACTTCACCGGAGGGAACGCCTCGACGGCCCAGTTGCAATCGGGCAGCACGGTCTTCGAGGACGAGGGTCGAGAAAGATGAGCACAGGTCGCAAGCCTGCGGGTCGTGCTCAAGGCCCAAGCAGTATACACGGGAGTGAGGATCCGGCCCGAGACATCTTCTGTCTGCATGGGCATCTCCAACCGGAGTCGATTTGTCCATCGCAGTCATGAGGGATAGAAGACTGAAGTCTTTTTGCAAAATTTTATTTTTAAACTGCAAACGGAGAAATAGGAACTCAGTCGAACGAGAGCTGCTAAGGAGGGAACCTGAGCTCCAAGCGGTAAGGAAGATCTAGGCCATGGGGCGGAGCCGAAGTTATACCACCCGGGTGGGTGGGAGGAGCAAGCTTGAAGACCTTCCGGCAAGATTTAAAGCGGCAAGGATACTGCCAATGAGTGTGGATGAACAACATATCCATGTCCCTAGAATATGAAAATTACGTACCTACCGTAATTCTTGATCTTCTCTTGTATCTTCACCATTCATTACTTACTGGGTGTAAGCTGGAGGCGCATACCCGCCACGGGAGCTTTTTTTTTTTTTAAAACTTTGCTAACGGCACCGGCCGAGAGTGACGCCATGCTACATGCGCGAGGGGCGGTCAGAAGCGACTGACTCTCTCCTCCAACTCCAGTTCTGTGAGCCGGAGAGGCAAAAACGAAAGCAGAGAATAGAGATAGCGAGGCAAGATAGCCAAGGGATAGCAAAGCAAGGCACACCACTAGAGGGACCCCACTGCTGTTGCACTTCCTGTTGTCTGCCTACCCACCCTGGAATCCTCCCTTCACCTCTCCTGCACCACCCCGCCAATACTCCCTCCTCTGCCCTACCCCATCCTCACCTTCCCCCCTTTGTCTTCCAAATACCCATCCACCCTTAGACCCACCCCTCCTCCCCGGTACCTACACCCAGTGACCACTAGGAGTCACTACATACCACCCCTGCGGAGGCCCATTTCCCAGCCCACGTTGTCCCCTTGACTACAGCTCTCTGCCCTCTCCCAGGCATATTTCTGTGCTGCCCTAGTTGGGACTTGAACCCTGTACCCTGACCACCAGAGTCTGTGTCACTGCCACTAATCTAAAGTGGCAGCCACACTCTCTAGGAGGCAGTTCAGCTATCTTAACTCCCTACTCCTCTACCACCTGTTCACCATGCTTGCTCACCTACTGTTAAACTCCCTCCCCGTCATCCTCCTCCTGGTTCCCTCCTCCAGCCATTTATCTCCCTAGGCTACAGGCTATTTCACCTTTAATTTCCACCAACCTAGTTCCTACTCACCCTACTATGTCCATGCACACTGACCTCGACTCCCATCTCCTCGCCACTCCCCTGCTCCCCTTTCGGACAGCTCACTATCCTTGCCCTCCCTACCGCTAATTCCCTACCTATCCCCTGCTCCTCCACCCATCCCACCCCCAACTCCTCCCAGCCGTGAGGCTTAATCTATACCGCCGTCCTGGCCAGAACTGTTGTCCTTCTACTACTCTTATCTGGCAATATCCACCCTAACCCCGGACCCACCAGGATCACTTCCTGCAGGAGGGCGCCCCAGATTGCTGATCGCCTATGAATATATGCAGCGCCCTGAAAATTCGAATTCTCCAATGTTGGGTCTCAGCACAAACCGGACATCATTGCACTGGCGGAAACGTGGCTATCTAATTCCACCCTGACTCCCTTTGTTACCTCCCTGGCTACACCTTTTTCGTGAGGATCGAGTAACCAAACGTGGGGGTGGCTGCGCTATCTACACCAGGAGCCCCTCACTGGTATCGCCTCCCTACACCTGTCCTTGTAAATGGGGCCCAAGCCCTCACCATTAGTTTACCCCGACCCACCAGATCCCCTTTACCTCACCACTGCCTACATACCACCCAGACTCAAAACCCATCTCTATTATCCCTCACTGACTACCTTGCCACCCTTCCCCACAATGCTGACAAAATCATAGTTGGGGACCTCAATGTGAACTGGCTTTGTCCTCATCCTCCCCACTCGGACTCCTTCACAGCTCTGGATCTAACCCAGCTAGTCTCCCAACCCACTGTGAACCCCAAGAGAGGTACTAGCACCCTCCTTGATGTCATCATCACTAACCGCCCCTAAAATTCTGGACATCCAAGTCCTCCTGATTCACTCAGTGACCACTCCCCTGTCCTTCTGCTGGTTGACCACCCTACCCTCACCCACTGCACAGCTGCCTCGCCGCGTTTCAGACCTTATGGCCTAAAAACCTTAAGCAGTACCTTGAACTGCAAGACTGGTCCTCGATTCCCCACGCCGCCTGATATAGATACCGCTTTGCCTTCTTTACCTCCACCTTTAATAAAGCCTGCGATCTCTTTGCCCCTCTCTGCCATCCGCCTCCAAAGACCCAACCTGCCCTGGATTACCCCCGCCTCTCACTGTTGCTCAGGCACAGGGACGCACTTGTTGCACTGCCACTGAAACTAGGCACCCAGCTGACAGACAGGCCTACAATGCTGCGCGGAACAAGTGTACATGGGCAATCAGGAAGGCCAAAGCCGACCACTATCAGGCCACCCCACTGCCTCCTGGGGAGCGCCTGCACTCTTCTGGGATAAGGTCAAACAACTGAATGGGAACACCTGCCCCCATCCCAGATTACCACCAACAACACCACCATCACAGACCCCACCGACATTGCAAACCTCCTCAACACCACCTTTACAGACCTTAGCCCTATCCTCCCCAGTAACTTCTTTGATCAGCCACCCCCATCCTACCCCTGCCCTCCACCGCCCTTGCTTCCACCTTCTAGAGGTTACTACCCAGGAAGCCAGACTGCACCTGACCTGGCACTAAAAGGCAACAGTCCCAGTGGCATCTCCCTGGACCACAAAATTCTCCAGTTGGTCCTTGATCAAGTCCTCACCCCACTCACCTGCCTTCTTAACAAATCCCTCTGCCTGGGACAATTCCCCTCCTCATGGAAAACTGCAACAGTTACTCCAATCCATAAAGGGGGTGACAGGTCCTTAGCTGGGAACTATCGACCGATCTCCATTCTCCCACCCCTTTCCAAGGCACTGGAAAAACTAGTTGCTGCACAAATAACTGAATACCTGACCAAATACAACATCCTCTGCCCTGAACAGCACAGCTTCCACGCAGGACACAGTACTAGCACTGCTCTTATTGAATTCGCCTCCTTCCTTCACTCCTCATTGGATACTGGCTCTCGGCGGGGCTGTGTCCTTGACCTATCAAAGGCCTTTGACACGGTCTCCCACCCCTACTACTGGAAGCCCTCTGTCACACTGGTTTCGCCTCTGACCACTGGGCTTGGTGCTCCAGCTACCTTCCGCCCGCCTCCCAACGAGTCAAAATTGGTGGGACTCTTTCTGACCCACGCTCGATCCTCTCAGGGGTTCCACAGGGCTCCATCCTGGGGTCCCTTCTCTTCTCGCTATACCTTAACACCCTGCCCAGTGCGGCCCTGGGAAAATACTGTGCACGCAGACGATACCGTCCTCTTTGCCACTGACCGTAACCCCACTTCCCTCCAGGTTTCCCTACAAAGGGCCTATGACGGCGCTGAAGCTTGGCTTAAAGAGCATAGATTGGTCATAAATCTTAAAAAATCTAAAACCATGCTCTTTGCCCACCCTCAAAATAAATCATCCAACTCTCCTCTCCGTATCCTTTCCGGCTCTACACTACAACTGGAACAAGTCCAATCCTATAAGTACTTAGGGATCATATTTGACTCGGCCCTCTCCTACCATACCCACATCGACGCACTCGCTTCTGTAACCAATATCCGACTCGGTATCCTGCACCGCTACAAAAACTGTCTCCCCCCGACGCCTTCCGGCTTGCAGTTACTTCCTCCATACTCCCTGGTGGATTATGGGCTACCTGTCTATGGGCTGCCAACATGACGGCCCTCAACAAAATCTCCTCCTAAATAAGGCTTGCAGGCTAATCACAGGGGCCCCTAAGCTCACTCATACCTGCCAACTCTATGACCTTGCAACATTGCTTGACCTCGATGAACGCCTACTATACCAAACGTGCATCATTTCAAAAAAAACCTTACTAGGACTTTCTCCCCCCGGGCTGACTTCCTCCCTCCTCCCAGCACAGCCCCTTGTCAGCACCCGGACCTCCTGCAAAGCTACCTTCCTGGTTCCTCGTGCTAGGACTTCACTTGGTCAGAGATCTTTCTGCCATAGAGCCCCTGCTTGGTACAACACTCTTCCTCGGGCCATCACTGATTCCCCACCATCTCCACTTTCAAAATGCCCTCAAAAGCGAGTTATTCAGCAAGCGCTGCTGCTCCTGTGCCTAAAGGATGCTCTAAACCCTCCTCTCTGACAATGCCCTCTGGCTGCTCCATCCCTCGCCTTCTTATTCCTAACAACCTCACTACTCATTTTTCCTCTACCAACTGTATCGCTACTGATTGGTAGAACCATGTTGCCTTTCCTATGCTACCTATGCATAACTTATTTGCTACCCAGCTCTATACGGATCATACCCGTTGTCTGTACTACTCCTGTCCCAGGCCCTACACTTTGTGTAATCTGACATCTAGTGACCGGTGTGACTGCCCTATCGAGTTACCTGTACGGCTCCTGTCTCATGCCGACGCTTCTTGGAATCTGACACTGTAGACCTGTTTGGCTGTTATCACACTTCCATGACATACCATTATGCTGCTAAACCCTGTTATCCTACTGTTGTCAATTATTCCATATTTTGCTCTGTATTACACCACCAATGTTTGCTGTAACTATGTGCCTTTAATGCGTGTCTGTTTATACTGATGCTCTTCTTTGTATGTACTTCTGTTTTCTGTATGAACTGTATTATCTACCATTGTTGATTTAGGTACTTTGGAAATGAGCCTTTGGCTCAAAGGTTGTAAACTGATTGCAATAAATAAATAAAAATAAATAAATAAAATAAGCAAGGAAGAATGAACTGAAAAAGGAATAAGCCGATGGAGGAAGGACAGAGGAGATAAGAGTATCCCTAACCTAGGGACTGCAGGGCCTCCTTACCTGGGCGACTCTAGGAGGAGAGAAAAGGAAGGAAATGAGAAAGATGAAGAAGAAGAAGAGAAGAGAGAGATGGGATGTTGAAGGGACCAGAATGCCCAACGAGCATAGTTAGCTTTATAGCTGAAGGCTCGACTAACAGGGAAGCAAGAATCCCTGAGATAGAGCTGAGAGAAGGTTCACCAAACCCGCTAGACAGACTCAGGAGGGCATAGTCCTCATCTTCAACATGCCATTGTTGTTGATACCTCTTCGGCTCCTGGCCGCCGGGCCTTTAACCAGAGGACACCCGAGGAGGGAAAATAAACCCTGGCAGCATGAGAGCGCTGCTCAGGGTTTAGAAATGGAAAAAAGTCTTCAGGCGTTTTTAAGCATAGAAGTGGGACTCAGACGGACTCGCCAAGGCAGGCCAGAGGCTTAGGCTGGCTGGGATTGGTTATGGTCAGCACTGCTCTTCTGTAAAACGGTCCAGGAGGACACTTGAAAGGAAAAAACAATCATCAAAATCTCACGAGAAGGGTTGCCTGCCCTCTCATCTCCCTTCTTGTTTGTTTTCTTTTTTTTTTTTACAGATAATCATTTGCAGGCTAGGAGCATGACCCCAATACCAAGAATGCCTATAGAAGTCGAAGAGAGTTCCCTCAGCATTTTTTCCTCTTTTTTTTTTTTTTTGAAAAAAAAAAAGAAAAACAGACGTGCCCGTTCCTCCGCTCTGCAAGGCAAGAATTAGAGAAGGGGGAGGGGTTTTTGATTCTAGGGCGCAACAGCTGGAGCACGGGATTGCAGGATCAAAACTGAATAGCCTGAGCCAGGCTAAAACCCCAGAGGTATCTCGCCCGAGGAATGGCAAGACATAGTTGTGCAGTTTGATCGCCAATGCAAATCCACGAGATGGCCCAAGAATCTTAGAGTAAATATTTTTTCTGGAGAAATAAGAACCCTCCCCCCCAAGATATAGATTTTTTTTTTTTTTGGGAAAAATTGAGCAACTCTTCCTATCTTTTATAGTTTTTTTTTTTTATATATTTATTTTGCAGAGAGAGGAAGGAGACGGGAGGTGGAGAAGCCAGAGGAAGAGGCCACTGAGGGATGGTGATGGTAGGTAATGAATGGTGAAGATACAAGAGAAGATCAAGAATTACGGTAGGTACGTAATTTCCATATCTTCCCTTGTCAATCTTCACCATTCATTACTTCCTGGGTGAGTACCAAGCTCCTCTTCGGGGAAGAGGCCATACCCTGAGGGAACAAGACCCCCAGCCTTCTGCTGGTGAGAAACAGAAGGAGAAGACCCTGGCTTATTCAGAAAGCCTAAGTGGGGGAAGAGCCAGGAGGTGCCTCCCGAGGACGAGGAGACGGAGGGAGCCCCTGTAAAAGTCTCCTAGCTCTGGAGGAGAAAAGTTGGGTCCCCCGGAAGGCGGAGTGAATCACCCTACGCCGGGCCAGGGGTGACAACCTGGAAAGACGAAGCCATGCCGTCCGCCTGATGCAGATCGCTGTCCCCGCTAGCCTGGAAGCCACCTCACTGGCGTCATAAGATGCCCTTGCTTGGTGTCTTGCCAGCTCCAGGCCTACCGCGGAGAGGGCAACGGCTTGTCTGGTTTGCTCCGTGTCAGGCATTGATGCCAACAGCTGGGACATCATCGACCACAAATGCCGGTTGTAGGCAGCGTGGTGAGCCTGATGAGATGCAATACAGGCACTCGCACGAGAAGAAGAGAACACTCTTCGCCCCCAACGGTCGAACTGGAGAGAGTCCGCATCCGGTGGGCGGTCGTGCGCCAGGCAGCGGCGCCCAGAAGGAGTATCTAGGTAAACCAAACCAGAGGGCGGGTTGGGAAGGGAACCTAGAGACTCTGAGGGGGCACAATACCTACGCTGACAGTCAGCCGGGGCTGGAGAAGAAGCGGCTGGGGACTGCCAGGACCGGATAGACGCCTCCTGGAAGGGGATAGGCCAGGAAGGTACCACCAAATGCTGGGCACTGAATTCACCAAGGAATTCTCGCGTCTCCCGCTGGGTATTGTCTCCGAACATAGGAAATCCGAAGATCCCTCACCATCCTCGAGAGGAAACGCTGATATTCTGTGAAATTAGCATCGGAGGAAAGATGAGCAGGGGGTTCCTCTCCCTCAGAGGAGGGAGACGAGGATGATGGGGAGCTGGAATGTCCAGAGGTTTCCTGCGGCGGTGGGGAGAGTCGAAAGACCCGCTCATGCATGTATCTAACATATGAGGGGAAGGCCGCCGCAGAACCCCTGAACTGCTCCCAGGATAACGGACCTGTAGGACCGACATGGCCTGGGAGCGGGGGTGGTGAAGGCAGAGAGATGGGAGAGGGGCACCTCCGAGGAGGCAACTGCTCTCTGCGAGGGCTCTGGAATCCGGGGAAAGGAGCCCTAGTAGGAGGGATCCCGGATGTCAGACCAGGCCGCAGAACGGAACTCTGGGGAAGCGGAGCCTGGAAAAGCCCTGGGGGAGAACCTCCCCTGTGACGATGCCAGGACTGCATGGATACAGAAGGGCAGTCCGCACAAACGCCGCCGGAGGACACCCTAGAACCCTGGAGGGAGGGGCGAGGCTCTGCACTACGGCTCCTGGCCACCCCCCCTGAGGTGGCCAAAGAAGACCGAGTGGCAGACCCCCTGCACCTCAACCCTCGGACTCCGAGAGGGCCTCTCCCACCACAGCGCCCCCTGTCCCTAGAGGGGGCAACAGCACCGGGGGTAGCTGTCACCGGGCTCCAGAGAGGAAAGCCCCTCCGTCACCCCCACGCCTGCCCCCGCTCCCGAGGAGGGGCCTGGCCACACCGCCCGGCACTCCTAGCCACCGGGGACCCAGACTCAAGAGTGGGGGTGCCAGGATGGGTCCATTGCCTCGAGTCTTCGCCTCCGAGGAGGACGAAACCAGCTGGACCTCGATGCTGGCCACCCCAGGGGTCCCCGAGGCCACGGGGCTGCAAACGGCCCGGTACCAAGGGTGACGCCGCCGCTCTACGCCGGTAGCAGCCAGGCCTAATTCCACACCCCAACGGCGCCGCAGGCCCGCACCGCCTGGAGGAAGGACAAGGCCCATGGCGCCTGCGCATCGGAGGCGAGGCGGCACGCCGACGGTGCCGCGAGGTCCAGCCGCGCCGCTAACGGCGCCAGGCCCAAAGCGGCACCGCCTAACGGCAAAGCTCGACCACCGCGCCGCGAACGGCACCGGATCCAAACGGCACGGGAACGGCGCTGCCTATCACCGCACCACGAACAGTGCCGGATTCAAAACGGCCCGAAGGCGGCGCTGAGGGTCCACCTGAGCCAGGCCCAAAAGTCGAGGGCCTCGACACGGGGAGCCTGCACCTCCGAGGTGATCGCCGGTGTGTCTCGCGCCGCGCCCCGGAGGGACTACGACGCTCCCCCAACACCGCAGAAGAGGCCTCCTCCTCGGCAAGAATAGACGAGGAGACCCCCTCCTCCTCGGACCGTATAGGCCCAGGAGGGGACCCGGGGGAAGGGCCTAACAACCTTGCCCGAGAATCCCGAGAGCGACGCCGTCCCCCGAAGGTCGGCGGGCCTTGCCAGCGAACGCTGGATTTCGGCGGGACGCAGCGTCCATCGAGAAACAGGCGCCGCACGTAATCCATATCATGGTTGGGTCCCAGGCAATGAAGGCAAACGTCATGCCGGTCCGAGACGGAGAAATGCTGGCCACAGGAGCACCGACGCATAGGGGCGCGGCCCGTCTTAGAAAAGCGCTTAGCTCCCGAACCGGACATAACGCGAAATTAACAAGACTAAAACACAGTACGAAACACACCCGTGCCGTTAGATAGAAAAAAGGAACAGTCTTACCGGATCGGCATCGAGTGCGAAGAAAAACCAGGAGTCGGTACACTACCACGCAGTTAAGGACGCTTCACACGCGAGCAGGTGCTGCCTCGACGGCGGGAGAAACAGAACTGAGTTGGAGGAGGAGTCGGTCGCTACTAACGGCCGCCGCGCATGACGCCACTCGAGGGCGTGCGTTAGCCAAAGTTTAAAAAAAAAGTTTTCGGTGACGGGTGCGCCCGCTTACACCCAGGAAGTAATGAATGGTGAAGATTGACAAGGAAGATCTGGAAATTTCCATAGGATAACATTGTGGTGGTCACGGTACCTTTCAGCGGCTATATCTCAAAAACGGTTCTCGATACTGCTTTTTGGCTAAATGTTGGTGTACTAAACAAATGTGCAGGTTGCCAGGCCATGATTACAACTGCAGTGAAATTTTTTCAATGTTCCTATTGTTACTGTGATATTGTGCCATTTGCAATACAAGGGTTACTTGGAATGTCTCTAGGCCTGCGCTCTGTCTCCTGAGGGCCCTGTGCTACCACATATGGATATCATTATGCAGTAATGGGAATGCAGGCCCTTCGGGCCCTGTGCTTCCACAGGGTCATGAGGTTTAATTATAATGTATCTACACTTATGGATGAATGGGAGCACAGGGCCCAGAGGGACCTGCCCTCTCACATGAAAATCAGGGACAATTACAATAAGCGTGCATGGGAAGCACAGGGCCCCCACAACACACTATGGAGTGATGCTCCCACAACCAAATAAGTGTAAGATTACACTGTCTCAAAAAGTAAGGAAATTCACTGCAAAAAATACTTCATTTTGCCCTTATGGAATGGGGTGAGCATTAGGGTGGACGACCCCAAGGAACACCCTGACACCTGCTAGTGTCTGCAGCGGGTGGTGGTGGTGGAATGGCATGAGCGTTATGGTCGATGACAGCAAGGCACACCCCCCCACATTTGTCAGTCTGTGCAGGGTGGGGGTGGGGTATTAGGGTTGTAAACCCTAACGCCTCATTTCCCTCCTTTTGTCGCTATAGTACTCACCCTAACTGATGCATTAACGAAGTTTTTTGCAATGAAAAAAATATATATGTATATATGTGTGCGTATATATATATATATATATATATATATATATACATATATATTTATATATATGTTAAACATTTATTTTATGCCTGTTGGATTACTGCTGAATTCCCAGATTTTGAACACTTCTTTTTCTCAGTTGGGTTTCCGTGTTTAAGTAAGCCATTTTGTCAGTGTCTTTCTGTAGCAGCTGCAGTGATTTTCATCAGTGTTATTGAATCTTCTGTTTCAGGGGTACAATTTAAGGGAAAAAAGTGGTATTCTTGGTGGAATACCAGGATCAGAATTTGGTATTCCACCATGAAATCTAGTATTCTGACCCGTTTCCCTAGGTTTTAACAGGTTTACAGGTAGAACATTAAAAATGCACCAATTTTTACATTAAAACCCATAAATAAACACAACTGACACAAGGAAATGTTAGTATGTCTGTTTTTAAAATCATCTAGATACTGGACTGTCTGTCCCCACCCCACATGGCTCACGTCTTGATGTGTTCACATCCTACTTGGTCCTCCTGGATCCTGGCCTGGCCACTGTCTGCCCCACATGGCTGCTGGCCTGACATGGGTCTTTACTACTTGCCCTCTTCCATGGACCCAGGCCCTGGCCCGTCCATGGGTCGAAGTGGTGGCCATGTCATGCCTGCCCCCCCCATGGATCCTGGCCTGATGTGGACCTGTCCTACCTATGGCCTGCCTGTGCCCCCCCCATGCATGGATCCTGGCCTGATGTGGACGTGTCCTACCTATGACCTGCCTGCGCCCCCACCCCAAATGCATGGATCCTGGCCTGACATGGCCACAATCTGCTGCCCCAAGGCTCCTGGCCTGACGTGGACCTGTTCTGCCTGCCCTGCAGAAAGTGCAGGACTAACTAAAGACTTATACTTATGCCAGGGCAGGCAGACAGCGTACACGGAAGACTAAGACCCCTTTGTTATGAAGCGTAATGATACGCAACCTATACAGCAAGTCTATGGGGCAGTTGCACGCGCTGTGCTTTACCAAGAGTGATGTAGCATAAACAAACAAACATGCTACCCTGTATATTAAAAAAAACTGGGGGAGGGGCAAAGCCCCCTATTTGTAACAAAACCAGTTATTTAGTTTTTTGTTACATGGTGGGCTCTGCCCCCACATCTCCCATTATTTTTCAGTTTTACATCTTCTACTGAAGCATTACACTAGGAAACTAGCGTAGTAGCCTGTCTTGTCCCTTGCATTCAGTATTCTGGAACACCTTACAGCGGGGTTCTTAGTCCTCTACTTTCACCCCTACCTCCCCTCCATGATTCCTGGTCCTAGCCTGCCCCACCCCCCCCGGATCCTGACCTGCCTTCTTCCACAATAGATCCTGGACTACCTACCCCCACCTCGCATGGATCCTGGAGTGATGCTATGTCTTGCCTGCCCCCAATGGATCCTGCCCTGATGTGGACCTGTTTTGGCTGTCCTCCATCCACTGAACCTGCCTCCCCCTTCAATGGATTTTTGCCTGGTATGGCTCTTGCTTGCCTTGCATCCCCTTCATCTGTGTGCCAGGTTGATGGACCATGCAAAACATGTTACTGGGCATGGGTGAGCTCACTGTGTCAACCTGGAAAAGCTGGCCCAGAGAAGCAGAAGCAGGTCTCACTCCTCCTCCATCCAGGTCCCTGTCCTATGCTATATTGCTGAGTAAGCCTGTTCTACTGCTTCCAGCATGACAGTCAGATTTTTGATGCCATGAGCAACACTGCCTGTGCAGAGAGTGCATCTGCAGCAACAGATCTGTAGAAATGCTGAAAGTGGAGTTATAAAAAAGAGTGCACGTCCATGCAACATGCTGTTTTTGCATTTTGGCATTTGGGGACCAGCAGAAACATATTCTTCTGCTGATCCCCAAATGCCAAAATACAAAAACTGCATGTTTCCGAGACATGGACTGTCTCCACTCTTATTATCCGTAAAACTGACCGCTTGTCCCCATTCAGCATTTCTACAGCTATATTATGTCATACAAAATCTTATCTCTTATTCCCAACAATTAACCGTTTTCGGTCCCAAGTGTTGCAACTGCAGTGCAATCTTTTTGCGAGCTTATTTCTACCTTCTCCCAACTCTCGGCTGCCTAATTCATTACTCAAACTACCTTCCTTCCCCTCCCCTGACAGTTTCACTGAAAGGCTGATCGCTGAGAGAATGTAAAAAAAATTAAGATTGTGGGAGTGCGACCAGCAGGCAGGAGGGTGTGCAAGCACTAGGTGGGCAGACGCACAAGTGGGTTGGTGAGTGGACAGCAAATGGACCTACTGAAACAAATGTAAGATCTGTTTGCAGATCTGTTCAGAGCGGGCGGGTGAACATCGGCTGGGCATGTGGTCGAGTCTAGCATATTTTCATATCACTCTGAAGTGGGGATCAGTCAGCCAATCAGGAAACATTCAGTAATATGCTCATTCTTGGGAGCAACCAAAGTGTCACTGTTAAAATGGAGCCAGAACAGTCTACAAATCATTCAGGAACTGTGCCACTTCATGGTTGGGAGGTGGTACTACATCTGCAAGACAAACAAAATCTTGTACTCCTGGCAGATTACCAGGGCCTAAATTTTGGTATCCAGTCATGAAAAGTGGTACCCAAAATGTGGTGGAATACCACTAAATTCGAGCCCTGTGTTTGATACCATTTAATTTTTGGGTGAAACCCTGTGCATTGAATCTTCTGTTTCGCATCACGTAATCATGAATCATGCCACTTAATTTTTGGGTGCAACCCTGTACATAGAATCTTCTATTTCACATTGCTTAGTCACAATTCTCATGAATCACATCACTTGAGTTTTGGGTGCAACCCTGTTCGTTTACTGAATCTTCTGTTTCATGTCCATGCTTAAGTAAGCCATTTTGTCAGTGTCTTTCTGTAGCAGTTTTAGTGATTTTCAGTATTATTGAATCTTTTGTTTGATACCACTTAATTTTTGGGTGCAGCCCTGCACATTGAATCTTCTGTTTTCACGTCACTTAGTCACGAATCATGCCACTTAATTTTGGGTGCAAAACTGTTCATGTAATCTCTGGTTTCACGTCACTTAGTCACAATTCTCCGGAATGATGCCACATAATTTTTGGGTGCAATCCTGTTTACTTACTGTCTCTGTTTTAGTAAGCCATTCTGACAGTGTTTTCTGTAGCAGTTTTAGACTTGGATTGCCTTCTTTTGTATGAGAAGTCTCTTACATATGTAAAATGTTGAGTTCCATCTTGTCGTAACATCTTGTTTTAGTTGCTGTATTGGCAAGCCGTTTTTTTTTTCTGGAGGTCTGCCAAGATACCACGTGATTTTTCAGAGTGACTAAAAAAGGGCAACAGACTTTTCTTTGCAGCTCCCACTAGTGTTTCGATACTATTGTCACTGGACAGGAAAGGGTGTACTGAGAGATTTAATGAGTGCAAACAAAGCATAGAATGAGAGTAAAACCACAACATTTCAATGTTTTGAGAACTCGTTCATGTCTGTGGTCAGGTGCAGAGAACCACATTCACTCTCTGTAAGACCCAGTTTTACTTTATTTTGCAAAAATTCGTAGTTATATATATATATATATATATGTTGGGAACAGCGACAGTTGCAAAATATTTACCGCTAGCTATGTTATAAGTTATGTGGAGCAAAATATTTTAAAAGGGCTCTAAAAACCTTTATTCTCCACCATAGAAAATGATTGTAGGTTCTTGGCAATAAATTAATTGACTGATTAATTTTTAATGTTACTTGATGTGATCTACTGTAGGCAGTTTTTTGATCAAGCATTGCAGTAATGGTCTGCTGTTTAATTCGTGCAGGGGACAGAAACCGTGGGATTGCAATGGTAAAGCTGTAGCTTGTCTAAATACTTCTGTCAGTGAAGTTTAACATGTTTTTTTCTCCAGTGTCTCTCAGTCTCTTCGCCAACACTATTGTCTGTAAAATTATTTTCATCACATATATTTTTCTCTTGCTCAGGACTGCTGCCCAGCCGAATGGTTGGATGTGCTCTTTGCAAATGCCTTTTTAGTGATGTTGTCCCGAACTAGTCCCTCACTTTCCCCCTGCTAACATCCCAACGGCAAAAGGTGCAGACAGCAAAAGTTTGCAAAACATTCATTTTTGGGACTTGCATGAAAATAGTGCCACACAACTGAGGTGGAACGTTTTGTCATCATACCAGGAACTGTAGCAATTTTGGTGACTGGTATTTCTGACCCAGATTCATGCACACTGTGCTGGCCCCAGAAAAGCTACTGTGATTGCTATTGATTTTTTTCCATTACTGGCTACGACTAGTGGTGGTGCTTGCTGTGTGTGTTTTTGTTCTTTCTCTTTGGGTTCAGGAACCCAGGTGGCATCCCCTACCTCATCGGTATCGCTTTCTGATTCATCACCTTTGAAGAAGCATAACTAATATATCGTGATTGGGAGCTTGTTCTTGTACATTTACAACATCTTCATCAGAGGCACTGCTTTCTAATGAAGGAGCTGAATATGCATGAGTGGCATATAATGGAGCGCCACATCTAGTGGTACTAGACAGAGCTTTTTCCCTAATCATCGACTTTCTAGGTCTGTTTTAGCTACCTGTTTTTGTGTTTATCTGTTTTTCTGGCAATGCCAACAGTGCTGCACTACTTTAATCAAGGAATTCGTGTGGCTTCATTTTCATCAACTGTATTAATTATATCTGCAGCAGTGAATTTCCCTTTTTTTCCTGAATTTCTTTTCGTGAAGTATTTTATTGTTACATATTCCAATTTCAGCCATACTGCGGTGTTGGCCACATGTTCCATAACAGATTGTGATTCTGAATCCATTTTGGGGTGTCCAGCTTTATTACTTAATTAGTAGTATTAGTTTGGATACAGAGATGGGCAGTAGAGAGTCTGAGAAGTGACACCCCCCCCCCCCCAAAATACATGAGGCACTATCACCTAGCAATAGATCAGTCACAGGAAGGGGCAACACAGAGTCTAAGATGTGACACCCTCCTCCAAAATGTAGTACGGTAATATGACCTAGAAGTAGTTCAGACGCAGAGATGGGCAACACAGAGTCTGAGATGTGGGTGACCCCCCCCCTTTTCAAAATCTGTATGGCACGCTGGCTGACACACAGGACTGGCAAGATTAACAGTCAATCAAACAAACAAAGACCCTAATTGTTTGGTTCCCTTCAGTGCCCCAGTATCATGAGTGTTGCCTTTCATACAGTTTGTTGGTCATGAGGGTCTAGGGAATATTCCGTAAGAAACTAGGAAAAAAACAACATTTTTTTTTGTTTTTTGGGGGGCGGGGGTACCCTGCCCTGATCTCCTTGTTCACTGACTCACTCCCTCAGTACTGGTGACTGTTAAACACTTATGTTTAACTGTTATTGGCTGATTGCTGGTCAAATAACATGAAAATACAGACACAACATTTTTTTAAAAGTTACATTTTAGTTATTTATTTTTTTAACCGAGGGATGTAAAAAAATAATATTGATGCATTTCTCATACTCAAATAGACTGAAAATAGGTCTACAATTCATCAGAGTAAATCAGAACCTTTTGGAAATAAATCAGAATTGGAATCAGAACCGGGTCACAGCCGACCCACCCAACCCTATTCTTAGCACACGATTATAGCAAGGGTTTTTAGTAAAATACTAACCTTTGAATGAACAGTTAAGACATAATTAACCAATACTTAAAAATATATATAGCAAAATCAGTAGCAGACACCTCTAGATCATCAACAATTTTCACACCTTTTAAATGCCCTTCTGTATCGATTTTAATCCTATATTCTGTGTACTAGGGCTTTTTTTTTTTTTTGTTACATCAGTAAGCTACTGATAACTAGTAGTGCAGGATACCCTGTGTACCTCCCACCCTAACAGTTACCGAGTTACCTTTCCATATTGCTCTGGCATTCTCTGATATCAGTTTCACCATTCAGTGTACCATGGAAACACAGACAGAATGGGATGAGAAGCACTTCCAGGCACCTGGTAGTATAGAAGGAAATGCCCTACATCTGAAGGCGGAGTTTGTGAAGCAACATGAGTGTAAGTGCCTGGATTTACAGAGGTGGACTTGAGGAAGAAGGGGCACGAACTGCTGCAAGACACACTTCTCACGAACATCTCATCCAAAAACACACTTAAATATGCTCTCATATAAACATGCAGTACAGGGAACGAGATAAAGGTGTGGGTGTGTTGGGGGTGGGGTGGGGAGTTGGTCAGCTTCCGCGGTTGTGGCTCAGCCACTTTCCAGTGGAAGCTCTGGGAAGCAGATGTGTGCCCAGTTTTTAGGAGACTCATGGCCCTCAGTGCAACGTTATCTGCCCGCAGGGCTGAAGTGAAGTGACTGGGAATCAACTCAGCATGAGGACAACTGGGTGCTGCAAGCCCATTCCCCTCAACATACACCACTGTAGTGGACTTGCTACCGCAGTGAAGGAGTGACTGCACTGTTATACATTGTACTCTGTTGTTGATCTAGCAAGCTGGTACTTAGAATGGTCTTACAATCCTGGAGATGAAATGGAGGAAAAGCTTGAAAGAAACAGAGGAGAATGAAGAAATTAAGTGTTTTCAGTATACTGTATCCCAAAGTGATTTACAAGAAATTTAGTTACACAGGATAGACTACCACAGATGCCACATCTTGATTTTGGTGGAGTCCTGCTTCTACGTGGGACAGCTTGATGCCCCTTCTATAACACTGTAACATTGATTTTAATATAATTAGAAATCTGGGCAAGTATCGTTTACTTACTTAACATAGAAACACAGAAGTTGTTGGCAGATAAGGACCTTTTGGTCCATCTAGTCTGCCCTATTTTCCCTACCTACTTTGCCACCGCAGACCCTACTCGATCTCCAGTCTTTCCCTCCCTTGCCTTATTTCTAAGGTCCCCTTGTGTCTATCCCATGCATGCTGCAATCCTGTTACCATTTTTGCATCTGCCATGTCTGCTGGGAGACTGTTCCAGGAGTCCACCACCCTTTTCGTGAAGTATTTCCTCACATCCCCTCTGAGTCTCCCTCCCTCCAGCATCATAGTGCGACCCCTGTCCTCGAGCATCTTTTTCTACGTAAAATGCTGCCATCGTGTACCTTATTAACACCTGTGAGGTATCTGACCATTTCTATTATGTCCCCCCCCCCTTTCTAATCTAATCTAATCATCTTTATTTTTATTGCGCCTTTCAGAGCCGAGGCGCTGTACATAAAAACCATATACATAATAATAAGATTTTAAAACACACATTAAAACATATCATCCATAACTAAGGAAAAGCTAAACTAAATAAATATGTCTTTAACCCCATTTTAAATCTGTCGACAGTTGGGCATTCTCTCAACTAACGAGGTAGAGAATTCCACAGGGCTGGTGCTGAGAAAGCAAAAGCACAGGATCCTGATGTCTTTAATCGAACCCTGAGAATCTCCAGCAATCCCTCGTTGGCAGAACGGAGAGGACGGAGGGGGCAGTAGGGTATCAGGAGATCTTTCAGGTAACCGGGTCCCTGATCATGTAGGGCTTTAAAGGTTAGTAAACCAACCGTAAAGGTGATCTGCCACCAAACAGGCAGCCAGTGCAGTTCGCGGAGCACAGGTGTAATATGACTGGCTCTAGAAGTCCCAGTCAAAAGCCTGGCCGCCGCGTTCTGCACCAGCTGCAGGTGGCGGATATCAACCCCAGGTAGCCCTAGGTAGAGGGAATTGCAGTAATCAAGACGGGTAGTGACAAAGGCATGGACCAGTGTTGGGAGATCACCTGGAGGAACCAGGTGTTTCACCCGGGCGATTTTCCTCAGATGGTAAAAAGAGGATTTGACAACAGGTGACACATGAGATTTTAGGGTCAGACCGTCATCAAAAATAATGCCCAGATTACGCACCTGATCGGAGGTAGAGAGCGACATACCACCAAGTAATAAGCCTGATGGTTGTTCAGCTCCCAAACCGGCCCCCGGACGACCTGGGTCCACTACCAGCACCTCAGTCTTATCTGGATTCAGTCTCAGCCAGCTGGAACTCATCCAAAGTCTGATCTCAGCAAGGTAATTATTTAGCACGGAGAGTGCATCATCCTGACGGGGCAGAAAGGACAAATACAGCTGAGTATCATCTGCATAGCAGTGAAAACCCACACTGTATCGCCTGATGATTTCTCCCAATGGCAGCATATACACTGCAAACAACATGGGGGCTAAAATGGAACCCTGCGGTACCCCACAAGGCAGAGAGTGAGCGCCAGAGGAGTAGATTCCAGTGGCAACTCTCTGGGACCTGTCCGTGAGGTAAGAATGAAACCATTTGAGGACTGTACCAGACAGCCCACAAAAAAAACCCAGGCGCTCCAACAGCACACCATGATCTACAGTGTCAAATGCAGCAGAGAGATCGAGAAGGACCAGAATGGTACATGCCTTTCGATCTCTAGCCATTAGGAGGTCATTCAATACCCGGACAAGAGCAGTCTCCGTACTATGCTTCTTCCTAAAACCAGACTGGACAGTATCATAGACATTGTGAGTTGTAAGATGATCATACAGTTGCAACGCAACCGCTTTTAATAACCTTACCAACAAATGGCAGGTCAGAGATAGGCTGGTAGTTGGCTAGACAATCTAGATCCAAGGAGGGTTTTTTAAGGAGTGGTCGAACGACCGCCTCCTTGAGGGGGTCAGGAAAGACCCCCCTCTGCAAAGACTTCCAGACAATGTCAGCAAGGATTGGGCAGATAACTTCTACACATCCTACTAAGAGAGGTGTAGGACCCAGATCAAAACTACAACTAGTTGGTCGCAATATTTGGATGATCTTCACAATGTCAGTGAACTCCAGCCGGCGAAAATCTGACCAGACAGACCGAGTGGATGCTACTTCCTGTCGACCACTACAATCCCTCATAGGGGAGGTTGGACCGATGCCAGACCTGATGCTGGCAACCTTATCTGCAAAAAAACAAACAAACTCCTCGCATCTCAGCTGAGAAAAAGCTTCTCTGGGCTGGAGACAGATTGGATTGCACAATCTGTCTATGGTCCGGAAAAGCTGAGCCGGTCGATTCTGTGCAGCAGAAATCTCCCTGGACAGGAATTCTGCCTTCTTACGGGTGATTTCTGATTGACAGTCATCATAATGTGCCATCAACCTAAGCCTGTCAGCATCATGGCCAGACTTCTGCCAGGCTCTCTCCAACCTTCAGCCAACTGGCCTTAACTCCTTCAAGGAGCCATCAAACCAAGGGCTCCTTGAACGAAGGGTGAGAAGCCAAACACGAACAGGAGCAATCTTGTCCAGAGCATCTCCTACAGCCTTGTTATAGGCTAGTACGAGATCATCTGGACTCATGCATTCACCCGACAAGCCCGATAGATCCAGTACCGCCGTTAGGTCACTGGGGTTAATACCCCTTAAAGGGCGGTACCGAACCATCTCCGTAGGGGCAGACCTATTGGGGTGGGCCCTGAAACTGAACCTTATGGTGTGATGGTCAGACCAGCTGACTGGTTCCACCCCTAAATCAGCGATCTCCATACCCAAAAGAAAGATCAGGTCCAATGAATGACCCCCTACATGGGTCAAGGAGGTAACCACCTGTGTTAGGCCCAGCGTCATCATCAGCTGGAGGAGGTTTTGACCAAAATGCAAGAGTTCATCGTGGACCCAGGCATTGAAGTCCCCAGAACTATCAATCTGGGGGACCTCAACACCATGTCGATGATGAAGTCTGCTATCTCCTGCAGGAATTCTCCACCGTCACCTGGTGGACGGTAGATGAGGAGAATCCCACAGCCTACATCTCTCCAAGGATATATTCAAAGGATCTGGTACTTCCCAATGGCACATCCACAAGGCCCAGCTCAGTCTTAAACATAATGGCCACACCCCCGCCCCTACGATCCAACCTTGGACGGTGTATCACCGAGAACCCGTCTGGAGTTGCCGAGGCCAATATAGGGCCTGGATTTTCATCCAGCCAGGTCTCGGTGATGCAAGTCAGATCAGTTGATCCAAAAAGATCAGCTATAATAGCTGTCTTGTTTTTAATAAATCTGGCATTGCATAACACCGCCAAGGTGGGATGAGCTGTTGAGGAAGACCTCGGCACCTGTCCATTAAAATTGGAGCCCTTGGGTATGGGGACAAGACAAGAATAACCTCTATCCTGACCCCATTTTGCCCCAGGGCGTCTCCTGAACCCCACAGCCCCAATCTGCCCCACCCCCTTCCTGTCCCCCAGCAGTCCCAGCTCTCCACCTTCTTCTATGCTTCCTAAGAATGCCCAAAGCACGACATCTAAAATAGGTGTCGGATGGCAATGGGAAACATTCAAAGGGACATAATTCCCTGAGCCTGGTGGGGGAATAATGCCCAACCGTCATTGAACCTCCCCAACACATTATAAATAAACAAATAAACTGGAGAGGAAAAAATAAAATAAAATTAAATAAAACAAAAATAATAAACCAAAACAAACCTATCAATATCAAATAACCAGAAATAATAATTCACTCCTCCACTCTCTCTCACAGAGGGGGGATCAAAAAACCCAAACACTATTACACATTAAAGAAAAAGAAATAAAATAATAAAAACCCCAACCCAAAATATAACCCCCCAAAACAACAATAAAATACAATTTTGATAACTGCAACAACAAGTTAGATCATTTGTTACTGTCCAATAAAACGCACTGTCCAGTGTTTTCAAAAGTTGCTGAGTTCTTTAAAGAGTTATGAAACAAAGGGTAATGAATCCAAACTGAGAAAATGTGGCACTCTCACTGCCACAACAACTAAAATTAAGTTGTGCATGAATCTTTATCGACAAAGCTCTCTCACTGCTTCCAACATAAAAAATATAATTACAGTACCTGAAAACGATGTAGCACTGAACAAAAAATGAAAAACGGAACAGCAAGCCTTTGAAGGTCAAATCAAGGGAGAATAGTGCAAGTATTACTGGCCAGAAAAAAGGGCCCCGGAACGAGAGATACCCCACTTAGCCCACCAGAGCCGCCTAGTAAAACTAGGGGGCCGTAGAGAGCAAAGGAGTAAGATTATCCACCAGCCCTCCGACTGGTAGCCTCATCCCCCACAGGGAGTCTCAGGAACCGGGTGCCCAAACTCCGTTATCAAGCCAGTTCAGGATCCGCCAATTCCCGACCAGCTGCAGCTCCACACACTCCCTCCAAGTAAATATCGAGTGAAGCTCAAAGCGGCAGTCAGCCAGTCAATACCGACATGGCGATTTAGAGAAGTCAGTATCCAGGAAACCACCAGCTATTCCAGGGAGCCAAGTCCACAATGAAGTCAGCACAAAGAGCCAGTCACCACCACACAGCAAGCACAAGGCTGTCCAGATCCAGATCCGGAATCGAAAGTCCCAACGTCAGGCAAGTATCCCAAAACACAACACAGCAGATATAGCAGGTTTAGAAGCAGCAAAATAACAAAGCTGCTCCAGGAGCATAAGTCCACAAATCCACAGCAAAACGCCGATACATAGAAACATAGACTTTGACGGCAGATAAGGACCGCTAGGCCCATCTAGTCTGCCCATTTCCCTGCCTACAGGATAGGCCGCAGATTCTAGTTAACCAACAGCCTATTTCTTCCTACCCCCCACAAGAATTGCCTTATGTCTGTCCCATGCATTCTTGAATTCTCCCACAGTTTTAGACCCCACAAACTCCTCAAGAAGGCTGTTCCATCCATCCACTACCCTCTCTGTGAAATAATACTCTCACATTGCCCCTGAACCGCCCTCCTTCTATCTTTAAATTGTGTCCCTTGTTCTTGCAAGTCTATTTTCTGAAAGATGCTACCCTCTTGGACTTTGTTGATTCCACTGAGGTACTTAAAGTTTCTATCATGTCCCCCTCCCTTCTTTCCTCAAGGGTATACATATTAAGCTCCTTTAGTCTTCCTCATACGGGGTTTCTCTTGCAGACCCTGCACCATTTTAGCTGCCCTCCTCTGGACTACTCTCTATCCTGTCTATGTCCTTGCGGAGATGGGGTCTCCAGAACTGGACACAGTACTCCAGATGGGGTCTCACCAACTGTCTATACAGAGGAATAACAACTTCCTGTTTTCTGCTGCTGATGCCCTCCCTATACATCCCAGTATACCCCAGCCCTCCCTACTGCCTTCTCACATTGCTTGCTAACCTTAAGGTCATCTGATATGATTACCCCAGGTCCCTTTCCTTTTTTTGTTATTACCTCCCCACCCATTGTGTATTCTTCCCTGGGTTCTTGCTTCCCAGGTGCATTATTTTGCACTTTTGCATTGAATCTTAGCTGCCATACTTCTGACCATTCCTCCAACCTTGCCAAGTCCCTTTTCATCCTTTCCACGCCCTTGTGTATCAACCTGTTGCAGATCTTTGTGTCATCTGCAAAGGCATACTTTTCTTCCAGTCCCTCTGCAATTCACTGATGAAGACATTAAAAGGACTGGACCCAATACTGAACCCTCCGTACCCCACTAGTAACCCTCTTTCTTCAGAGTGGACTCCATTTACAATTACCTTCTGTGTCCTGTTGTGCAGCCAATGTTTTACTAGGCTACCACCCTGGGACCCACCCAGCTGGTTACTCTGACTATTAATCTTTTGTGTGGACTGTGTCAAATGCCTTGCTAAAGTCTAGGTAGGCCATGTCCACAGCCCTCCTGGTCTACTACTTTGGTCACCCAGTCAAAGAAATCTATTAGATTAGTTTGACATGACCTTCCAGCTTGAACCCATGCTGCCTTGGGTCCTGTGCTCCACTGGCCTCTAGGTACTCAACTATTCTTTCCTTCAGAAGTTACTCCATCACTTTCCCTACCAAGAGGTCAGACTGACAGGTCTGTAATTTCTGCCTCTGTCTTGGTCCCACTTTTGTGAAGGGGAATCACATCCGCCTTCCTCCAGTCCTCGGTACCACACTATCCTCCCATGATTTATTAAAAGAGTAGCCAGTGGTTTCACTAGTTCCTCCCTATTAATTTTAGAATTCTGGGGTGAATTCCATCAGGACCCATTGCTTTGTCCACCTTCAGTTTTAGGAGTTCTTGCAGAACCCTTTCTTGTCTTGAAAGGACTGGGATCGACCCCCATCAAGAGTGCTTCTGTTAATTGGATTAGGCACTTCCCCTCCTCTTTTGTGAATACTGAGCAGAAATATTAGATTCAATATCCCTGCTTTTCACTGTCCCCCTCTGCCCACCCACCGTTCATTCTATTCAGCCTCACTATCCCTCCCTTTGTCTTTCTCGCTCGCTGATGTACCTATAAAGGTTTTATCCCTTCTTAACTGAGTTGGCTATCTTTTCCTCAGTTTGGGCCTTTGCTATTCTGACTTCCCTCCCTGCTTCCTTCTGCCTTAACTGGTACAGCTCTCTGTCCTGCTCCTTCTCCTTCTGTGTTTCCTTATACTTCTTCAGGGTGCCTTCCTCAAGCAACTGGTCATGGAACCAACTCGGCAGAAGGCAATACTGGACCTTGTGCTCACAAACAGGGACAGTGTGATGGGGGTAACAGTGGGGGAGCACCTGGGTAACAGTGACCACCAGTCATTGTGGTTTGAAATCACAGAAAGAGCAGAACCAAACCACACAAAAACACGTATCCTGGATTTTAGGGGCAGACTTTGGGAAAATGGGAGATGCTTGAAAGAGGCATTAAGGGAATGGGACAGGAATTAGGGATTGAGGAACAGTGGGCAGTATTTAAAATGGGGATTATAAGAACAACAGAATTATGCATTAAGCAGGTTAGCAAGAGGAAAAGAAAGAGGAGACCATTATGGTTTTCAAATAGGTAAAGAAAGTGAAAGCCAAAAGATTGCATTCAGGCAATACAAAAGACACAGGCAGAGGGGATAGGGAGAAGTACCAGGAGAAACAAAGGGAGGCAGGAAGTCAGTAAGGAAGCCAAAGCTCAGACAGAAGTAACACATTGCAAAATCAGTGGTTAAAGGGGACAAAACGTTTTACAGGTACAAAAGTGAAAAAGAAGGACAAAGGGAGGGATAGTGAGACTGAAGGGGAGGATGGAGCGTGGGAGGATGACAACAGTAAAGCTGACATACTGAACAGGTATTTCTGCTCAGTCTTTACTAAGGAAGAGGGGGTAATGGGTCTGAAGGAGCATAAGGGTGAGAATGGTGCAGAAATGGACACAAGTCCCTTTACACGAGAAAGGGTCCTAAGGAACTGGAAGTAATAAGAGCTGATAAAGCAATGGGGCCAGATGGGGTGCACCCAGGTCCTTAAAGAACTAAGAGAGGTGGTGGCTGAACCTCTGGCTATCCTGTTCAGCCAATCACTGGAAACAGGGAGGTACCCAAAGACTGGAGGACAGCAGATGTAGTCCCCTTATACAAAAGTGGGAACAAAGAGGAAGCAGGAACTACAGACCAGTCAGCCTCACCTCGGTAGTGGGAAAGATCATGGAAGCACTACTGAAGGAGAGATTGGTGGGACATCTGGTTGTCAATGGACTACAGGACCCAAAGGCAGCATGGTTTCACCAAGGGAGGTCATGTCAGACCAACCTCATTGAATTTTTGACTGGGTGACTAGGGAGGTGGATCAGGGAGGGCAGTGGACATGGCCTATCTGGACTTCAGCAAGGCCTTTGACACTGTGCCACATAGAAGACTATTACACAAACTGGGAATATGGGTGTGGGCAGGACAGTAGTGTGGTGGGTAGGTAACTGGCTGGGTGGCAGGACACAGAGGGTGGTGGTAAATGGCTGTCACTCCACAGAGGGAAGAGTGACCAGTGGGGTACCACAGGGATCAGTGCTGGGACCGGTCCTATTCAACATCTTCATCAGTGACATTGCACAGGATCTAGAAGGCAGAATTTCACTGTTCGCTGATGACACAAAGCTCTGTAACAGAGTAGACACACCAGAGGTATAGACAGAATGAGAAGGGACCTGAGAAACTTGAAGAATGGTCAAGGGTTTGCAGTTGAAATTCAATGCAAAAGAAGTGCAAGATAATGCATATGGGCACAAAAACCCTGGCACAATATATCAGTTGGGGGTGAGGATATAGCATGCACCAAGCAGGAAAGGATCTTGGGGTTGTCATCTCTGATGACCTCAAGGTAGGAAACAGTGTGACAAGGCATCAGGTAAAGCAAATAGGATGCTGGGATGTATAGGCAGGGCATCACCAGCAGGAAAGGGAGGTCATAATTCCGCATACAAGACACTAGTGAGGCCCCACCTGGAGTACAGTGTACAGTTCTGGAGACCATACCTCACGTAAGGACATAGACAGAGTAGAGAAGGTTCAGAGGAGGGCAACAAAGATTGTGCATGGGTTGCATCACAAGTCCTATGAAGACAGGTTGAAGGAACTGAACATGTACTCCTGGAGGAGAGGAGGGAGAGAGGGATATGATAGAGACATACAAGTATCTTACAGGGAGGAACAGGGTGCAGGAAAACACTATTTTTAAGCGAAAAGATGTTTCAGGACTAGAGGCATGGGATGAAGTTGGAGGGAGGACGATTCAGAGGAAACATGAGAAAGAATTTCTTCACAGAGCGGGTGGTGGACAAGTGGAACACCCTGCCAGAGGAAGTGGTGGGAGCTGAAACAATCACGGGATTTAAGAATGCATGGGATAGACATAAAGGAATTCTAGAGGTCAGGGGTAAGGGGAAATAGACTTCTAGGAAAACAAACTGAACTTACAAGCTCAAATGGGCAGACTAGGTGGGCCATAGGCCCTTATCTGCTGACACTGTCTATGTATCTATGTATCTATGTTCTGGAATGCTATCTTTTTCTTCCTGACTTTCACAGCCACCTCTTTTGAGAACCAGTGGCTTTTTCTTTCGTTTTGATTTGTTTATTTGCTTCACGCAAAGGCTTGTTGCCTCTGTGATGGCAGTTTTGATGATTCCCCATTGTTGCTCCACACCTCCTTCTAGCCTGTTCGCTAGTGCTTTTCTGAGGCACTCTTCCATCTTGCCAAAGTCAGCCCTCCTAAAGTCCAGTACTCTCACTTTGTAGGCTTGACTCTGTAGCTGAGTTTGCGTGAACCACACACTGTTTGATGGTCACTTGTACCAGATGGCAACCACTTCTAGATCTGAATCCTCTCACTGCCCCGTTTGAGAGTACGAGGTCTAAGATTGCTCCTCACGAGTGGGTTCCAAAACTAGCTGTCTAATGCCTGCCACCTGTAGGGCATCAAGAATGGCCCTGCTCTTGGATGTGGCTGCAGCAAATGTGCTCCAGTTAACATCTGGCATATTCAGGTCTCCATCAACAGTATCTCCTTTCTCTGCCATTCTAAGAATGCATTCTATTATATCCTTGTCCATTCCCTCCCCCTGACATGGGTGTCTGTATACAACCCCTGTGCGGATTGTGGTGCCCTTTCCAGTCTCCAAGTTGACCCACAGTGCCTCTTCTCCTCCCTGTTTACTCTTTTGTTCAGTTGCTTTTATCCCTTCCTTTACATAGAGAGCTACTCCTCCCCCTCTTCTCTCCTGCCTGTCTCTCCTGTAGGTTATGTACCCTGGTATGTTAACATCCCAGTCATGGTTCTCTGTGTACCATGTTTCTGTGACTGCTATGATATCCAGGCATCCCT
This sequence comes from Neoceratodus forsteri, assembly GCA_016271365.2. Classification (NCBI taxonomy): domain Eukaryota; kingdom Metazoa; phylum Chordata; order Ceratodontiformes; family Ceratodontidae; genus Neoceratodus; species Neoceratodus forsteri. The sequence goes on along the minus strand of CM057455.1, from coordinate 1,149,383,725 downwards.
CTTCCATCATGGCCACCAGCTCAGGGAGCTTGCTGCCCAGACTACGGGCATTGGTACTCATTACCTCCATTTCCTGATGGCCTTACCCCTTTGCCCCATCCCTGTCCTTCTTGCCTTTGTCACTTTCTCCATTTGCCCTGCCCTTCTCCCTATTGACACCTCTATGTTGTGTTTTCCGACTTACTACCGTGATTATTTGGGGGCTAGGATTTCCCTGCTCCTTTCCAGTGCTCTCCCCTTGGCTAGTTTAAAAGCTTGCCAATGAAGTATTTAAACCTATCACCTAGGATCCTGGTTCCCCTCCCGGACAGATGCAGCCCATCATGCCAGTATAGGCTTGCATCCTCAAGAATGGACTTGAGTCCCAATGAAGCCAATCCCTGAGGCTCCCACACCAGTTTTTCAACCTTGTGGATCCCATGGTGCTGAGAACACCCCAGCCTCTCTATGCCATAGATGGGCAGCACCTCGAGAAGGTTACGTGTGCTACTTGACTAAAGGCCCTCCCAATTCCACACAACTCTTCTGCACTTCTCTAATCCCTTTCTTAGCCAGGTCATTTGTCCCTAGGTGGACAATGACATCCAGCTCCTCCCTGTGCAGCTGCTCGGCAATCCTGAGGGATTCGCTCCCTGTCCCTCAAGCCATGGTGCCAGGCAGGCACCTTACCTTTCCTTCCTCCCCCAGTTCTACCTTCCTAACAATGGAGTCCCCCACCAGGAGTTGTTTCCTTCCCCTGCAGGGTCCCCTGCCACCCTCCTGTGGGTCTCCTTTGTGAAGGTTCCCAGCATCCTCCTTGGTCTCCACTGCGGGTGCCTCCATAGAGGAACCACATTTTGCCAGAATGGCATAGGAATTGTGGAGCGGTACCACTGGAGGAATGCGCCTCTGTTCCACCACCCTCATCCTCCCCGAGCCCACTGTGGTCCAAGCGCTCCTCTTTCTTGACAACCTCTGAGGCAACGGCAGTGGCACTGGTGGTCCCTGGATGGAAGAGGAGGTCCCACAGATCCTGGCCAACTCAGCCTGGAGATGAGCAACCTCCTCCCTCAGCCCAGAGAGGTGCCTGCAGATGGGACAACACGCATCCTCAGAGCATCTCCCGGAAGACTGCTGCTCCACAGCCACTGCACTGCACCACTCCAATCATGTCTTATTTCTGGCCCCTTAACTGTTTGCAATCCTTACTCTTTCCTCTGTTTTTTCTCTCTCTCTTTCCTTACTTTCTGCCTGTGTGCCCTTTAAGCTCCTGATTGTCCTGTTCTGAGACAAGAATATCCTATATTTCTCAGTAGACCACTTACTTGCTCACAGGCAGACCTCCAGCAGCTAGAGGGGGCCGGAGAGCTACTCTTGCCCTTCTAGGATGGTGGGTCTTTGGTGGTTCTGTGATCACTCACTTCCTGCTCCCAAACAGGAAGTTTCTGTTGTCAGTCAAATCCTGTGCCTATAAAAATAGAACTAGCTTTGGGTGGCGGGGTGGAGGGGAGGGAAGGAGGGCAATATAGTCCCAGCAGAGAAGTCCAGTCACACAGCAGTCCTTTCTCCCGGTGTCTTCTGCCAAGCCGATATCGCTACAATGGGAAAATAATGGTCGGGGAAATCTCGAATGACCAAACTGATTGCAGTAATCAAACGGATAAAAATAAGTTTATAAAACAGCAATGTAAACATTTAAAACATTAAAATACAAGGGTCAATCAGAAGCTTAACGTAGTGGCAGACCCAGCATGGTCGCCAGCTTTCCCTCCTTTCCTCTAGAAAGTACATATTTAATTGATAGTCATTCCTTGTAAGGCTTCTGATACAGTCCCTGCACCATTCTGGTTGCCCTCTTCTGCACTGCCTCCACCTGATCTATCTCCCTCCAGAGATGGGGCCTCCAGAACTGGACAGAGAACTCAAGGTGGGTCCTCACCATCAGTCTATACTGGGGTAACACTACCTCCCTCTTTCTGCTGGAGATACCGCTCCCTATGCACCCGAGTATGCGGTTTGCTTTCCCCACTGCCTTATCACACTACTTTACTACCTTTAGGTTATCAGAAATGATTACCCCCCCCCCCCGGTCCCTTTCCTGTTTTGTTGTTGCCAGTACCTCCCTGCCCCAACTGGTACTGTGTGGTTTCTTTTGTTTGCTTTAAAATATTCTTGTATTTGTGTTGGTTCACATTGTCTCTGGGCAATTCATTTACAACTGTGTCTACCATGAATCCCCAATAGGGCCTGAGACAGCCCCAAAGTGGACATCATCATGGAATCCTTACTGCTCCCCCTTCAGAGCGACAGCTTGGATCCCTCAGCTGTTTACAGTGTATCCAAGGGATAAGCAGCCAGAGGGCTTACCAACTTTAGAAATGTAGAAACATAGACAATGACGACAGAAAAAAGGACCAAAGATCCATTCAGTCTGCCCCCCGATTACCTATCTATCCCTGGGACCAACTGTCCATACAGGTTTCTAGCACTCCCTATCCACCTCCCTTATTCCTCTCCCTGTTGCTGTCATCCTGAGTAACCACTACGCCCTTTACTCTGTCCCAACGCTGCTTAAAACCATTAATGGTTTTGATGCCCACCACCTCGACTGGTAGACTATTTCACGGTTCCACTGCCCTTTCTGTAAAATAATACTTTTTTATATCCCTCTTGAACCTACCTCCTGCCAGTTTCCACTCATGCTCTCCTGACCTTGAGATGTTACTCATCGTAAATAATTCTCTGCAGTTCACCTTGTTTGTTCCTTTCAGGAACCTGAAGGTCTGTATCATATCTCCCCTCTTCCATCTGGTCTCCAGTGAGTAAATATTCAGTGTCTTGAGGCGATCCTCATAAGACCTGCCCTGCTGGCATTGAATCATCTTTGCCACCCTTCACTGCACCGTCTCCAACCTGTCCTTATCTTTCCTGATGTAAGGACTCCAGAACTGGGCACAGTACTCCAGGTATGACCTCACCAAAGATCTATAAAGAGGCAGTAGTTCCTCTTCTTTTCTGCTGTCAATACCTCTCCCGATACGTCTCAACATCCTATTTGCTTTACTATAAGCCTTGTTGCACTGGCTTGATTGTTTGAGGGAATAAAGAACAGTTACGTATGAACTTACCATAATAGTAGATCTTGTAGGGGATCTCAGTCATCAGGTCACATCATAGGAACTTGCCCGTCAGTGAAGCGGGATACACACAGAAGATTTTCAGCAGTACAGCTGGGGCTGCCCATACTGTTGACATCATCAACCCTATAATGGCGTGAGCGGCCCCGCTCCCTCCTCAGTTCTTTTCCCCAGAGACAAAGGGAGCATAGCTCTAGCCATGGGGGACAGAAGAGAGAAAGGGGTGCCCAAGACTATATGAAAGGCTGGATACACCAGACAGCCAGTCCCAGTAAAGAGCCCCAAGGGGGACGGTGGGAGGGAAAGCAGACCTGATGACTGAGATCCCCTCGAAGATCTACTGTTACAGCAAGTTCTTACATAACTGTTCTATATTCTTTGGGGGTATCTCAGTCATCAGGTCACACCGTAGGAATGTATCCCAAGCAGTTACAAGTGCAAACACACAGTCTGGGAGGAAGGCCCGTCATAAACTTAAGACAGGAGGCCCGGCAGCACAGCCCTGCCAAAACCTGCCCAGGCTCTTGAGGCAATGTCCAGACTGCAGTGCTAGGTGAAAGTATGGACGGTACTCCAGGTGGCAGTTGCACAGATGTCAGCAGCTGAGACCCCTCGGAAACAAGCCACAGAGGTAGCAATTCCTCTTGTAGAAAGAGCTTTAACCGCTCCAGGCAAATCTTTGCCATACTTGTTGCAGGACACAATGCAATTTGCCAACCATATGGATAAACATTGCTTAGAAAGTGAAGCGCCCTCTCTACCTGGAGCAAAGGAAATAAACATCTGTATCGACATTCTACATTCTTTGGTACGAAGCAGGTAGTACTTCAAAATTCTGCACACATCAAACGTATGGAGCAGTGCTTTCCCTGGATTGGCACGCTCATGAAAATAAATGAAAATTACACACCTACCGTAATTCTTGCTCTTCCTGTATATTGCATCTTCACCATTCATCATTGGTGGGTTCTAGCCCTAGGTGGTAGGACCCCGTGGGAAGATTTTTAGCTAAAAGCTTTCCTCTGGATGAGGGACTGGCATCGGGAATGGTGCTGCGCTCAAAGGTGACGTATTATGAGGCTCTTGCGGGCTGGCCAGTAATGGATGTTGGCCCCTCCACCACCTCAGTTCTGCTCACCAGAGAGGAGAACAGAGAAAGAGAAAAAGGGTTGGAGGGTGGGGCAAGGGAGCCCAAGGGATAGAAAAAAGGAAAGGATGTAAACTTAAGGAGGAATAATCTGACCAGAGGAAGGGGATAGGCCCTAAGTTCTGAGGGAGGGAGGGAAGGAGACCCCAATCACTGGGCAGGCAAGAAGGGGTTGAGAGAATGGGTACAGGGAGAGGAAGGTAAGAAAGATAGAGAGAAAGACAGGAAAGGATAAGGAGTCGGGAGGGAGGGACAGAGACAAAATGAAAAGAAGGAGAGAGAGAGAGAGAGAGAACATGGAGAGAGGTGAAGAGTGGACCCCAAGAGGACGAACCACCAAGGGAGTTCCTCTGCTGCTTGAGGAGTAAGGGGAGGAGATACTCTCTCTCTTTTTTTTTTTTTTAAGGCTAGGGACCCTGGACAGGGTCAGTAGTTTCAGAGTTACAACAAGCCACAGAATGGAGGAGCAGTGAAGATCTCTGATACTGCAAAAAAGGGCAGAATCTCCCCACCACAGAGCGAAGGAGGAGGTCCAACCAATTCCCCCTCTCTCCCCCCTCTATGACACGCTATACGGGCTGAAAAAAATAGGAGGTCCACCTTGGGGCAAGGTCCCCCCTGGACACAAGTGGAGGTGATCACCTGATTAAAGGAGTCCCTTCTGAGCTTAAATAGATGAGGGCTGCTTGCACCTAGGTCCACAACCCGGGGTAGAGAATTAATCTGTCAAGGAGGCAGGTGATCTGAGGGGACCTTACCACATGAGGAAGCCAGGAGCCGGTCAACCACAAGACCTTAAAGGAGCCACGTGTTGCTCCAGAGAAGGGAAGAAGAAGAAGAAGAAGAAGAGGAAGAGGAAGAAGGTGGTTACGTAATAATTTACCATAACAGTAGATCTTCGAGAGGAGATCTTGCAGTAGGCAACACCGCCAGATGCTAGCACCACACGGAAGCCTTTCTAGCTAGCAGTCTACAGCAGGACACCACCCCCAATGTTGGCATGCCGACGTCCACCTATAGCATAAAAGTGGCAGTCCCCCAGATCCACCTCAGTTCTTCCACTGGAGACCCCGGCATGCCCAGAAAGAGAGAGAAGCGAGGCAGTTCCTCATAACCAAGGAAAGCAGAGAAGCCAAGAAGGAGAAACAGCAACCAGGGGGTTGGTGGGAGGGAAAGCAGGGCCTTCTGCCAGATCTCAAAGATTCTGCCAGATTCTCAAAGATCTACTGTTACGGTAAGTTCTTACATAACTATGCTATCTTACTTTGAGGGGGCTCTTGTAGCAGGCAAAACTGGTAGGACTGAGTCCCAAGCAGTATCGAAACTGACCCGATCAGTAGGGAGGAGGAAAGAGCAAGCACAGGACATTTATGAAAGAAAGCCCTGAAGGACAGTGGGGCCAAAAACGGCCCTATGCCTAAAGACAATGTCCAAACTATAATGCCTGATGAAGGTATGGACAGAACTCCAAGTGGTGGCTGCATAAATGTCTGCAGCGGACACATTCTTGAAGGAAGCAACTAAGGCTGCCATGCCTCTGGTAGAATTGCCTTTGACAGGACCCGGTAAAGGCTTGTTGTACTTGCGGTAGCAATAAACAATACAATTCGCTAACCATTTAGACAAACGTTGTTTAGAAACGGGCTCCTTCTCTCCCCGGAGCAAATGAAACAAACAACTGATCAGACTTTCCGATAGCATGGGTGTGATCCAGATAATACCTCAGCACCCAGTGTACATCCAGAGTATGAAGTAAGGCCTCCCCTGATTAGAATACTCAGAAAAATACACCGACAGGTGGATGGATTGATTTAGTGTGAACTCAGACACCTTAGGAACAAAATTAGGATTAGTTTGCAAAGGCACACTGTCTTTGTGAATAAACAAATAAGGCTCTTTACCCATCAGAGCCTTCAGTTCAGAAATTCTCTGAGCAGAAGTAATGGCAACTAAAAATAATGCTTTCCATAAAAGGAAGCGCAGCTCGCAGCAGGTTCAAAAGGAGGCAACGTAAGCTTTTCCAAAATGAACAAAAGATCCCATGACGGGACAGGGTCCTTAATGGGAGGTTTCAAATGCAACATACCCCGCAAGAAGGTGCGGGAAAGGTCCAGTTGGGTAATGGTTTTGCTCTCAACAGCTGCATGGTACGCATGGATGGCAGAAAGGTGCACCTTAAGCAAGGAGTAACCCAAACCTGAGTCTGAAAGGGATAGGAGGTACTCCAGGATGAGATTCTCCGGACAGGTGAAAGGATCCAAGTGCCAAGCGGTATTCCAACTAGAGAAGCACTTCCACTTCATGGCGTAAGTGGCTCTGGTGGAAGGTTTCCTAGCAGCCACCAAGACATCCGCCACCCAGGATGAGACCTGAAAGTGGGCAATGGCTAAGTCTGCAGGAGCCATGCATGACAATGCAGTGATTTCAGGTCCAGATGGACCAGAGTGTCCTGCTCCTGAAAGAGCAATTCACAGCACTGGGGCAAGGGGACTGGAGGCTCCATCGCCAATTGTTGCAACAGTGGAAACCATATCTGACTCAGCCAGTAGGGCGACGGCGCTAAAAGAATCATCTCTGCCACTTCTGACTGAAGCTTGAGGAGTACCCTCTGCAGGAGTGGAAAAGAAGGAAAAGTGTACAGGAACCTCCCTGTCCAAGACAGGGACAACGCATCACGCCAGAAAACACCAGGCCGAAGATAAAGCAAGCAGAAATTGGGCAATTTTGCATTGAGTGAGGATGCAAAAAGGTCCGGCTCAGGATGGTCCCACCTGTCGAAGACGTCCTCCACCATGGAGGGTAGAAGCTCCCATTCGTGATCCCTCGTCCTGGACCTGCTTAGCCTGTCAGCCAGGATGTTTTGGACACCTGGAACATGTACGGCGGCTAGTTCCAGGTTGTGCTGAATGGTCCAGTACCAGACTCTCATGGCCTCCCTGCAAAGGGGGTAGGAATGAGTCTGCTCTTGCTTGTTGATGTAATAGACTACCAACATATTGTCTGTCTAAGCCAGGAGAGGGTCTGGAACAAGGTGAGTCTGGAAGGCCTGTATAGCATAAAGGATGGCCCTCATCTTCAGGACATTGATGTGGAGATTTTGCTCACCCTCAAATAAGATCTCCTGAGTGTGACGACAGGCCAAGTGGGCCCCCCAGCCCAGGCCCGAGGTGTCTGTAGTCAGAATCTGTTGTGGGGATACTGCTCTGAAAGGAACCCCTTTGAGGAGATGGGAGGGATTCTGCCACCATTCCAGGGTCTGTCTCACTGGACTGGAGACCAGGGCCTGCTGATATAGGTCATTGGTGTGCTGGTCCCATTGGGTCAAAGAGTCCATTGAGGCACTCTCATGTGCAGGTTGGCTAGGGGAACTGTGGTTATAGCCGCTGCTATGTGCCCGAGGAGGCGCAGGAAAGACCTGGCTGGGATGTGCCAAGAAGAGGAAACCAGCTGGGCCTGCACTAACAAATGTGCTGCTCTGTCCTGAGGCAGGAAGGCTTTGCCCAATGACAAGTCTTGGACCGCCCCTTTGTACTGGAGGTGCTGGCTCTGCAGGAGACAAGACTTAGGGCAGTTTAGAGTAATCCCCAGAGTCTGGAACAACTGAAAAGTGATGTCCAGGGTCCAGATCAACTGAGCTTTGGAAGGGGCTGTCAACAGCTAGTTGTCCAAGTAGGGGAAGACTTAATGCCCCTGTCTCCGTAGGGCCTCAACCACCACTACTAGGCACTTGGTAAAGACCTGGGGGCTGAAAAAAGGCCAAAGGGAAGGGCCCGAAACTGAAAATGATTCTCCTGAAAACAGAAATGGAGGAACTGATGGTAGGTGGGAAAACCAGGATATGGAGATAGGCATCCTGCATATCCAGTGAACAAAGCCATTCCCCCTGTTGAAGGACGGGCAGCAACCTGTGAAGGGTGACCATCCTGAAATGCTTGTACTCAATGTACAGATTCAGGCGGCTGAGATCCAGAATTGGTCTCAGGTCCCCTGTCTTCTTGGGGACAAGAAAGAAGTGGGAGCAGAACCCTTTTCCTTTCTGTGCTGGGGGAACAGGCTCTATTGCCCTTTTGCGCAGCAAGGCCTGAATTTCCTCCTTAATGAGGAGGATGTGGGCCTGAGGGTAGTGGAACTGCAAGGGAGGGCTGTGCAGAGGGATTTCCAGAAATTCCAGTGTGTGCCCCCTTTTTACCATCTGAAGGACCCATTGGTCTGAAAGTTACAGTGCGCCACCATTGAGGTATAGGGTATAAAAGTGACCCCCCCCCCCACACCAAGGCCTCTGCTGGAAGAGGGAAGGTCGGGCAAAGAGTCAAGCAGTAGCACCGGGGGTGTGTAGAGTGGCTGGGAATGCTCTAGAGGCCCTAGGGGTGGAAGCCTTGCACTTGAAGGCACCTCTGGGCTGCTGTCTAGGGGTTCGGTTAAAGGACTGACATTGGTTAGACCTGGGCTGAGAACAGTACACAGATTGCACCAATTTCAAAGCTTTGCCTGATTCTTGTGAGAAATAATGCCCTGGGCAACCCCGCCAAAAAAGACAGATCTCTGGAAGGGGGTATCTAGAATTTTTGCCTGCACATCTGGCGCAAAACCTGACACTCGGAGCCAAGAGTGGCGGCAGATGCAGACACCAGTAGCTGCCACTTGACCGGCTGCGTTCACCATGTCATAAGCGGCACGGAGGACATGGTTACACAACTGAGCCTGATTTAAAGAGCTGGACCAGCGAGGTTTTCATAGGATTCTCAGGAAGGGCCTGCACAAGATCCAAGGCCTTGTCCCATAAGGCATTTTGATACTGCACCATAAGGGCCAGGTAGTTCCGAGTTCGAATGGAAAATGCGGTCGAAGTGTAGAGTCGCTTGCCAAATTGGTCAACCTGGCAAGACTCCTTATCAGCAGGGTGGGTGTTGAGGTGCCCAGGCTTCCTGGTGCAGTCATGAGCCACATCCATGACCACCGAGTCCACCTCTGGCTGCTCCCCCAAACAGGAGTTGCGAAAGGGAGCATGATAAAGGTGGTCAGCCTTCTCTGCCAAGGCTGTAGTGGAGGAGGGACGGTTCCAGGTAGCCTTGGTGACGTCCTCATATAATTCAATGAGGGGTGGCACCACTAATGGAAGCGTCTCCTTTCTGCAGACATAGACTGTCAGACTGGGACATTCGGGATCTAGTTCTTCCGTCTTCCAGCTTATCAAGGACTGAATATGCCTCATGATGTCCATAAACATAGGATTGTTGGGAGGGGCTAGGGGTTTCCTTGGGGGTTTCAGGATTGTCAGAAGGCCCCCTGGAATCATCAGAGTCCTCTAAAGAGGAAGAAGTGGAATCCCTACCAGACGGGTCGTTTTCTGGGACTAGCGATGGTGGGCAACGTTCCTCCTTGTGTCGGTCCACTCAAGCTGGAGAGGGTCCTGGAAACCGGGGTTGGCTAGGCTCCACCAGGCCAGAGTCCCGAGGGGAAGGGTCCCTAGAAGGCAGACTGGGTGGCCTCCTGGGGTTCTCCTTATCCTTTGTGAAAGCCCACCAGGCTGAGAAAAGTGCACTGTAGTCCACCGGAGGACGTGGGTTATAAGGTGGGTATAGATACTGAGGTGGCGGCATCGGGTACCCCAGTGTTACTCCCTGGGGCATGGGGTACACTGGCGCTGGTCCTAAAGGTACCAGGTAACTAGGAAAGGGCCCTTCTGGCATCGGGTTCCCTGGTGTCGGTCCCTGAGATATCGAGAATCTGGGCATCGGTCCCTCAGGCGCCAGCTGGGGATTGCCTGAAGGGCCAGCCAGCATTAGCCGAGGTTGAGCCGTTGACGGTTGAGGTGTCGTCAGTGTCAACACTGGCAGAGCAGGCGTTGGGCGGAAGGGCGAAGGTTGACGCTGGTCCAGTGTGACAGGTGCCGTCAGCCCTGAAGGGGAAGATGGAACCTGCACAGGGCAGCTAGCTCCCAATGGAGGCAAAGGCGACACCTGTGTAGAGGAGGCGAGTGCTTGCTCCGGGCGTTGCAAAGAGGCGCTGGTCCTGGAGTCGGGAACTGATGTGGGCAACACCAGGATGGGGGGAGTGATGGGCACAGACCTGCTGCCCATGGAAGACAGCCCACTTGAACCACTTGGCTGAGGACCCACTGGGTGTAAAGGCCTTAGCATCAGGGGCTGGGAGGCAGGGGATGAAGTCGCAATTTGGTTGTGACCTCCTTCAGTTGATGACATCACTAGGCCTTGCACAGGCAGTTGCCTCTGTGACCCATCATCACGGGCACACCTTGGACTTGGTATTCTCACTGTGTCTTGGGGTCACCGAACTCAAGACTGATTGGGTCACTTGGTCGGATCACTGTACGGCGAAATTCTTGTTTGGGGCCCCCCTTGACAGTCCCTCCCCTGTTGAGATGATCAGCTATCATCCTTAAAAGGGACTGTCCCCAGAGGGACTAATGGAAGTAGTTGATTTTTCTAGTGTGAGTGCTGCTTGTGCGGTTAGCTTTGGTGAGGTGGTGGCAGCCTATAATGGGGCTGTCTCCGGGGCACTTGATGCCATTGCACCGGTCTGTTTATGACCTAGGTCCTCTCACTTGAGACCCCTGTGGTTCGACAGGGCTCTCAAGGTGATGAAGACCACGCGTTGGAGATTGGAGCATTGCTGGTGGAGGACTCGGTCAGAGGAGGATAGAATGACTTTGTGGAATCACAATGCTGATTATCAAAGGACAATTGACCATAAGAAGGCAGAGTTCCTGTCCAGGGAGATAGCTACATGGTGGAACAGAACAGCTCAGCTCTTTCAGACTGTGGACAGATTGCTTCAGCCAGTCTGTCTATAGCCGAAAAGAACAGGTTACTCACCTGTAACAGTAGTTCTAGGAGTGGTATATGTTCATCCACACTTCTTGGCATGTCCCTTTCCCCTTTAAATCTTGCTGGAACTCTTCAAGCTGGCTCCTCCCACCCACCCGGGTGGTAAATACCTCAGCTCTGCCCCATGACGCCAGATCTTAGCCCGCTGGAAGCAAGGTTGTGCACCCAAAGCCGGGGAGGTCGGGTGGGTGTATGTGGATGAACAACATATACCACTCCTAGAACCAGTTACAGGTGAGTAACCTGTTCTTCAAGGAGCGTGAATATGTTGTTCATCCACACTTCTTGGCAGACTCCAAGCAGTTCTCCGGGAGGAAGGAGGCAAGGCGCACACCCCCTACTTAGGGAACAGAGATTGAAGAACCGAGGCCCCAAAACCAGCATCCCGGAGTGACTCATGGTTGATGTGGTAGTGGGTGATGAAGGTGTTTGCTGACTTCCAGGTAGCAGCCCAACAGATTTCCTGGATAGGGATGTCCCTGGAAGCAGCCACCAATGCAGCAGTATGGGGGGTAGAATGAGGTCTTATCCCTCTGGGAGGCTCCTTGCCCACCAACTCATAGCACAGACCTATGCATGATATAATCCACCTTGCAATGGTCCGTTTGACTGCAGGTCTGCCAGAAGCGGCTTCAGCGTAGGTGACAAACAGCTGGCGAACCTCTCCATGAATTTCCTCCATTCTCTCCTTATAACAAGAGAGAGCACGTCTCAGGTCCAAAGTATGGAGCCTGTACTCCGCATCCGAGGTGTACTTAGGGTAGTATACCGGCAGAGTCAACACCTGGTTAAGGTGGAACTCTGACACCACCTTCGGAAGGAATTTCGGGTGGGGGTGCAGAACAACTTTGTCCCTGTGAAAGACCAGATAAGGGGAGTCCATGGAAAGCGCCTGGAGCTCCCCTGTTTTTCTGGCTGACGTGATAGCCACCAGGAAGGCAATCTTCCACGACAAGTGTGAAAACTTACACTTGTGCATGGGTTCGAATGGCTTGCCCATGAGCTTTGCCAAAACCAGCAGTAGATTCCACGGAGGTGGAGGTTCATGCACCGGAGGGGATATGTGATCCAGGGCTTTGAAGAAGCGCCCAACCACTGTCTCCTGTGCAAATGTCGGCTAACCAGCCCATGTCCGGTAAGCAGAGATGGCTGCCAGGTGCACCCTAAGGGTCGATGACCGCAGACCCCCTTTGGAGAGAGACCAAAGGTAGTTGAGAATGTCAGCCACAGAGCAGAATAAGGGGTCCAGACTCTTACCCTGACACTAAATGGAAAAACTCTTCCATTTGAAGGAGTAACATTTCCTGGTCGATTCCTTTCAAAAGGCCTCCACCACGGTGTAGACATCCTCGGAAAGACCCAGAGCATGGAACTCTAGCCGCTCAGGTACCAGGCTATGAGGTGCAGGGACTGAAGGTCCAGATGGAATACCTTTCCCTGGTTCAGCGATATCAGGTCCGGGTGTGTGCAAAGCTGCTCCGGGGGCCTGCAGCTGAGGCGGAGGAGATCCGGATACCAGAACTGGCGCGGCCAGTCTGGGGCTACCAGGATAACCTTCGCCTTGTCCCTCCTCACCTTGAGTAACACCTTGTGGATCAAGGGAAATGGAGGGAAGGCGTAGAGGAGGCCTGGGGTCCACGGCCTCGAGAAGGCATCCCCCTACAGTGAACCCTGCTGAGGGGGCAAGCATGAAACAGCCTCAGCTTGGTGTTTTCCTGAGGCAAACAGGTCCACCAACGGTTTGCCCCAATGGGAGGACAGACTGTAAGCTACCTCTGGATGGACAGACCACTCGTGGGATGTCTGGCCTATGCGGCTGAGAGCATCCGCCAGCTGGTTCGAGGCTCCTGCCACATGAATGGCTAGGAGATCTGCCTCCAACCGGCTGACGAGGGTCCAGATGCGAGCGCCTCCTTGCACAGCAGATGGGAGTGCGTGCTGCCCTGTTTGTTGAGGTAGTACATGGTCGTGGTATTGTCCGTCTGGACTTGAACCACTTGACCCCGGAGCTGAGGAGCAAGCTGACAGTGCCAGTCTGACTGCTCTGAGCTCCAACAGGTTGATGTGGCATCGGGATTCCTCAGGGGTCCAGAACCCATGGGCCCTGCTGTCCCCCATGTGGGCTCCCCAGCCCATGAGAGAGGCATCAGTCGTGAGAACGACCGTCGGCTGAAGGTGGACAAACGGGATCCCTTCCTGCAACCGGTCTGGGGCGGTCCACCATTGGAGAGCGTCCCACATCTTCTGGGTTACAGTGATCAGCTGGTCGAAATGACCGTGGCGCTGAGCCCACTGGGTGGCCAGCTCCCACTGGAGGGGGCGCATGTGCCATCTGGCCCAATGGACCACTGAAGTGCACGCCGCCATGTAACCCAACCAGAAATGATCAGGCAAAGGAGGAGAGAACCTCCACTCTGTCCGCCGGGATCCGAGCTCTGGCTTGACAAGAGTCGACCTCTGCCCCTATGAAGCCCATCACCTGAGAGGGCACAAGTTCCGACCTGGCCTCATTGATCAGGAGGCCGAGTTGGGAGCAGGTTCGGACACTGGACCCCTCCACCTCCTGAAGGGAGGAACCTGCCAAGAGCCAGTCGTCGAGATAAGGTAAATTCGGACTCCTCGGCCTGCTGAAGGTGGGCTGCCACCACTGCAGTGCACTTGGTGAAGACCCGTGGGGTCCAAGACAGGCCAAGCGGCATGGCTCGGAACTCGTAAAGGGTCCCTTCAACCCTGAAGCAGAGGAACCGCTGATGGGACGGATGGATTGGGACGTGAAAGAATGCGTCCTGAAGATCCAGTGAACAGAACCACATATTTCGCTCCAAGGATGGTATGATCTGGTTCAGAGTTACCATCCAAAAGGTGGGAGACCTGAGATATTGATTCAGGTCGTGGAGATCTAGGATGGGGCGCCAGCCCCCCGTCCGCTTGGGCACCAGGAAGTACCTGGACACGAAGCCTGGGTCTGTAGGAGGATCTGGCACTGGAGATACTGCTTCCTTGCGGAGGAGCTGAGCTAAGTCATCTCGAAGAGCCGACTGAGTGCAAGCTGAGATCCTTTCCTCCTGGGGCTGCGGGCTCAGCTGGGAGGGTACTGCTCAAACTCTAAGGGCAGTCCCTGACCGACCACCTCGAGAACCCACCTGTCTGAGGTGATATCGGACCAGGCGGAAAGAAAGTGGTGGAGCCGGCCCCCCACGGGAGGACCCAGAACTGGCATGATGTGTGTAGGGATGGCAACCCCCAACCCGTCACTGAGCAGGCTTAGAGGAGGAGGAGGCGGCTCTTGGACCTGCGCCTCGGCCTCCTTTACGGGACTGTTGAGGACCCTGCTTGGGCTGTGGGAGCCAAGCTTGAGCCTGCTGCTGTTGGTGCTGATGCTGCTGACCTCCTTGACAGAAGGGCTGTCCAACCGCAGGGGAAGAGTGCCGAAATGACTTCTTCTTTCTCTTCTGCTGGTTCTTGCCCTAAGAATCTTTCGCAGAAGAGGCATCCAAGCTGGCACTGGACTGCTCTATGCACTGAAGGTGACCGGCCACTCCTGGACCGAACAAGTCAGAGCCTAGGAAGGGCACATCAGCTAACTTATGCTGAGTATCGGAAGAAAAGGAGGAAAGCCTCAGCCAAGCCCTGTGGTGAGTGGCCACTGCGGCTGCTAAAGAGCGGGCACAGGAATCACCTACGTCCAGGGCTGTCTGGAGCTGCTGTTTTGCAACAGCACGGCCCTGATCACGGACCTGCTTGACTGTGGTCTGCATGTCCGTGGGAAGGTGAGGGAGGACCACGTCTAATGACCCCAGGAGGGCATGAGAGAAGTGTGCCATGATAACAGCCGAATTGGCCTGACTAAGACCTAAGGAAGAGGCCGCATAGACCTTACAGGCAGAGTGGTCCATATTCTTGGACTCCTTGTCTGGGGGTTGGTCAGCATTGGCCGAGCTTCCAGTACGCCTGAACACAGAAGTGGTCACCAGGCTCTCGGCCGAAGGGTGTTCTGTGAACCCCACCAGGGACCCCATAGGCACCGTGTACTTGTGGGCCATGTGGGCAGACGGTGATGGACAGGAAGCCAGACGCTGCCAAAGCTCAAGGGCCGGGCCAACAAGGGCTTCAGCCACTAGAAAGACCTCCATCGAGGTATCCTCCCTTTTGAGGGGTACTCCACCTTTTTCTGGATGGACTCCAGGGGCATTCCAGTGGATTCGGAGATCAGGCGGAGAATGCCCTGAAAGGAGGAAGGGTCTTCCTCTAATCCTGCCACGGACGACTCATCATCCCTGGGATGGGAGTGTAATCCGGTGACATCAGAGTCCAAAGAATCAGGATATAACGGCCTCCCACCTAGGTCTCCCTCGATATGCCGAGGGTGATCAGGAGCGACCATTATCGACAGACGTCGGGGAAGCCCGGTGTCTGTTTGGTCCTCTTTCGAGGGAGCCCCTCCCTGTGGCTGCTTAGGCAGTGGTTCCACCAGAATTGGTGGAGAAACCAAGGCAGGCCGAACCGGACGTGGGCCGCCCTGAGGCGGGCGGGGAACCAAGGCTTCAGTTCGAGGGGTCAAGGCTGCCTAGGAGGCGAAGCCAAGTGATGGTCGGGTAGACGAAGTGGAGCCAGCTTCTGCCTAGATAAAACCAGCTGTTGCCACATGAGGTCTTCATAACGTCGATGGAGTTTCTGCCAAAGCCTCTCCTTGTCCGAGGAGGATGAAGACCCATGGAGCCTCTTTTTTGAATGTTTGTGTTTCCTCGGCCGATGGGTCGAGGGAGTTCTAGACCTCGACCGAGATCGGGCGGTCTGAGCCAGTCGATCGAGAGACACTGGGGTTGGTGAAAATTGAGGGTCCGGAACCGGGTCCTGAATGGGGACGCCAGCAAGCTGGGTCTCCTCATCAGAAAAGACAAGGACTGGAGTCCTTTCCAAGGAGTCGTCGACCAGGGACGGTGACAGAGGGTCAACTGGGTCGAGAATAATCTCTGCCTCATCGGCCACTTCCTCAGTCCCCTGGCCAGACGGAAGATCCGTGAAGCTGGCAGCCGAGGATGCAATCTCAACCAAAGTCGAGACCACGTGTTCCTGGGACTCGGACCTTTCTCGGTCCCAAGAACGTCTTCGCTTGGATGAAGACCCAGGGTCCTTATCCCTCTTCTGAGGGTGGGAGGAGTCTTGAGCCGGAGCCACACCTGGTGGGAGAGACTGGCACAACTCCTGAAGGAGCCCAAAAAGGTGGAGCCAAGGTTAAGTGAAACAAAAAAGCTTTGATTGGCTGAAGCTTGAGCTGCTTCCTCCTCAAATGCCTTCATTTGTTCCAGCTGCTTAGCGGATCCCACAGCCGTGGAAACTGCCCACCTCGCCTCCTTCGATTTCATCAGCGGATTCCTTTTCTCCGGTCTCCCCAGCTTTAAGCGCACCAAGAGGTCATCCAGGATGTTAGAGTGGAAGGCCAGGCAAAAAGTGCATGATGAGGTGTCATGTCTGACACCTAGGCAATAAATGCACATTAGGTGGGGATCGGTGCGCGACATCTTTTGGCCGCAGGGGCACCGGCGAAATCCGGGGGAAGATTTTTCCTTCATGTCCGATGCGGTAAAATCGGAATCGCTAACTCGAACGAGTTTTAAACTAAGTTTCGCAAAACGATGCTTTGAATGCAGGGCCTACAAATTGCTGCAAGAGCACGAGGGAACCTGTATCCAGCGGAAAGGAAGATCTAGTGTTATGGGGCAGAGCCGAGGTATTTACCACCCGGGTGGTGGAAGGAGTCAGCTTGAAGACTTCCGCTAAGATTTAAGGGAAAGGAACATGCAAAGGTGTGGATGAACAACATATCCACGCTCTAGAAAACAGGTTACTCACCTGTAACAGTAGTTCTAGGAGTGGTATATGTTGTTCATCACACTGTTTAGCATGTCCTTTCCTTAGGAAATATCTTGTTGGACGGTCTTAAGCTGGCTCCCCCCACCCACCTGGATGGTAGATGCCTCAGCTCCACCCCTTGACCCCAATGTTTGCCTGCTGGAAGATAGGTTGTGCGTCAAAGCCGGGAAGGTTGGGTGGGTTCGTGTGCAAGAACAACATATTCCACTCCTAGAACTACTGTTACAGATGAGTAACCTGTTTTTCTAGGATTGTGGATATATTGTTCTATCCAGACTGTTTGGCAGACTCCAAGCAGTTCTCCGGAAGGAAGGAGGCAAGGCACACACCACCTCTATACTTACTTGGGGAACAAAGATTGGAGAACTTAGGCCCCAAAACCAGCATCCCAGCGTGACTCTAGGTCGATGTGGTAGTGGGTAATGAAGGTGTTTGCTGTCATCCAGGTAGCAGCACTGCAGATTTCCTAGATATGGATGTCCCTGGAAGCAGCCACCGACGCAGCAGTATGGCGGGTAGAATAAGCTCTTATCCTTCTGGGAGGCTCCTTGCCCGCCAACCAGTAACAGAGATCAATACAGGATGTAATCCATCTGCCAATCATCCATTTTGCTGCAGGTCTGCCAGGTGCGGCTTCAGCGTAGGTGACAAACAGCTGGAGAACCTCTCCCTGAACTTCCGCCATCCGCTCCTTATAATAAGAGAGTGCTCGTCTCAGGTCCAAAGTATGGAGCCTGTACTCGGCATCCGAGGTGTAGTTTGGAAAGAACATAAGCAGAGTTAACACCTGGTTAAGTTGAAACTCCAACACCACCTTCAGGAGGAACTTTGGGTGGGGGCACAGGACTACCTTGTCCCTGTGGAAGACCAGGTAAGGAGACTCCACCAAGAGCACCTGGAGCTCCCCAGTCCTTCTGGCTGACGTGATAGCCACCAGGAAGATGGTCTGCCATGACAGATGTGACATCTCACACCTGTGCATCGGTTCGAATGGCTTTACTATGAGCTTTGCCAGTACCAGCAGTAAATCCCATGGAGGTGGAGGTTCACACACTGGAGGGGATATGTGATCGAGGCCTTTAAAGAAACGCCAGACCACCTTCTCCTGTGCCACTGTCTGCTGACAGGCCCGTGCCCGGTAAGCAGAGATGACTGCCAGGTGCACCTTAAGGGTCGTGGACCGAAGACAACCCTTGGACAAGGACCAAAGGTAGTCAGGGATACTAGCCACTGGACAGGACAAAGGGTCCAAACCCTTGCCCTGACACCAAATGGAAACCTTTCCCACTTAAAGGCATAGCACCTCCTGGACAACTCCTTTCTGGATGCTTCCACTACTGTGAGAACATCCTCAGAGAGACCCCAAGCCTGGAACTCTAGCCGCTCAGGAACCAAGCTGTCAGGTGCAGGGATTGAAGGTCCGGATGGAATACCTTCCCCTGACTGATTGATAACAGGTCCAGGCATACTGGAAGATGCCTTGCAGGCCTGGAGCTGAGGCTGAGGAGATCTGGATACCAGAACTGGCGGGGCCAGTTTGGGGCTACCAGGATCGCCTGTGCCTTGTCTCTCCTGACCTTGAGGATCACCTTGTGAATCAAGGAAGTGGAGGGAAGGCATAAAAGAGCTGGGGTCCACGGCATAGAGAAGGCATCCCACTGCAGCAAGCCCTGCTGAGGGGGGGCGGGCAAGGAACAGCCTCAGCTTTGTGTTCTCCCTGGAGGCAAACAGATCCACATGAGATTTGCCCCAGTGGGAGAACAGGTTGTGTACTACCTCTGGATGGAGAGACCACTCGTGGGACATCTTGCCCACATGGCTGAGAGTGTCCATGAGTTGGTTTGAGGTTCCTGCCACATAGATGGCTAGGAGATCTGCCTCTAGTCAGCTCACGAGGGTCCAGATGCGGAGCACTTCCCTGCAAACCAGCCGGGAGTGCGTGCCACCCTGTCTGTTGAGATAGTACATGGTTGTGGTATTGTCTGTCTGGACTTGCACCACTTGACCCCGAAGGAGCGAAGCGAATGCTGACAGTGCCAGTCTGACTGCTCCGAGCTCCAGCAGGTTGATATGATATTGGGATTCCTTGCGGGGTCCAGAATCCGTGGGCTCTGTGATTCTCCATGTAGGCACCACAGCCCGTGAGGGAGACATCGGTCGTGAGGACGACCGTTGGCTCTGGACACTCAAACGGGATCCCTTCCTGCAGATGAGCTAGGACAGTCCACCACTGGAAAGCATCCCACATCTTCTGGGTCACTGTGACCAGCTGGTCGAATTGACCGTGATGCTGAGTTCGCTGGCTGGCCAGCTCTCATTGAAGGGGGAGCATATGCCACCGGGCCCATTGGACCATGGTGGTACAGGCTGCCATGTACCCCAGATGGCACAGAAAGTCCCGGGCAGGGCGCAACTGCCCAACCAGAAATGACTGGGCAAAGGAGGAGAGAACCTCTGCCCTGGCAAGAGTCAAGCTCTGCCCCGATGAAGCATATCACCTGCAAAGGTACAAGCTCCGACTTGGTCTTGCTGACCAGGAGACCAAGTTTGATGCAGGTCTGGAGGGCCAGGTCCCTGGATCACTCCACTTCCTGTTTGAAGGAACCCGCTAAGAGCCAGTCATCGAGATGGGGTAGACTCTGACCCCTCGATGCCGAAGATGGGCTGCCACCACTACAATGCATTTGGTGAAGGCCCGTGGGGCCGATGACAGGCTGAACGGCATGGCTCAGAACTCGAAAAGGGCTCCTTCTGCTTGGAAGCGAAGGAACCTCTGGTGAGACGGATGGACAGACTGGGACGTGAAAGAATGCGTCCTGGAGATCCAGAGAGGAAAACCACATGTCTTGCTCGAGAGATGGTATGATCTGGGACAGAGTTACCATCCTGAATGTGCGTGACCTGAGGAATTGGTTCAAGTCATGCAGATCTAGAATGGGGCACAAGCCCCCGTCTGCTTCAGGACCAGGAAGTACCTGGAAATGTACCCTGGGTTGACAGGAGGCGTCCGTGACTCTGGCCACCATCTCCTTGCGGAGGAGTTGGGCAATGTCGTCTCGAAGAGCCAACTGAATGTGTACGGACACCATTTCCTCCCATGGGGCGTGGGCTCGACTTGGAGGGTACTGCTCAAATTCCAGAGGCAGACCCTGGCCGACCACCTCTAGAACCTACCTGTCCGTGGTAACAGCGGACCAGGCAGAAAGAAAGTGTCACAGCTGGCGCCCCACAGGAGGACCCAGAGCTTGTCTGATAGGTATGGGGTGGCCACCCCTAACCTATCACTGAGCAGGCTTGAAGGAGGAGGATCTGGACTGGGGACCTCCTGAGCCCCGTCCTCCAGGTTTATGGGCGGCCGGGGGCACCAAGGTTGTGCCTGCTGTTGCTGCCCCTGCTGAAAATGGGGCTGCTTGGCTGCAGGGGTAGAATGCCGAAATGGCTTCTTCTGCTCTTGGAACCCTGAGATTTCTTCTGCACAGAAGTCACAGAGTCCAAGGTGGCATTGGATTTCTCGATGTGTTGGAGGTGACCGTCCATGCCTGGGCCGAAGAGGTCAGTACCCAGGAAGGGGACATCCGTTAGCTTGTGTAGGGTGTCTGCCGTGAAGTTAGAAACCCTTATCCAAGCCCTGTGGTGCATGGCAACCGCTGACACCACCGAGCGGGCGCAAGAGTCCCCGAAATCCAGAGCCATCTGGAGTTGCTGTTTCGCAACAGCTCGACCCTAGTCACGGACCTGCTTGACCGTAGTCTGGAGGTCTGCTGGGAGGTGAGGTAAAACCTCATAGATGGAGTCCAGGAGGGCATGAGAGAAATGCGCTATGATGATGGCCGAGCTTGCCTGATGAAGGTCCAGCGATGAGGTGGCAAAGACTTTCCAGACAAAATGGTACAATTTCTTGGACTCTTTGTCTGGGGGCCTATCAGTGTCTTCTGAGTTACCCGAGTGTCTGAACACAGATTCGGTCACCAAACCCTCTGCAGAGGGGTGCTCTGTGAAACCCAAAAGGGATCCAATGGGCACCGCATATTTGCAGGCCATACGAGCAGACGGCACAGGGCAGGAGGCAGGGTGCTGCCAGAGCTCCAAGGCCGGACCAACAATGGTCTCGGCCACTGGGAAGGCCTCCGTCGGGGAATCCCCCTGTTTGAGAATATCAGTGAGGGGATATTTGGCCCGTTTCTGCACAGGTTCCAGAGGCATCCCATGGATTCAGAGAGATGAGACAGAGGATGCCCATAAAGAAGACCTTCCTCCGTCAGAGACTACCAACCGATTCCTCATCCAGGGACGGGAATGAAGGTCAAGTCCTTAGACTCTGAGGAGTCCAGATAAATCGGCTGGCCACCTGAGTCTCCCTCCACCCGCCTAGGACGGTCGGGAGTGAGGGTGACAGAAAGCCTATGAGGGAGGCCTGGAACAGACTGAGACTCTTTGACAGGAGCCAACCGATGGGGGCTGTTTGGGTGGCAGCTCCACCAGGATAGGTGGAGAGGTCGATTTTGGCTGAACCGGAACGGGCTTGACCAGTTCCAAAGGAGGAATGGTGCAGCCCAGCTCTGGAGGAGTCGGCTTCGGCCTACGAGGAGATAACCAAGTAATGGCCAGAGTACAAGCCGAAACCGACTTCTGGCCAGACATGATCAGCTGCTGCCACATTAGATCTTCGTAGCATCAACTGAGTTTCCGTCGAAGCCTCTCCTCATCTGAGGAGGACAAAGAAGAATGGAGGTGGCGCCGCTTCTTTGAGTGCTTATGCGCCTTCTTCAGCCTATTAGTCGAAGGGGTCCGAGACCTCGATCGTCAGGGGGACCAACAGGGTCAAGAAGGTGTCGGGGAGGACTGCAGCTCCTCTAGGTCAGGGACCGGATCTCCGATGGGATTCCCAGCGGGCTGGGTTTCCTCTTTGGTGACAGTCAGGACTGGAGTCCTGAAAAAGGAATTGTTGGCCTCATCAGGTGACAATGGGTCGAATGGGTTGAGAATGATCTCAACTGGATCGTCGTCCCACATCTGAGCCAGCTGGCCTGATAGGGGAACCGTGAAGCCAGTGGCTGAGGCCGCAACTTCGACCAAAGTCGAGACAGGTGATTCCTGGGACCGAGATCTCTCTCTCGATCCCAGGAACGTCATCGGTGAGAAGAAGAATCTCTCGGTTCTTTGCCCTTTTTATGGTCTTTTCCTTTTATGGTGACCAGGCACCCTCACCCTTGGTAGGGAAGGGATTGACACATTTCTCGAAAAGAACCCGAGAAGGTGGAGCCCAAGTTGAGCGGTATGAAGAAGGACTTCGAGGACCCCTCTTCCTTGAAAGCCTTCATTTGTTCGAGCTGCTTAGTGGACCCCGCAGCCGTGGAGACCACCCATCGGGCTTCCTTAGATTTGACCTGCGAATTCCATTTCTCTGGTCTGCCCAGTTGAAGCCATGTAAGATGACTGTCTAAGATGTTTGGGTGAAATGTGCAGCACATCTCACAAGCCCGAGTGTCATGGCAGACCCTCAGGCAGTTCACGCACGTGGCATGTGGATCGGTGCAAGACATCTTTTACCTGCACGGGCAGTGGCGGAAACTGGGTGAGGATTTATCCTCCATAGAGGTCGATATCGTGAAGCGATTAGCTGCAACTCGTATAAGTTTTAGTTTAAGTAAAACCGAAGATTTGAGAGCCAGGGCCTACAAAACGCGAGAGCGGTAAGAAGGGAACCTATATCTTCCGGCAGAAAGGAAGATCTGGCATCAAGGGGTGGCGCCAAGGCATATACCACCTAGGTGGGTGGGAGGAGCCAGTTTAAAGACCTTCTGGCAAGATTCTTAAAGGGAAAGGTCATGCCAAACAGTGTGGATAGAACAACATATCCATGATCCTAGAAAGAGCCTTTTCATTAGCACTTTAAGAAGAGTTTGCTCGGTTCTTCTCTGACAGGGTATTCTCTATTTGGGCTGCGATCTCGGAGGGGATCTAGTTCAGTCCCACAGGGTGGGGACTAGGTGGAGCAGAGACACTCCAATTGTCTGGGTGGAGTATCGGCCAGTGGAGGTGGCCGAGGTCTCCAAGGTGATTTTGAAGCTGTGACCCACTTGTTGTGAACTGGGCCCGGGCCCGATGCATCTCCTAGTGGGTAGTATCGAGGCCATTGGTCCGGTGTTAGCCAGGATAGTTGGGTGTTGGCTTTCGGAGGGGGTCTTTCCTGATGCCTTAAAGGAGGCGCTGGTGAAGCCCCTTCCGAAAAAAAATCTCTCGACCCCGACGTCCTGTCGAATTATAGACCCATCTCCAATCTCCCATTTTTAGGAAAGGTTGTTGAGAAGATACAGGTTACTCACCTGTAACAGGAATTCTAGGAATGGTATATGTTGTTCATCCACACTGTCTGGCAGGTTCCTTGCCGCTTTAAATCTTGCCGGAAGGTCTTCAAGCTGGCTCCTCCCACCCACCCGGGTGGTAAAACTCTCGGCTCCGCCCCATGACGCCAGATCTAGCCTGCTGGAAGCCAGGTTGTGCGGGGAGGCCGGGTGGGTCGTATGGATGAACAACATATACCATTCCTAGAACTCCTGTTACAGGTGAGTAACCTGTATTTCTAGACACATGGATATGTTGTTCATCCACAGTGTCTGACAGACTCCTAGCAGTTCTCCGGGAGGAGAGAGGAAAGGCGCACACCCCCTACTTAGGAAATAAAGACTGGAGAACCGAGGCCCAAAACCAGCATCCCGGCGTGACTCAAGGTCGATGTTGTAGTGGGTGATGAAGGTGTGTGCTGACTTCCAGGTAGCAGCCCTGCAGATTTCCTGGATAGGGACGTCCCTGGAAGCAGCCACCGATGCAGCGGTATGGCGGGTAGAATGAGCTCTTATCCCTCTGGGAGGCTCCATGCCCGCCAACCTATAGCAGAGATCTATGCAGGAGGTGACCCACCTGCCTATCGTCCGCTTGGCTGCAGGTCTGCCAGGTGCGGCTTCAGCGTAGGTGACAAACAGCTGGTGAACCTCTCCCCGAACTTCAGCTGTCCGCTCCTTATAGTAAGCGAGCGCTCTTCTAGGGTCCAAAGTATAGAGCCTATATTCGGCTTCCGAGGTGTGACTGGGGTAGAACACCGGCAGAGTCAACACCTGGTTAAGGTGAAACTCCGACACTACCTTCGGAAGGAATTTCGGTTGGGGGTGCAGGACAACCTTGTCCCTGTGGAAGACCAGATAAGGAGGCTTGATGGAAAGCACCTGGAGCTCTCCCATCCTTCTGGCTGACGTGATAGCCACCAAGAAGGCGGTCTTCCACGACAGGTGAGAGATGTCACACCTGTGCATCGTTCGAATGGCTTGCCCATGAACTTAGCCAATACCAGCAGTAGATCCCACGGAGGAGGAGGTTCTCGCACCGGAGGGGATATGTGATCAAGGCCTTTGAAAAAGTGCCCGACCATCTTTCCTCTCTAGGCCACCGACTGCTTCCCGGCCCGCGCCCAGTAAGCAGAGATGGCTGCCAGGTGCACCTTAACGGTCGACGACTGAAGCCCTTGCTGAGAAAGGGACCACAGGTAGTCCAGAATGCTTGCCAAGGAACAGGAGGAAGGGTCCAGGCCCTTGCCCTGACACCAAATGGTGAATCTCTTCCATTTGAAGGCGTAGCATTTTCTGGTCGACTCCTTACGGGACGCCTCAACAACGTTGAGGACCTCGTCGGAAAGACCAAAGGCCTGGAACTCTAGCCGCTCAGGAACCAGGCCGTCAGGTGCAGGGATTGAAGGTCCGGATGGAATACCTTCCCCTGATTGACTGAGATCAGGTCCGGGTGGGCTGGAAGCCGCCTCGGGAGCCTGGAGCTGAGACTGAGGAGATCTGGATACCAGAACTGGTGGGGCCAGTCTGGGGCTACCAGAATCACCTGAGCCTTGTCCCTCCTCGCCTTGAGAAGCACCTTGTGGATCAAGGGAAATGGGGGAAAGGCGTAGAAGAGGCCCGGGGTCCACGGCCTCGAGAAGGCATCCCCTGCAGCGAGCCCTGCTGAGGGGGCGGGCATGAAACAGTCTCAGCTTCGCATTCTCCCTGGAGGCAAACAGGTCCACCTGAGGCATGCCCCAGTGGGAGAACAGATCTTGTACTACCTCCGGCAGAAGAGACCACTTGTGGGACGCAGCCCCTATCCAGCTTAGGGCATTGGCCAGAGTGTTGGAGGCTCCTGCCACATGGATGGCAAGGAGATCCGCCTCCAGGCTGCGCACGAGTGACCAAATGCGGAGAGCTTCCCTGCACAGAGGCATGGAGCGTGTCCCGCCCTGGCGGTTTAGGTAGTACATGGTCATGGTATTGTCCGTCTGGACCTGAACCACTTGACCCGTAGAAGCGGGCCGAAGGCGGTGAGGGGCTGGGCAAACCGCTCAAAGCTCCAGCAGGTTGATGTGGCGGGACTCCGAGGGACCAGAGGCCGTCGCTCTGTGTTCCCCCAGATGGGCACCCCAACTCATCAGAGAGGCATTGGTCGATAGAGAGACCGTCGGCTCGGGGCGGACGAACGGGATGCCCTCCTGCAGATGTGCTGGAACGGTCCACCACTGGAGAGTGTTCCACATCCCCTGGGTCACTGTCACTAGCTGACCCAGAGGATCGAAGTGCTGTAACCATTGGCTGGCCAGCCACCATTGAAGGGGAAGCATGTACCAATGGGCCCAACGGACCATGCTGGTGCAGGCCGCCATGAGGACCAGGAGGCGCAGGAAGTCCCGGGCAGGGCGCAATTGCCCAACCTGAAATGATTGGGCAAAGGAGGAAAGAACCTCGGCCCTGTCTGCCAGGAGCCGTGCTCTGGCTCGTAGAGAGTCGAGCTCTGCCCCGATGAATTGTATCACCTGCTTTGGCACGAGTCCCGACTTGGCCTCGTTGATGAGGAGGCCAACCTGAGAGCAAACCTGGAGGGCCAGATCTCTGGACCGCTCCACCTCCATTCTGGAGGAGGCTGCAATCAGCCAGTTGTCCAGGTAGGGGTACACCCGGACCCTTCGGCGCCGCAGGAATGCTGTCACCACTGCCATGCATTTGGTGAAGACCCTGGGAGCTAGGGAAAGGCCAAAGGGCATGGCCTGGAACTCGTAAAGGGATCCCTCTGCCCTGAAGCAGAGGAATCTCTGGTGGGATGGACGGATTGGGATGTGAAAGAACGCATCCTGGAGGTCCAGAGAACAGAACCACATGCCTCTTTCCAAGAATGGGATTGTCTGAGCCAGAGTGACCATCCTGAAGGTCCGAGACCTTAGGAACCTGTTTAGGTCATGCAGGTCTAGAATGGAGCGCCAGCCCCCCGTCCATTTTGGGACCAGGAAATACCTGGACACAAACCCGGGTCTGGTGGAGGATCCACCACCTTCCTGATCACCTCTTTTTGAGGAGCAGGGCAATATCGCTCGGCGAGGCTGACAGAGAGCTGCGGACCCGTAGCCCCGAGGGCGACGCTCGAAGGGCAGGGCCTGCTCGAACTCCAGGGGCAGACCCTTTCCTACCACCTCCAACATCCAGCGGTCCGTGGTGATAGCGGACCACTTGGAAAGGAAGTGTCGGAGCCGTCCCCCCACGGGGGGAACCCAGGGGGGGAGTGACGAGACTGGGGGCGACACCCCTCAACCCGTCACTGGGCACACTTGGAGGAGGGACCGGCCAAGGGACCTCCTGGGCTTTTACCTCCCTGCTTCCTGTTAGAGGAAGCCGCAGGCTTGGCTTTGGGTGCAAGCACCAGCCTGCTGGCTCTGATGCTGGTGCTGTTGGGCCGGACGTGCCGCAGGCTCAGAAGGGCGAAAGGACTTATGTTGTTGGCAACGGCCCTTGTCCTTCTGGGCGGAGGTGACCGAGTCAAAGTGGCATTGGACTTTTCGATCCGCTGGAGGTGACCTTCCACTCCAGGGCCGAAGAGGTCAGTCCCCAGGAAGGGGACATCCGCCAGTTTATGCTGGGTATCCGCCGTGAAGGTGGATATCCTCAGCCATGCTCTGCGGCGCATGGCCACTGCGGCATCAACTGATCTGGCACAGGAGTCTCCAATGTCCAGAGCCGTTTGGAGCTGCTGTTTTGCCACCGCCCTTCCCTGGTCCCGTACCTGCTTGACCGTGGTCTGCAGGTCGGCCGGGAGATGAGGGATCACCTCATCCAGGGAGCCCATGAGGGCGTGGGAGAAGTGTGCCACCAGCACGGCTGAGCTGGCCTGGCAGAGGCCAAGGGAGGACGCAGCATACACCTTGCGCCCGGCATAGTCCAGCTTTTTGGACTCCTTGTCGGGGGACTTATCCACATCCTAGCGTTCCCGGAACGCGGAAAACGCTTATCGGTGACCAACCCCTCGGCAGAGGGTGTTCCAAAAACGGACAAAGAGCCAGTAGGGACCACATACTTCCTGGCCATCCTGGCTGAAGGCGCAGGACAGGAAGCCGGCCGCTGCCAAAGCTCCAAGGCTGGGCCAACAATGGCTTCAGCCACCGGAAAGGCCTCCGTGGGCGAATCCCCTCGGTCCAGTATCTCCGTCAGGGGATACTTGGCCCGCTTGGATACGGGCTTGAGTTGCATCCCGGTGGACTCCAAGATGAGCTGAAGCAGACCCATAAAGAACGATGGGCTCTCGTCCATCGACTGGCCCCCGGAGGACTCCAGGTCAATGGGCCTGGAGAACAGGGAGAAGTCGTTGTCGGACTCCGAGGAGTCCGCGAAGAGCTGCCTGGGGCCTGAGCCACCCTCCACCTGCCAAGGATGGTCGGGAGTGAGGCTGACCGACAACCTGTGGAGCAGACCCTGACCCGACCGAGAGTCCTTGGTCGGCACCCCCGATTACGGTTGTGGAGGCGGAGGTTCCACCACAATCGGTGGGGCAGCTGGTTTTGGCCGAACAACTGGCCCAGGCTTGGGCACCTCGACAGCAGCGAGGGGTTGTTTCGGCTGTTCGGGTGACAGCCACTTGATGGCCGGGGAAGGCGACAGCGTCAGCATGTTCCCGGACAGAAGTAACTGCTGCCACATTAGGTCCTTGTAGCGTCGATGCAATTGGCGCCAAAGCCTCTCCTCTTCCGAGGAGGAAGACGAGGACGAGCAGTGGCGCCGCGTACTTCGGTGCCGAGACCGAGACCGCCGATGTCGGCGGGATCGGCTGGACCGAGACAAGGTCCGAGACCGAGACCCTCGGTGTTTCTGAGGACGGGTCTTGGAAGGAGCGGGGGACACCTGTTCTTCACTCAGCTTGGAAGCCTTGACGGGGGACTCCGGCACAGGAGGCGCAGGCAAGTCCTCGGTCTCCACCAGGGGAACCGGTGAAGAAGGGTTGTCGGCGTCACCAGCCCGTCCGATGGGTCGAGAAAAATCTTGACCACATCAACGGGTGTCTCGGCCGGCTGACCTGACAGAGACACCGTGAAGCCAATGGCCTTAGCCGCAACCTCTACCGAAGTCGAGTGTTGACTGTCCGGGGAAGGGGACCTCTCCCACTCCCACGAACACCGACGGTGGGACTTACCTTTTGAGTCCTTCTTTTTGGACCGAGAAGAATGTCCCGATAGCCTCTCTCCCTTCGTGGAAAGGGATTGGCAAAGCTCCTTAAAGGAAGCTGTGTAGGAGGATCCCAAAGAGAGCAGGATAAATGCTACGACCGAGGAAGAAGAAGATGCGGCCTGGGCCGTCTCCTCCTCGAGGGCGATCATCCGCTCGAGCTGCTCAGCCGAGCCAGCCGCTGCGGACACCGCCCAATGGGCCTCCTTGACTTCACCGGCGGGTAGCGCTACCAGGCGCCCAAGCTGTAACGGGCAGTCGATCTTCCAGGGCGTTGGCAACAGAGCAGCTTAACTCACAGGCCTGCGGGTCATGGTCTAGGCCAAGGCAGTGAGCGGACGTGGGTGTGGATCTGTCCTGGACATTTTCTGCCCACATGGGCACCGCCGAAAACCGGGAGTTGATTTGTCCATCACAGCCGCGAGGGAGTAATTAGACCGAAGTCTTGAAAACTTAAGAATGAGTTTCGGGCGAACCGAAGAATTAGGATCCAGTCTATACGGAGAGCGTTAAGGAGGGAACCTGAGCTTCCAAGCGGTAAGGAAGATCTGGCGTCATGGGGCAGAGCCGAGAGTTTTACCACCCGGGTGGGTGGGAGGAGCCAGCCTGAAGACCTTCCGGCAAGATTTAAAGTGGCAAGGAACCTGCCAGACAGTGTGGATGAACAACATATCCATGTCCCTAGAAATAGTGGTTCTGCAGCTCAAGGAGCACCTGGAAGCTTTTGACATCTACGAGCCATTCCAATCTGGATTTAGGGCGAGGCACAGCACAGAGACGGCAATAGTCCAGGTGCATAATGATCTTCTCAGGGCTAGAGATCAAGGGGAGCAGTCAATTCTCCTTCTCATTGATCTGTCATCAGCATTTGACTCCGTGGAGAATACTGTGTTGTTACAAACATACGAAACTGCCAGCAGATACAGGCCATATGGTTTGTCAAGTCTGCTCAAGTGTGCAGCTAGCAATCCCTTATTCTGCAGCTGCCCCTCCCCCCTGCATGGTGACCCTCCCCCTCTCTCTGTCCCATCCCCTTTTAAAACTACCCAGTGTCCTGCAAGCCACCGCCTCTTTGGGCAGTGCATTCCACTTAGACGCAACCCTCTCCGTGAAAAAGTGCCTTCTCATCTTTCTCCTGAATCTAACCCATCTAACCTCAGACCATGCCCCTAGTGTTCCTCCCTCCCTCCCTTCCCTCAACTTAAACAGCCCCTCAGTACCTGTCCTATTAATGCCCTTCATGTATATAAAGGTCTCAATCATATCCTCCCCATCTCTCCTCTCCCCTAGGAAGTATATGTAAACTCCCCCAGCCTCACCTCGTGGGGCTTGTCCTCCAATCTCAGGATCATCCTAGCTGCTCTGCGCTGGACCTCCTTCAGTAGTCTAACATCTTTCCTTAAGTATGGGCGCCAGTACTGCAAACAGTACTCCAAGTGCAGCCTCACCAGAGACCTGTACAGAGGCAGGAGCACCTCCCTCCTACTGGAGGTGATTCCTCTAGTGATATACTCCAGCATCTTGTTGGCTTTAGCTGCTGCTTTCCTGCACTGTGCCGAGTGGTTAATTTGCCCTGTTATAATCACCCCAAGATACTTTTCCTCTTCTGTAGTGGCTATCAGCACCCCCCCCCAGCTGGTAACACCTCCTTGGGTTCCTTGCTCCCAAATGCACGACTCTGCACTTCTTGGCGTTGAACCCCAGTTGCCATGTGTTGGATCAATCTTCAAGTTTATCCAGATCATCCTGCAGCCCCTGCCACCACCACCACCTCGATCTTGGTGTCATCCGCAGAGAGAGGCTTATCTTGTTCTTAATGCCATGTGAGATGCTGGCAATGTAAATTCAGAACAGCATGGGGCCCAGTACTGATCCCTGCGGTACATCACTTGATACAGCCCTTGGAGCCGAGAGTTCCCCACCTACCACTACCCTTTGTTGTCTTCCCTGCAGCCAGCTCTTGGTCCAATTTACCATTTTTGACCCTGCTCCCCGGTATCCTACCTTGCTAATCGGCCTCCTACGTGGCACCGAATCAAACGCCTTGCTGAAGTCCAGACACAGGACATCTACCGCATGGCCCCTGTCAAGTTCCCTAGTCACCCAGTCATAAAAGTCAAAAAGGTTGGTCTGGCAGGATTTGCCCGAGACAAACCCATGTTGCTTGCCGTCCAGGAGTTCATTACCTTCCAGAAATGTTACCAGACTCTCTTTGAGGATCGTCTCCCTTAACTTCCCCACAATGCATGTGAGGCTCACTGGTCTATAGCTGCCCAGTTCCTCCTTGGGTATGCTCTTGTGGAGAGGTACCACGTGAGCCATCCTCCAGTCCTTGGGGATGCACTCCGTTTCCGGAGAGGCGCTGAACAAGTCTGCCAATGGCTCTGCCAGGACCTCTGGCAGTTCCTTCAGGGCCCGAGGGTGCACATCTTCGGGTCCTGGTGCCTTATCCACCCGCAGTGCCTTTAAACCCTCTAGTACTCTGCCAGCTGTGATTTTCCCATCTGTCACCTCCTCCCCCTGTACCTACCCTCCCTAACCCCTGAGACAGTGCCCTATCCTTCTCCTTAGTAAACACAGAAGTATTCATTTAGCACCTCTGCTTGCTCTGCCCCTTTCTCTGCCCAACCCCACCTTCCTGATCCTTACTGCTTGATCCTTGCAGCCCCTCCTCTCCCTTATATACCTCAAGAAATTTTTCTCTCCGTCCTTGATGTCCTGTGCCAGCCACAGCTCCCTGGAAGCCTTGGCTGCTCTTACTGCTCTGGTCACCTCCCTTGCCTTCTTCAGGTACTCCTCTCTATCCTCCCCTACCCAGACCTCTTGAATCTCCTGAAGGCTGTCCTTTTATCTCTCACCTTTTTCAACACCTCCCCACTTAGCCAACTCAGCTTCCTGGCCCTAGCCCTCTTGCTTTGTGTCCTGGTACAGGAACTAGTGGCCTCCGTGACCCCTAGCTTGATAACTTTCCATTTCTGGTTGGCATCCATGTAAGATTGGATATTGGCTAGGTGCCCGGCCACTATTTCTCCCATCCTCCCAAAGTCAGCTCTCCTGAAGTCCAACACCCTGGTCACTGTTCCACCAGGCTCCCTAACCATGGTGATCGAGAACCACACTGTATGGTAGTCACTTCCTGCCAGTGGATCCTCCACCCCAGCTCCCTGATAAACTCCCCATTTGACAGTACAAGGTCAAGAGTATTTCCTAATCTGGTTGGCTCATTCACCATCTGTACTAAGAAGCTATCCTGGAAAGCCTCCAGTAGGATCTGCTCCCTTGTACTCGAAGTGGTTGGGGTACTCCAATTCACCCCCGGCAGACTGAAGTCCCCCCACGGTCAAAGTGTTCCTCTTCCTACTGACCCTCCTTATATGCTCAGCCAGCTCTCTGTCTCGGTCCTCTGCTTGAGACAGTGGCCTATACACCAGCCCCATCCTAAGTGTCCGGTATCTCGAATCCTGGAAATGCATCCATAGTGTCTCTGTTCTACCCTCCTCTCTTGTGCACTTTATCCCCTCCCTTACATAAACTGCCACCCCACCTCCTTTCCCTTTTTCCTGTCTCTGTGGTACAACCTAAAACCTGAGATCCCCAGGTCCCAGTCCTGGGTGGCCCATGTTTCAGTGATGGCAGTTATGTCCACCCCCGCCGCCATGAGAGTCTGTAAGTCTGCCATTTTGTTCCCCAGGTTTCTCACATTTAAGGAAACTACTCTCCAATGTGTGCCCTTCCCATCCATCCACCTATTCCCACTGTTGTTCAAAGCCTTCCCATCCTCTCCCCTATTCCCACTGCTGCTCCCAGCCCTGCATGAACATTCAACTGTTTCATCCCTACTGATATGGGGGGTAAGCCAGTTTGGCTCCCTAATCTGGAGACCTTGTCTAAGTTCCACCCACTTGCCTCCCCCCCACACCTAGTACAAATGGTTGGATCGCCTTAAGAGAGTATTTCGGACTCGCCGGTACTGTCATCAACTGGTTTGAATCCTTTCTCTTGGGCATGAGGCAGAGGGTGATGATGAGGAATTCCCCCTACTACCCAATGCTTCTGACCTGTGGAGTTCCTCAGGGTTTGATCCTATCACCAATACTGTTCGCTGTGTACGTGCTGCCTCTGGGTAGGCTCTTTAGACAATACAGCTTGAGCTTTCACTGCTATGCAGATGATACTCAGCTTTATACGTCTTTGCACCAGGGACAACTGGTACCATCGATGTGCTAAATATATGCCTTGTTGAGATCCAGGATTGTATGAACTCTAACCGGCTAAGACTTAACCTGGACAAGACGGATGTACTGGTGATTAAGCTGTGTAGCAGGCGTGATGGGGATGCCTCCAGGATGACAACAGGCTTGGTCATGGGGTCGACCCCGTTGATGGCATTCCCTAGGGTGAAAAATCTGGGCATTGTCCTTGACGACAAGCTGACATTTGAAGCTCAGGTGTCGGCTGTTGTCAAAAGTGGTTTCTACCACTTAAAGGGAAACGTCCATGTGCCAGCGGGCCCCACCTGCATGTGAAGCAGGGCCCAATCAGCAAATGCAAAAACAGAAGTAAATGTAGCACTTACAGGTTATTATTTTATTTTAATTCATATCTGGTTGATCCTGTGCCCTCCCCGCCAGCATTTTAGGTCTAAACACCCTCCCTGTCGCGCCCACAAGCACCCGCGGCTGTCCCCGTAATGGCGTGCCAGGCAGGGAGCAGCCAGGGTGTCTCCATCAGGCTTATCATAGCCTAAGATTGCTCTGAACAGCTCCGGTTTGGAGCGATTGTGCCTCCGTGACATAAGCGGAGACCAGGTACAGACAGCTAGTGTGCCTGTTAGTCTGTACCTAGTCTTGGTATTGCAAGAATATTAATAAACTCAAAACCGGAGCAATCTGAAGCTACTCCAATATATATATATAATCTGTATTGTGGTAGCTTCAGAAGCGGCTACAATTTTAGTCTATTGATATTCTTGCAATTTGCAAGAATATTAAAACTCAAACCGGAGCAATCAGACTACTCCAATATATATATATAATCTGTATTGTGGTAGCTTCAGATCGCTCAGTTTTGAGTCTATTGATATTCTTTGCAATACCGACCAGGTACAGTATCAACAGGCACACCAGCTGTCTGTATCTGGTCTCCATGTCACGGAGGCACACGGGCTCCAAACCAGGCTTATTCAGCAATCTTAGCTATGACAAGCCCATGGAGACACCTCTGCTGTCTCACTATCATTACGGGACAAAACAAGTAGGTGTCAGGGCTTAATACGGAGGTGTCAGATCTAAAATGCCGCAGGAGGGCGCAAGATCAACCAGATATGAATTAAAATAAAATAATAACCTGTAAGTGCTATTTACTTTGTTTCTGCATTGCTAATTGATCCTGCTTTCACACCCAGGTGGGGCCCGCTGGCATGTGGACGCTTCCCTTTAAGGAACATCACTCAGATTAAGCCCCTAATTTTTGCCTGAAGACCCGCCATCACTGGTACATGCCTTTGTAACATCCAGGCTCAGCTATTCTAATGCCCTCTATCTCTGGGTCAGTGGCAGGAACCCTCCATTGACAGCAGCTGGTGCAGAATGCAGTGGCCAGGCTGCAGACAGGACTACCAGGTCCTGTCATGTGACCTCGGTTCTCAGGGGTCTGCACTGGCTGCCAGTCAGGTGGAGAGTTCTCTTCAAGGTGGCCAGGCTTGGCTCACCTATAAGGCCCTATACAGACTGGGCCCTGGTTACCTGTTAGACCTCCTTACTCCTGGCAACCCAGCCCGCTCCTTTCATTTCTTCGAGGGCCTCCTGGCAGTTCTGAGGACTGGGCTGAAAACCTCGGGTGAGTGTACATTCTGGGTGGCCTGCCCAGTCCTCTGGAACTCGCTGCCAAGACCTCTGAGGAGGACACTACGGTGGAGGCATTCAGGAGGGTCTAAAGACTCATATTTTTAATTTAGCATTCCCTGCTGATGCCTTTTAACTCATTTGCAGAAATCTTAATTATTTATATGCTATGGTTTTATTTATGTAACCAACTGTTTTCATTTGTTTAGTATATCTTCTTTTTATTGTACAGCGCCTAGAGCCTCGGATTGGGTGCCTAACAAATAATAAATTGATTGATTGAACCCTGAGGGCACCTGCCCAAAACTGAAATGAGAGTGGGTGACCGAGAAACAGGCAGCCCTGATGAAGTGAGGGCTGCAGAAGAAGGAGGGTCCGACTTCCCGCAGGAGGACCCCGAGTTGGTCACATACTTATGCAGTGACTGGGAGCAGGAAGCTGAGAGGAGAAAGTCTCTGTTCTTGTCTTGGTGCTTATGCTTCCCAGCAGAGTTCTTCTCCTTCTGGGTGGGAGAAGTCGAAGCCCCTGAGACTGGGGAAGAGGAAGAGCCTTTGCCCTGGAGCCTCTTCTCCATCAGGGCTAACTTCTGCTGGAGCAAAGCCTTGGTGGGTCTCCAAGTGGCATCTCCGTGTGGCCTGGTTTAAGTCCTGACCGTGCTGGCCTTGGTGTCATGATCAGGGTCTAAGCAGAGCAGGCAGAAAGCGCCATCCCTGTAGGGAAGCTGCTTGCCATAAGAATACTTTGTACACTAGTCAGGAGACAAAGCTGGAGAAGAAGGCATGCACAAACAAACTATTCAATTTTAAAAAGAAAATATGAAAAAGCATGAAAATGTGAATCAAAATGGCAGTCGATGGCAGGAAAAGAACTGAGGTGGAGCTGGGGACCACCCTTTTATACTACAGTGACATTGGCGTCAACGTTGAGGACGGTCCCCTGCTGTTGACTGCTAGCTAGAAGTTTTCCGCATGGTCCTAGTGCCTGGTGACTTTGTCATTGGTGTTGCCTGCTGCAGAGCCCCTCAAAGTAAGATAGGAGATCCTTGAGCCCGATGGCCATGCCAGCAGGGACCCAAGAAGAGGCAACGGATGACCCCAAACAAAAAGGGGTTCCCAAGGAACCAGGATTCTCTGGTACAGGATACCATCCCGGGTGTCCCAGAACCGCTGATGGCTGTTGAGATCACCGCCGGAAGACAGGTGGATGGAGAAGTCCTCTTTCTCAGGGGAGGAGGCCGAGGAACTCAACTCGAGCAGCTGGGGACTCAGGTCGAAAAACAACCTCATCCATGGCTCTAACATAATGGGAATGCAGCTGCTAAAGTTCTGAACTGTTTCCAGGTCATGGGCCCTGTGCACCAAAGAGGCCTGGAAGAGCGGGGAGAAAGCAGAGGGAAGGGGAAGGAGATCTCTGGCTGGGCAGAGCTGACCATCTTTAGGACTCGGGAATGCAGAGGGACCCCTCTCGAAGGAGAGGTGCTGCTGACACACCCACCAGAGATGATGATCATGGTGGTGCCTTGGGGGAGAATCCTCCTAAATAGGGTGAACAGAGCTGTAGCTATCTCTTGCGGGCAGCTCCCTGACCCCATGAACCACAGACCTCTCGAGGAGGAAGGCGTCTGGAGGGAGGATCGGCACTTGCTCCTCTCAGGGTCACCAGCTGCCCTGGAAAGGAGCCTCCATGCTTCCCTCGACCTCCTGCCCCCACTCCTACAGAGAGAACTTGCTCATCTGAGGGACCTCAAAGCCTGGAATCTGAAGGGCCAAGCTCCCCACACCAGAAGTGGTGCAGAAGACTGCCTCAGACCCCAACACAGCATCGGAGTCAAAATGGCATGCAAATGTCACCAAATCAGACCCAGCACGGACATCAACACCGGACGCAGTGCTGGTGTTGACCTCCCACTGAAGGCGGAAACATCCCAGCGCCAACCACAGCGCCAAGAACTGGCACTGGAATCCATGATCCCTGCACCATCCCTGGCATGGACTGCAGCACCAGCTTGAGGGAGGAGGCACGGCTCC
This sequence comes from Neoceratodus forsteri, assembly GCA_016271365.2. Classification (NCBI taxonomy): domain Eukaryota; kingdom Metazoa; phylum Chordata; order Ceratodontiformes; family Ceratodontidae; genus Neoceratodus; species Neoceratodus forsteri. Next base: position 1,149,347,351 of record CM057455.1, on the reverse strand, counting down.
AGCAGAAGATTCCTGGGGCTTAGAGATCCCAGTGCTGGGCAGAAGACAGCCTCGGAGCTCGGAGAGTTGGGCACCAGTCGGGATCATCCCAGTCCTTCTCCTCTGAAGAGACCAGGAGATCCCCAAAATGGTGACCCCGAGACCCTCCCTCCCTACAGCATCACGAACAGCACCGGAGAGACCCAGCACTGACCAGGCACCCAGCTCACACGACACCAGAGGCAGTGTTAGAAGCTGAAACAGTGTTGGAAGACAGCACTGAGGGCACCACCAGCTCAGGCCACACATATAGCTGAGACACGCGACACAGGGGCATCCAGGCCTCCAAGGAGGCAACGGACTGTGACAGCTGCTTAGCCGACCCCCAGGAGGACGACTGTCCACCTGACCCCTAACACAGGCCTCCGACCCCGGCAAGACCAGAAATGAAGGCCTGCTCCCCTCGTGCATGTATAGTATTGGAGGGAGACCTGGGGAAGGGCCAAAGTCCTGCCCTTGGAGTCCTAGGACTGACACCATCCTCCAAAGGTGGGAGATCGTGCCTCAAGGACCCGGCGATCCAAGGAGAAACAGGCACAGCAATTGTCCATATCGTGATTAGGACCAAGGCAGCATAAACAGCAACTATGGTAGTCTGTCAAACAGCGACTATGGCGGTCATGGGCTTTCCACAGGGCACCAACGCAAGAGGGCGTGGCTTCGCCTTGGATTTAGAACTAGGCCCCAATCAGACATAATCATGTGGATTAAAATAAAACAAAGTAACAGACTAGGAGCTGTTGAACAATGAAACAAGAAATAAAGAAAAAGAAATGGTTTGACTGGTTTCCGGACATCTATGGCATTCAGTAGCAGTGGTGGCAGAACGTGAATTCTTGCACTATGCAGCAGATAGCTTCAGCTCCCACGGGGTGATGCACACTCGACAGCAGGAAAGAAGAACTGACATGGTACAGTGGCCAACGTCTATTACTAGAAAACAGGAAGTTGTTGGCCCTCTGTACAGACAGTTGGTAAGACCACATCTGGAGTATTGTGTACAGTTCTGGAGACCCCATCTCCATGAAAGACATAGACAGGGTGGAGGCTGTCCAGAGGAGGGCAACAAAATGATGCAGGGTCTGCATCAGAAGACATATGAAGAAAGACTAAAGGAACTAAAGATGTATAACCTCGAGGAAAGGAAGGAGAGGGGACATGATAGAAACTTTCAAATACCTCAAGGAATCAACAAAGTCCAAGGGGGTAACATCTTTCAGAAAAAGATGTGCAAAACAAGGGGCACAATTTGAAGATAGAGGGATGGCTCAGAGGTAATATGAAGTATTTCTTCACAGAGAGGGTTGTGGATACATGGAACAGCCTTCCTGAGGAGAGTGTAGAGTAAAAACAGTGAGGAATTCAAGAATGCATGGGACAGACATAAGGCAATTCTAGTGGCGGTAGGAGGAAGTAGACTGTTGGTTAACTAGGATCTGCAGCTTATCCGTTAGGTAGGGAAATGGGCAGACTAGGTGGGCCAGCGGTCCTTATCTGCCGTCAAATTCTATGTTTCTATGTTTCTAACCTCACGAGCACCACGTAAAATGTCACTCTCGAGGCAGCGCCATTCCTGACACCGCCCCTCCTCCACAAAGAAAGCTTTTAGCTAAAAGCTTCCGGGGTCCTAGTATCTCCAGCTAGCACCCACCAGTGATGAATGGTGAAGATTGATACAGGCAAGATACAGGAAGGTGGATAGATTGGTTGAGTGAAAACTCAGAGACCATCTCAGGGAGAAACTTAGGTTTTGTGCATCTTTGTGAAAAATCAAATAAGGCTCCTCGCACCAGAGGACCTGAAGCTCTGAAATTCTTCAAGCAGAAGTAATAGCAACTAAAAATAATGCTTTCCAAGAAAGAAAGCGTGGCTCTAGATTGTGGTTGGCTCAAAGGAGATAGGGTAAATTTTTCCAAAACAAAATTCAGATCCCAAGCTGCGACAAGAGAACAGATTGGGGTTTTCGGATGCAGGATGCCCCTAAAAAGGTACAGGAGACATCCAGCTGAGCTATCATGTGATCACCCATGGCTCATGAAAGGCTGAAATAGCCAAAAGGTACACCTTGAGGGAAGAGTACTAGAGACCCAAGTCAGACAGAGAAATCTGGGAGTCCAGGATCTGGCTCACCAGACAGGTGAAAGGGTCCAGATTATGTCTGGCAGCCCAGATGACAAATCGCTTCTAATTCATGGTATATGTGGCTCAAGTAGAAGGCTTCTGGGAGGTCAGGTCTGCCACTCTGTTGGAGATGCCAAACCTGGTGATGGCTATGTCCTCAAGAGCCAAGCATGCAGATAGAGGGATCTGAGGCTGGGAAGGACAAGGCTACCCTGAGTCCGGATCGGCAGGTTCCTGCAAAGGGAGTGAAGCCAGATGTTCCTCAGTCAGCTGCTGTAGGAGCTACCAGAATCATGCTGGCCCCTCCATTTGCAATTTGATAAGGACCCTCTGAATTAGAAGAAATGCATAAAGAAACCTCCCCTCCAGGAGAGGGATAATGTGTCTCGCCAGAAAACTCCAGGCCCTGGATCGAGTGAGCAAAATTGAGCAGTTTTGCATTGAGTGGGGATGCAAAGGTCCAGCTCTTGATGATCCCATCTGTTGAACAACTCTTCTTCGACGGATGAGAGGCGCCCCACTCATGCATGCTGGACTGAGTCTGGCTGAGGCTATCCACGAGTGTGTGTAGCATGCCTGGGACATGGACCACCAAGAGTGTCAGACCATGATCTAACGCCCAATACCACACTCTCATGGCCTCCTGCATAGCGAATGAGTCCCCGCTTGTTGATGTAGCACACTATACTGAGATTGTTCGACTGCACCAGCAGCTGACCCGGAGCAAGTTGGTTCTAAAACCCTGCCTGGCATTCAGCACTGCCCACATCTCCAGGGCATTAACATGCAGGAGATCTCGACCTAAGACCAGGAACCCTGGGTTTGAAAGGTACCCAGATGAGCTCCCAGCCCGAACGGAAGCATCCATGATGGGGATCTGCTATGGAGAAGAGATCTGGAATGGTAACCCTTGCAGCAGGTTCAAGCAGTCCATCCACCACTGGAGCACTCTGCAGACTGGGGAGGAGACTAGCACCAACTGATCTAACTCATCTGTGCGTTGGTCGCATTGCACTCTGAGAGTCCACTGGAGGATGTGCATATGGAGTCTGGCCAGTGGAAAAGTTGGAATGGCAGCTGCCATTAGACCCAACAGTCTCAGGTACACCCTTACAGGAATAAAATGGCTCTGGGCTACCTCCTGAGCCTGGGCTATAAGGCACTCTGCCCTGTTGTGAGGCAGGAAAGCCTCCCCTGCACCAAATCTAGAACCGACTCAATGTATTGCAGTCTTTCAGATGGCACCAGATCCGACTTGGGCAGGTTGACTTAATGCCCAAGGTGGAACAACTGGAGAGTACTCTCCAGAGTTCACAGGAGCTGCTCCCTAGGTGGGACCTCTAGGAGCCAATCGTCCAGGTAAGGAAAATGTACTGTCCCTCCCTTCTGAGGGCTGCAGCTACTGCTGCTAAGCACTTGGTAAAGATCCGCTGGAGCAGAGGGACAAGCAAAAGGCACCACCTTAAATTGGTAATGCTCGCCCTGAAACAGAAAGCTGAGAAACCTCCTGTGAGGAGGGATACTGAGATGTGCAGGTAGGCATCCTGCATGTCCAGTGAACAGAGCCAGTCGCCTGCCTTAAGAACGGGCATCAGGCCTGGCAAAGTTACCATTCAGAACTTTCAGTACTGGACATACAGATTGAGGTCCATTAGGTCCAAAATGGGCCTCAGATCTCCGGTCTTTTGGGGACCAGGAAAAACCTGGAATAAAACCCATTGTTTCTCTGGTGCCTGGGTACTGGCTCGATGGCCTTCTTCTTGCAGAAGAGCCTGTACCTCCTTCGAGAGAACAGATAAGTAAGCCGGGGGTAACTGGAGGCAGGGAGGGGTTTCAGGAAGCTGCTCAGTGAGCTCCAGCATGTGACCTCTTTCTATGATTTGTAGAATCCAGGCATTTAGAGTTATGGATCTCCATTGATTTAGATGGAGGAAACCAACCTCAACCACCAATTCTTGGTTGGGAACCAGAAGAGGAGGTCTGGCAGGAGTAAAGCCTTGGGCCAGAGGCTGCACCAGGTCTACTGGACGCCTAGCGAAGGGAGGCTGTCTACCCTTAGGCTGCGAAGGTAGGGAGTGTACAGATTTTACAGCCCTGCCAGCTGCCTACAAATCATTAATGATGTCCTGGACATCAGGCCCACAGAGTTTAGTGCCATTAAAGAGGCATTAGCACCTTCTGCTGAACATCAGCAGCAAAGCCAGAGACCCAAAGCTAGGAGTGCCCATGTAGGCAGATGCCAGTGGCAGCAGCTCTGGCAATAGTGTCCGAGATATCATAGAGGGCCCTAAGGAGGTGCTTGCTAACATCCTCAGCAGTCTGCAAGCACTTGAGAACCTCCTGCTTCTGTGTACCATCTGGGAGAACTGAGTAGCAGCTTTGCCCTTCTTCCAGTTGGAGTTCGGTATTTTACCGTAATGAGACACGTAATTGGCAATCCCTCAGCCCAAGGGTGGAGGAGGCATAAACCCTCTTGCCCCAAAGGTCAATTCTATGAGACTCTTTCTCAGGGGAAGAGAACTAAGGTGTTTAGGTGCCTTAAGACCTGTCATGAGCTTTAGGTGGGTTCAGTTCCCACATCTGGCACTTGGGTTAATATCCCAGTACTGACACTGTAGTGCAGCATGAGAGGGTGCTGCACTTCTGAGGTGCTGTCTTTCGGATGAGACATTAAACCGAGGTCCCATCTGCCTGGATTGGTGGTAGTTCAAGTGGATGTTAAAGATCCCATGGCACTTATCGAAAGAGTAGGGAATTTCCCGGTGTCCTGGCCAAATTTCCTCATTCACTAAAAATACCATCAACAGCATAATCTGGTTCAAGGTTAGTTGGCATTCATCTGTATCCCCTCCCCGGGTCGTGCCTGAAAATAGGCAGGATTTGTCTAGTGCACTTACCGGTCAACAAAAACTAAATAAATAAATAAATGAGCTGCCTTAATGACCACTGAATCGGTCTCTGGCTGGGCAGCATTGTAGAAAACCCCTGGGGAGGATGGTAAGCTTATCCGCCCTGCAGGGCATAGCTGGCACCATGTCAGAACAAAACTGACCACGAACAAAAACTATGAAGAGCGTCTGCAAAACCTGAACATGTACTCCCTGGAGCAGTGGAGGAGAGAGGAGACATGACTGAGACCTACAAGTTCCTAAATGGAACAAACAAGGTGCAGGTTCAGGAACTGTTCCAAGTCAGAAAGTACAAAAGAACTAGGGGCACAACATGAAGCTAGAGGGGGTAAATTCTGAGGTAAGACATGCAAGATGTTCTTTATCGAGAAGGTGATGGATGCATGGAACAGCCTTCCTCAGGTAGTGGTAGGGCAAAAACAGTGGTAGGTTTCAAGAACGCTTGGGACAGGTACAAAGGCACCACCACACTGACCTAGCAGTTAAGGGTAGGGGTAGGCCTATGGGCAGACTAGATGGACCGTATGGTTTCCTTCTGCCATCAATTTCAATATTTGTGTTTTTTTTTCTTGCAGGTCCCTCCGTTGGCGCTCTGCCCTGGTCACACCCCGAGGTTTCCACCAACCGCCAATGCCAGCTTGTCTCCGGTCACCTCAAGCTTGCCCCGAGGCGGAGCCGCAGCACCGGTTCCCCTAATTCCGGTGTTGCGGAAACAATATCTGGCTGGGAGTACTGCTGGCGGCGGTGGATAATTGAAGCCCAGGGAGGGCTTCACTGAGACAGACGACTCACCCTTCCCTTTTTCCAGTTTTCCTCCAGGAGCCAGGGACATCCTGTGTCCCCGCCTCCAGTGAATGTGAGTGCTAGTGGCTGCGCGACTCCGGCCTCAACAGGGGTCTGTCTTGCGCGGACACTTCCCACCCTCCCGAGAGGAGAGCAGTCCATGGGACGCTCTATCCTTCTCCCAGCCGACCCTCCAGCGACCGGGTCATTCCTGAACCTGGCTGCCGTGTGTATGGCAGAAATTAACCGCCAAGCCGACGGGCCGGCTACTTTCTATGTTTCTATGTCTAGCCTGTGCCAGGCTACAGAAGCAACATTCCTCAATGCAGGTAAAATATGAAGAATTATCTTTGGGGAGACTATGGGATCTCCAGAAAGTCTACCAGATCCTTTCTGGTAACATCATTTTCCTCAATGCGGAAACACATGGCTGAGGACAATTGTTTCATCATATTGTAAAATGTGGGGTGCTCAGGAGACCTAGGGGTGTGCTTAACAGAATCCTCATTAACAGAGGAGGCTGTGAACCTGTCTGAGGTAAAGACCTCCTCTTTCTCATCAGGGGAATGAGGACAGGTGGTACTCCTCCTCGTGTCGACCTCTTTTAAGTCCAGATCTGTGGCGGAGGCACAAGCAGCTTGGGGGCTTCCCATGGCCTATGAGGAGGCTCTGATGATGAAGCTGCCAGCCGATGGGCGCTGGTGATGTGGGCCTGTATGCGCCTACTGATGAGTGGTCACGAGGTAAACTTACATGAAGATTTTGGTCAGGTCGACGATTGTCAAGGCTACATCGACGGGAGGGGGTCAACGGTACAGGACAGATGGCCTGGCCTGATGGATCTGTGGAACCCAAGAGTCTGTAGCCTCGGTAGAAGAGGGGCCAGGCCTCGACAGGAGGATTGTCGGTGCTGTAGCCCCGTCATTGGACGGAGGACAGGCCAATGACCCAAGGTTGAAGACTGGCCACCCCTGTGAATCGGGCGATGCACTGTCGGTAGGGTCTGGAGGGCACAGAGACCTGGGCAGTGACTTTATGTGCTGGTGCAGCTGCAGTCGACGAGGAACCCCTGGACAAAGGAGGAGAGGCTGTCGGATGGGAAACCGCTGCCAGAGCTGCGGTCCTGATCTTAGTCCTTTTGTAGCCCCCCAGGACTTGTCTCGGACCTTAGGGCCTGGGAGCTCGACAACCCTGCTAGTGATTGAGAGGCTGGGACCCCTGGAGGACTCCTGCCTGAAATTGGCTGCTTGTTCTTCCATTAGGAAATTTTTAAAAGCCTTTTGTGTCGCCTGGGGGTTGTTTGATTAAACTTCTGGCAGAGCTCACAGTCAGAAACTTCATGGTCAGGCCAAGACAGCAGACACAGAAAGTGTTTGTCTGTGGAGGCAATCTTCTTTCCACAGTGGCAGCAAGCGGAAGAAAGAGGTGGAAGGATTAACTCTCGACATAAACAAAAAAAATGAATCTCTTATAAAAAGAGATTCTAATAGCAATAAGTAAGAAAAGCCATAGGTGAAAATTATGCATAACTGCGTGGAGCTTCCCGCAAGACGATGTGAACAAGTGGATGACAGGAAAGAACTAAGGAGGAAGCAGGGCCGCTCATGCTGTTATAGGGTTGATGATGTCAATAGATATCGATGGTGGGTGACCCCAGTTGTACTGCTGAAAATCTTCCATGTAGATCCTGCTTCACCGATGGTGAAGTTCCTACAATGTGACCTGATGACTGAGATACCCCCAAAGAAAATCTAATGATAACTCCCAGGTCCTGTTCTTCAGCCATAGTGCTAAGTCTTGCCCTCTCATCCAGTACTCTGTACTAGGTTCTTGTTCTCTAGGTGCATCACCTTGCGCTTTTTGAACTGTATTTCAAATGCAAACCTTAGACCAGCTCTCTAGTATTTGCAGGTCCACTGCATTTCCCGATAACCTCGTTGCTTTCTCTACTCTCCCATAAACTTAACGAAGACACACAAACTGCCGAATCCTTCTCCTATATGTTGCTGATCATATTGAAAAGGACCAGGCCCAGGACAGATCACTGTGGTATCCATTTATGACCTCCTTCTCTTCTCATTTGAGCCCTTAACCACAACCTTCTGCTGCCTCCCTTTAGCCAGCTGCCCATGCATCTTACTAAGTCCCTAGCTGCACCCAGATCCTCCATCTTCTTCAGCAATCGTCTGTGAGGCATCGAGTTGAAAGCCTTGCTGGTGTCAAAGCAGATTAACTTCCGGCGTGGCCCCATCTAATGCCCTTGTCACCCAGCCAAAGATAACTACCAGGTTAGTCTGACAAGCCCTCCTTGCCATGAACCCATGTTGTTCACTATCCGGAGAGCACTGCTCCCAGGTAGTCCACAAGGTCCTCTTACTGACACTGTACTTTCGTTTCCTTTGTTGTTTTTCCACTGCGGCAACTCTTAGCAGACAATCCTGTTTTTAACAAGTAGAATTTTACATGTAATTGTGGGTATTGTTTTTTACTGAACTGGCTCCTGTTTTTAACCACAAATCTTGCTGGACATCTGGGTGTTCAGCCAGTCTGTGTTTAAAAGTATAAAGGTATCAGAACGTATATTGATCTTTGCTATCTACTGTCTGCCTGCTGGCCTGGAACATTTGGTGAGTTTTTAATCCTGCTCGCTCATGACGATTTATCTTCCCTCTCAGTGTCATCTGTTTGGTTTTATTCTCCCTCAGCACAGGTGGTTTAGAAGACTTCTCCTCAACCAGGGTGTTTGCGACAGTTTCTACAGGCTGCTAACCTTATCTGTGTTTAAAATTATTGAAATTGTTTTGTTTTCTGTCCATCACTGCTGCATTCTGATGCAAAGTGCATCATTTTCCACCACATTTGTGTCACTTTTGTAACTGTTGTGCAATTCTGCACAAAGTGCACAAAACAGTTGCAACTACAAGACTAATTGATGCAATTGTGAACATTTGAGAATACTAAACCAAAACTGACGCAACTGTGGAAAACAATTGCTGCACAGTTCTGTTTCTGATGCAGTGTGTGAAAAGTATGCAATCTGATGCAATGTGTGCAGAAATATACAAAAATACACAAAATACTGACACTACTGTGCAAAATTCTGGTGCCATTTCTATGTGTGACTCAAATCTTCCATCTGCAAATAATGCTCCACTGGTCAGTGGTGCAGGGAAAAATACAGATGCAGTCCAACAATAAACCCGCACTCACCACTGCAGGATAAAACTGCTTTAATAAATTTGTAAAAGTGCTTCCAAGCCGCCTAGTGGCGTGGAGGGCTGAGGCAGCAATGCCTTACCTCCTGCCACACCAACAACCCATGTTCGTGGTGCGAGGGGGTGAAGCGGCGACGTGCCGGCCAGGGTGGGAGTGGATCAGCTTGTGGAGGAGCAGCTTCCCTCCCAGGGAGGGCGGGTTTGAAGTTCCCGCCAATGACTGCCCCAGGTGGCGGCTAAGGGGCAGGCGGGCGAGAGTCCAACATAAGTGAGGGTGCCTCGACCACGTAGTGTGAGCGCCTCACGCTTGCATTGGGACATACGTGCCCCAGCAATGGGGAGGGGTGAAAAGCAGGGAAAATGCCTGGCGGGAGCAGGATGAATGGTCGGCCCCTACGCAGGCTTTCCGCACGGTGGCGGGGAGCTGTTCCCATAAGCCAGGAACAGCAGAAGATGAGAACACCCAGAGATCTGGGTGACGGGCTGGGGGGCCGACCGGAAAGGAACCGCCGCATGGAGGAGGAGAAATACAATAGGAAAAAAAAATAAGTGCTGCCAAGTATTACAAGCACCAACTCTGAACAACAATGACCTGACGGTTTCGCGTACCTAGACGCCATCAGGGGCGGTACAAGCCAACAATTATGGTTACCTTAAATAAGGCCATGTCTTGAAGGTGTATGCATTCTTACTATTCCGTATATATAAAAAGTGCATAGTGCTCCTATTTAAAGTGACATTTCTCCATCAAAGTGACAATGCATATATAAACAACCTGTAACCAAGCTATTAAAAACCTTTCTTGCACAGTACATTATTACTTCATTTTACTGCTGTGCTAGGGTACTAAAGTGCCCCTACATTCCTGTAGTTTCCTTAATTCTCAAGGTGAGGTAGCCTTAGCAATTCTCCCTTAACCTGTAACGGACATCAAGAAAAGGGCTATTAGAATTTACAGCAGTCTTAACCAGAAGTAAACAGTACCTTAAGCTAAACCTGTAGATTATTTAAAAGTTGTTACAATTTTCTCAATCAAAATGACTGCCCTGTAGTTGGGTGAAGGGTGTTATTGTCTGACCCTCTGACCACAGCTACGTGATAACTGGAGGTGGGGCTTAGTCAGAGTTGAAGTAGCAAGTAGAGTTTTAATTTCTCAGAAGAAGCCAGAAGGGAAGGAAGAAACATATTCAATTCAGTGCTTTAGAGTAACTGGTAATTGCTATTTTCTTTTAAACTTAGATTGTGGGCTTTTAGTGACACTATACTTTCTTTGTTGTCTTTACTTATAATTGTTTTTGGGCTGTTGAAAATTTAAAACATAGTGGTGGTGTAATTATGTGCTGTCTTTAATTGCTGCAAATTTTATCTTGGCTTGTCTGACTGCCCTGTAGTTGGGTGAAGGGTGTTAATTGTCTGACCTCTGACCTCAGCTATGTGATAACTGGAGGTGGGACTTAGTCAGAGTTGAAGTAGTAAGTAGAGTTTTAATTTCTTAGAAGAAGCCAGAAGGAAGGAAGGAAACATATTCAATTCAAGTGCTTTAGAGTAACTGGTAATTGCTATTTTCTTTTAAACTTAGATTGTGGGCTTTTAGTGACACTATACTTTCTTTGTTGTCTTTACTTATAATTGTTTTGGGCTGTTGAAAATTTAAAACATAGTGGTGGTATAATTCTGTGCTGTCTTTAATGCTGCAAATTTTCACCTCTCCCTCCCCTTCCCCAACTCTTAATTATATACCCTGTTAAATCTGATTGACAGGAGCTAAACACAGGGTATAGTAAGGGGTGTGAAGTAGGAGGGGCATAAGAGGAAGAAGCCACCCTCAGCACAACAAGTGTTTTGACTTATTTATTTATTGGTTTCTTTCTTTTTTTTTTTAAAGAAAATTATCTGAAGATCAGTGGCAGGATTTTAGGACAGTAAAGTAATAAAAAGGGAACTAGGTTAGCTTCAGTAGCAGACAAGTATTGGAATTTCAGTATAATGTGGGAGTGGTGCAATGCAGTGGCTGTGGGGCAGCCATATTCAGGCAGACCTTCTGGACACTGAGGTGCTACTTATCTGCATCATCTCTCTGGACTCGTGGGATGAGGTAGCCAGACTCAGAGAGGAAGTAAACTAGGTCAGGAGTACCATCACCCCTATCCAGGGACCACCAGTCCAATGCAACTGCCTCAAAGGATGCCGAGAAGCGAGGAGCACTTGGATGACAGTGGGCTCAGGGAGGGTTAGACGGGTCGAGCAGAGGCACATCCCAGATCCTATTCCACTCAAGAACTCACATGCCACACTGGCAAGCGAGGGACAACCAAATAGAGGTACCCAAGAAGTGGAAGGAAAGGATGTGGAGGTTGTGAGGAGGTGACCTCAGCCGGGAAAGCAGTGGACCCCAGAGGAGGAGGCGAGTCCTGGTGGGGACTCCATCATAAGAGGATCCAGCTAGGAACATAGGAGGGAGGAGAGGAGGTGAGGTGCCTACCAGGTGCCACGGCATGGAGGATGGAAGGAAGATCCTGGGGATCACTGGGAAGGCAAGACAGGGAGGGTGAGCTGGATGTCATTGTCCACCTAGGGTACTAATGACCTGGCAAATGGGGAGCCAAAGGAAGTTCAGGAAGAGTTTAGGAAACTGGGGAGGGGTCTCAAGCAGTAGCTACTTCTGTCATTTTCAGAAGTACTACCTGTGAGAGGCAAGGGAGAGCATAGAGTGCATGCACCAGGAACTTTAACTCATGGTTGAAGAACTGGTGCTGTGAGGAAGGGTTTGGATTCATTGGTGACTGGGGACCCACCTGGAGGGATGGAGGTTTGTTCAAGCCTGGCCTATATCCATCCAGGAGGGAATCAAGCAATCAATGATAAGTTCAACTTCCATTGACAAGCATTAAACTAGCAAAGGGGTGGCAGGCCAGCAAGGGAGGGTACCACTAGTTCACCCCCCAGGCAGTGGGAACCAGTGAACCAGAGGAGTGGCTATCTCTGCAAAGCAGTGTGAAAAAAGATGGAGATTAGTGCCCAAGGGGTGGATAAGCAGAAAAAGGGCAAAATTCAGCAGAAGGGCAGACAGCAAGGAGAACCAGGGATAAATGACAACCAAGGAAGGGGCTGGAGTAGAACAGTGAAACAGTCTAGGGAGGTCAAGTCATGGAAAGCCATGTGCAAATGCCAGGAGCCTTAGCAACAAGATGGAAGATCTGGAGGCTGTCATGGTGCAGTCAGACCTGGACATTGTGGCCATCACTGAAACCTGGTGTAATGATAACCACGACTGGGAGATGGCCATACCTGCACTACAACATATTCAGAAGAGACAGAGCAGGCAGGAAGGGAGGAGGAGTGGCACTCTATGTGAAAAATGACATAAGGGCCACAGAGATCCAGGAGGAACAAAATGGGGAGAGATACTGTGGGTTAAGCTGGAAGGAAAAATGGGGACAGCCATCCGTGACAGGTGTGGTCTATAGACCACCAGCCCAGGAGGAAGAAACAGATAGAGAGCTGATGCTAGCATCCAAAGGATGGCAGACAAGGTGAGGTAGTACTGGTTGGAGACTTTAATATTCCAGACGTGGACTGGAGCATCCCAGCAGCAGCATCAACTAGGAGCAGATTTATCCTGGACTCCCTTCAGGGTGCCTTCCTCAAGCAACTGATCATGGAACCAACTAGTCAGAAGGCAATACTGGACCTTGTGCTCACAAACAGGGACAGTGTGATGGGGAATAACAGTGGGGAGCACCTGGAAAACAGTGACCACCAGTCATTGTGGTTTGAAATCACAGAAAGAGCAGAACCAAACCACACAAAAACACGTATCCTGGATTTTAGGGGCAGACTTTGGGAAAATGGGAGATACTTGAAAGAGGCATTAAGGGAATGGGACAGGAATCAGGGGTTGAGGAACAGTGGGCAGTATTTAAAATGGGGATTACAAGAACAACAGAAATATGTATTAAGCAAGGTTAGCAAGAGGAAGGAGAGGAGACCGTTATGGTTTTCCAAAGAGGCAAAAGAAAGTGAAAAAAAAGATTGCATTCAGGCAATACAAAAGACACAGGCAGAAGGGATAGGGAGAAGTACCAGGATAAGCAAAGGGAGGCAGGGAGGTCAGTAAGGGAAGCCAAAGCTCAGACAGAAGAACACATTGCAAAATCAGTGGGTAGAGGGACAAAACCTTTTACAGGTACATAAGTGAAAAAAGAAAGACAAAGGGAGGGATAGTGAGACACGTGGAGGATGGCAACAGTAAAGCTGACATATTGAACAGGTATTTCTGCTCAGTCTTTACTGAGGAAGAGGAGGAGTAATGGGTCTGAAGGGAGTACAAGGGGTGAGAATGGTGCAGAAATGGACACAAGTCCCTTTACGAGAAAGGGTCCTGAAGGAACTGGAAGTAATAGAGTTGATAAAGCAATGGGGCCAGATGGGGTGCACCCAGGGTCCTTAAAGAACTAAGAGAGTGGTGGCTGAACCTCTGGCTATCCTGTTTAGCTGATCACTGGAAACAGGAGAAGGTACCCAAAGACTGGAGGACAGCAGATGTAGTCCCCTTATACAAAAGTGGGAACAAAGAGGAAGCAGGGAACTACAGACCAGTCAGCCTCACCTCAGTAGTGGGAAGATCATGGAAGCACTACTGAAGGAGAGATTGGTGGAACATCTGGTTGTCAATGGACTACAGGACCCAAGGCAGCATGGTTTCACCACAGAGGAGGTCATGTCAGACCAACCTCGTTGAATTTTTGACTGGGTGACTAGGGAGGTGGATCAGGGAGGGCAGTGGACATGGCCTATCTGGACTTCAGCAAGGCCTTTGACACTGTGCCACATAGAGACTATTACACAAACTGGGGAATATGGGTGTGGGCAGGACAGTAGTGTGGTGGGTAGGTAACTGGCTGGGTGGCAGGACACAGAGGGTGGTGGTAAATGGCTGTCACTCCACAGAGGAAGAGTGACCAGTGGGGTACCACAGGGATCAGTGCTGGGACCGGTCCTATTCAACATCTTCATCAGTGACATGCGCCAGGATCTAGAAGGCAGAATTTCACTGTTAGCTGATGACACAAAGCTCTGTAACAGAGTAGACACACCAGAGGGGTGTAGACAGAATGAAGCGACCTGCAGAAACTTGAAGAATGGTCAGGGGTTTGGCAGTTGAAATTCAATGCAAAAGTGCAAGATAATGCATATAGGGCACAAAAACCCTGGCACAATATATCAGTTGGGGGTGAGGATATAGCATGCACCAAGCAGGAAAGGGATCTTGGGGTTATCATCTCTGTGACCTCAAGGTAGGAAACAGTGTGACAAGGCAGCAGGTAAAGCAAATAGGATGCTGGGATGTAGGCAGGGGCATCACCAGCAGGAAAGGGTGGTCAAATTTGCTATACAAGACACTAGTGAGGCCCCACCTGGAGTACAGTGTACAGTTCTGGAGACCATACCCACGTAGGACATAGACAGAGAGAGAAGGTTCAGAGGAGGGCAACAAAGATGGTGCATGGATTGCATCACAAGTCCTATGAAGACAGGTTGAAGGAACTGAACATGTACTCCCTGGAGGAGAGGGGGAGAGAGGGATATGATAGAGACATCAGTATCTTACAGGGAGGAACAGGGTGCAGGAAAACACTATTTTAAGCGAAAAAGATGTTCCAGGACTAGAGGCACGGGATGAAGTTGGAGGAGGAGCGATTCAGAGGAAACATGAGAAAGAATTTCTTCACAGAGCAGGTGGTGGACAAGTGGAACACCTGCCTGAGGAAGTGGTGGGGGCTGAAACAATCACAGGATTTAAGAATGCATGGGATAGACATAAAGGAATTCTGGAGGTCAGGGGTAAGGGGCAACAGACTTCTAGGAAAACAAACTGAACTACAAGCTCAAATGGGCAGACTAGGTGGGCCATAGGCCCTTATCTGCCGACACTATCTATGTATCTATGTTGTTATGCATATCCTAACATTACAGAGCAACATCAGATACTACATTCATAACAATATCTCCGTTTCATGCAGGAATTAAATCAGTTTTGTCATTCAATCCAGGTGGGTGTAGGCCCTCTCAAGGTGAAAATCCAAAAGGACTCCCTTTCTGACAGCTTGAATGAATGTCACCACCTGCACATCCTAATGTTACTTTCTCAATCCCACACAATTTGAATATGTGTTCCACATTATTCTAGTAGTTTACAATGTTTAGACAAGGCACTTCTATCATCTTGACTCTGTATGGAGCGAATATGTTCCCCTACCTCACTTTAAGTTGCCTAGTGGACTTCCCAATGTAAAGGCTCCACACTGGCATGTAGCTAAATACACAGTATTCTCTGTGATACAATTTATGAAATCTTGAATCTCATAACTGGTGCAACTGTTGCATGTTGTAAATGTTTGCATTGGACGATGTGGCTACAAAATTTACAATTTCCACAATTAAACGTTTCGTAGGTGGGGGTCTCCTCTGGTCATTTAGTGCCCTTTCTATTTCTGCCTTAGGCTGATAACTATGCACAATTTTATCCTTTATATTAGTGCCCCTTTTGTACACTATTCTTGGCTTTTCTTTACAAATTCCGTTAGACTGGTATCAAATTCAAAAATATTTCAATTATTTTCCAAGATATTTTGTATTGCTTTTGCATGCCTTGAGCGGGTAGTGATAAAATTTGTTTCATGATGTCCTTATTCTCTAGGGGGTCCCTCACAGTCATAAGTTAACCCTGTCTGTTCCTTTAACGTCACTGTATGCTGCATCTACAATCTCCTGTCTGTAGCCACGTGCACAAATCTATCACACATTTCCTTTCCACATCTATCAAAATCAGTTTCTTCACTACAGTTATGTTGGACCTTTGGTAACTGGGCTTTCGATATTCTCAATCATATGGTGTGGGTGGCAGCTAGAGGCCAGTAACAGGAATTCCTGTCTGTCTCCTTCCTGTACAGACTAGTCTGTAATATCCCGTCATCTTTCTTGGCTATCAGTAAATACAGGAAGGAGACAGAATAGAATCACACTGTACTGACAATTGCAGTTTTTATTACTTTTCCAAATATCTCACAAATTCATGCAATTCCTCCACAGGGCCACCACACAATAAATAAGTTATCTATAAAGCGATGCCAGCAGTCAAGCCTATCGAAATAAGGATTGGTCTGGCTGTCATAGACAGTTATTTTTCCCATTCACCCACACAGAGGTTGGCATAGTTGGGTGCAAAGGTAGCACCACTGCCGTTCCCTTACATTGCAGGTACCAATTCAAGTCCCTGTGTCATGATTAGTGTTTCCTGAAAATATCATGCTGTTTGGTTTTGTGGGTTTCTTTAAATCAATGTTAATGTGTTCTGCAGTAACTAAAACAGTGAAGATTTTCTGTCCCTATCAGGGGCGATGACATCATTCTTGTCTAGCCTGCTGTTATTAAGTCCCTGATTGGCTAAAGAAGCTGTGTAGTTTCCAGTCAGTGCAGTCTGTAGAGCTGAATATTTTCACTCAAAATTTGTTACTAAACCATCTGGTTTGTGTTTAAATAGACTAGCTTAAAATCAATCATTTTGTTCTCATAAATAGTTGATCAGTTGAGTTTCAGTGCTGAACTGAAGTGTTATGAATGAATGTCTGTGAGAAATTATCTTGTCTGTATGATAGCTGTGAGTTTTCTCTCATCAGAACTCTGCATTGTTTTCAGGCTATATAACACAGAGTTGTTTAATGGATATAAAATAAATCTAATGTTTGTTAATTCATAGAAGCAGTGTGTGTTTGATGTAGCCTCAGTAAATAGGTTCATGTGAAAACAAGTTTGTTTTATGTCAGACTGACAAACAGGTGTCTGACACACTCAGCTATATCAGGAACATGTACTGTATGAACTCATAAAATTCAGTTCTTTGAGGGCTTCTGTGTGAAAATACATCATGTACAGTATGTGTATAACTAGAAATACTGTATGGCATCCTGATGCCCCTGTCTCCTTCCCCTTGGCTGAGGTTGCTGCACCATGTTTCCCTCAGTCTCCCAACCCCACAGTCAGGGCCAATGCATCCTGTTGCCCCTGTTCCTGTCTCAACAGACAGAGCTGCTGTGCTCCATTAAGTGTAAGAGTCCCAGGGCATCTGCCTCCAGAGTTGGGGCTGCTGCACCATGCTGCCCAAGCCACCAAGGTGGAACTTTTTGCACCCTGCTACCCGTTCATTACCCCAAAATGGGCAGGGCCACTGCACCATGTGCACCCATCTCACAGTCATGGCTTCTGTACCCTGATGTCCCTCTTGTCCTGCACCACAGTCAAGATTTCTGCACCATACTGTACACTGTACCCTGCTACACCACAGAGCCCTTGCCTCCACAGTTAGGGTTGTTGCACCATGCTTCTCCCTGCCACCAGAGTCAGATCCTTTGGTACACTGCCTAAACTGCTAGAAAGAAAAACAAAAAATACTTTCATCTTGTGTTATGGGGTGGGGGACAGAAAGTAGCAGGGTGCAGCAGCTGACTGTTTGGGCAAGAGACAGAGGAGGCATTAAAGTACAGCAGCTCAAACTGTGAGACAGGGTGATGCAGTTAGACCTGTTTGGGTCAAGGGACATGGGCAGCAGGGTGTAGCAAGGATCGGACTCTGGTGGCATGGGGCAACAGGGAGAAACTGTCCCAAACTGTGGTAGCAGGGGACAGGGTGCAACCTCAGCTCTGCCTTGTCTTATAGCAAGTGGCAGCATGAAGCAGCAACCCTTATGGTGTAGGCATGGGGCTCTAGGGCACAGCAGGCCATATCAGCCTTGACTGCGCCAGACAGGCATAGGGTGCAGCAGTCTTGGATGTGGTGGCAGAGACAGAGGACAGCATGGTGCAGATGCCTCAACTGTGTGGCAGGACAAAGGGGGTATCATGAGTACGGAAGCCCTGATTGTGGAACAGCTGCTTGTGGTGCAGCAGCCTTGCCCAGTTGGGGCAATGGAAGTGGGTAGCAGATGCAGCAAAAACCCACCTTTGGTGACCTGGAGCAACATTGTGCAACAGTTCCGGATATGAAGGCAGGAAACCTGGGACTCTAGTGTTAGCAGAGCACAACAGCACTGACTGTGGAAAGAGGAGCAGGGGCAACAGGGTGCATTGGCCCTGACTGTGGGGGTGGGGGACAGGGTGCAGCAGCCTCAACTGTTTGTGCAGGGGGCAGCAAGTTGCAGCAGCCCTGACTGTGTGTAGAAGACAGTGGGCAGTTGGGTGCAGCAGCCTCAAATGGGGCAGGAGACAGGGGATTGTGGGGCAGGGGAAGGGGCAGCACAGTGATGCTGCCTAAACTGTTGGACAGGAAACAGGAGCATCAGGATGCCATATAGTATTTTAGTTATACACATGCATGATGTATTTTCACACAGATGCCCTCAAAGAACTGAATTTTGTGAGTTCATAGGTACATGTTCCTGAAACAGCTGAGTGTGGCAGATACCTGTTTGTCAATCTGACATAACAACAACATTTTCTCACATGAACCTATTTTGGAGGCTACATCAAATACACACTGCTTCTATGAATTAACAAACTTTAGATTTATTGTATGTCCATTAAACAACCGTGTGTTATATAGACAGAAAACAATGCAGAGTTTTGATGAAATAGAACTGACAGCTGTAATACAGACAAGGTAATTTCTCACAGACATTCATTCACACCACTACAGTTCAGCACTCACACTCAAATGATCAACTTTTATGGAACAGAATGATAGATTTAAGATGATCTATCTAAACACAAACCAGATGGGTTAGTAACAAACTCTGAGTTGAAAACAATTAGCTCTACAGAGTGCTTTGACTGAGAACTGCAACAGCTTCTTCAGTCGATCAGGGATTTAACTGCTGAAGCAGCAGGCTAGACAAGAATGATGCAATCGCTCACTGATACGGACAGAAACATCTTCACTACTGAGGAGCACATTAACAGATGCTGATTTAAGAAAACCACAACATCAAACAGCATGATATTTTCAGGAAACACTAATCATGACACAGGGACTTGAATTCAAGCTTTTCTTAAACAGGTGCATTTGATCTTTAATTCACTGCATGAAATGGAGATATTAAGTTATGAATGTAATATCTAATGTTGCTCTATAATGTTAGGATATGCATAACAACAAAAATTTTGATTGAGAAAATTGTAACAACTTTTAAATAATCTACAGGTTTAGCTTAAGGTGCTGTTTACTTCTGGTTAAGACAGCTGTAAATACTAATGTGCCCTTTTATTGATGTCCGTTACAGGTTAAAGGAGGAACTGCCTAGGGCTGCCTCACCTTGAGAATTAAGAGGCACTGAGGAATGTTGGGGCCACTTTGGTACTAACACAGCAGTAAAATGAAGTAATAATGTACTGTACAAGAAAGGTTTTTAATAGATTGGTTATAGGTTGTTTATACAGCATTGTCACTTTGATGGAGAAACATCACTTTACATAGGAGCACTATACTTTTTATAGGCGTGGAACAGTAAGAATGCACTATACCTTTAGACATGGCCCTATTTAAGGTTAACTGTAACTGTTGGCTTATACCACCCCTGATGACGTGCTAGGTGCATGAGACCAGTGGGGCATCGTTGTTGTTCAGCATTGGTGCTTGTAATACTTGGCACTTTTAAATATTTATTAAAGCTGTTTTTCCTGCAGTGGTGAGTGTGGTTTATTGTTGGACTGCAAGACTCAAATCTTCACAAAGTCATCTGTCACAACAGCAAAAGTGTTTTGAGTGCAAATGCTGTTTCCTTTCTGACAAACAGAATTGCAGCATGATGTTTTGCAGAACCTTTTCTTTCGATAAAACTGTCAAGTGTGTCACACAAGTTTCAGGCAGTCTCTGTATGGTCTGTTCTATATCAGCAAGACCAATGCTAGTTTCTGACCTCGAATCCCCAAACTGTTGGTGGCCAAGGAGAAGGTACATATGGTTTTAGTTTTGGCAACAAAGCAAAGAGATACACAGATCCCTTATCTACTGCAGTGCATCTCAAGGAACACTTCCAAAGACAAGCTCCATCATCTGAAACCAGGAAAAACTTCCCAGATAAAACACCGACTACCTCCAGCTGGGTGGCTGGATCAGAGCATGTCCAAAAGCATCAAGACATCCTTCACAGACCCTTGGCGTAAAAGCCTCCCTTTCCTGATTTGCAAGTATTCCCAGATCCATTCTGGCAAGGTAACGGTCCTCAGCCAGATGACCTGGAAGGCTCCCAAGGCACTGATAAACCTACATGTCCTCAGACACCAGGTGACCCTGCAGATTCAGAATTGGCTTCCCCCTCCCCAAGTGGGAATGCATTGGTGTGGAAATGTATGTACTGCAGTTCGTGAAACAAACTAAAGATTTTGTTTATCCAAGTACTGGCAAGAAAATCACGTTAAAAAGTATCATTACAAGTAACACACCACAGGGTGGTATACTTACCAGTGCAGTTGTGGAGTATTCTATGTAGGGTGGACTGTTCGCCAGTTCAAAGTGCATATTATGCGAGCATGTAAGACACTCCGGCAAGGTGATGAAAGTTATGCAATTACAAAACTTGTGAAATGTCTCCCTAATTTAACACATCAGATTAAATTTCTGGGTACTGAGAAGGTAACCCTGGGCCTTAGGGGTGGGGACTTGGACATAATCATCGGATGAGAGCTATTGGATATATGAATTGAGAACACGACGAGATGGGGGTTAAACGACTATATTGATTTGTCAGAGTTTTACATAAACTGTAGGCAGCTCTTTTAACAATTTATTTGTACTGTGATTTACATATAGTATGTTATCAAACACCGATGTGTATATTGGATGTTTTAAATGTGTATGTCACAATATTTATTGTGGGGGTTGGTTGACTGCCCTGGGTGTTAGCTTAACATTTTTAAATACCCATATAAGTTTGTGCGGGTTGTTTGGCAGTTAGTACAGTTACGTAAGAACTTACCGTAACAGTAGATCTTCGAGAACAGCTCTTGCAGCAGGTTACACCATTAGGACCCGAAGCCGGCAGGCGTCAGGACCTGAGGAAAAATTCAGCTAGCTATCTTCAGTAGGGACCGCCCCGGCGTCGATCCGCCTCCGGCGTCAGGCGTGGTACAAGAAGCGGTCCGCCAGATTCCCAGTTCTCCTGCTGGAGACTTCCGACGCAGGCTGACAGCCGAAATGGGAGACGGATTACGCGTCCAGAAGACAGAAGGTATAAATCCCTGCTCAGAAAGACTGAGCCATGCCTCCTCAAGGGAAGGTGGGCGGAAGGGTACCTGCTGCAAGAGCTGTTCTCGAAGATCTACTGTTCGGTAAGTTCTTACGTAACTGTACTATCTTACCGAGACAGCTCTTGCAGCAGGTTCACCATTAGGACTGATTCCCAAGCAGTAACGCTGCCAGAAATTCCCGGAGGAGGAAAATAGGAAATGAATTCAGGTCCTGAACCTAGGACAGGAGACCCTGTAGCACCGCCAGGCGAAACCAGCCCTTCGCGAGAGGCGTGTCCAGGCTATAACGCCTGATAAAGGTATGCACAGAACTCCAAGTGGCTGCAGCACATATAGCAGAGGTGGAGACGTTTCTGAGTGCTGCAAAGGAGGTGGCCACACCTCTAGTAGAATGACCCGGACTGTGCCGGGAGGGGCTTTTGTTTTATATCATAACAGTAAAAATACACTGGACAAGCCAGCGAGAAAGGACTGTTTGGATGCGGGTTGGCCCATCATTCTCTCAGAGAAGAAACAAAAGCTGCTCAGAACTCAAAAGATTTAGTTCTGTTGAGGTAATACCTCAGAGCTCGGTGAACATCCAGGGTGTGAAGCAGAACCTCTCCTCTATTCGAGTAACTCGGAAGTAGACCCGGAAGGTCAATATCCTGGTTCAGAGTGAGTGAAGAGACCACCTTAGGCAAAAATTTAGGGTTAAGTCCTCAGGGATACTCTGTCCCGGTGGAAAACTAAATAAGGCTCTTTGCACATGAGGCGTGAAGTTCAGATATTCTTCTCACCGAAGTAACAGCAACTAAAAACAAAGTTTTCCACGACAGAAAGCGTAGTGCAATCCACGGCAGGTTCAAAGGGGGCGTGAGCTGTTCCAGGACAAGAGCAGATCCATGGAGGCACGGGGTCCCTAATAGGAGGCCTGGTGTAAGACTCCCCTAAGAAATTCCGAGGCGTCCAACTGAGCCACTATACGATGTCCCACCGGGAGGTGGTAGAGTCAAAATGGCACAGAGATGCACCTTAATAGAGGAGTAGGCTAGACCGAATGAAAGAGGGAGAGCAGATAATCAAAATTACTCCCACAGGACAACCTAAGGGGAAAAATCGCGTGCTCGCGACCATAAACAAAACGAGCCATTTCATGGCGTGACGCCGCATGCTGCCGGCTTTCTGGCTGCAGAAAGGACCTCTGCAACCTCTTGGTGACCCGTGATGCAAGATGGCTATGTCTCTAGGAGCCAAGCATGCAGGTTCAATGAGCGTAAGTCCGGATGGACAAGTGAACCTTTCTCCTGAGACAGGAGGTGGGAGCTGGCGCAGCGGGAGGCGGGGTTCCTGAGATAGTTGCACCAACAAAGGGAACCAGATCTGTCTGGGCCAGGCAGGGGCCACCAGGATCATGAGTCGTGCTCCCTCGCGAGTTTGAGAAGAACTCTCTGGATCAGACGGGAAGGGAGGCGTAGAGAATCTGTTTGCCCAGGAGAGGGATAGCGTGTCTAGCCAGAAAACACCAGGCCCTGGATCTAGCGAGCAAAAATTGGGCAGTTTTGCGTTGGATGGGGATGCGAACAAGTCTAGTTCTGGAATTCCCCATCGAAGAAACAGATCCTCTGCTACCTCTTGAAGAAGTTCCCACTCGTGGACTCTGGCCTGGGATCGACTCAGGCCGTCTGCAATCGTGTTGTCCACCCGGGAACATGCACAGTGATCAGATTTGCCGTCGTCCGATTACCCAATCCCACACCCTCATGGCTTCCCTGCAGAGGGTAAGAGTGTCGCCTCCTTGTTTGTTGAGGTAATACATCACCGCCGTGTTGTCTGTCTGAAGCAGAAGAGTACGGTGGGATTACTGACTGAAAGGCCTGCAGGGCATAGAGAACCGCTCTCATCTCTAGGACATTGATATGAAGATGAGCTTCCATCGGGTCCACGTACCCTGGGACTTTACCCGCCAGATGTGCCCCCACCCAAGACCTGAGGCGTCCGTGGTGAGGGTTACCTCGGGACGGCGCTACTAACGGGACGCCCGTGACAGCGACCCTGGGACTAGCCACCACTGCCAGTCTCGAATCAATGAATTGTG
This sequence comes from Neoceratodus forsteri, assembly GCA_016271365.2. Taxonomy (NCBI): domain Eukaryota; kingdom Metazoa; phylum Chordata; order Ceratodontiformes; family Ceratodontidae; genus Neoceratodus; species Neoceratodus forsteri. Next base: position 1,149,323,968 of record CM057455.1, on the reverse strand, counting down.
ATTCTGACCGGATGCTGTAAGTGGTTCTTGCCTTGGTCCCATTGCACTTTGAGCATCCACTGAGTTACCCGCATGTGGAGCCTCGCGAAGGACAGTAGGAAATGGCGCAGCCATGTGTCCGAGCAAGTGAAGGACCGACCTGGCAGGAATGCATCTTGTTCGACGATAAATCCTTATGAGGGATCTGATGCGCTCCGCTCTGTCGTCCGGAAGAAAAGCTCTTCCCTGAACAGTGTCCAGTACTGCGCCTATAAACTGCAGTTTCTCTGACGGTACCAGGAGAGACTTCTCGTAATTTATGAGGATGCCCAGAGACCAGAACAGGTCCTGGGTGCTCTGAACCGCATGTAGCGCCTCTCTGGAGGCGCCATGAGAAGCCAGTCATCCAGGTGCAGCGGAACACATAATGGCCCTGTCTCCTCAGAGACTGCCACGACTGCCATGCACTTGGTAAAGACCCTTGGTGCGGATGACAGTCCAGACCGGAAGGGCTCAGAACTGAAGTGGTGGTCGAGAAACTCGAGCGCAGGAACCTCATGTGCACCTGAGCCATGGGATATGCAGGTATCGTCCTGCATGTCTAGAGGCAGCTAAAAAGGCGTCCTGTTTCAGCATGGGAATAAGACCCAGAAGAGTCACCATGCGGAATCTCTTGTAGGCGACCGACACGTTGAGGTCGCTGAGGTCCAGAATCGACGGAGGTCCCCTGTTTTCTTTGGAACCAGGAAGAAGTGGGAATAATATCCTTGACCTCTCTGGTTCTCCGGGACATTTCTATCGCTCCCTTTCACAGGAGCAGTACTTCTTGCCAGATCAAAGCTTTGTGCTGACCGGATACCGGGAGAGCAAAGGAGGCCTCGAGGTGGCTTTTCTGCGAATTCTATAAAGTGGCCTAGACTGACCAACTGAAGAACCCACCTGTCGGTGGTTATCAGCCTGCCATCCCGGCAGGAAGTTAATCGACCCCGACCATGATTTCCCGTTGATCCTGAGGGCAGGGGCTGGAAAGGAGTCAGGCTATGGCGGCAGATGGGCCCGCTGGCTGGGCGGCTAGGAGAATGCTGACCTCGGCTGGCGGGCTGCTTCCCTGGGCTCTCTGAGCCGGGCCCCTCTGATGTGCAGCGGGCGGGCAGCTGCCTCTGCGTCCCCACACAGCGGCTTTGGTTCCTGAAAGGAACCAAGCTTGAGTCAGTACATGGCCTGAACCGACCTTACCGCCTCAGCCTCTTGAAGTCTGGTAATGATCTTCTCCGAAGGATTACAAACAAGACTTCCTCCTCAAAGGGCGTCCATAATATTCTTCTGGAGCGTCGGGATAAAACAAGAAGCGTAACCAGAGGCGTCTCCGGAGGCATCGCCAGAAGCTGCTGCTCGGGCCGATGAGTCCAGCGGTCGTGCAGCGGCTCGTAGCACTTGGGTCCCCACGTCTGAACCCGTGCGGAGGCTGAAGCATCTCCTCCTTCTGCTCACCTTCAGGCAATTTTTCAGCCGTTTCCAGACCCTGTTCCCACAAAGCGTTCTGTAACTGAACCATGTGGGTTAACTAACTCAGGATCTGATGATGGCGCGGGTAAGCGGAGGCATCGTGCGCCTACCCAAAGCGATCAACTGCTTGGACTCTGGGTCGGTGGCAGGGTGCTCAAATGTTGCGGCCTCTGTGACCCGGTCATGTGAGGCTGTGATGACCAGAGAGTGGCCTGAGGCTGCTGAGTCAAGTACTGGTCTTCTCTAGGAGCCTTGTACAGCGTCAGCTTTCTTGGCATCGCGGGAGCGAATGTGGGCGCTTCCGCTGCCTTGGTGACGTCCCACGAAAGTGTCAACCAAAGGTGGCACCACCACAGGCTTGGGGTCCTTCTGCCAAGATATTTGGCAAGGCGTATCCTTCGGGTCTAGCTCTTCTGCATCCCATCCCATGTTCTCTTGTATATGTCTCATAATATCAAGGAACGAAGGATCATCAGGAGATTTAGGCATCTCACATGGGTCCGGAGAGGGATGGAGAGTGGAGATGGGGATCTAGAGGCGAAATAGTCTGATCCCGTGTCCTCCGTCGAAGGTGAGCATGCGGTGTCTCCTGGATCTCTTGGGGCTGGGTAATCCAGAAGAAGATTTCGATGGAGGTCTCCGTTCTCTGGTCTCCCCTGGGAGGATCTAGGCTCCCGGGAGAAGGTAAACGCCTGCCAACCCCGATGGTGAGGGGGTGCAGGAACCGGAGGAGGAGGAGGAGGAACAGTGGGAACCATGTCCTTCTTTATGGTGTCCCACCAGGAGGTGAGGGTCCTTCACTTCCGCTAAAGAAAGGCCGGACAGGCCCAGGCGCCGGTGGGCGGTCGGCGGGTCCCAGCGTCGGCTCGCCCAGGGCTCTGGTAACGGCGAGACACTGAGTTTCGGCGAAACACGGGTCATCGTCTGGTCCTCGGGCTGAGTTAAGTCCTCCTCAGTTAAAGTCTCCTGACCGGCGTCGGTCGGGAGGCGTCAGGCCCCTCTTCTCAGGAGGAGCGGATGTCGGGTCCCCCACCGCGCGCCGCTGAGGTGATGGTTTGGCGGCGGCGGTCGTCTGGCTGATGGCGGCTCAGGGAGGTATGACGCCGGCCGGCGGCGGTCGTGCGGCGTTGGGTCCACAGGTCTCTTTAAGGGTGGAGCTCCAGCTTCTGCGAGGCACAGAAGAGGACCTGACGTCCGGGTACTGAAGCGGGAACCCGACTTGTGATGATGATGATGGCTCCTGGACTTCGCCAAGGGCCTTGGAGGAAGGCGAGGCTGACCTGGTGGACTGGCCTGAGAAGAAGGTTTCCTTACCGCAGCCGGGAGGCTGAGAGCTGGCCCTGGAGGAGGCGGTGGGACCTAGAACCAGACTGCGTGACTCAAGCCCTGGAGGGGACCTGGAAGGGCCTTCTCCCTTTGTTTCTCCGTGTGCTTGTGGGATTTTTGAGAAGATGATTCCCCTTGGAGGACATGGTCTTCAGCTTTTCCTTCAACAAAAAGCCTGAAGGGCCTTCTGACGTCGGATCGAATGCGACTGTTGAACCCCTGGCAGACGAGCAGGCCGGATATGATGGTCTGGGCCCAGGCACCTAACGCCCAGGCTGTGTGGGGGTCCTTGAGAGGATCTGTTTCCATAAGCACACTTGGAGGAGTGACCAGAGGTGGGAGGGACATCAGCAAAGGTCTTGCTTGAAGAAAATCCAATTTCTCGAAGAGAAGCACTAAACCATGCATATACGCTAGACTGTAACCGAAGGGTCGAGACAAGCCAGTCAAATAGAGGGAAAGAACTGGGGAATCTGGTGGGACCGCCCTTTTGTACCACGCCTGACGCCGGAGGAGGGACCGATGTCGGGGGTCTCCGCTGAAGATAGCTAGCTAGAATTTTCTGGGGTCCTGGCGCCTCCGGCTTCAGTCTAATGGTGTAACCTGCTGCAGAGCTGTGTCTCAAAGTAAGATCTCCATGTTGTTTTGATAATTATTTGCACATGCTTTATGATACTATGTATAATTATATCAGTACCTTTTCTGTCTGGAAATGTTGTGCTTGTGTATGTATCAATATGTCCTTTAGTATTAGTGAGCTATTTAGGATTTTTGGTGTCTAAATACAGGAAATAGTCTGGATTTGGATCAAATAAAACTTAAATACATCATTTTATTTATTCTTTTTTGTTATAGTATTCCTTTTTTCTCCCATGGCGGCACACATTCAGCCGCCATCCTGGACCCTGGCTCCCATTAAGGCCCTCACTCCCCAGTGATACCCCCATGGCTTACCCCCGTGGTGGGGCAGCAACTCCTCTTACTCACCACCAGGACCAGATCCAGTGTACTGGGGCGACACCCTCAGAGCCAAGCACATCCCGGGATGGCCATAAGCCAGCGTGTCCATTTTCCTGTGTTCTGTTCCCCTCGGGGGTGGGTGTCTTGCGATGATGCCAGCGGAGAAGCGCTTGGCGTGCTCCGTGTGCACTCCTCCAGGCGTCTGCCCATCCCGTCCTCCTTGTCAGCATAGGTTCTCTGCCCCCAGCCTCTGCTAGGGGCCAGGCAATCGCAGACTACTGGAGCCCCACCAGAAGGAGAGCAGTCCTTGGGATGCTCGATCCTTCTCCTTCCTGCCGACCCACGCTCGTTCCCAAACATGGGTCACCAGTGTGGCACAGGGTGTGGCGTCCAGCACCTCAACCCTTACTGCCACTGGGCCAGCATCATTTTATTATGTATATGATACTAAAGAGGACACAACTAAATAGAAGTAGATATGTATAGAACTGCGCCCGACCTGTCATAACCAAGTTTATTCTCAATATTGCACTACGATTACGTATTTAATGATCTGCATATGTGGGGGTATACAAGGGGCAGTCCTGGGTACTGGGGTGAACTCTGAAAAGCCTGGGTAAGCCGAGGAACGTCATTTCAGCAGCACTGCCTTGATGTCATAGGTATGCACTGCTGTTTTTGTCTGCTCACTGTTAGTGTTGGATAGTGTACTGCACATTTTACAGTATATCAATAAGCGGTGAGCAAACTAATATATCCATTTGATGTGTAGAGTTACTGCCGTGGGTGCTTTGGACACTATTTCTTTGAGATCCTGAAAGTGAACATAAAGAATGGGACTGGGTAGAGGATCATTCTTCCTTGATCCCATCACTGTCTGATGTTCAGTATATTTACGCACCTGGTTGAACAGAATTGTAGGATTTTGCAGCTATTGGAGACCTAGTCTTCTGTGTCAGTGAATGTAAACTCAACTCTACCCATGTCATGTCAGGAAATACTTCTAAATGATGATGATGATAGCATTTTCTTTTATACAGGTCAAATTTACATTAGAGCAAGCTCTATTTTCAAGTAAAACCCATGGTATACAAATTCTGACTGACTCCTGTCCTAAATATGATGTTAACCAAGATAAACTGTTCTTGCCCACTCTTAAACATTGCAATTGATGTAATAATAAGTGACTGACCAAGTCAAAGCTTCCGATAAGTCCGTAAACACTGCCTCATCTCCTTGCCATCCTCTAAAGAAAAGGTTATAATATTATGGAAGTTGACAAGGGTAGTGTTCATGGAGTAATGAGCTTGGAATCTGTGTTGGAATGGTGTTATTAAATTATACCTCCGTATATACTGAAAACTGTTGATGGGCGTGCCTTTCAAGAACTAGATAGAATGGGGAGGAGGAGATCAGCCTATAATTTGTTGGATTTAGAAGGCCACCACCTGTGGAAACTGGAATTACTGTACTTTGGTTATTTTCAAGCTTGCTGCAAAACTATTTTCTCTTATACTCCAGTTGAAGAGATAAGTCACTATAGGGACTATCTATAACCACTAATTTTCAAGAATTTTCAGGGTTACTTGTTTAAGCTCAAAATTTAAACTACAGTGTTGGATGTTTTCCCAGCTACCCATTTCCCCATGTTACTTTCAGGAACTGTTATGTCGAGGCAAGTTCACAAAATCACCTCCTGGTCCTTGAAACAGCAGAACCTAACTTTAAGGAAACTGCAGATGTTGTTGAAATAAGATTGGTCAAGTTTTTTTTTTAACCAGGTCCCACCAATATTTCTTAAGACCAGAGTTTTCAGAATTTTGATTTGTAATTAATTCTTTTTTGCCAATTCAATTCATTGATAACACTGATTTCTAATATTTTAAAGAAAATCAATCACTGGGATTTTAGTTTTCCTTTCTTTTTCCAGATGCTTTTTATTCTTATCAATTTACATAACTTTTCATTCATCCCCAATGCATGTGCTAGTTTGTTGTTCTTGTCTTAATCCAGGGGCCTGCAATTACAAACCTCAATAAAAGTATAAGTGAAATACAAACATGGACCACGGCTACGCTACGGGGTGGTTTGTCGATCTCTCAAAGCTTTCGATTTGGTAAATCATGCTTCCTCCTCTCCAGACTCTGTTGCCTTGGCTGTTCTCTGGACGTCATAGCCTGGTTCAAAAGCTACCTCACCACCTGCTCCCAATTTGTGTGCATTGGCTCCGCTTGCTCACCCCACAGCTGGTTTCCACAGGTGTTCCCCAGGGCTCTATCCTGGGTCACCTCCTATTCTCATTGTTCATCAACTCCCTCCCTTCGTACAGTCTCAGCTGTCACTCATTCCTTTATGCTGATGACCTCATGCTTTTCTGCAGTGATAAATCCCTACCCTCATTTCCTTGCTCTCCAACTAAAATATGTGGCAGCCCATACTTGGTTTTGCTGAAATCCTCCTCCTAGTCAATGACAAAAAACTAAGTCAATGATGTCTGGGTCCAAGCCCTTTTAGCTAAATACAACTCAGGCTCACCTTTAAACATTATTTCCCCTGACAGTCATCCCTAGAAGAATTACTGCTTTTAAATACCTCAGGTATTCTGTGACCCTCCCTCTCCTTCTCCAATCACATCGACTCTCTTGGTTTCAGGGGTCCTGAGATGGACTTCAGAATAAACCATGGCTCCCCTCCACTCTGTGCTCTATCCTGTCTACAGATATTATAATCATTACAAGTTAATTCTGAGTTGCCGTTCTTCTGAGACAACCATATTTAAGACAACGCTACTATATTGTACCTTCCTGCTCCTCACACTCAAAGTACATTCATCTTATTTTGCAGGATTCTTGTGTTGTCAAAGCACAATTTAAAGTTTTTATTTTTTCTTGAAGGTGCGAATTTAATTCTATGTCTCCTCAAGGTAATCAATCATGATAACAAAATCAGGTAGCTACATTTGGAGGCAGATTTCAAGTTAAATCTATGGCCTCTCTGTGCAGTAGGATTAGGAGTACAATAATGTACTTATTTAAAGTTTACCAGCTGGCCCAGTGGCGCAGAGGGTTGAGCGCTGGATGCCACACCTCGAACCACGCCAGTGACCCGGGTTCAAAGCGGACTCAGGTCGCGGGGCTGGCTAGGGAGGAGAGGATTGAGCATCAGAGGACTGCTCTCCTCTCTTGGGGTGGGTTGGGAAAGTGCTTCGCTCTGTGGTGGCCCCGGTGGAGACCGGAGGCACTACAAGGAGCGTGCAATGTGGCCTCCAGAAAAAAAACGTGAAAGATGGCATGTCTCCGAATCGGATGACGGCAGCCCCACCTCCCCGCGCCTCTCTGCCCTGAAACATCCAGGGCTGCAGTATCCACACTCCACCCAGAAGCAAGAGAGTGCTCAGGCACTCTATACTCCCCTCACTGTTGCCTCTCTGGGAAGGGGACCCCCTTGGCGAAGGATCGCCAGGTCAGAGAAGCATTGGAGCAGCAGGATGGCAGGTCGTGACAGAGGCAACAGCAGGACTGCCTGCCTGAAGGAGTGGACGGAATGTGCCCGGTGGCGGGGATAAAAAAAAAAGTTTTACGGGAAGGCATACTGAGCAGACTACTGCTTGATTCCAGATCGTCGTGGGATGAGGGTAGAGAGAATACATACATAATTACAGAGAGTGCATAAATACAGAGACATATTAAAGTCACAGAGGATAGTGAACTTTGTATATAACAATTATGCTACAGGGTAAGAATAGGCAGTCCAGCAACTCCTAGGGTGGCCACATACATTACAGTGGCAGATAGTTCTATGAGGCGCTAAAACATATTAAGTCAATTTTTAGTAAACTTATTCCTCCTATAGTGATGTGGAAATTTTCAGACTGCCAAATTGGACCTTGAGCTATTAACGTGCATAAATCCTTCTCAGCTTGAGCTTCAGCATTGGAGCAGGTGGAATTTGTCAAGTGGATAACCCAACAGAAGGAAATCAAGCAACACTAATCTTAACAAGTATATCCTAAATGCTTTCCTGAATTTGAGAATACAAAAAGGGGAAGGAAGGAAGAAAAGCTAGCTAGTATGTCCTAAGGAAGAGATGCTCTTGGAGATCTACTGTTATGGTAAGTATATACGGTTCTGTTTTCTTCAAGGATATCTCTTCCCTTAGGCCACACCTTTGGAGCGAGTCCTGAGCAGTCCCAAAAGGCAACTGGGTGGATGGTGCAGTCCGTTCGTGACAGCAGGCCCTGTAGAACAGCAAGGTTGGAGCCAGCTCAGCTAAAAGAAACAATGTCCAGACTATAATGTTTAGTAAAGTGTGGACAGTACTTCAGGTGGCTGCAGTGCAGATGTCAGCTGCAAAGACATTTCTGAAAAAATAATTGATGTGGCCATCCCTTGCGGAATGGTCATAAACTGCACCAGGAAGTTCCATACCGTATTTCCTATATCAGAATGTAATACAATGTACTAGCCATTTGGACAGGCACTATTTCGATACATGGATGCCCTCTTTCCCAAGGGCCAATGAAACAAATAGCTGAGTGGACTTTCTGCACTCCTTAGTGCGGGCAATATAGTATTGCTAAATTGGGAATTAGCTCAAATGGTAGAGTGCTCACTTAGCATGTGAGAGTAGCGGGATCGATGCCGCATTCTCCAGGAGTTTTCTATGTTTCTAGGCACATAGGAAGAAACCCTGAAGCCACCTATAGGCTGGGAGGGAGTTGCTGGCAGTCACGAGGGAAGAAAGAGACTTGGGCATCATCATCACCGATGACCTGAAATCATCAAGCAGACCACTAAAGCAGTAGGTAAGGCTAGGGGATGTTAGGGTGTATTAGTAGGGGTATCACAAGTAGCGGAAGAGGGGTAATAATCCTCTTTACAAGACACTGGTTAGGCCCCATCTGGAGTACTGCGTGCAGTACTGGAGCCTCACCTTCACAAGGACATTAACCAAATTGAGGCAGTCCAGAGAAGGGCAACCAAAATGGTGCAGGGACTGCATCAGAAAACATATGAGGACAGATTAATGGAGCTCAATATATATATCCTAGAGCAAAGGAGGAGAGAGGTGGTATGATCGAAACATTCAAACACCTTAAGGGCATTAACAAGGTGAAAGAGTCTAACATGTTTCAATAAAGAAAAATAGCAGGACAAGAGGACACAGCATGAAATTAGAGGGAGGACGATTAAGGGGTAATGTGAGGAAGTTCTTTTTCACAGAAAGGGTGGTGGATGCATGGGCAGCTACCTCAGGAAGTGGTGGATATGAATACAGTGCAGGGCTTCAAACAGGCATGGGATAGACCTAAGGGAGCAATACAGATGAGTATGAATAGATAGGCCATTGACAGAGCAAAGGCCGATGGCACTTTTATAAGGTAGAAAAGAAATGGGCAGACTGGATGGGCCTTAGGTCCTTATCTGCCGTCAACTTCAATGTTTTATGTTTCTATCTTAGGATTCTATGTACATCCACAGTATGGAGCAATGCTTCACCCTCATTGGCATGCTCCAGCTAATAAACTGGAAGACTGATGGTTTGATTTAGTGTAAACTCAGACACCACCTTTAGTAAAAACTTAGGATTAGCATGTAAAGACACTCAGGGCCCGATCTGCAAAGAGCCCTTAGAAGCGACACAAGTTGCATTGCTCAAGAGCTGTGGCAAACTATGGGTGGACCAGAGACCCTGTGCTCGATTTTATAAAAAGCAGTGTCCCGGCGCCAAACTCCCCATGTTTGCTGCAAGTAGACTGCTAAGCCAAATGGTGCATCTGCAGGAACTGCGCAGAGATATGCCCCCGGCTCAATGTAGCACTACAGGGGCTGGATTGGTGGGGTGTGTGTATGAACCTTCTGGACAGGAGGGGACTGGGAGCAGTAGAGGCTTGGGAGGTAGCATCTGAGGTCAAGGGACAGCTTGGCATTAGCGGTGATCTGGCACCCAGCGGGATGCATTTGCATTGTGCTGTAATTATATTTACAGTAAATATATCTTCCCATTGGCCTAGCAGGCGCCCAATCCCTACAGAAACACAGAATCTGATGGCAGATAAGCATCACTTGGCCCACCTAGCCTGCCCATTTCCCTACCTAATGGATAAGCTGCAGATCCTAGTTAACCAGCAGCCTTCCTCCACTCCCACTAGAATTGCCTTATGTCTGTCCCATGCATTCTTGAATTCCCCACTGTTTTGACTCTACAACCTCCTCAGGAAGGCTGTTCCATGCATCTACAACCCTCTCTGAAAAATACTTCCTCCACATTACCTCGGAGCCATTCCCGCCTCTATCTTCAAATTGTGCCCCCTTGTTCTTGCACATCTCTCTTTCTGAAAGATGCTACCCTCTTGGACTTTGTTGATTCCCTTGGGGTATTTGAAAGTTTCTATCATGTCACCCCTCCCCTCCTTTCCTGGAGGCTATACATCTTAAGCTCCTTTAGACTTTCTTCATATGTCTTCTGGTGCAGATCCTGCACCATTTGGATTACCCTCCTCTGGACAGCCTCCACCCTGTCTATGTCTTTGAGGAGATGGGGTCTCCAGAACTGTACACAGTACTCAGATGTGGTCTCACCAGCTGTCTGTACAGAGGATAACAACTTCCTGTTTTCTACTGGTGATGCCTCTCCTATGCATCCCAGTATCCCCCAGAACCTCCTTACTGCCTTCTCACATTGCTGGCCCACCTTTAGATCATCTGATATGACTACCCCGGTCCCTTTCCATTTCTGTTGTTGTCAGTATCTCACCCCCACTGTGTACTCTTCCGCTGTTTTTTGTTTCCCAGGTGCATTACTTTGCACTTCTTTGTGTTGAATCTAAGCTGCCATACATTTGACCATTCCTCCAACCTTGCCAAGTCCTTTTCATCCGTTCCACTACACCTGGTGTATTAACCTTGTTGCAGATCTTTGTGTCATCTGCAAAGAGACATACTTTTCCTACCAGTCCCTCTGCAATGTCACTTATAAAGATATTAAAAGGACCGGACCCAGTACTGAACCTGCAGTACCCACTAGTAAGTACAGTTACGTTAGAACTTACCGTAACAGTAGATCTTCGAGAACAGCTCTTGCAGCAGGTTACACCATTAGGACCGAAGCCGCCAGGTGCCAGGACCCCACGGAAAATTCTAGCTAGCTAACTGCCGTGAGGACGTGACGTCGGTCCCGCCTCCGGCGGTCAGGCGTGATACAAAGGCGGTCCACCAGATTCCCAGTTCTCCCCGGAGACTTCTTGCCGCAGGCTGACATCAAAATGGGAGACCTAGGATTCGCCGTCAGAAGACAGAAAGATAACAATTCCTGCTCAGAAGACTGAGCCATGCTTCCTCAAGGGGAAGGTGGGCGGAAGGTACCTGCTGCAAGAGCTGTTCTCGAAGATCTACTGTTGCAGTGAGTTCTTGCGTAACTGCTATCTTGCCGAGACACAGCTCTTGCAACAAATTACAAATAGGACTGATTCCCCAAGCAGTGCGCTGTCAGAAAATCCGGGAGGAGAAAATAAAGGATAAAAACCAGGTCCTGAACCTAGGACAGGAGACCACAAATGCAGCCAAACCAAAACCAGCCCCTTAGCGAGAAGCGTGTCCAAACTATAATGCCTGATAAAGGTATGCACAGAACTCCAAGTGGCTGCAGCGCATATAGCAGAAGTGGAAACATTTTGGCGCTGCAAGAAAGTAACCACCCTCTGGTGGAATGACCCCGGACTATACCGGGAGGGGCTTTTGTTTGATACCATAACAGTGAGAAATACACTGGACAAGCCAGCGAGAAAGGGACTGTTTGGATACTGATTGGCCCATCATTCTCTCAGAGAAGAAATGAAAAGCTGCTCAGAACTACGAAAGGACTGAGTTCTGTTGAGTAAAACCTCAGGCTGTGGTGAACATCCAGGGTATGGAGCAGAGCCTCTCCTCTATTAGAGTAGTTAGGAAGTAGACCGGAAGGTCGATATCCTGGTTCAGAGTGAGTGAAGAAACCACCTTAGGCAAGAATTTAGGGTTCGTCCTCAGGGATACTCTGTCCGGTGGAAAACTAAATAAGGCTCTTTGCACATGAGGCGTGAAGTTCAGAAATTCTTCTTGCAGGTAACAGCAACTAAAAACAACGTTTTCCACGATGAAAGCGTAGCTAGCAATCGCGGCAGGTTCAAAGGGAAGCGTGAGCTGTTCAAGGACAAAAGCAAATCCCATGGAGCACAGGGTCTCTAATAGGAGGCCTAAGGTGCAACACTCCTAGAAATTCCCGAGGCGTCACACTGAGCCACTGTACGTTTCCACGGAGGTGGTAAGCGAAATGGCACAGAGGTGCACTTTAATAGAGATAGGCTAGACCCGAATGAAAGAGGGAGAGCAAATATTCTAATATTACTCCCACAGGACAACCTAAAGGGAAAAATCGGCGTGCTCGCGACCATACACAAAGCAGCCATTTCATGGCGTACGTCGCTTATCGTTACCGGCTTTCTGGCTGCAGAAAGGACTTCTGCAACCTCTTGCGAGAACCCGTGGCCAAAATGGCTATGTCTCTAGGAGCCAAGCATGCAGGTTCAAGGAGCGTAGGTCCGGGTGGACAAGTGAACCCTTCTCCTGAGACAGTAAGTGGGAGCTGAGCGGCACGGAGGCGGGGGTTCGAGATAGTTGAATCAACAAAGGGAACCAAATCTGTCTGGGCCAAAATGGGGCCACTAGGATCATTATTACGTGCTCCCTCGCGGTTTGAGAAGAACTCTCTGGATCAGCGGGAAGGAGGAAGCGTGAGAGAATCTGTTGGCCCAGGAGAGGATAGCAGCGTCTCGCCAGAAACACCAGGCCCTGGATCTAGCGAGCAAAAATTGGGCAGTTTTCGTTGGATGGGAAGGCGAACAAGTCTAGATCTGGAGTTCCCCATCGAAGAAACAGATCCTCTGCTACCTCTTGAAGGAGTTCCCATTCGTGGACTCTGGCCTGGAAACGACTCAGGCCGTCTGCAACCGTGTTGTCCACTCCGGGAGCGTGCACAGTGATCAGATTCGCGCCGTGTCTGATTACCCAATCCCACTCTCATGGCTTCCCTGCAAAGGGGTAAGTGTCGCCTCCTTGTTTGTTGAGGTAATACATCACGCCGTGTTGTCTGTCTGAAGTAGAAGAGTACGGTGGGATAACTGACTGAAAGGCCTGCAGGGCATAGAGGACCGCTCTCATTTCCACACGTTGATGTGAAGGTGAGCTTCCATCTGGGTCCACGTGCCCTGGGACTTTACCCGTCAGGTGTGCCCCCACCCAAGACCGGGCGTCTGTGGTGAGGTGACCTCGAGGGCAGGCGCAATGAAACAGGGCGCCTGATGAGGCGACCCTGGGGCCAGCCACCACTGCCAGTCTTGAATCACTGATCGTGAGTCTGACGGATGCTGCAAGTGGTCTTGCCTTTGGTCCCATTGCACTTTGAGCATCCACTGAGTAATGCGCATGTGGAGTCTTGCGAAAGGACGGTAGGAATGGCGCAGCCATGTGTCCGAGCAAGCAAAGGACCGACCTGGCAGGTACAACCTTGTAGTGATAGGTCCCTTATGGGGGATCTGATGCGCTCCGCTCTGTCGGCGGAAGAAGGCTCTTCCCGAACAGTGTCCAGAACTGCTCCTATGAACTGCAGTTTCTGCGCGGTACCAGGAGAGACTTCTCGTAATTTATGAGGATGCCCAGGGATCGGAACAGATCCTGGGTGCTCTTGATTGCAAACAAGCGTCTCTCTGGGCGGCCATGAGAAGCCAGTCGTCCAGATGCAGGGGAACACGTGGTGGCCCTGTCTCCTCAGAGGCGCTGCCCGACTGCCATGCACTTGGTAAAGACCCTCGGTACGGAAGACAGTCCGAAGGAAGGGCTCGGAACTGAAGGTGGTGGTGGGAAACTCGAGCGCAGGAACCTCCTGTGCGCCTGAGCCATAGGGATGTGCAGGTAGGCATCCTGCATGTCTAGAGGCAGCTAAAAGGCGTCCTGTTTGAGCATGGGGATAAGATCCGGAAGGGTCACCATGCGGAATCTCTTAAGTGACCGACACATTGAGGTCGCTGAGGTCCAAGATTGGACGGAGGTCCCTGTTTTCTTGGGAACCAGGAAGAAGTGGAATAGTATCCTAGTCTCTCTGGTTCTCTGGGACGTACTCTATCGCTCCCTTTCGTAGTAAGCGATACTTCTTGCCAGATCAAGGCTTTGTGCTGGCCCTGATACCGGGAGAGCAAAGGAGGCCTCGGGGTGGCTTTCCTCGAATTCTATAAAGTGGCTAGACTGACCAACTGAAGAACCCACCTGTCGGTGGTAATGGCCTGCCATCCCGGCAGGAAGTTCGTAATGCAACCCCGACTATAAACTCCCGTTGATCGTGAGGGCAGGGGCGGAAAGAGTCAGGCTGTGGCGGCAGATGGACCCGCTGGCTGGGCCTGCCTGGGAGAGCTGGCCTCGGCTGGCCGGGGTGTTTGCCCTGGGCTCTCTGAAAACCAGAGCCCCTCTGAGGGTGCAGCGGGTGGGTCTGTTGCCTCTGGTCAGCGCACAAAGCAGCTTTGGTTCCTGAAAGGAACCAAGCTTAGAGTCGAGTACATGGCCTGAACCGACCTTACCGCCTTCCGGCCTCTTGAGTTTGGTAAGGATCTTTTCTGTAGGATTACCAAACAATACTTCTCCCTCAAAGGCGTCCAAGATGTTCTTTTGGCGTCGAGTTAAAACAGGCATGCAACCAAGAGTGTCTCCGGAGGCAAGCATAGAAGCTGCTGCTCGGGCAGTGAGTCCTTGAGTCATCGCGGCTCTGTAACAGGTCCCCACGTTCTGAACCCGTGCGGAGGCTGAGCATCTCCTTCTGCTCACCTTGGGCATCTTTCAGCCGCTTCAGACCCTGTTCCCAAGCGTTCTGGAACTGAACCATGTGGGTTAAATAGTTCAGGGATCTGATGGGCGCGGTGAGCGGAAGCATCGTGCGCCTACCAATCGTCCAGTTGTTTGGACTCTGGGTCCGGTGGCAGGGTGCTCAAATGTTGTGGCCTCTGTGACTGGTCATGTGAGGCTGTGATGACCAGAGAGATCGGCCTGAGGATGCTGACGTCAAGTACTGGTAGTCACTTAGGGCCTTGTACAGCGATCAGCTTTCTTCGGTCTCGCCGGGAGGCGAGTGTGGGCGCTTCCACGCAGCCTTAGTGGCGTCACGAAGTGTCAACCAAGGTGGTACCACCACAGGCTTGGGGTCCTTTGCGAAGATATCTGGCGAGTCGCACTCTTTTGGGGTCTAAGTCTTCAGTATCCCATCCCATGTTCTCTTGTATATGTCTCATAATATCAAGGAGCGAGGGATCATCGGAGGAGATCTAGGCATCTCACGTGGGTCGGAGAAGGGATGGAAGTGGAGATGGGGATCTAGAGGTGGGGTAGTCTCGATCCCGTGTCCTCCGTTGAAGCGACGTCAGCGTCTCCTGGATCTCTTGGGGCTGGGTGATCCAGAAGAGGAATTCGACGGAGGTCTCCGTTTATCAGGTCTCCCCTGGGAAGGTTCTAGGCTCCCAGGGAGGAGGAACCTGACCTGCCGACCCGAAGGTGAGGGGGCAGGAGCAGATGAGGAGGAGGAGGAGGAGGAGGGAACCATGTCTTTTTAATGGTATCCACCAGTAGGTGAACAGATCTTTCACCTCCACTAGAGAGAGCCCGGCAAGCGGCCGGGTGCGGTGGGCGGTCGTCGCGGTCAGCGTCGGCTCCACAGGGGCTCTGGTAATGGCGAGGATCCCTGGGAGTACCTCTGGGACCGAGTCGCCCGTCTGGTCCTCGGGCTGCTCTAGGTCCTCCTCCGATGAGGCTCCTGACCGATGTCGGTCGGAGCAGCGAGACCTTCTTCTTTCAGGAGGGGCGGGCGCGGGTCCCCCTACCGGCGTCGCTGAGATGTAATGGCGGCGTCCGGTGGAGTGGGCCGGCGGCGGCTCCAGGAAGAAGGCGCCACGGCTGGCGGCTGTCGAGCGAGTCCTGGGCTACAGGCCTTTTTAAAGGCGTGAGCTCCAACGTCTTAGCGTGGAGGCACCGGCGAAGATCTGGCGTCGGTGCGAGGCGGAACCCGACTTGCGGTCGGTGATGGTGTCGTTCCTGGACTTCGCCAAGGCCCTGGAAGGGGAAGGCCTGGCGGTTTCTCCTGAGATGAAGGTTTCTTGATTGCAGCGGGAGATTTCGAACAGAGCTACGGGACTCGAACCCATAGAAGGGGACCTGGAAGGGCCTTCTCCTTCTCTTCTCCGTGTGCTTGTGGACCCTGGAGCTTTCCCCTTGGAGGACATGGTCTTCAGTTGTTCCTCCAGAAGAGGCGCCTGCAAAGCCCTCTGGCCGGATCCGAGATGCAGCTATTGAACCCTTGCAGAAGGACAGGCCTGGGTATGGTGGTCTGGGCCTAGGCACGACGCAGGCCGTGTGGGGGTCCTGAGCGGATCTGCTTTCCACAAGCGCACTCGAAGGATGGCCGAAGTTGGTGATGACATCAAGATCTTGCTTGAAGAGGATTCTGAAGATTTTCGAAAAAGAACTATTCAAGCGTGCGCTAGACTGGTAACCGAAGGGGTCAGGTAGCTAAGTCGCGGCGGGAAAGAACTGGAAATCTGGCGGGACCGCCCCTTTTGCTACCACGCCTGACGCCGGAGGCGGGACCGACGTCAAGCGGGTCCCCGCTTAGTTAGCTAGCTAGAATTTTTCCTAGTCCGGCGCCAGCGGCTTCGGGTCCTAATGGTGTAACCTGCTGCAAGAGCTGTGTCTCAAGTAAGATCCCCTTTCTTCACTGTGGATTCCATTTACTATTACTCTCTGTTTCCTGTTGTCCAGCCAGTGTTTACCAGGCTACCACCCAGGGCGTACTCCCAGGCTGGCTAATTTGTTTATTAATCTTTGTGTGGGACTGTGTCAAATGCCTTGCTAAAGTCTAGGTAGGCCATGTCCACAGCCCTCCCAGTCTACTACTTGGTCACCCAGTCAAAGAAATTGATTAGATTGTCTGACATGACCTTCCTGCTGTGAATCCATGCTGCTTTGGGTCCTCGCCCCACTGGCCTCAGGTACTCAACAATTCTTTCCTTCAGAGATGATTCCATCATTTTCCCTACCACTGAGGACAAACTGACAGGTTTGTAGTTTCCTGCCTCTGTCTTGCTCCCACTTTTGTGAAGGGAATCACATCTGGCCTTCTCCAGTCCTCAGGTACCACACCATCCTCCCATGATTTATTAAAAGGGTAGTCAGTGGTGTTACTAGTTCTTCCCTTAGTTCTTTTAGAATTCTGGGATGAATCCATCAGGCCCCATTGCTTTATCCACCTTCAGTTTTAGGAGTTCTTTCAGAACCCTTTCTTCTGTGAAAGGACTAACAGCAACCCCCTATCCAGAGTGCTTCTATTGACTGGATTAGGTATCTCCCCTCCTCTTCCTTTGTGAATACTGAGCAGAAGTATGTTCAGTATCCCTGCTTTTCACTGTCACTCTGCCCAACCACCTTCCTCTTTATTCAGCCTCAGTATCCCAGCCTTGGTCTTTCTTTGCTCCCTAATGTACTATAAAGGTTTTATCCCCCTTCTTAACCGAGTTGGCTATCTTTTCCTTGGTTTGGGCCTTTGCTATTCTGACTGCCTTCCCGCTTCCTTCTGCTTTAATTGGTACAGTTTTCTGTCCTGCTCCTTCTGTTTCCTTATACTTCCTGAATGCTATCCTTTTCTCCCTAACCTTCCCGCCACTTCTTTTTAGTTTTTCTTCTTTCGTTTTGATTAATTTATTAGCTTCACACAAAGGCTTGTCGCCTCTGTGATATGGCAGTTTGATGTTCCCCATTGTTGCTCCACCCCACCTTCTTGCCTGTTTGCTAGTGCTTTTCTGAGGCACTGTCCCATTTTGACAAAATCAGCCCTCCTGAAGTCCAGTACTTCACTTTTGTGCGGCTTGACTCTACAGCTAAGTTTATCGTGAACCACACTGTTTGGTGGTTGTTTGTTCCCAGATGGATACCCACTTCTAGATCCAAGATCCTCTCTCTGTCCCCATTTGAGAGTACCAGGTCTAAGATTACTCCCTCCCAAGTGGGTTCCAAAACTAGCTGTCTGAGGCATGCCCCTGTAGAGCATTGAGAATAGCCCTGCTCTTGGATGTGGCTGCAGCAAAGGTGCTCCAGTTAACATCTGGCATATTCAGGTCCCCATCAGCAATATCTCCCTTTCTCTGCCATCCTAAGGATGCCTTCTATCATTCCTTGTCCATTTCCTCCCCTAAAACAGGGGTCTGTATACAACCGCTATCGTGATTGTGGTGCAATTCCAGTCTCAGGGTGACCACAGTGCCTCCTCTCATCCCTGTTTACCCTTTAGTTCTGTTGCCTTGATCCCTTCCCTTACATAGAGAGCTACTCCTCCTCCTCTTCTACCCTCCCTGTCCCTCCTGTAGATTGTGTACCCTGGTATGTTGATATCCAGTCATGGTTCTCTGTGTACCATGTTTCTGTGACTGCCACGATATCCAGGCATACCTCTTACATCAAGGCCACCATTTCAGGGAGCTTTTACCTAGACTACGGGCATTGGTGCTCATTACTCTCCATTTTTTATGGTCTTATTTCTTTTGCCCCATCCCTGTCCTTACTGCCTTTGTCTTTTCTCCATTTACTCCAGACCTTCTCCTATCAACTGCACTATGTTGGTGTTTACCTCACTAACAACCCTGATTTTTATTTTTGAGGGGCTAGGATCCTTCTCCTTTTCATGTGCCTCCCCTTGGCTAGTTTAAATGCTTGCCAGTGAAGCATTAAACATATCACTCTAGGATCCTGGTTCCCCTCCTGGACAGATTCAGACCATCACACCAGAATAGGCCTGCATCCCTCAGGTGGAGCCCCAGTCCCAATGAAGCCAAATCCTGAGCTCTGTGCCAGTTTTTCAACCAGTCATTGAATCCCATGGTGTGGAGTACCCTAGCCTCATCCATGCCATACAAGGTAGCACTTCCAAGAAAGTTGCCATGTGGCCACTTGTCTAAGGCCACTCCCCAACTCCACAAACTCCTGTTGCACTGCTCTGATCCCATTCTCAGCCAGGTCATTTGTTCCTACGTGGATAATGACATCCAGCTCGCTTCCCCTTGCAGCTGCTCCTCACGATCCTGAGGATTAGTTTCCTGTCCCTGCAAGCCATGGCGAGGGCAGGCACCTACCTCCCTCCCCAGTTCTATCCCCTAACATTTGAGTCCCCCACCAGGAGTTGTTTCTTCCACTGTGGGGTCCTGTGCCACCCTCCTGTGGGTCTCCATTGTGGAGGTTCCCAGCATCCTCCTTGGTCTCCACTGCAGGTGCCTCCACAGAGGAACCATGCTCTGCCAGAGTGGTGAATGATTGTGGAGAGGCACAACTGGAGGATGCTCCTCTGTTCCACCACCCTCACCTCCCTGAGCCCACATGTGGTCCAACCACTCCTCTTTCTTGGCAACTACTGAGGTAGTGGTGGTGGCCTGGGTGGGAACAGGTTTCCAATCCCTGCCAGGTCATCATGGAGTTGAGCAACCTCCTCCCTCAGACCAGAGCAGTGCCTACAAATAGCAGCAACGAGTCTCCAGAATGTCTCCGAAGACTGCTGCTCCACAGCCAGTGCACTGCATCACTCCCTGCATGTCTGTCTCCTTCCTGTTTCAGATTTTTGTTGTTGTTCTTGTTTTAGTGTGTGCAAGCTTGTGAGTATGTCTACCCCTATTCAGTGTGCTGTGCCTTTAAGGATATGAACAGGTATATGTTGTTAGCAATTTTGGGGAAGTGATGTCAGAACCCCTGCTATAAAGGAAGTTATGTGCCTGGGGCGTGGGGTGAGGAGTAGGTGGGTGGGAGTAAACATGTGCCTCCAGAAACAATCAACTATGACTCTGACCCTCCACCCCAGAGAGTGCCTTCCTTCCTTTCAGACACCTATTTCACAGAGGTTAGTAACAGGTCTAGTCACAAATGACTGCAAATCTCTCCCAGCCAGAGTTCCTCCCTGGCAAATAAAAGTTAAACTAAGAAAAGTCAACCCCAAAACAAAGAATCAAAACTAGTTACTTACACAGGCCTAAAATTAATAATTCAATTCAGTGTAGTCTATTAAATTGCCTCCTTGATTTAAGGAAGCTTTTGGCTTTCTCTCTCTCGATTTATTTTATTGCATTTTGTTTACGGATAGGCCCACTGAGAAATATCCCTTTTCAGGGGCGACCTAGGTTAATTACACAGGGGTCAACGCTGAAATACAAATATACAAGTCACAAAGACACAATGCTTTACAAAATATAATATGGAGAGGAATGTAGATATAAGCGCTTGATTATATAAACCAAATACAGATTTCTTAATTACAAAGAGAGTTTTACATGACAATACATTGAGTAGACATATCTAGAACATGAGATTGCACAGAGTAAGGTACAGGGAGTTTGGTAGTTATGAAAGGTGTGGGCATTAATGACAAGTGCAAGTGTGCTAATACAACTTCACTGGTGGTCTAGTGGTCCCCAATCCCGATCTCCCTAAGTATATTGATATAACATCCTGGTGGTCTAGTATACCCATTCCCGATCTCCCCAAGTATACTGATATAACTTCCTGGTGGTCTACTGACCCCTATCCCCGATCTCCCTAAGTAAATTGATATAACATCCCTGGTGGTCTAGTATTCCCCACCATCCCCAATCTTCCCAAGTATATTGATATAACATCCCTGGTGGTCTAGTATACCCCACCATCCCCAATCTCCCTAAATATATTGATATATCCCTGGTTATCTAGTAACCCCCATCCCCGATCTCCCTAAGAATATTGATATAATATCCTGGTTATCTAGCAACCTCCATCCCCGCCTCCCCAAAACTATTTAGATAACAGTTCCTGGTAGTCTAGTAGACCCCACCTGACAGGCAGTGCCCCACCCATCCTTCCACGAGGCTGTGATCAGCACAACCTCTGTTCATCACACGGCCGGCTGCAGACTGACCTGAGAAGGCAGCAAGGAGGGCTGGCAGGATACTGGAATGTACAGGAGAGGCATCACCAGTAGAAAACAGGAAGTTGTTATCCCTCTGTATGACAGACAGTTGGTGAGATCCCATCTGGAGTACTGTTTGCAGTTCTGGAGACCCTATCTCAGGATGGAGGCAGTCAGGAGCAACTAAAATGGAGCAGAGGTCTGCAAGAAGCCATGAAGAGAGACTAAAGGAGTTTAATATGTATACCCTCCAGGAGAGGAGGAGAGGGAGGACATGATAGAAACTTTCAAATACCTCAAGGAATCAACAAAGTCCAAGAGGGTAGCATCTTTCAGAAAAGAGATGTACAAGAAGAAGGGGGCACAATTTGACGATAGAGGGGACGGCTCAGAGGTAATGTGAGGAAGTATTTTTTCATGGAAAGGGTTGTAGATGCATGGAACAGCCTTCCTGAGGGAGGTCATGTAGTCAAAAAGCAGTGGAATTCAAGAATGCATGGGACAGACATGAGGCAGATCTTTGGGGGATAGAGAGGGAAGTGAGCTGTTGATTACCTAGGATCTGCAGCTTATTCATTAGGTAGGGAAATGGGCAGACTAGGTGGGCCAAGCGGTCCTTATCTGCCATCAAATTTTATATTTCTATGTAGAGCTGAGAGGTGCAGCCGTGGCCTGTCTTGCCCAACTAATTGGCATTACTTAACCTCATCCCTGGGCTCCCACGCAACCTTCTCCCAGCCACAGTGGGCTTCAAGTTGATGATGAAAGCCTGACAACGAGGAGCTAGACAAAGACAGAAGTCAGTGGCAATGTTGAAAACTCAACCATCATCTCAAACATGGACATTCTGGTCAATGGGACATGGTCTCTACTGGTTTTGGCTTCCCTACTAGGCAGGCTGGTTGCAAACCACAGGTCAGAATGACTGGTATAACAGCAGTGTTTCAACCAGCAGCTCATCTGAACCTTTCCTCCGACTTGTGTAAGGCCGCTGTCAACACTTGACTTCAGTAACAGAAGATTCTTCTCCCCTGTGGAGAAGTCACCACCTAGATCTGACAGGTCAGACAACTAATCAACCAATGCTGAGGCCTTTGGCTGCCCATATGGAACTGCTGTGAGCAAACCAAAGGGCTCCAAGAGTGGTTTGCACATCCTTATATGACACCAACCTGAAGAGCCCTTTAGAAGGGGAGAATGTGGACTGACAATGCTCTACAACTGGTATCAATTTCATTTTCTTATGCCTGTGGCACCTAGGAGGTGACTTGCTGGAAGACTGTAGGACTGCCAGGAATGCAAAGAACCCCTCACCACCCTATTGAGAAGTAGGATTATTCACCACCCACTCCTGCTTGACCACCAGCTCCAAAACAGGGACACCTCTTAAATCTGGGAGTTGGTGGTGTCTTCCAAGAACTCTAACCATACAGCTGAACCTGTTGCAATGAATGGCCCCTCATGATGGTTCCCCAATTTCTTAAGTACATGCAGCAGATGATCCCTGACCACTTGCGGGTGATGGACGGGCATCACTGAGATTCCCAAACAGTAAACACAGGCATCATGGTCTCTTGGTGACTAACACAGTAAACCTACAAACGACACAACTCTTAAATCCATGACTTCCTATTCTGATCAATGGCTGTAATCAATGAAGCAGCGTGTCAGAGTTGAGATGCACATGATGAGTCAGCAGGAAAATAAAACATTTTAAGAAAGTTTGGAAAATCCTGAAAATGTGCAGAATCCAAAAACAAGCTGGAGCAGTAAAAGAAGAGGCCTGTTCTTTCCAGGTAAACAAAGTGTTTGAGAGCAGTGGGGTGGAGCCACATGACCACAATACAGGAGGTAAAAGCAGTCAAGCTATAAGACTCTTCCAGTGACTCAGGAAGATCGCCTACATTGCAGCAAAAGACATGGTCAACTTTCCTAAAATGTTTGTGATATCACAGACATTCCCTCCTGACTGCAGTACCACGGTAGAGCCACCAGAGAGAATCTCCCTAGAAATACTGCACAATATCTGCAAATATTTGACCATGACAGTTGCTGCAACTAGGTGGGGCTAGTGAAATTAATCTAGGCACAGTAATTACAACTACTTTACTTAACTGCAGCTTATCCAATAGGTAGGAAATGGACAGACTGGCGGGCCAAGCAGTCCTTATCTGTCGACAAAGTCTATGTTTCTATGTTACTTTTATCTTTATGGATCGTCCCTGCAGACCTAACTGAGGAAAATGCTCATTCTATTTTATATTCTATTTTTACTGTGCATTTGTTTTATTTGCACTCACATGATAATGCAGCAGCACTCAGTTTTTATAGCTGAATATATGACATGAATCATACTCACGAAGCAGTCTTTTGTTGGGTGGCTGCGGTGCAAACCTCGCAACATGGTTTATTATAGGTGAGAAATTTGTGGGCCATACAGTTTCACCTGAGGGTAAGCAGGTCGGTATGCATCCATAGTCCCTGGACTCCTACAGGCAGTTAGGGGAAAAAGAATGGTTATGCATTTACCGTAACAGCAGATCTCGAGAGAATCAGGAGGAGATGAGTCTCTTTATGGATGACTCCAAAACTGGGGGCGTGGTGGATGGGGAGGAGGGGGTGGCCCACAGGGGACCTGGAGGCTCTGGAAAGATGGTCTAGAAAGTGGAAGCTGAGGTTCAATGCAGGGAAATACAGGTACTCCACCTGGGGGCAGAAACAGGCCAAGTATACCCTG
Organism: Neoceratodus forsteri; assembly: GCA_016271365.2. Classification (NCBI taxonomy): domain Eukaryota; kingdom Metazoa; phylum Chordata; order Ceratodontiformes; family Ceratodontidae; genus Neoceratodus; species Neoceratodus forsteri. The sequence goes on along the minus strand of CM057455.1, from coordinate 1,149,300,477 downwards.
GGGTGGAATGCTACAAGTCTCAATGGCTGAGAGGGACCTGGGGGTGGTGGTGGATGTCAAGACGAACAACTCTGAGACTTGTAGGAGGGCAGCAGCCAAGGCCAACAGGATGCTGGGATGCATCGCTGAGGATCACCTCCAGAAGGAAGTGATACTCCCTCCCGGTATAACTTCTTGGTGAGGCCACCTTGAGTACTGCGTGCAGTTTTGGAGGCCACACTTAAAGAGGGACATTAACCTCCTGGAGAGGGTCCAGAGGAGGGCAACCAAAATGATTTGGGGCTTGGGGACAGGACCTATGAGGAGAGGCTCAAGAGCTAAATATGTACATATTGGAAGAGAGAAGGGACCGGGGAATAGATAGAGGCTCTCAGGTACGTGAAGAGGGTAAATAGGGGAGGAACAGTCAGGGTGCTTCAAGGAAGGAGGAGGGGGCCACTAGAGGGCATGGGTGAAGCTGGAGGGGGAGATTCAGGGAAAAAGGAGGAGGTGCTACTTCACCTGAGAGGGTGGTGGAGCCATGGAATGCACTGCCTAGGGGGCTGGTGGAGGCAGAGACAGTGGAGGGGTTCAAGAGGGGTGGACAGGTACAGGGGAAGGGTTCTGGAAGCAAAATCCAATGCAGCAAGAATATCCGGAACTGGGAAGGAGAAGCCAGAGAAGGCGAGGGACAGCAAGGTCAGCACCCAGGGTGGGGCTGACCAAACGAAGACACACGAAGACTGTTAGTCCTATTCTGCTGGCATTTTAGTATGCTAGTATGTTAGTATGAATCTCTTCCCATAGGGCACACCTTTGGAACTATAGCCATTTAGGCACCAGGACCACATGGAAGCGTTTGCAGCTGGGGCCTCCCACAACGATGTCGCACATCAGCATGTATATAAATGTGGGCAGCTCTATCTCTCTCAGTTCCCCACCAGAGATTAGACTCTGAGGGCTGTCAAATCTGGGGAATCAGGAGATTATACCAGCATCAAGCTGACTAGGTGACAGAAGGTGCTGGAAAACATAACCGTGTAAAAGACCAAGTCAGAAATTAGGTACATCTCCTTAAGGGATGGAGGGAGGCAGGAGGGTCGACATGGCCTAAGGAAAGAGATTCTCTTGAAGATCTACTGTTACTACAGCAAGTACATAACTGCTCTTATCTCTCTTCAAAGATATCTCTTCCCTTAGGCCACACCTTGGAACGAGACCCAAGCAGTACCAAAAGGAAGCTGGGAGGCTGGCAGAGTCTGAATCAAGAGATGAGTCCTGCAGTGCTGGCAAGACTGTAGCCAACACGCTCAAGTAGAGGCCATGTCCAGATCTGTAAATGTTTGGTGAAGGTGCGACAGAGCTCCATGGCTACATCACAAATGTCAGCAGTAGAGACATTTTGAAAAAGGCTAAAGAAGTTGCCACACCCCTAATGGAGTGCCCACAAACAACACCAGGAAGTTTTACCTTACTTTCTATAACAACGTAATACAATGTACCAATCATTTGAACAAGCACTGCTTAGACACAAGGGCACCCTTTTTCCAGGCGAACTAAACAAAAAGCTGAGACTTTCTGCAGTCTTTAGCACAATGTAATGATCTCAGAATGTTGTATACATCTAACGTATGGAGCAATGCTTCATACCTTGATTGGCATGCTCAGGACAGTTTTGTTTTCTTTTAACAGGAGACACACATGAGCTGAAAGCTTGTTTACAGGTGTCACCTGGGAGCACAAGGAGATTAAAGTGATTTGCTCAGAGTCACACAGTATGCAAGTGGGGCTGTGAGACTCAAACCCAGATCTCCCAGCTTTGCAGCTCACAGCATTAAACCACTGCGCTATACTGCCTCTCAGGAAGGTGGATGGTTTGATTTAAAGTGAATTCAGACACCACTTTTGGTAAAACTTAGGATTGTATGCATAAAACTCTGTGAAAAATCAAATAAGGCGTCTCAAACATTAGAGCCTGGAGCTCTGAAATCCTTGAGCACAAGAGACTACAACCAAAATGAACAGGTTATTCACCTGTATCAGTAGTTCTAGGAGTGGTATATGTTGTTCATCCACACTTCTTGGCATGTCCCTTCCACTTTAAATCTTGTTGGAAGTCTTCGTTGGCTCCTCCCACCCACCCGGTGGTATATACTCCGGCCCGCCTATGACGCAGATCTTAGCCTGCTGGAGGAAAGGTTGCAGCCGGCCGAGGCCTGTGTGTGTGTGGATTTATTTATTTGAAATATCAGATTTACAACCTTTGAGCCAAATGGCTCATTTACAAAGGTACCTCGTCACATGGAGGACAAAATAAAAACAGACAGGGTACAATTTACAAAGGAAATAGCCGCCATGTATGGGTTACAGACATTATATACAGTTTTGGATACAGATATTTACATAAGCATAGCAGAAAACTATTGTTAACATGAGCGAATGCTGTACAGTATAGTCCATTATATTTATGGGCCAGACATTGTTGTAAGAGGCTGCAGTCCATAATGGACTTTGTCGGAGGTTTGGGTCATTGTGCTGCATGAGAGCACAGGCTAGTTGCAGTTACAGGAGCGGACATTGAGGAGGTGGTGTGGAGAGCAATTCTGAAATGGGCAATCGCGTGGGTGTGCTAGTGATGGTGGCAGGGAGCGCATTAAAGCAAACAGGGGCCCTGCAGTGGAAAGATCTCTGGGCAAGGGAGGTTTTTACCCTGGGTACTGCCAGGATAGCTTTGTCTGAGTTGCTGGTGGGAAGAGGGTGGCAAGTTGAGAGAGGTGGTGACCCCAGGAGGAGTGACCAGCAGGATTTTCTTGGTGAGTAGGTAGGTCTGATAGTGGAGTCTTCACTGAGGTTGAGAAGATTGGCAGAGGAATAGAGGGAGCAGTGTGGGTGAGCCTAGGGCACCAGTTAGAGCCTGCATGCCTTGTTGATGGAGACCTGAATTTTCTGGAGTGCGGAATTATCTGCTGCCCCATACACAGGGAGCCCATAGTCCACTAGGAACAGTATTGAGGAAGTAATGGCAAGCCTAAGGGCATCAGGACAGAGGCAGTCCCTGTACTGGTAAAGAAGTCCAATCTGAGTGTTAGTGGCGGCCGCTAGGGTGTTTATGTGGTCATGGAAGGTAAGAGCAGAGTCGAGGGTAAGTCCAAGGTATTTGTAGATGGATACCTGTTCAAGGGGTGCTGGGGAGGATGAGAGAGGCACACTTTCACTTTGTTTTGGTGGTGGGAGAAAATCATTGATTTTGTCTTTTTCACGCTTATGACCAGTCTCACGGTCCTTGAACCACGCTTCCCTGGAAGAAGGCATGTTGGAGGAGTCCTGAAGGGGTGGGTTTATGATGCGAGGCATAGAGCACTGCATCATCTGCATACAGTAGTATTTTTCAGAGCAGGCCTTTGGCAAGGAGTTTAGGTAGAGGGTGAAAAGAAGTGGACCCGGATGGAGCCCTGGGGCACCCCGGAGCAGACAGGTAGAGTTCTGGATAGTGTTCCATTTATTTTAACGATTGGGACCGGGTGGAGAGGTAACTGGCAACCATGCCTGGGGGCCTGTGGAGAAACCAAGTTGGCAGAGGGAGTCAAGAAGGAGAGGATGGCTAACTGTGTCGAAGGCCTTGGAAAGGTCTATGAACACAGCTCCAGCAATGTTACCGAGTCTAGGGAGGAGGTAGGAAGTTGGTGAATTCTAGGAGGGCTGTGGTAGTGCTATGGTCTGAACAAAGCCATGCTGCCTGGGCATAGTATGTCACACTTGCTAGGTATTCAGTGAGCTGAGTGGCAACCATTTTTCTAAAGCTTTGTGGGGAGAATGGAGATGAGTCGATAGTTACTGGGCGAGGATTTGTCACCACTTTATGAATGGGGTAAGGACAGCCATCTTCCAAGCACTGGGGAACCGCCCCAGACAGAGGGATTTGTTGAGTAGGTCCGTTAGAAGGACTAGGACCTCATCGAGGACTAGTCGAAGGGCCCTAGTGTCTCTGGGGGCCTTGCTAGGGTTATTGCTGTTTAGCACTTTTGCAGGTATGGATGCGCTGTGGGTGGATATTTTGCGAGGAGGAAATGAGGGCACTGCAGGGTTGGTGGTTGAGATCCGGGCACAGGGTCAAAGAAACAACTGGGAAGAACAGTGCTGAGATCCATGAAGGTGGTGTTTAGACAGTTTGCTATGGTAAGTGGGTCAGTGGAAATGGTGCCATCTATGGAGAGCTGGGGGCGGCGGGGCGTGATTTCCTTTAAGTTGTTTAATATTACTCCAGAAGGTCCATACAGATCCCCATGTGGTGGTGAGAGTTGATTGACAGTGGTCTGCTTTGGCCTTGTGGATGGCTCGATTGCATGTATTGCATGCATTATAGTATTGTCTGTCAGCTAACCTGCCAGACTCGTAGCTTTGTGCCAGAGATTGCCCTTTCTCTCAGCTTTTGGAGTAGGAGGGGTGATCCATGGTGCATTTTGTCTTTGGTGTGGTGTTTGGTGAGTGGAGCATAGAGGTCACAGGTCTTGCTGAAGGCCTGCGTGAATAGATCGGCGCAATATCCATGCTGGCGGCTATATTGATGGGGACCAGTCCATTTGGGTGAGTAGTTGTTTTAAGTTTTTAACTCCCTGGGTGGAGCGCAGCCGAGGTGGTTTGGGCTATGGGTTTGGGTGTGGAGGAGGTTCCTAGGAATAGGATGGGCGGTGATGCGCTTAGGGAGTCGGGAAGTACTTTTATATCCTGGATTTTGTGGGGAGGTTAGAGATAATGATATCCAGGAGGTGCTGGTAACAACATATACCACTCCTAGAACTACTGCTACAGGTGATGACCTATTCTTCTAGGAGAGTGGATATGTTGTTCATCCACATTTTTGGCAGACTCAAGCAGTTCTCCAGGAGGAGGGAGGTGCACACCCCCTACTTAGGAAATAAAGATTGGAGAACTGAGGCCCCAAAACCAGCATCCCGCGTGACTCAAGGTCGATGTGGTAGTGGTAATGAAAGCGTTTATTGACTTCCAGGTAGCAGCCCGGCAGATTTCCTGGATAGGGATGTCCCTGGAAGCAGCCACCAAGCAGCAGTATGGCGGGTAGAATGAGCTCCTGCCCGCTAACTCATAGCACAGACCTATGCATGATGTAATCCATCTTGCTATGGTCCGTTTGGCTGCAGGTCTGCCAGAAGCGGCTTCAGCGTAGGTGACAAACAGCTGACGAACCACTCCATGAATTTCCGCTGTCCTCTCCTTGTAGTAGGAGAGACATTTCAGGTCCAAGGTATGGAGCTTGTACTCGGCATCTGAGGTGTAGTAGGGTAGTAAACCGGAAGAGCCAACACCTGGTTAAGGTGAAACTCTGACACCACCTTCGGAAGGAATATCGGTGGGGCGAGGACAACTTTGTCCCTGTGAAAGACCAGATAAGGAGTCTACCGGCGCCGAGCTCCCTGTCCTTCTGGCAGACGCGATAACCACCAGGAAGGCCTTCTTCCACAACAAGTGTGAAAGCTCACATTTGTGCATGGGTTCGAATGACTTGCCCATGAGCTTTGCCAAAACCAGCAACAGATCCTACAGAGGTGGAGGTTCACGCACCGGAGGATATGTGATCCAGGCCTTTGAAAAACACCCGACCACTGTCTCCTGTGCTAATGTTGGCTGACCGCCCGCCCGGTAAGCAGAAATGGCTACCAGGTGCACCCTAAGGTCGATGACCTAGACTCCCTTTGGAGAGAGACAAAGGTAGTCGAGAATGTTAGCCACAGAACAGGATAAGGGTCCAGACCTGACTTCGATACCAAATGGAAAATCGTTTCCATTTGAAGGCACAACATTTCCTGGTCGATTCCTTTCTGGATGCCTCCACCACAGTGTAGACATCTTCGAAAGACCCAGAGCCTGGAACTCTAGCAGCTCAGGTACCAGGCTGTGAGGTGCAAGGACTGAAAGTCTGGATGGAATACCTTTCCTATTTCAGAGATATCAGGTCAGGTGTGTACAAAGCTGCTCGGGGCCTGCAGCTGAGGCTGAGGAGATCTGGGTACCAGAACTGGCATGGCCAATATGGAGCTACCAGAATCACCTTCGCGTGTCCCTCCTCACCTTGAGTAACACCTTGTGGATCAAGGGAAATGGATGGAAGGCATAGAGGAGGCTTGGGGTCCACGGCTTCGAAGGCATCCTGCAGCGAGCCCTGCTGAGGGAGCAGGCATGAAACAGCCTCAGCTTGGTGTTTTCCTGAGGCAAACACGTCCCACCATCGGTTTTCCCAATGGGAGAACAGGCTATAAGCTACTCGGGATGTCTGGCCTATGCAGCTGAGAGCATCCGCCAACTGGTTTGAGGCTCCTGCCACATGGATGGCTAGGAGATCCACCTCCAACAACGGCTTACGAGGTCAGATGTGGAGCACTTCCTTGCACAGCAGCGTCGGTGCGTGCCTCGCCGTTTGTTGAGGTAGTATATGGTCATGAAATTGTCCGCCTGGACTTGAACCACTTGACCCTGGAGCCGAGGGACGAAGCTGACAACGCCAGTCTGACTGCTCTGAGCTCCAACAGGTTGATGTGACATTGGGACACCTCGGGGTCCAGAACCCATAGCCCTGTTGTCCCCATGTGGGCTCCCCAGCCCACGAGAGAGGCATCGTCAAGGATGACTGTTGGCTCGGGCTGGATAAACGGGATCCTTCCTGCAACAGGTCTGGGGCGGTCCACCATTGGAAAGTGCCCACATCTTCTGGTAACAGTGATCAGCTGGTCAAAGAGACCATATCGCTGAGTCCACTGGGCTGCCAGCTCCCACTGGAGGGGCGATGTGCCACTGGGCCCAACAGACCACTGAGGTGCATGCCACCATGCAACCCAGAAGGCGCAGAAAGTTCCGGGCAGGGCAAGTGCCCAACCAGAAATGATCGGGCAAGGGAGGAGAGAACCTCCGCCCTGTCCGCCGAGGCCGAGCTCTGGCCTGACAACAGTCGAGCTCTGCTCGATGAAGCCCATCACCTGAGAGGGCATGAGTTCCGACTTGGCCTCATTGATTGAGGGAGGTTGGTTGAGCAGGTTTGAGGGCCAGATCCTGGACCTCTCCACCTCCTGAAGGGAGGAACCTGCCAAGAGCCAGTCATCGAGATAAGGGTAGATTCTGTGACTCCCCGACGAAGATGGCAGCCACCACTGCAATGCACTTGGTGAAGACCCAGGGGACTCAAGACAGACCGAACGGCATGGTTCGAACTGCATAGGTCCCTTCGACCTCTGAAGTGGAGGAACCGCTGATGGAACGGACGGAATGGGATGTGAAAGAACGCGCCCTGCAGATCCAGTGAACAGAACCACATGTTTCACTCCAGGGATGGTATGATCTGGTTCAGAGTGACCATCCGAAAGGTACGTGACCCGATATTGATTCAGGTCGTGGAGATCTAGGATGGGGCCAATCCCCCATCTGCTTGGGCACCAGAAAGTACCTGGAAACAAAACCTGGGTCTGTCGGAGGATCCGGCACTGGAGCTACTGCCTCCTTGTGAGGAGCTGAGCTATGTTGTCTCGAAGAGCCGAATGAGTGCGAGCTGAGATCCTTTCCTCCCGAGGGGTGGGCTCGACTGGGAGAGTACTGCTCAAACTCTAGAGGCAGTCCCGACTGACCACTGAGAACCCACCTGTCCGAGTGATATCGGACCAGGCGGAATGAAAGTGGCGGAGCTGGCTCCCCACGGAGGACCCAGAGCTGGCGTGATGGGTTTAGGGGTGGCAACCCCAACCCGTCACTGAGCAGGCTTAGAGGAGGAGTAGGAACCTGGACCTACACCTCGGCCTCCTTACGGGCTGTTAAGGACCCTGTCTGAGCCGTGTGCACGAGCTTGAGCCTGCTGCTGCTGCTGTTGTTGCTGGCCTCCTTGATAGGAGGGCTGCCTGACCCGAGGGAAGAATGCCGAAATGGCTTCTTCTTTCTTTCTGCTGGTTCTTGGCCGAAGAACCTTGCAGAGGTAGCATCTAAGGTGGCACTGGACTGCTCGATTACGCTGAAGGTGACCGCCACTCCTGGACCGCAAGTCGCTGCCAAGGAAGGAAACGCAGCTAACTTTGCTGGGTATCTGCTGGGAAGGAGGATAACCTCAGCCAGGCCCTCGGCAAGTGGCCACTGTGGCTGCTAAGGCGCGGGCACAAGAATCCCAATGTCTAGGGCCATCTGGAGCTGCTGTTTTGCAACAGCACGGCCCTGATCACAGACTTGCTTGACCGTGGTCTGCATGTGTGCTGGGAGATGAGGAGGACTTCGTCCTAATGACCTATGGAGAGCATGAGAGAAGTGTGCCATAATAACAGCCGAACTGGCCTGATGAAGGCCTAAGGAAGAGGTCGCTGAGACCTTATGAGGCAGAGTGGTCCATATTTTGGACTACTTGTTTGGGGGTCAGTCTGTGTTGGCTGAGCTACCAGTGCGTCTAAACACAGAGCGCGTCACCAGGCAATCGGCCGAAGGATGTTCTGTGAATCCTGGCAGGGACCACATGGGCTCCGTGATACCAGTGGGCCATGTGGGCAGACGGTGCTGGCAGTAGCTGGGCACCGCCAGAGCTCAAGGGCCGGGCAGTGATGGCTTTGGCCACAGGAAAGGCCTCTATCAGGGTATCCCCCTTTTATGATGTCCATGAGGGGTACTCCACCTTTTCTGGATAGACTCCAGGGGCATTCCAGTAGATTAGGAGATCAGGCGGAGAATGCCTTGAAAGGAGGAAGGACCCTCCTCTAAACTTGCCACTGAGGACTCATCATCCCCAGGATGGGAGTGTAGTCCTGTGACATCCGAGTCTGAGGAGTTGTGATACAACGGTCTCCCACCTCGTCCCCTTCGATCCACCGAGGGTGGTCGGGGGTAACTGTATGTATAGACATTGGGGAAGCCCGTGTCTGTATGGACCTCTTTCAAGGGAGCCCTCCCTGAGGCTGCTTAGGCGGTGGTTCCACCAGAATCGGTGGAGAGACCGAGATGGGCGAGTCGGCTATGGGCCGGCCCCGCTGGGTGGGGAACCAAGGGCTTCGGTTCTGGAGGGGTCGGCGCCGCCCAGGAGGTGGTAGCTAAGTGATGGCCAGGGTGGACGGCAGAGCCGGCTTCTGCCCAGTCAAAATCTAGCTGTTGCCACATAAGATCTTCATGACGCCGACGGAGTCTCCTGTCAAGCCTCTCCTCGTCCCAAGGAGGATGAGGATCTTCAGCAATGCCTCTTTTAGAGTGTTTGTGACTCTTTTGGTGCTCAACTGAGGGGTTCTGGATCTCGATCAAGATCGGGCTGGCCGACTCGCCGATCGGGAGACACCGGGTCGGTGAAAACGGAGGGTCCGGAACTGTGTCCTCAATGGTGACACCAGCAGGCTGGGTCCTTCCTCAGGGAAAAACAAGGACCGGAGTCCTTTCTAAAGAATCATCACCGAGTCAGCGAAATAGGGTCAATCAGGTCTAGAGAGATCTCAACCTCGTCGTCCACTTCACGATTTCTTGGCCGGACGGAAGAGCCGTAAAACCAGTGACCGAGATGCGATCTCGACTGAGGTCAAGACCGCGTGTTCCTGGGACTCGGGACCTTCTCGGTCCCAAGAACATTTTCGTTTGTCGAAGACTTAAGGTCCTTCTCCCTTCCAAGGGCGGAGGAGTGCAAGCCGAGGACACCTCACCCTGGTGGGGAGAGACTGACACAACTCCTTGAAGAAGCCCGAAAAGGTGGAACCAAGGTTCAGAGAAACAAAAAGCTCCGAGTGGCCAAAGCTTCAGCTGCTTCCTCTCGAAAGTCTTCATGTGTTCCAACTGTTTGTCGGATCCATGACCAGGAAGCAGCCCACCTCGCCTCCTCTTGCGATTTCACGGTGGGTTCCTTTCTCCAGTCTCCCCAATTTTAGGCACGCAAGCAGTAACATAGAAACATAGACTTTGATGGCAGATAAGACCACTTGGCCCATCTAGTCTGCCCATTTCCTTACCTACCTACAGGATGAGCCGCAGATCCTAGTTAACCAACAGCCTATTTCTTCCTACCCACCACAAGAATTGCCTTATGTCTGTCCCATGCATTCTTGAATTCTCCCAGAGTTTAGACCCCACAACCTCTCAGGTAGGCTGTTCCATGCATCCACTACCCTCTCTGTGAAAAATACTTCCTCACATTGCCCTGAAACCCCCCCATCTTTAAATTGTGTCCCCTTGTTCTTGCACGTCTCTTTTTCTGAAAGATGCTACCCTCTTGGACTTTGTTGATTCCACTGAGGTACTTAAAGTTTCTATCATGTCCCCCTCTTCCTTCTTTCCTCAGGGTATACATATTAAGCTCCTTTAGTCTCTCCTCATCGGCTTCCTTGCAGACCTGCACCACTTTATGCCCTCCTCTGACTGCCTCTATCCTGTCTATGTCCTTGCGAGACGGGGCTCCAGAACTGGATGCAGTACTCCAGATAAGGTCTCACCAACTGTCTGTACAGAAACATAACAACTTCCTGTTTTCTGCTGGTGATGCCTCTCCTATGCATCCCAGTATACCCCAGCCCTTCCTACTGCCTTCTCACATTGCTTGTTAACCTTAAGGTCATCTGATATGATTACCCCCAGATCCCTTTCCTTTTTGTTGTTGTTACTACCTCCCCCATTGTGTAATCTTCCCCTGGGTTCTTGTTTCCCAGGTGCATTATTTTGCACTTCTTTGCACTGAATCCTAGCTGCCATAATTCTGACCATTCATCCAACCTTGCCAAGTCCCTTCTCATCCTTTCCATGCCTCCTTGTGTATCAACCCTGTTGCAGATCTTTGTGTCATCTGCAAAGAGGCATACTTTTCCTTCCAGTCCCTTTGCAATGTCACCTATAAAGAATTAAAAAGGACTGGACCCATACTGAACCCTCAGGTACCCCACTAGTAACCCTCTTTCTTCAGAGTGGACTCCATTTACAATTACCTTCTGTGTCCTGTTGTCCAGCCAATGTTTTACCTAGGCTACACCCTGGGACCCTCCCAGGCTGGTTAATTTGACTATTAATCTTTGTGTGGGACTGTGTCAAATGCCTTGCTAAAGTCTAGGTAGCCATGTCCACAGTCCCCCTGGTCTTCTACTTTGGTCACCCAGTCAAAGAAATCTATTAGATTCGTCTGACATGACCTTCCTCTGTGAACCCATACTGCCTTGGGTCCTGTGCCCCACTGGCCTCTAGGTACTCAAAAATTCTTTCCTTCAGAAGTGACTCATCACTTTCCCTACCACAGAGGTCAAACTGACAGGTCTGTAGTTTCCTGCCTCTGTCTTGGTCCCACTTTTGTGAAGGGAATCACATCCGACTTCCTCCAGTCCTCGGGTACCACACCATCCTCCCATGATTTATTAAAAGAGTAGCCAGTGGTTTCACTAGTTCCTCCCTTAATTCTTTTAGAATTCTGGGGTGAATTCCATCAGGCCCCATTGCTTTGTCCACCTTCAGTTTTAGGAGTTCTTGCAGAACTCTTTCTTCTGTGAAAGGACTGGGATACACCTATCAAGAGTGCTTCTGTAAATTGGATTAGGCACTTTCCCTCCTCTTTTGTGAATACTGAGCAGAAATATTCGTTCAGTATCCCTGCTTTTCACTGTCCCTCTGCCCACCCACCGTTCATTCTATTCAGCCTCACTATCCCTCCTTTGTCTTTCTCACGCTCTCTGATGTACCTATAAAGGTTTATCCCCTTCTTAACCGAGTTGGCTATCTTTTCCTCAGTTTGGGCCTTTGCTATTCTGACTTCCCTCCCTGCTTCCTCCTGCCTTAACTGGTACAGCTCTCTGTCCTGCTCCTTCTGTGTTTCCTTATACTTCGGAATGCTATCTTTTCTCCCTGACTTTCCTAGCCACCTCTTTTGAGAACCATAGTGGCTTTTTCTTCATTTTGATTTGTTTATTTGTTTCAAACAAAGGCTTGTTGCCTCTGTGATGGCAGTTTTGATGATTCCCATTGTTGCTCCACCCTCCTTCTAGCCTGTTTGCTAGTGCTTTCTGAGGTACTCTCCTATCTTGCCAAAGTCAGCCCTCCTGAAGTCCAGTACCCTCACTTTTGTATGACTTGACTCTATAGCTGAGTTTAACGTGAACCACACTGTTTGATGGTCACTTGTTCCCAGATGGCAACCCACTTCTAGATCTGAGATCCTCTCACTGCCCCCATTTGAGAGTACGGAGGTCTAAGATTGCTCCCTCACGAGTGGGTTCCAAAACTAGCTGTCTGAGGCCTGCCACCTGTAGGGCATTGAGAATGGCCCTGCTCTTGGATGTGGCTGCAGCAAATGTGCTCCAGTTAACATCTGGCATATTCAGGTCTCCATCAACAGTATCTCCCCTTTCTCTGCCATCCTAAGAATGCCTTCAATCATATCCTTGTCCATTCCTCCCCTGACATGGGGGTCTGTACACAACCCCTGTGCGGATTGTGGTTCTCAGTCTCCAAGGTGACCCACAGTGCCTCCTCTCCTCCTGTTTACTCTTTTGTTCAGTTGCTTTTTATCCCTTCCTTTACAAAGACAGCTACTCCTCCCCTCTTCTCCCTGCTGTCTCTCCTGTAGGTTATGTACCCTGTATGTTAACATCCCAGTCATGGTTCTCTGTGTACCATGTTTCTGTGACTGCTACGATATCCAGGCATCCCTCTTCCATCAAGGCCACCAGCTCAAGGAGCTTGTTGCTCAGACTACGGGCATTGGTACTCATTACCCTCCATTTCCTGATGGCCTTACTCCAGGATGTTGAGAAGGAAGGCCAGGCAGAGCGTGCAGGTGAAGGTGTTATGTCTGACACCAAGGCAATAGATGCCGTTAGGTGGGGATCGATGCGTGACATCTTCTGGCTGCAGGAGCACTGGCGGCGAGAAATCCAGATGATTTTCCTCCATGCCCGATGCGCTACTATCGTAATCGACAACTCGAACAAGTTTTAAGGTAAGATTTAGTGAAAACCGGCGTTTGAAATCCGGGCCTCACTGATGCTGTGAAGCAAGAAGGAACCTGTATCTTCCAGCGGAAAGGAAGATCTGGCATCATGGGCGGAGCCGAGGTTTATACCACCGGGTGGGTGGGAGGAGCCAGCTTGAAGACTTCTGGCAAGATTTAAAGGGAAGGGGACATGCCAAGAAGTGTGGATGAACAACATATCCACGCTCTAGAACATCTCATACAGATACTTGAGGCAGCTGCCCTGGCACAGGCATCAAAGACATCATATGCTGGCGCGGTAAATATTTACCAACCTCCACATAAGAATTCAAGGCTTTTAAGTAATTCAGTTTGGCAGAGCCATCTGTAAAGCTTGGGCTTCAGCCTTGCATTCTTCCACAGGTTACTCTGGTATTTAATTATATGGGCCTGAGCTGGCAATTCTAAGGCCAGAGATGCAGAAGCATAGGTCCTTTTACCCATGACATCCACACACCTGAATTCTTTGTCGGGTAAAGAGCTTAAATGTTTGGGTGCCTTAGATCTATCATGATACCTAACCGGGATGAGCTTGTTTCATGGACGGCACTCTATAAACCTGATATCCTTGGCATGACAGAGACCTGGAACCCAAGATCCTGACCCAGCATGTGCTCTCCCAGGCTATGACTTTATTCAACAGGACCACACAGGGACAAAGAGGGGATGGTATCTGATCTACTACGGTGTCACCCAAGGTCTCCCCAGTAGTCCCCCACCAATCAAATGTGTCCTCCTGCAGGTGCTACATGTGCTCCTCCTACTAGGGGATGCCAAGAAACTTCATCTGGTCTGCACGCATAATCCCCAAAGGTGGGCTCCCAGGGCTGACCCATCTTCTGGACTCAGTTGATTCCAGCATTGGTGACAACGAACTCATAATTATGGGAGACGTCAACCTAAACTGGACCGGGGAGATTGGAAGGCAGGCCGAGTCCTTCTTGCTAATCTCGCCTGACCCAGCTCATACAGGAGCCAACCAGGTGTCTGCCAATGGTTCCTCCAGCTCCCTCCTGGACTGGATCCTGACAAACCGTCCAGACAGGATCGCCTCTGTGGGAACACTTTCTGATGCAATCTCCGACCACTCTCCAGTCTACTGTGTGTGGAAAGTCCCTCCCTAAAATCCCACACAAGGTCATGCACGCCAGGAACTTCGCCAGGTTTGATCCCGGAGAGTTCCTTGAGGACTTAAGGCTCACCGACTGGTCTGATGTGTTAAGAGCTAATGACCCTGGTGGCAGCCTCCCATTTCTAACCATCTTTAGGGCCTTGCAAGACAAGCATGCCCCAATGATCCACAGTAGGGTGAGGGGACAGCCACCCACTGGTTGCACGGAGTCTCCTAGCCCAAACACGGGCCAGAGACAAGTGCTGGGCTAACTCCAGATTGTCTCGTGACCCTGCTATGCTACAACGATACAGACGCCTCAGAAACGAGTGCAAAGGTTATCAGGAGTGTGAAGCGACTTCTGCAAGTCTGCTCTCACTAACTCTGCCAATGACCCCAGGAGGTTTGGAAATATAAAACCCTAGTCAGCGGCTCCTCCCACCCAGGAGTAACTGACATGATTTTAAAAGGCGCCTCCTGCAACAATCCCTCACCATTGCCAACTCTAACACGCACTTCTCCAGACCTCTCGGCCCTCACTGCTCTTTTCCTTCTAGCGTAGGGATGCCCCCCCAACTGGGAGGAGGATCACCCCTCACGTCAATTATTTCACATCAGGGCAGTGACAATCTCTGACACACGAGACACCTAGCTGGACCCTCCAGTACTCAAAACCCCAGCCTAGATAACATGGAGCCCAAGCTTCTAAAACTTGGGGCCCCTCATTGCCTCCCCAGTAGCCCATATCTTTAATCTATCCCTGTCATTGGGGACCATCCCGATATATGGAAGGAAGCAAGGACAGTCCCTGTCCTGAAGCAGGGTCACCCTAAAATACCGGACAACTATCGTCCGATTGCTATCCTTTAGTCCCTTAGCAAGCTCCTCGAAAAAGTAGTGGCTGAGCAGCTCTCAGAGTATGTTCAGCATCACGAGCTGCTATCCCTGACCCAGCATGGCTTTCAGAGGGGGCACAGCACCTCCACAGCCCTAATCGAGGTCACTACTGGCATCAGATCTGCCATGGACCAAGGCAAGCTCTCTGAGCTATATTTATTGACCTATCTAAAGCCTTTGACCTTGTTGACCATGCACTGCTCCGCCAACAGCTGGGGTCACTTGGTTTTTCCTACTGCTATGAAATGGTTCTCGGGCTACCTGCATGGCAGAATGCAACGGACCTGCTTCAATAAGTCCTGTCCACACCCCTTCCGGTCACATCAGGGGTCCCCGCTTGGTCCTGGTCCCTTCTCTTCTCTCTCTACATCAACCAACTGCCTACAGTGACTACAAATTGTAGAACCGTCCTATATGCAGATGACCTAGTGATACTGGCCCACTCCAGCGACACGGCCACTCTCACCAACAGCCTGTCGAGGGCTTCTAAGGTCCTGACCTGGGTGACGGACCATAAACTGGTCTTGAACCCAAAAACCCAGGCTATGCTTTTTGGCTCTACTGCCAAAATCAAAGCTTCAAGATCCCCCTGAACATTATCAATCCAGGACGGCTCCTCCCTCCCAGTGGTGAACTCGGTCAAGTACTTAGGGGTCGCCCTAGACCCTCAACTTGATATAGGGAAATCACAGCCTGCAAAACAGTAAACTGCAAGCTGGGACTGGCCTACAGGGCTAAGTATAACCTTACACTGGCCAGGCTTGCTCTAGCGAGAGGAGTCCTTCTTCCTCTCTTGGCTATGGTCTGCATATCTTTGCTTGCTCCACGAGGCTCATCTCTCCAGGTGGCATAAGGCATACAACAATATCTGTCGTTTTGCCCTAGCGGCTCCCCGACTCACCTATCGCTGTGAGCTCTATAATAAACTCGGTGGCTCTCCCAGCCAGATACCTGGACTTTGGGATAGGCTGCCCACGGGCAAGGTGATCAGTACGGGTACTCCATCAGGACTGGCCCAGCTCCTTCCAGCAGCTGACTTTTCCCCTACTGCTAAGGTCTCAAGCCCAGGGGTTGTTCAAAGTCCCTGCCACAAGAACCTTCATGGGAGCTAGGGACTTCATTGTGGGTCGCGCCTAAACTCTGGAACTCCCTCCCTGAACCAGTTTGCCTGGCCCCTCCCATCAGTGCCTCCGAAAATCCATGTGGGACTTCTTGAAACAAGCCTCAGCATGTGACTGTTCCAGCCTCCCCAGGGCCTCCTAGTCTCCTACAGCTGCCCAGACTCTGCTGCCGCCCACACCACTCCACTACCACCACCGTCATGGATTGAACCGTTGGCCTGCAGTCCCCTGGCCCTGTAAAACCGAAATCCTTACCATATATTATTGACTCACCTTACTCAGAACCAATTGACCATCTGCTGTACCACTGTTTCTACTGCCCTGTAATATGTACCACTGTACCTTGCTTCTTACTTCTCTGTAATATGTGCCAACTGTATTCCCTCATCATGTCTTGCTGTTATTATGCGGTTGTGTCCTCAGTATTTTTCCTCCTATATTGCCCATGCTGTCAACTTGTGTTTGATATGTTGTCTTTGTATCATTATGTTGTACTTTGTACCATTATGTTGTACTCTCCTGGGTCGTTCCTGAAAATAGGCATAATACTTGTCTAGTGTACTTACCCAGTAAACAAAAGCTAAATAAATAAATAAATGGGCAGCCATGATCACCACAAAGTCTGTCTCTGGTTGGTTGGCATAATAAAGCTTGGCTGTAGGTGCAGGGTACTGCTTATCAGTCTTCTTGGGACACAACTGGACTGGAGTTAGGCCTGTGCCAGGCAGAAAATGTAGCATCCTCCGAGGCAGGATAAATTAAAGGAATTATGATGGATGGAGTACAGGAAAGAACAGTTATGTAAGAACTTACTGTAACAGTAGATCTTCGAGGAATCTCAGTCATCAGGCTACACTATAGGAACCTCACCATCGGTGAAGCAGGATCCACACAGAAGATTTTCCAGTAGTACTGCTGGGGCCACCCATGCTATCACCTGCTAACATCACTAACCCTATAAGGTGAGAGCGCCTCACTATCCTCAGTCTCCCCCGGAAGACTAAGGAAGCAACCCGTGCCATGGGGACCGAGGGAGATAGGGAGAGAGAGAGGTGCCCAGGTCAGAATAAAAGACTGGATACACCAGTTACCCAGTTCTGAGAAGAAAGCCCCTTAAGAGGAGGATGGAGGGAGGGAGGCAGACCTGATGACAGAGCCCTCAACATCTACTGTTACAGTAAGTTCTTGTGTAACTGTTCTATCTTCTTTGGGAGTATCTCAGTCATCAAGTCACACCATACAAACGAGTCCCAAGCAGTTACAGGTACAGCAGAACAGTCTGTGATGACAGCCAACCAAAGCCCAAGACAGGAGGCCCTGCAGATCATCCCGGCTGAAGCCTGCTTCGGGCTCTAGAAACAATATCCAGATTGCAGTGCTTGGTGAAAGTATGGATGGCACTCAGGTGGCAGCAGTGCAAATGTTAACAGTTAACACCACCTGAAACAGGCCACAGAGGTGGCCATGCCCCTTGTGGAGTGGGCTTTCACCTCCCGCAACTCTGCCATGCTTGTTGTAGCAGAACACAATATAATGGGCCAACCATTTGGACAAATATTGTTTGAAACCTGAATTCTCTTCTTCCTGGAGGAAAGAAACAAAAGCTGCTTTGTTTTTTCGTAGTCCTTAGTTCAGAGCAGATAGTATTCCAGAACTCTGCACACATCTAAAGTATGGAGCAGTGTTGAGTCCATTCGTCCAGTGTTCGCTGAGATTGTCCGGTGCTCGCTGTAAGAGGGGCTCATTCCCTGATGCCTTGAAGGAGGCATTGGCAAGGCCCTATCGAATTCTGACATCTTAGTGAATTACTGACCTGTCTCCAATCTTCCGCTCTTGGTTGTGGAGAAAGAGGTGGCACTGCAGCTCAAGCCCACCTGATGACCTTTCAACATCTACGTGCCACCCAGTCTGATTTAGGAAGCAGCACTGAATCAACATTAGTTGGTGTGCAGAATGATCTCCTCAGGGTGAGAGATAGAGAGCAGTCAGTTCTCATTTTCCTCGATCTCGCATTATTTTTTGACACTGTAGACCACATGGTACTTCTCGATCACCTTAGAGGGCTTTGTGGACTCACCGGAAAGTCATCAGCTGGTTTGAGTCCTATCTGACTGGCAGGAAGTAACAGGTAGTGATGGGAATTTCTCCTCCTGCCCGAAGCTCCTGACCTGCGGATTCCCTCAGGGCTTGATCTTGTCGCCATGCTGTTTAGTGTGTATATGCTGCTCCTGGGTGATATCATTAGGCATTATGGTCTGGGTTTCACTGCTACAGTATGCCAAAGATACCCAGCTGTATATATATCCTTGCCCTCGAACATCGGATGCTGTGGACATGCTAAATAAATGCTTTCCTGAGATCCAGGACTGGATGTCCTCTAACTGGCTGCAGCTCAACCCAGACCAGACAAAGGTGCTGGTGACTGAGCTGGTCGTCGACAGGATATGGCCACGACACCGGAACAAGAACAGGGTTGTTCCTGGGTGCCACCTCACTGGTGGTGGCCAGTAAGGTGCGAAATCTGGGCATCATCCTCAACAATGGATTGACACTTGAGGCTCAGGTATCTTCTGTCATCTGAAATGGTTTTTATCATTTGAGGAATGTCGCCCCATTAAACCCTTAATCCCGCCTGATGACCTGCCCGCACTGGTACACACCTTTGTAACATTCAGACTTGACTACTGCAATGCTCTTTTACTTGGGGTCAGTAGGTAACTCTCCATCGTTGCAGTTGATGCACAACACTGCAGCCAGGCCTTCCTAGGGCCTACAAATACAGCATAACGCCGGTTCTGCAAACTGCACTGGCTGCCGGTCAGGTGGAGGATTGCCTTCAAGGTGGGCTTGTTTCACCTACAAGACCCTATACGGGTTGAGTCCTGGCTACCTTTCAGACCTTCTGACACCTGCCTGCCCAGTGCCCTCACTTCGCTCCTCCATGGAGGGCTTCCTCACAGTTCAAGGGTGTGGCTCAAGACCTCCTACGTTATTGTTTTGAGGTGGGGCCCATCCTATGGAAATCGATGCCACAATCACTAAGGGATGCTCCTTCATGGACAGTTTTAAAACAGGACTAAAGTGCATCTGTTTAAACAAGTTTTAACTTGTAAATTAGCATTTTAAACTGGGGATTTAGTGTTTTATTTAATATTTATTACAGATGTGTTGTAAATTGTCTGACTTAATTATTGATTTGTTTTGAATTTTCCACCTCAATGTAAAGTGCCCAGAGCCTCCGAGATTGGGTGCTAAATAAACAGCGTTTGCTTACTTTCTGTGGACTGGCATGTCAGAAAATAAACTGGTAGGTGAACAGATTGGTTTAGGGTAAACTCAGACACCACCTTAGGGAGAAACTTAGATTCATGTGCAAAGACTGTGAAAAATCAAATAAGTCTCTTCACACCAGACAGCCTGAAGCACAGAAATCCTTTGAGCAGAAATAATAGCAACCAAAAATAATGCTTTCCAAAAAGAATGCGTAGCTCGTAAGCCACGGCTGGCTGAAATGGAGACAAGGTCATTTTCTCCAAAACAAAATTTAAATCCCAAGCCAGGGGAATGGATTGGAGGTTCAGATGCAGGATGCCCCTGAGAAAGGTATGGGACATATTTAACTAAGCCCATGGGCTCATGAAAGGCAGAAATAGCCAAAGGTGCACTTTGAGGGAGGAGTACTGGAGGCCTGAGGCTGACAGTGATAACAGGTAGTCCAGAATCTGGCTCACCGGACAAGTAAAAGGGTCCAGATGACATTAGGCAGCCCAGATGGCAAACTTCTTCCACTTGATGGCATATGTGGCTCTGGTGGAGGGCTTTCGAGCTGTCATGAGGACATCCGCCACCCCATGAGATACTCTGAACCAGGCAATGGCTATGTTCTCAGGAGCCAGGCATGCAGACAAAGGGACCTGAGGTTCAGATGGACCAGGGTCCCCTGAGCCTGCATCAACAGATCCCTGCAAAGGGAAGAGGAACCAGAGGTTCCCCACTAGCTGCTGCAGTAATGGAAACCACATCTGCTGTGGCCAGTAGGGTTCGACCAGGATCATGCTGGCCCCTCCATCTGCAGCTTGATTAGCACCCTCTCAATGAGAAGAAATGGAGGGAAGACATAAAGAAACCTCCCGCTCAGGAGAGGGACAACGTTGCCTCACCAGAAAAACTCCAGGCCTTGATCTTGTAAAGAAACTGGGCAGTTTTGCATTGAGGGGATGCAAAAGGTCCAACTCTGTACAACCTCATCTGTCAAACAGATCTTCATGATAGATGAGAGAAGTTCCCATTCATACATTCCGACTGTGTCTGGCTGAGTTTGTCTGCCAGGGTGTTCACGCCTGGGACATGGACCATCAAGAGGAACAGGCCGTGGTCCAGCACCCAGTACCAACTCTCATGGCCTCCCTGGCACAGGGGCTATGAATGCATTCCCCTGCTTGCTGATGTAGTAGACAACACTGAGGTTGTCTGAGTGAATCAACAACTGACCCGGAAGGAGATGGTTCTGAAAGGCCTGCACGGCATATAGGACTGTCCGCATCTCGAGGTCGCTGATATGCACAGACATATCTATCTGGGACCATGTTCCCCAAGTCTGAAAAGGACCCAGGTGCACACCCCAGCCTGAACTGAGGCATCCATAGTGAGAATCTATTGGGGAGAGGATATCAGAACGAGACCCCTTCCAATACGCTCTGGAGGTCCATCCACCACTGCAGCACCATGCAGACTGGAGAGCAGACCAGTACTGGCTGCTCCAGATCATCCATGCATTGGTCCCACTGCACTTGGAGGGTCCACTGGAGCACTCACATGTGCAGTCTGGCCAGAGGAACCATGGCAATGGTCGCAGCCATCAGGCCTATCAGCCTCAAGAACACCCTTGCAGGACATAATGGCTCTGGGCGACTTTCTGAGCCTGGGAAATGAGGCACTCCACTCTGTTTTGGGTCAGAAAGGCCCTGTGCTGAGTCCAGGACCACCCCTATATACTGCAGTCTCTGGGACAAAATCAAGAAAGACTTGGGCAAATTGACAGGTAAGCCCGAGGAGTGAAAAAGCTGGAGGGTCCTCCAGGGTCCAGAGGAGCTGATCTCTAGATGGAACTTTGAGGAGCCAGTCATCCAGAAAGGGAAGACTACAGACCTTCTTCTGAGAGCAGCAGCTACTGCTGCTAAGCATTTTATAAAGACCCGAGGCACAGAGGAAAGCCAAAGGGCAATACTTTGAATTGGTAATGTTCACCCTGAAAATAAACCAGAGAACCCGCCTGTGCAGAGGACAGAGATATGCAAATACAGGTTACTCACCTGTAACAGGAGTTCTAGGAATGGTATATGTTGTTCATCCACACTTACTGGCAGGTTCCTTGCCACTTTAAATCTTGCCGGAAGGTCTTCAAGTTGCTCCTCCCACCCACCCGGGTGATAAAACCTCGGCCCGCCTCTATGACGCCAGATCTAGCTCCGCCAGCCAGGTTGTGTGTCAAGCCGGGAGGTTGGGTAGGTTGGGTGAACAACATATACCATTCCTAGAACTCCTGTTACAGGTGAGTAACCTGTATTTCTAGGGACATGGATATGTTGTTCTATCCACACTTACTGGCAGACTCCAGCAGTTCTCCGGGAGGAGGGAGGCAAGACGACACCCCTACTTGGGAAATAAGGACTAGAAAACCGAGGTCCCAGAACCAGCATCCCGGCGGACTCAAGGTCGATGTGGTAGTGGGTAAAAAGGTGTGCTGACTACCAGGTAGCAGCCCTGTAGATTTTCTGGACAAGGACGTCCCTGAAGCAGCCATCAAGCAGCGGTATGGCGGTAGAATGAGCTCTTATCCCTCTGGAGGCTCCATGCCCGCCAACCTATAGCAGAGATCTATGCAGGAGGTGGACCCACCTGCCTATCGCCCACTTGGCTGCAGGTCTGCAAGGTGCAGCTTCAGCATAGGTGACAAACAGCTGGCTAAACTCTCCCTGAACTTCAGCCATCTGCTCCTTATAGTAAGAGAGCTTTCTAGGGTCCAAAGTATGGCTACTACTCAGCCTCTGAAGTGCGATTGGGGAAGAACACCGCAGAGTCAACAACTGGTTAAGGTGAAACTCAGACACCACCTTCGTGAAGGAATTTCGGTGGGGGCGCAGGGACAACCTTGTTCCTGTGGAAGACCAGATGGGAGACTCGGTGGAAAGCGCCTGGAGCCTCCCATCCTTTTGGCTGACACGACAGCCACCAAGAAGGTGGTCTCCATGACAGGTGAGAGATGTCAACTGTGCATCGTGTTGGAATGGCTTGCCCATGAGCTAGCCAATACCAGCAGTAGATCCCACGGAGGTGGAGATTCTCGCACCGGAGGGATAGTGATCAAGGCCTTTTGAAAAAGCACCCGACCACCTTCTCCTGCGCCACCGACTGCTTCCTGGCCAGCGCCTCGTAAGCAGAGATGGCTGCCAGGTGCATCTTAAGGGTCAGTCGACCGACGCCCTAGCTGAGAAAGGGACCACAGGTAGTCCAGAATGCTGGCCAAGAACAGGAGGAAGGGTCCAACCCCTTATCCTGACACCAAATGGAGAATCTCTTCCATTTGAAGGCGAGCATTTTCTGGTCGACTCCTTTACGGATGCCTCAACGACGCCGAGGACCTCATCGGAAAGACCTAGGCCTGGAACTCTAGCCGCCCAGGAACCAGGCCGTCAGTGCAGGGATTGAAGGTCCGGTGAAGAACCTTCCCTGGTTGACTGAGATCAGGTCCGGGCGGCTGGAAGCCGCCTGGGAGCCTGGAGCTGATGCTGAGGAGATCTGGATACCAGAACTGGTGGGCCAGTCTGGGCTACAGAATCACCTGCCTTGTCCCTCCCTCGCCTTTGAAGAGCACCTTGTGGATCAAGGGAAATGGGGAAAGGCAGAAGAGGCCCAGGGTCCACGGCCCCGAGAAGGCACTCCTGCAGCGAGCCTTGCTGAGGGGGCGGACATGAAACAGCCTCAGCTTCACATCTCCCTGGAGGCAAACAGGTCCACCTGAGGTGTGCCCCAGTGGAGAACAGATCGTGGTACTACCTCCGCAGGAGAGACTCTCTTGAGATGCAGCACCTATCCAGCTTAGGCATCGGCCAGAGTGTTGGAGGCTCCCACCACATGGATGGCTAGGAGATCCACCCCCAGTCTGCTCACAGGGACCAAGGAGGAGCGCCCCTTGCACAGGGGCAAGGAGCGCGGCCCCGCCCTGGTGGTTTAGGTAGTACATGGTCGTGGGTATTGTCCGTCTGGACCTGGACCACTTGACCACGTACAAACGGAGAGAAGGCGGTGAGAGCTAGTCAGACTGCTTGAAGCTCCAGCAGGTTGATGTGGCATCGAGACTCCAGAGGCCATGCGCTCTGTGCTCCCCCAAATGGGCACCCCAACCCATCAGAGAGGCGCCGGTCGTTAGGAGTGACCGGCCAGCCTCGGGCAGACTAACGGGATGCCTCCTGCAGATGAGCTGGAACAATCCACCACTGGAGAGCATTCCACATCTCCTGAGTCACTGCCACTGGCTGGTCCAGGGACCGGGTGCTGTGACCATTGGCAGGCCAATCCCCATTGAAGGGGCACATGTGCCAATGGGCCCAATGGACCATGCTGGTGCAGGCCGCCATGAGGCCCAGGAGGCGAGGAGGTCCCGGCAGGTGCACCTGCCCAATCAGAAATGATTGGGCAAAGGAGGAAAGAACCTCGGCCCTGTCCACCGGGAGCCGTGCTCTGGCTTGAAGAGAGTCGAGCCTGCCCCGATGAACTGAATCACCCGCGCTGGCATGAGTTCTGATTTGGCCTCATTGATGAGGAGGCCAATCTGAGAGCAGACCTGGGGGCTAGATCCTGGACCGCCTCCACCTCCGTCTGGAGGGGCTGCAATCAGCCAGTCATCCAGGTAAGGGGTACACCTGGACTCCTTCGGCGCCGCAGGAATGCTGTCACCACTGCCATGCATTTGGTGAAGACCCTGGAGCTGAGAGAGGCCAAGGGCATGGCCCGGAACTCATAAAGGGACCCTCCGCTCTGAAGTGGGAGGGAATCGCTGGTGGGATGGACGGATTGGGACGGAAAGAACGCTGCCCTGAGGTTTAGAGAACAGAACCACATGCCTTGTTCCAAGGATGGAATGATCTGCGCCAGAGTGACCATCCTGAAGGTTCGAGACCTTAGGAACTTGTTCAGGTCGTGTAGCCCCCTGTCTGTTTTGGGACCAGGAAATACCTGGACACAAACCCTGGGTCTGGTGGAGGATCTGCCACCTCCTGATCACCTCCTTCTGGAGAGCAGAGCAATGTCAGCTTGACGGAGCCGACAGAGAGGCTGGGACTCCTGTAGCTCGTCGGGGTGACGGCTCGGTAGGGTGGGGCCTGCTCGAATTCCAGAGGCATACCCTTTCCTACCACTTTCAACACCCAGGGGTCCGTGGTGATAGTGGACCAGGCGGAAAGGAAGTGGCGGAGCTCGCCCCTCACGGGGAACTCCGGGGTGACGAGGCTGGGGCAACACCCTCAACCGTCACTGGGCAGGCTTGGAGGAAGGACCGCCGAGGGACCTCCTGGGCCTTTCCTCCCGGCTTCCTGCTGAGGAAGCTGCAGGCTTGGCTTTGGGGTGCCAAGTGCGAGTCTGCTGGCCCTGATGCTGGTGTTGCTGGGCCGGACGTGCCACAGGGCAGAAGGCTGAAAGGGCTTACGCTGCTGCTGGCGGCCTTTGTCCTTCTGGGCAGACGGACCGAGTCCAAGGTAGCACTGGACTTCTCGATCCTCTGCAAATGACCCTCCACCCTGGGACCGAACAAGTCGGTACCCAGGAAGGAAACGTCTGCCAGCTTGTGCTGGGTATCCGCCCGGAAGGTGGATATCCCGTAGCCAAGCTCTGCGCGATGACCACGTGCCGCCACTGACTGGGGCACAAGAGTCTCCAATGTCAAGAGCAGTTTGAGCTGTTGCTTTGCCATCGCCTCTTCCCTGATCCCGCACCTGCTTGACCGTAGTCTGAGGTCAGCCGAAATGAGGAATCACCTCATCCAGGGAGCCCAAAGGTCGTGGGAAAAGTGTGCCATCAGTACGGCCGAACTGGCCTGACGAAGGTTTCAAGGAGGACGCAGCGAAACTTTGCGCCGGAGTAGTCCAGTTTCTTGACCTTTATCGGGTGGCTTGTCCACGCCCCGAGCATTTTCAGAGTGCCGAAAACACTGTCAGTCACCAACCGCCTCCGCAGAGAGGTGCTGCGAGAACTGAGAGTGAGCCGTGGGAACAGCATACTTCCTGGCCATCTTGGCCGAAGGTGCTGGACAAGAAGCCGCCGCTGCCATAGCTCCAGAGCCGGGCTATCAATGGCTTCGCCACAGGAAAGGCCTCCTGTAGTGGAATCCCCTCGTCCAGTATCTCCATGACGGATATTTGGCACGCTTTGAACGGGTTCGAGCTTCATCCCAGTAGACTCTGAGATGAGCCAAGCATACCCAGGAACGAGGAAGGGCTCCGCCCACCGACTGACCCAGTGGACTCCAGGTCAAGGGCCTGGAGAACAGTGAGGAATCACCTCAGACTCCGGGAGTCTGCAAACAGCTGCCTGGGGCCTGAGCCACCCTCCACTTGTCAAGGTCGATCGGGAGTGAGGGTGACCGACAACCGATGGGGCAACCTCTGACCCGACCGAGAATCCTTGGTCGGAGCCCCAGTTTTTGTTGTGAGGCAGGGGTTCCACCACAGTGGGTGGTGCAGCTGGTTCGGCCGAACAACCGGCGCCAGCTTCGCCTCGATGACAACGAGGGTTGTTTCGGTCGCTCCTGGTGACAGCCACTTAATGGCAGGGGAAGGCGATGGAGTCCGGTGGTTTCGGTCAAAGGAGTTGCTGCCACATCAGATCCTCAGAGATCTGATGCACTGGCGCCTGGAGCCTATCCTCCAAAGAGGACGAGACGAGGAAGAGCGGCACCGCGACTTTCCTCGGTGCCAAGACATAGACTGCCAATGTCATGGATCGGGTTGACCAAGAAGAGGTCCGAGACCTAGACCTTCGTGTTTCAGAGGGTGGGTCTGGGAGGGTGCGGGGAAACCCTCTCTCCATCGGCTCGGAACCTTAACCGGGACTCCGCACAGGAGGCACAGGTAAGTCCTCGGTTTCCACCAGGGGAACCGTGAAAAGGATTGTCGGCTTCCAGTGGACAGCCCGTCCGACGGGTCAAGAAAAATCTCGACTGCATCGACGGGTGTCTCAGCCAGCTGACCTGACGGGACACTGTGAAGCCAGCTGCCTTAGCCGCAACCTTGAACGGTGCGAGTGTCGACTATCCGGGAAGGGGACCTCCCGCCCCACCAACATCGACGGTGGTACTTACTCTACAGTCCTTCTTCTTGGACCAAGAGGAATGTCTCAAGGCCCTCTCCTTAGTGGAGAGGGACTGACAAAGCTCCTTGAAAGAAGCCGTAGGATGAGCCCAAAGAGAGGGATAAATGCCGCGACCGAGGAAGAAGTCGATGCGCCTGGGCCGCCTCCTCCTCGAGGGCGTATCATTTGCTCAAGTTGTTCAGCCGAGCCGCAGCCACGGATACGCCCAATGGGCCCCTTCGACTTTTACCAGAGGAATACGCCTCGGGTGCCCAAGCGCGAAGTCTGGCAGCACGATTTCAGAACATTGACCGAGAAGGACTTGCAAAATTCGCAGGCCTGCGGATCATGATCGGCTCAAGGCAGTAAACGACGTGGAGCGGATCGCTCCAAGACATCTTCGATCTACCAGGGGCACCACCAAACCGGGAGTCGACTTGTCCATCGCAGCCGGGCGAAGAATAAGACCGTAGTCTGGTAAATTGTAATATATAAGTTTCAGTTTAACTGACGAGTTAGGATCCAGGGCCTAAAACGAGAGTTGCAAAGGAGAGAACCTGAGCTTCCAAGCTGTAAGGAAGATCTGGCATCATGGGGCAGCCGAGTTTTATCACCCGGGTGGGTGGAGGAGCCAGTTTGAAGACCTTCCGCAAGATTTAAAGTGGGAAGGAACCTGCCAGTAAGTGTGGAAGAACAACATATCCATGTCCCTAGAAGTAAGCGTTCTGCATATCCAGAGAGCACAGCCAATCACCCTGCTTGAGTAGGGGCAGTAGACTTGGCAGAGTGACCATGCAGAATTTTTGTATTGGATATAAAGACTGAGGTCCTTGAGATCTAGAATGGGCCTCAGATCTCCGGTTCTTTTGGGACCAGGAAGAATCTAGAGTAGAAACCCCTCTTCTTCTGCCACCTGAGCACTGGCTCGATGGCCTTTTTCTGCAGATGGGACTGTACCTCTTCCCAAAGAACCATTACATGGGCCGGAAGGTAGGTGGAGGGTACCAGAGGAGTCTCTGGGGTTGTTCTATAAGCTCCAGAGTCTGACCCCATTCTATAATCTGAAGAATCCAGGCATCTGAGTTATGGTTTCCATTTTCTGAGATGGAGGGAGAACTGACTCCGACCACCACCTCTTGGTCGGGGACCAGAAGGGGGGTGGTCTGGCAAGGAGTCAGGCAGAGGCAGATCCAGCCGCCAGAGTTGATCCACTGCCTCTGGGGCACTTAGTGACTGGGCCCAAGGAGAGGGGTAGGAAAGGCTGAGGAGGTTTTTCTTTTTCCTGGGACGATAGCCTGTCTGGACTTGTGGGACACCTTGCAAAAGACAGGCGTTGTCTGCTCCTAGGCTGGGTATGGTAGAGTGAAGGGACAGACGACAGACCTGCCAGATGCCTGTAAATCATTATTGACGCCCTGGACATCTGGCCTAAATAATTTTGAGCCACTGAAGGGGGATTCAGCACCTTCTGCTGGACATCTGCTGCAAAGCCTGAGACCCTGAGCCAGGCGTGCTTATGAAGGCAAATGCCTATGGCAGCAACCCTGGCACCAGTATTAGAAATGTCATACAAGGCCTTAAAGAGGTGCTTACTGTGATGTCCTCAGGCCTGCAAAGATTTGAGAACCTCCTGTTTCTGGGAACATTCTGGGAAAGCTTGGGCAGCTGCCTTGCCCTTCTTCCAGATGGTCTTTTGGTACTTGACCCCATTGACAGATCGTTGGCAATCCGAAGTCCCAAACTGGGGAGGCATAAACCCTCTTACCCCAAAGGTCGCCTCCATCTGGATTCCCTGTCGGGGAGGGCACTATGGTGCTTCGCACCTTGGACTTGCATGTGCTGCTTTGAGGACCAAGGAATCCATCTCAGGTTGGACAGCATATATAAGGCCGGCCCTGAGGGGCATGACAGAGCTTATCTGCCCTGTGGGCATGGCAGGAACTATGTCTGGACGGTGCTAGTCACAGCAGAGGCATTCCTAGAGCTGGTAGGATAGGAGGAATGACCTTAGGAGGAGATTCGAAATTCCAAGAAGTTCACCAGTTCTCTCCCACTGGCATTCTCTTCCCCAGCATGGAACCCATAGCTGTGAACAGCTGCTTCATGACATTAAAAAGGTAGGATCTTCAGGAGGGACCTGGGAGTATGTTTAGCAGAGTCCTCATCCACTGAAGAAGCAGTAGTTCTATCAGAGGAAAGCAGTTCCTCCTCCTCCCTTCCTCAGGGAGGATGAGGTCAGGTGGTACTCCTCCTCGACGTCAACCTGTTCTAACTCGAGGGAGGGGTTGACAATGGCCTATGGGGTGCTGCCTGAGAAGGCCTAAGTGACGCCAATGATGAAGGGACCGCTGACAGCGACAGTGACCCAGGTCTGTAAGAGCCCAACTGATGTGCCAGTGCTGTGAGTTATCCTGGCCAAAATATCACTGAGGTCAATGGCAGGAGAAGAGTGTCGACGATGGAGGGGTCACTGGCACAGGGCACGATGAGCCATCCACCGGGTCTTGAGAGCCCGAGGGCCTGGAGAAGCATCAGGCTGTGACAGAGGAGCTGGCATCGATGACCGGGGTCCTATCCTAGCCTCCCTACACTTCACCTTTTACCCTTTTGGAACACTTTTCAACGAGTTGTCTTTGTAAATACTGTAATGATTGCTGTATATTTGCTGTATTCTCTCTGACATATTTTTGTTTACTTGCTGTTGCATTTTGAGGCATATTTTTTTTCTTTTATTGTATCTTGTATATTATTTGTACATCTCCACAACTATGTACCTATTACTCCACTGTATTTTTTGTTATGCTTTATGTCTAAGCCCACCTTGCAAATAAGTTGTTCTCGATGGTGTTTTGCCTGGTAAAATGAAGAGTGACTGATTGAATGCGGGGCTGATGACCCAAGGTCGATGGCCAGCCTCCTGAGAAGCAGGAGGAGGTGCTGTTGGTAGGAGCCTGGGAGAAGCAGATGCCTGGACAGCAGAGTCTGTCAAAGCCACCGCAGACAATGGGTTGCTAGGAGCCATTGGGGATCAGAAGCACTGCCAAGAGGAGCGGTCCCATTCACTGCCTTTTTGTGACTTTTCCTGAGGACTTGCCTCAGGCCTTCAAGCCTGGGAGCGTGATGAACGATTTAACGACTGGGAAGGAGGGACCCCAGAAGACCCCTTCCCAGAACTGGCTACCTGTTACTCCATGAGGAATTTCTTCAAAGCCTTTTTGCATTGCCTAAGGGTTGTGAGGTTAAAATTTTGGCAGAGCTCACAGTCAGAGACGCCGTGTCAGGTCCAAGACACCAGACACAGAGGCTGTGGTCGCCTGAAGAAGCAATCTTCTTCTGCATAAATCTTCCATGTAGATCCTGCTTCACCGACAGTGAAGTTCCTACTGTGACCCGATGACTGAGATACCCCAAAAGAAGATCTTCCAAAAGTCCGTGATACTTCTTTGGTGGAGTCCTCCTTTAAAGCAAATCCCAGTTCAGTCTGTATTTGTTGCACTAAACACTGAAAAGTAGGGTCCTCTGGTGGAGACCTGGGTGTACATACCACAGAGTCTTCACTGCAAGAGGACAGGGTAGAACTATAACTAGAATGTGCATTATATAGTTCTTCCCATAGTCCTGTTCCTCTCCATAATCCTCCTGCAACATGAGGTCTGAATTATACTCCTCCTCTTTGTCAACAAGCCTGTCAATGACAGGGGCAGAAGACTGAGCCGGCGATGCCAGCAGCGGTTATGAAGGAGGAATTTGCAGTGAACTGGTAACAGAGGTCGACAGGACCCGTGAAGAAAGGCCACTCGTTGACGGTAAGACAGGCTGCATTGGCAGACCTGGCAAAAGTCATTGTATCATTTCAGAAAACAACGCCAGCACTGCTTGTGAATCGACGCCGCCCTGGCCTGGAGTCTTGATCGCTGGGGTTGAGGATGGGCTGGGACCCGTCAATGATGGTGACATATTGTCCATAGTAGGTACTGTAGCGCTGAAGCCAAACCTTGACCTTGGTATCTGGTCAACAGTTGGGAGGCTGTGATCACTGTCACAGGAACAGACAGTGTCTTAGGAAGGTTACCTGGAGGCCACCACAACGGTGACCAGGATCTTGCAGAGGAAGAAGTCTTTCTCTTCCTTATGTTCGTGCTTGTGGGTCAGCGAGACAGGACTTTATTATGTCCTCAAAGGCTGACAACCAGGACCTAGTCGATGGAGGGCAACGCCAACTTCTGACTTTGGTCTGCTTTTTCCATGGTGGCTACTAAACTTTTCTCAAGAGTAAACTTTTTAGCACCTTTCTTCACTGTTGCCTAGTAGCTTGATTAAAGCCCTGGTAAACTTACAGGACCGAACGTTGTAAGAAAAGCTTCACTAACAAACGACACCTCACGGGCATCGTTCTGAAAAATCTTCTCTGCACTCAGAACACAGAAAGCACTGAAGGATGTGAGCATACAGAAGTGGTGAGAAGACTGAGAAAAGCAGAACATAACAAACAACGGCTAAGTGGTTGATGTTTGTTCCATAGTAGGTCCAACAAGGCTGAGCGACAGGGAAAAGAACTAATGAGAGATAGGGCTGCCCACATTTATATACACGCTGAAGCACAATGTCGCTGGGTGGCCCCAGCTAGCAAACGCTTCTGTGTGGATCCTAGTGCCTGACAGCTGTAGTTCCAAAGGTGTGACCTAAAGGAAGAGATATCCTAAAAGAAAACAGATGTACTGACATGAAGTCAATATTATGGAAACTGATGCTTTTATGAGTTACTGATAGCACTGAAGAAAAACTTACCTTTACACAGACGTGCTACATTATAGAACTTAAATCTTCTCTGGTTTATATCAGAACAATATTAACTTTTCGCTTCTTTATCAAATCAATAAACTTAAGTTTCATCTACAGTGTAACAAAATAGTTGATTTAAGGACTGTTCAGCTTGCATCATGAGGAGGGCTTTCCACATTTATAGTCTGAAACTCAAGCAGCCATACTGCCTATGAGCACAACAACTGTGGGTTCAATCCACACA
Source organism: Neoceratodus forsteri (assembly GCA_016271365.2). NCBI lineage: Eukaryota > Metazoa > Chordata > Ceratodontiformes > Ceratodontidae > Neoceratodus > Neoceratodus forsteri. Next base: position 1,149,269,041 of record CM057455.1, on the reverse strand, counting down.
CAAGAAAACGGAATTATCCCAAATACTGGAAGTGTAATGCAATACAACATAACCTGTTGGAGATGGAAATTTGAACTGAGTGGCTGTTCAGGAAACTAAAGTGCTTTGTTCATGTCCTACCTATCAGCTCCCTCCAAATAATTTACAGTAGGTTCAGGAATTGTCATATTTGAGCCTTTGAATGTTGCTGATTGCTAATGGTCGTAGTCTTTACTTGTAGTTTGTACTTTACCAGTGTACAACACACTGGTCTGTAAAGCAATTTCAGATGCACTGAGGATGAAAGCTGATACCAAACTACATTTGAATCTGTTTTATTTTGCATTTTATAATATATACTGTATATATATATATATATATATATATATATATATATATATATACTGTATATAGATAGATACTGACAGTAACAGAAACCATACAAGTTGCAATCTTCATTACAAGTGCTTCAAACCTGGTGATCGCAATGCACTACTGGAAGTGACTGCTGGCATTGAGGCCATAGCGGTGAGACTGTGAGGATACTATGGGCAGCACTGAACTAAGAAATGGATTACTTATGCACTACAGGAACAACTGCTGGCATTCAGGGCAGCAGAGGGAGAGGCAGCACTCTGAACCAAGCAAGTGAATTATATGTGGGTGAGTGTCTGTGGGACATGGGTGGGGAGGGTGGTGGAGCTGAGATGGGCAGGAGGGAGGGTCACAGAATGCATTGCATTTTTTGCAGTGCAAAAGTCAAAATGGACAGCGTGAGTAACTGGTTGGCATCGCAACTTGTGATGCGATACCAAATATTTAAAACCCTGCCATTGAACGTAAGAGGGAGGTGTAGTCCAGTGGAAGAAGTAGACACTAGAACCATACAGTCACAAATCAATTCCTTGGAGCGGCAACAGGTTTGCTGTGTTATCTCACCCCAAAGAGAGGCCACAACAGTACAAGACCAAAATACATGTGCATGGTCAGAAGAAGGATGCCCGCAATTGTGCCAACAATGGCCATATTTCAGGGCATAAACTGTGCCAGAACATAAGTGGCACTTCCAAGCAAATTTTCACCATCTGTTTGATGAAGTAACTACTGGTAGAGTGTATTTAAGTCAGGTTTCAGGGAGATTGTGATCCCTAGGTCCCATTCCATCTTTCCAACACGTGGATGTGGAATCCCCAAGTTGTTCCTGGAGGTCTTGATAAAGTTGCCTAGCAGGGGATCCCAGTGGTGCCCCTCAGTTCATCCATCAGTATTTTAAGCAACAACGATGCTTTGATAGGAAGCGAGGCCCAATCTCTACTATTATAGAGAAGATATGTTCTGACTTCCAAATAGCGAAAATGTTCCCGCCTGTTAACCAATAATGTTGTTGTAACTGGTCAAAAGGAAGCACCCCTGATAAGCCCAAACTGTCTCCATCTGACAAAGTAATGATCTAGCTGAGTGGGAAGGGATTTCAGGTCAACTGAAAGTACCCAAGGAAAGCAAAAATGAACACAAACTTAGGCATGTTCTGTAAAGAAAACTAGACTTCCAGGGTGGTTGCAAGGTAGATCGAAAATCAGTCATAGGAAAGGGGTGGAGAGACAATTTGCAAAGAGAAGTGGTCCTATATCACATGTCACTTAAGAGTGAATTTTATGAAGTGGTCATATCGTACATGTCACTTAGAGTGAATTTTGTTTGTTTCAGGAGAGGAGAAGGGCTGTTAAAGCCACCAAAAACAGTCCGTAAGTGAGCAGCCTTGGCATAGGTAAGAAAATTCAGGAGGTTTATTCCGCCTTTAACCAATGACATCGGTAGGATCGAAACTAGATTCATGGCTGTTTACCTCCCTGACAAATTGGGGATTAATTTATTCCAAGAAATAAAATAGTGCTGCTGATAGAAGAGGGGAGTTTGTAAAAGATACAGAAAATATGGCAAGAGACACATATGTATAGATTCAATCATGGAAAGAAGGGAAGAGGCAGGAGCGCCCATTTGGCTAAGATATCAGTTACGGTGTTCGTGAGGGTTAAAATTCAAAAGCTCCAGATTTTGAAGATCTTTGGTATGCAGATCCCTAAGTATTTAAACCTTTGTCCCCTTCTACCTAAATGGGAACTGTTGTTTCAATGAAGATGACAGGCAAAATTCAATAACAGCACATCCATCTTCTGCAGGTTAAGAGAGAATCCTGCAAGGCACCCAAATTCATCAATTACTGTCCAACTGTGGGGATGGATCATTCAGGGAAGAGGACAGTCACCTGTATATAATCTCATGAAGGTCAACTTTATGTTCCACTCCCCAGTGGAACGCCTCCACCTGTGTGGCCTGATGAAGTGCTGTCACCAAGGTTCAATATAAAGGCTTAAAAGTAATGGGGAGAGGGGGTACCCTGTCGAGTCCCTCATTGTAGCGGTATGGGGGCAGAATGCAAGCCACTTATATGGACAAAAGCTGGGGCTCAGAAAAGAGATTCTGGTGTCAAGGAAGAAACTGCTCTGAAAACTAAAGGCTGACAGGCTGTCCCAGAGAAAGTTCCAGGACACCCTGTCAAATGTCTTTTCTGCAACCAAACTAAAAAACTGCAGCAGGAATTGTCTGTTGAGGAGAAACTCTGACAGACCTTCATGAGGAACTTCAGGTGGCGTGAAGGACGACCTTGTCCTTGCGGAAGATCAGATAAGGATACTCCACCAAGAGCGCCTGGAGCTTGCTAATCCTTCTGGCTGATGCGATGGTCACCATAAGACAGTCTTCCTGACAGGTGTGACATCTCACACCTGTGCACTGACTCAAGCAGCTTGCCCATGAGTACTACCAACGCCTTCAGTACATCTCATGGAAGTGGAGGTTTATGCATTGAAGGACAAGAAAAGCACAATCACCTTCTCCTGGGACACCGTCAGTATGCTGGCCCACGCCTGTATGCAGAGACGATCTCAAGTGCACCTTGAGGGTCATCACACAGGCCCGACCGAGAGAGGGACCATAGGTAGTTGAGGATGCTCAACTTGAGGCAGGCAAGGGATCAAGCTCCAGCCCTAGCACTAGATCAAGAACCTCTTACATTTAAATGCATAGCATTTATGGGTTAACTCTTTGAGGAGACACCTCCACAATGTGGAGGACATTTTCCAGAAGGCAGAAAGCCTGGAACTCTAGACATTCAGGAACCAAGCTAAGAGATGCAGAGATTGAAGGTCCAGGTGCAGGACATTCCCTGTTGTCTGATCAGCAGTTCTGGGAGGACTGGCAATCTCCATGAAGGTTTGCTGCTGAGGCTGAGGAAATCTGGGCACCAGAACAGTCTGGGCCAGTCTAGGGCTATCAAGATCATCTGCACCTTATTCTCAGGGCCTTGATCACAACCCTGTGAGCCAAGGGGAGGGAAGGAAGGTGTACACAAGGCCTGGGGTCCAGGACTTCATGATGGCATCCCCCAACACTGTCCTGGACTGAGGGGTGGGCACAAAACAGCCTCAACTTTCTGTTCACACAGGAGTCAAAAGATTCCCCAGAGAGGTGCCCTCTTCAAGAACAGATGGTCTATGACCTCCTGATTCAGGGACCACTCAAGAAATGTCTCTCCAACCCAGCTGAGAGCATCTGCTAGCTAATTGTTGACTACCACGAATGCCCAACCTGAAATGATCAGAAAAAGGACATAAGATCTCATGCCCAGTCCAAAGACAGACGGGCCTTGGTCTGCAGGAGACCATTTCTGCCCGGATGAACTTGATCACCTGTGAGGGGACCAGCTTAGACAAGGCAGGGTTGACCAGGAGCCCAAGTCCCAACAGGTCCAGAGGGCAGATCACTGGACCTCTAATACGGCCCCTTTGATGACCCTGCTATCAGCTCCTGACAAAGCTCACACAATCAAAGCCCCAGGGCATTTTGTGTACTAGCCATATGCTGCACAAGCTCTCTGCACCACTTCTCTGTTCATTTTGCTAATGTAGCTAATACATTCTGAAGCAGCAAGACCCATGGTGAGTGTGTTCTTTCATAAGAGTGCTGCAGCCGTTTGTTGGGATTTGTGTTTTACGGCTGGCCAGCCTGCAACAGCACCTCAATCCTTGCACCGCCAGTGCACAAGTACTTGCTGCTTATCCTGACACATCTTTCTCACCAAGGCATCCATCTGCCTGGAGTCCACCGATGGGGGGTTATGGCCTAGTTACATGGATGGGCCTGCTCCACATGTCAGCTTCATAGTGAAGTGACTGTGGTCTCCAGGAGACACAAATGAAGCCAAATGGTATGTCAGGAGGCCCCGGAGAGCAGAGGAAGTGGCAGAGGGACTTCTCCAGACTGCCATGTTTGCATCTCCCACTGCAGTATACCAGGAAGGCATCACAACTGTGTCCTCACTGGACAAAATTAAGATTCACACTGGTACAGCACTGAGGTTTTTGTCTAAGAGATAGGGTTATTCCAGTACCTCCTGCATCACCCTCACAAATCACTGAAATAAAATCTTTTCAGTGATGGAGCGATGGAGAGAGGATTCGCTGTCCACTGAAGAGGACATCTAAGGACAGGAGTCTGGAACACCACCAATGGATAGAAGAGAATGAGGCACTGTAAAGAGCACTGGTTTAGTCTCCCTAAGACAGTGCTTCACAGTCTCCATCGGCTGGTGGAACTGCTGCTAAAGCAACTGGCCCAGGGGCCTGAGAGTCTTTCCACCCTATCAAAACTGACTGCAGTGCTTGAAGCAAAAGCCTAATGGGATTCTGGTGGCCTGTGACTCCATTGTAATCATGTCCAGTCGAGGACTTAATGTCCTCGATAAAGGAAGGAGCAAGTGAAACCTCCCAGTCCAGTAGCACCAATGGTTGCTAGTGGCTAGTTGCTAAGAGGGAGACCATGGCTGGATGACAGCTGGGCAGCCTCCGTGGACCCTGCTGCAAGGACTGTTACAGAGCTGGGGTCAGCGCTGACACTAGCCATGGCTGCAGCACAGGTTTGTGCACTGACATTGCTAATGGCGTAAAACTTGAGACCTGCACTGACACTGGTGCTGATGGCCACACAGAAAAGGCTCCTGAAATCCGTGTTGACGCTAGGCACCAATGCCATCAACACAACAGTCAGCACTGAAGAGGCATCAATCCTGGTGACAGAGTCTGGCACCGGAGGTACTAGACCATGGTGGTTAAGCCTGCGACTGCCCAAAAAGGGCTGAAGGTCTTTCTGACACCACCACCACTTGAGACTTCATCATGATCATGATCACAGAATAGTGGGGGAAGGGAGAGTTCACTATCTCAATTGTCTCTGAAGAGTGATGAGATAACCGGAGAATGGTCTGATGATCTAGCCTGAGGCCACCTGTGTTGAAGCCTGCCCTGATGTAATGTAATGGGCCATCCTAGACATGGCAGGACTGTGATCAACGCCGACACCCGCATCAATGTTGTCGACACAGCAGTTGGCACTGAAGAGGTACCAGCCCTTACGACAGGTCTAGTGCCAAAGGCTACTGAACCGTGGTGGGCGCTCCTGCTACTGCCTAAAGGGATACAGGTCCTCAATACTCCACAATGTGAGATTCCATCATGCCCACAGAATGGTAGGGAGAGGAAGAGCTCACAATCTCTACTGCCTCTGAAGAGCGACAAGGGACCAGGGAATGGTCTTCATGACCTACCTTGAGGTCACCGTATTAGGCTGCCCTTCAAGTCTGGCACAGGCCATCCAATCTTCAAAGCATGAAGCTCCAGAGTACAGATATCTAAGGCTTTCCAGGCCATCGTGCGTGGCTGGGTCCATGGCAGGCTAAGAAAGCTTATGTTTGTCAGTGAGGGCAATGCTATTCTCGGTGGCAACACTGGAAAAGCAGCTCTGAAGGCCTTGTGGACTTGGCTTTCTTTTACCAGACATTACTGTTACAGAAAATAATAAAAGTGATAACGTGACTGTGGCAGTTCTGAGGTTCTCTCCTATGGTGCACACTCAACATGAAAATGGGCTGATGCAGTTACGGCATCGATGATGGTTATTGGCTCCAGCGCAAATGATGAGCATGTGCCAGTGCTAACGTTGTCAAAAGCCCTGACAAAAACATTGCACCTGCAGGGTCCTAGCACCTCCAGCCCTTGGGCCAAAGAACAGGGCTCTATGGAGAAAATTATTTTTGAAGATAGTGTTCAGTTTCCTAGCAGGGACTTGGTCCCAAGCCACTGGAATATCATTCCACTGCACCACCAAGATAACTGGAAACCTAGGACTCTCAGAGACACCAATTATTTCTGAAATGCACAACCTGGAGCTACACTAATTTTTAATTACATTTAATACACAAGGTGCAATATGCATATATAAGAAAACAGACAGAAGTGATAAATATGTAAGTGCACAGGTGGGATTTTAACACAGGCCACTCAGAATATTGTTTTACGCAGCTCCACATCGGGCATTGTGAACTGAAAGATAAAATTCAGTAAGTCACTGCTTCCAGAAGCCTGCAGGAACTGGGAAAGATAAGTAAAATTGGTGAAATTAGGAACAATACAGTGGGGAACTGAGAGCAAGTGTAAGTATTATAGAACTTGACAAACTCTTTTCGCTAATAAATCAATAACTTAGAGGAGTCTACCATGGATCAAAGATCTGGGTGACCACTCTTTTCAGTGGAAGGCAGAGGAGCTCACGACCAACAGTGCAGCGAATATAATTTGAAAATCCAAAGGCTGCAGGGCATCATGCATGGGGAACTACATTCAAAAGTAAGAGTAATGCAACATTATCGCTCACAATCATGCTGTTAGAATAGATTGAATGAAAGTCCCTTTTACCACTCACCACAATACTAAGCTAATAAACAGAATTTCTGCAATGTCTCATGTTTTAAAATAATTTCAACTTGCTCTAAAATGAAAATTCAGTCATCTTTTACCCACTAGTTATTCTGTTCTTTTAAACTCTTCTGCATACTTAAGCATATAGATATTCATTTCTATTTATATACTGCGTGTCTTCATGTTTTATGAAACTTACCAGCGCCAAAAAGGATGGGCGGGTTAAAATTTAATGGAAACTCATGTGAAACCTAAAATTCAAGGAAAGAGCATTAGTCTTTGCCTGCAAACTATTTTCCGCTATAAAACAGTAGACAACCGTTGGAAAAAAAATCTTGTCTTGGAATTTTTGCAAACTGCACCCATGCTTTTATTTTCAGTAGCTGTTAACGATTTTCATACTTTGGGTATTCAATGTGACTACAAGAGTACATATTTGCTTGATTTACATGCAGTTTTAATTCACATCTCTAAATGGTACGGTACTTTATGGATCAAATATTAACTCTAATAAAGGCAGCTGACAATACTGAACTATAACTTTGAAAGATCTTTATTGCTTAGCGTGTCATCAATGAGCAAAATCTGAAATTATTTTTTTAGCCTGTGTTTTTCTTCCTGGAGCTGGCCACCTTCCCCTCCAGCTCCACTGGAGAATGCAAGCCTGCCTCCTGCCGCTATTGCCCCAGAGGCCAGTGTGGCCAGCAGGAGCAGCTGCAAAGGGGCAGATTAGCCCACCTCCCGGCTGGGGCTTCCACCATAGCAGCCTCTCTGCCAGCTCGCACCCATGCTCAGAAATGTGAATCTCCATTGTTGGCATGTCAAGCGATCCACAACCGTAGCATTACCAGGTTTAAAGTGATTTTTTATTCATTTTCACTGCTTATCTATCCTGTCAATGGAATGCTGGGTTCACTCTTGTCTCAAGATATTATTGTGTGCAATGCTCAGCAACGGATAATCTGCAGTTGATTTCAGGACATACTATTTATTGAATTTTGTTGACTCGGTAGGCCCACTGAGACTAGAAGTCCCTTTTCAGGGGCGACTGGGGGAGGGGGATACAGATGGTAACCAACTGAAATTGAACCAGATTAAGCTGTTGGTGGTATTTTTAGTGAATATTATAATACGAGGGTGATCATTCATTTTGCTTGCAGCTATTTATTTTTTTACCCAGCAAGTTTGTAAATGTAATTTTGTGAGTATTTTCGTTCTGGTTAAATGTGCTAGATTATTAGATCTTCAAACATTATTTGCACTGTCCATGGCTTAGAGTGCTGTGCTTTACAAAATTACTTTGTATAGTCCACCACCTATCATTACGTAGATGAAAGTTTTACAGCTTCCTCACTGGCTACAACTGTTCAACAATGACTCAAGAAATCTGTACCAACTCAAGTGATACCAGAGGATAAATAATCAGTCTACTCACCCCTCCTAGCTTGGTCAGTAGAAGAAGTAGTAACCTCTGGAAGGGATTCTTATTGGGTAACCCAGCAAGAACTTTCACAAGAAGGTTACTACTCTTACTGACTCAAGCGGAGAGGGTGAGTACTGGTACTCAGAATTCCAAAACTTATTAGCAGCAATAAGCCTGTTCAGTGACAAACTCACAAATAATAAGGGTGCAAACTTCAAAGTGAAAATAAGTTTAACAAAAATGGCAGATGTCTAAGGAAAGCAGTACATTCTGGTATTCTTCTCTTGCTTTAGGAAAGGCATGATCAGATGCCAAAATGCCACAAAGTGACTAATGAGTAGGATGGGAAAGGCAGAACATGAGACAGATGCCAAAATGTACTCCTGCCCGAGACATCTGCATGTTGATTGGAATTTGTGACGCTGCACCCTGATTGTCTGTGAGTGTGTCACTGCATAGGATTAGTACTACTAATAACATTTGGGGATTATAACTACCCAGTGAGGGCTTTCCTTTATAATGAATAGGACATTGCTGCCCTTTACTGACTGGAACAGAAGAAGAGAGTAGACTAATTTAATTCCAACAAATCAAGACAATAAAGAAGCCTCAGTGACTACCCCCAGGGACCATAAAACTTGCAGAGAAAAGTAAAAAAAAAAATTTAACTTGCTAAAAGTTACAACACACTGATTTCCATTTTCAGTTAATATTAACAAAACAATTTATCGTCCCAAAAGGTACGTATAATGTTTACCTCCTATGTCAAAATATTTCTCTCCACAGAAATCAGTATTAGTGCAGACTTTTTTTGTTAACATGCCTGGGCTCTTCCACCAGGCAGCCACCTTCTTCCCATCTCCATGCCCAGTCCCATCATCTGCCTCTCTAGGACTTACCCTGATCCCGTCTTATGCCCCTGTGGCTTACCCTCAACAGCAGGGCTCTTTCATTAGAGCCGGAGGGACATGGACCCCTGGAGGCAACTCAAGACAGCATATTCTGGAGCACAGCCACAGTCAGGATGAGCGATGGAGTCATCCCGCCTCAGTAGGGGCCATTTTCTTTTGTTTCTCCCAGGCCCTATGATGCAGGTATGCCGGAGAGCCTAGATGTCAGCATGGCTCAGCTGGTAGCATATCTGCCTCTGGATCAGAAGGTCATGGGTTCTTGTCCAACACTGGGATTGGGCTTGCACCTAAAATGCTGGCATCTGAGTGCAGTATTAGGGAGGTACTGTACTGCTGTGGTGTGCCATCCTGCGGATGAGCCGTTAAATTGAGGTCCCTTCTACCCATCCTGGTGCTGTCCTGGTGGGTGTCCAGGTGGAAGTAAAGAAGCCAGGGTACTCTCTGCAAAGAGTAAGGGACATTCTCGGTGTCCTGGTCAACATTCCTTCCCATAAAACCGGTTCATGCAAGTGTCCAGACAGTGTGTGGGTGCTGATGTGCGATATGGCCACCACTACACATTCAGTCACTTCACTACCAGTCTAGCACTGCTTGTAAAGCCCATTGGGATACACTGTATGAAAAGTGCTATATAAATGCTGATTCTTCTTCTAGGTGCATATGCACTCTGAGCATGCATGTCGCTTGGCTGCTGGCCTCTGTCTCTCGCTCCTCTGTACCTTCAGCTGCGCTTGAGACCTGTGGCTACCCAGTTGGCAGTATAGCAGTGAGGACAGTAACCTTCCTCCCTTGAGGAGAGCATCTCCGTCGACCCAGGCTTGTTCCCAAACCCAGGTCGGGAGCATCACAAGCAGTAACGCTACAATATTAGTGCAGACTTAATGGACCTTAGGTCTTTTTCCACCTGTAAAATTCCATGTTTTGGTTTACTGTATAATATTTTCAGTTCTATGTTGTAATACAATTGTAAACCTTAGTTGCCTTCTCTTGCATCTGCAAAACTCAAACTGAGAGTTGTTTCATAATATGCTTTATAAATAAATCTCAGGTCATGTCGACACCTGCCATGAAGGAGGTATCTGTGCACCAAATCCAAATGCAGGAAACATTTTGTCTCTGGAATGCAAATCAAATCTTTAATCATCTACAGATTGATTTTATTATGCTAACCAACATGAATGATGCTGGAACACAAATACTGAAGAAACAGAGGAGTCTGGTCAAATCTCTTGTTTGGTTCAGGATTAGTTTCAGATGCCCATAGTTCTGTTCTGGACTTTGTTGAACTTCAAATAAATAAAATATTATAATTTAAAACTTGGAGGGAAAAAAAGGAGGCAGCCACACCCGATTAACCAGCGCTATAATTCAAAACAATACTGCAGAAAAAGGGGAGCAGGAAACAAACTGGATTTGCTTATTCAGATTATCAAAATACAGCTACAGAATGCCAAATACTGGCAAGACACCAGAACAGTCCCACACAAAATACCCAACGCTTTTCACACCCCAAAGATGGTGTTTTGTCTAAGCCAATCCTGCTCTTCTTTTCTAAAACATCTGGGTGGAATGCAAACCATCCAGTGTAAAGTACTGTGATGTATTGAAAGCAGACTTGCACATACACATCCATCACTTAGTACAATCCCAGCAACATCTGTAAGTACCCAGAGACAGAATTTATTCTAGCTACATTTTCTACGTGGCTTTCAGGCTTGTGCCGAGTAACTGAAAATGCCCTATAGTTATATAGTGTCTGTTTGCACATGCACAAACTTATATACACACACAATGGGAAGAGGGGTAAAGAAGATAAGAGAAAAGTGATATCTAGGCTAAGACAACAGTAACTGTAAGAAATCAAAATGATGTTATAGCGTATAGTAAGGTGGTGTGCACAGAAATCAGAGTGTTTCAAAATGCACCACAGTTCAAAAGGTCATGGAGCGTGACTGTACCACAGTGTGGTACATTTTGAAACGCCTAGAGATCCTTGTGCTGCACTGTGAGCTAACTGTATTGTTTAGAACTGCTGTCTCCACGGTACTGGCAGAGTTAACTGCCCTGAAATAAGCAGTATGGTGGCAGCAGTCTTTTCAAAAGTTCACAACAAGCGTAAATTTATTTTCTCCATTTCAAAAGTAAGGTTTTAATGTTAAAATGTTAGCTGTTGTCCAAATGCAAGTAAGACTCATCTCGCTTAACGAGACATTCAGCCGCCATGTTTGTTTTCTGAAGTCTCACCCAGATGTCAACTGCAGCCAACAGCAGTCCAGAATGAGACGCTCTTCCCTAACAACCACGTTAATGCTCTGGCAACTACACATTTTAAATGAGCTGCCCAAACAATTATTTTTCTCAAAAACAAAACTTATTTTTGATAGTGATACTATACACTATAAAAATACTAGATGGGATACTCTATGCCCAACTAGTGTGTTGTACACTCAGGGTTCTGATTCCCCTAACCGGAATCAGAACCCTCTGTGGCACAATACACTGGTTGTACATAGTTGCCCATTCAGTATTCTCTATATTACTGTTGTTAGAACTAATTTTAAGCCCATTGTCGGCACAGTGGAATAGTGAACCAATCAGAGCCCAGCTTTCACAATGCTGATGACATCACAACTGTCTAGCGAAGCACTGAAGCCAGCTGTTAAAAATCAAAGACAACAGTTAAGTCTTCAAACAGCAGATTTAAAAGCTATAACTAGCACATTACTGTTTATACTGAATATACACTAGTCTGACTCAAAATAGGCAGCTTTAATCACTTGGAAAAGGGCAGGACTTACACAACTCATGTGTAGCTCTGCCACTCATGGATTATGGTCCTACCCCCCCAAAACACACACACACACACACAAACATTTGAAGATAAACTGCATATTCTGAGTCAGGCCATTGGATTTATAATCTCAATGATTAATGCATATTACAATGTTTTATCTGTTTTATAATCTTTGCAATGTTCTTTGACTTAGGATGCCTGTGAACAATGGCAGTTGTTGCTCATATGCCTTCTTGTTCTCTGCAAAATCAAATATTTAATGAACTGAAGTAGTAGAAAATAAAAGGTGACAAAACTTACTAGTCATAATCCTGAATGACCATTCCTACAGCCCAGATTGCTGCCAGATATTCATTAAAGCCATTAGGATTGATATAATGCAGGAATCTGAGGCGTGGATCTCCATTAGAGCCTGTGAAGTCTATGCCAACCTGTGAGAAATGAGATTGCACTACAGTGAGTATGGAGGTTGCAAGAGAACGAAGGCCACCTTTATAGTAGTCATCTAATATTGAGAAATGAGACTGCACTACAGAGTATGGAGGCTGTTACAGTAGATACCAAAGCGACCTTTAAGACACTAAGCAGCCTGCAAACAGTAGTTTTGTTTCATTTTGGTTTATGTTCATTTCAAATGCACTACCATTCAAGCACAACCTCATGAGTGTAAAGAATAGTTACTTACTGTAACAGTAGATCTTTCATGATAATCTCCTCTACTGAGCCACATCATGGAACTGTAAGCCATCAGCACCAGGACCACCTGGAAATTTTAGCTGGCTGGGGCCACCCACGTGACATGCCAGCGCCAGTATAACATGGGCATCCCAAACACGCCTCAGTTTACCACCAGGGACAAGCACAGAGGATCATCGGACTGGCAGGGACCCGAAGTGACCAGGACCAAACCGGGCACACAGGAAAGAATATGGAAACCTGGCTACAGATGCCATAGGAAGCATTGGAGGAGAAACAGCTTGTAACAGCAGGAAGGATAGTCACCATCATCACCCAGCGGGGAGGAACAACTGTGGCTCAATGGGGTAGATTCTCTTGAAGATCTTCTGTTATGGTAAGTAACTATTCTATCTTCTTCCAGGATATCTCCCTCCACTGAGCCACATTATGGCGATTCCAAAGCAGTACTAAGCACTAGGGAGGATGGCGGACCTAATGATCCTCAGTAAGGAGGCCTTGTAGCCCAGTGGGGCCAAAGCCGAAACATCTACAAGAGACGATGTCCAGATTATGGTGTTTAGTGAATGTATGGAAAGTACTACAAGTGGTAGCAGCACGTAATTCAGCAGTGGACACATTCTGAAAATAAGCTACTAAGGTAGTCACCCCATGAGTGGAATAAGCATGAGTGGGACTATGAAGCTGCTCATCACAGTTCTAGTAACAAACGTAATACAACTGACCAACCATTTGGACAGGCCCTGTTTAGAACTTGGGAAGCCCACCATCCTGGGGCAAGCACTACAAACAGCTGTGATGATTCTCTACAATTCGAGGTATGATCCAGGTACCAATGCAGCATCCTGTGGTCATTCAGTGTATACAAATGACTTCCCCACTACCTGTGGAGACAAAAAGAATAAACAGAAAGGCCACTAGTCTGATTTAGTATTCTCTCAGACACTACCTTTGAAAGGAATTGAGGATTAGTAGTAATGTAACCTTATCTTTGAGAAAATAATAAAAGAGGTTCTGCAACTACAGCCTGCAACTCCAAATGCATCTTGCAGACATCATAGCCACTAGGAACAGTGTATTCTAAGAGAAGAGAGCAGCTCACAAGTAGAAGCAGGCATGAAGGGTGGCGCAGTCATGGTCTCTAGGACCAAATTAATGTACCCCTCCACAGACCCCGGGGGTGCAAGAGTAGAATACCTCATAGAAATCTTCGAAAACTCCATGAGCCACTGTCTTGCCCACTATGAGGGTAAGAAAAGCCAACACTGCAGCCAGGTGAACCTTAATAGAGAATACCTAGTCTCGAGTCCTTAGGGACAAGAGGTAGTCAAGAACTGTAGGAACTGGACATATAATCAGATTCAGGTGCACCTGCAGTACACCAGACTCGTAAAACGTTTCTATTTTGCATGTAGGAGTACCAAGTAAATGGCTTTCTAGCCACCAGTATGTCGTCGAGGCACAGGTCAGGAAGCATAGGAAAACCAGGAGCAGTTGTAAAATTCTGCAACAAGTGATTTATTATTAATAACCGTAAAATAAAAAAGAAAAATTGTTCAGTATAACTATTTACAAAGGCAGTATAAACAGAGACAGTCCATCTGGGTTTCTTCTCAATTTCAATCTCAGTCTCTGTGTGTCTCTCTCTCTCTACTAGAAATGGCAGCTCTGTTTTATAAGTCTTTGCAACCCCGCTCGTTAAGACAACAGCATGATTCTCACAGTGTTCTTGTAAGTTTGAACAAGTGCAGCAAAGAGAACACTGTGACCCAGAACTGACCTCTTGCTTACAGCTTCTGAGAGTCTGCAAACTAGCTCTTGAGTTCCAAACAGCTTTTTGCAATCATTTCAACCGTATAACTATATACATTTCTAAACAAAGGGATCCCAGCATTAGTTACATTTTCACCTAATGATTCACATATATTTTATACCAGCAGATATGCAAGGGGAGAAAAGACAGAACAGTAAGTGAGGGTAGAGATATAGCGAGAGGCACAGAATTGCAAGATTATTGGGGTGATCAAGTCCAAAAGGAGAGAATAAGACAGATCCTTGTATTTAAACTCTTTCTCCAGAACAACTGGGACAGGGCCCTATTCAACTTTGTCACACAGTAGAACAGCAACAACCACCAAGAGACCCCAAAGCGGGAGAGCTCTATGTCCTCAGAAGCCATGCATGGAGGTACAGAGGACCTCAGATCAGAGGTGCACCAGAACACCCTGCTCCTGTGTCAGAAGTCCCTCCTCAGAGGGAGCAGGACAGGAGTTCCACTATCAATTGCTTGAGCTGGCGGAACCAAATTTGTCTGGGCCCATAACGCCACCAGAGTCAATGAGCCAGTTCCACATGTAGCTTGACCCAGAACCCTCGGGAGGTGATCGAAATCTCCTTTCTAAGAGAGGGACAATCGTCTCATCACAAAACTCCAGGCCCTAGGCGTGGGAACAGAAACGCAGCAGTTTTGTGCTGTATGGAAGCATGAAGTGGGTCTATCTGGGTGACCCATTTTAGAGCAGCTTTCAAACAGTCATCATGATGCAGTCTGAGAGTTCCCATTCTTGGTAGAGTGCACGGGATCAACTGAGGTGATCCTCCAGTACATTCAGGGTACTGGACAGGAAACATGCTGACAGAAATATGTTGCGTTCCAATGCCCAGTGCCAAACTCTCATGGGCAGACTAAAAAGGATCATGGTCCCCATCTGCTGACACATTCTATGTTTCATTGCCCTTTGTAGACACACCACTCTGTTGGTTGATGGGTACATCACCAATATATTGTCTGTACAGATCAGCAGCTGGTTTCTCCATAAGGAGGGGGCATCCAATGCCTGTAGGCCACAGAACTACCGTCATCTTCAGAATGTTGCTCTGCAGAACTGCATCCGGAGGGGTCCACTGGCCGGAGTTCTGAATGGCCCAAATGGGCTCCCTACCCGAACCCGATGCATCCCTGATCATTACCAAGAAGGAGGATTGCGGAGGAATAGGTACCTTGTCTCTAGGTTGGAGCAGTCCAACCACCAGAACAAGAGCAACGGGAGGAGTCAATTGTATGAGACACTCCAACTTATCCGAATGCTCTCCTTACTGCTCCCTAAGGAGCAATTGAGAGATCCTCATGTGGAGGCATGTCAATGGGACCATCAGTATGGCAGCATCCATCAGGTGATTAACCTTAAAAGGCATCTGGCGAGACATAGTTGCTTGATGAGACCAGCTGTGCCTGGGCCACCAGTGTCCTAACATGGACAGGGGCAGATTCTGGTTCACTGGCCACGATCTCAACTGGTCGAACTGTTGGGTCTGAAACTGTGATTATTCTATGGCTTCCTGAGGCCGGTGATTTCAGCAGCCAGTTGTCTATGTAAAGGGAAGTCATTGAGGTCCTCTCTGTGAGCGCTGCTGCTGCCATAAAAACACATTAAATACATGCGATGCAGAGCACAAACCGACGGCAAGACATGAAATTAGTAGTGTGAATCCTGCAGCATGAAACGAGGTATTTTCTGTGTGACTTCGGATCTTTACATGAAGGCAGGCATCCTTCATATCCAGAGCAACCATATAATCTGCTTTTAGTAACAGGGAGAAGTCACTGCAAAGAGACCATTCAAAACTTTTGTATTCAATGAATAGATTCAGTCCTCAAAGGTTTAATATGGGCCTTAGATCTCAAGTCATTTTGGGACCAGAAGGTATCGGAATAATAGCCCTGGTTAAATTGTTTTATTGACTTTACAGGTTCAGCAGCAAGGAGACTGGTGTTTTTCATTTTATGTATCTGCACAGGGCATAACAGGGCCAAGCAAAGGAGTTGATGCTTTGTCTCGTGAGAGACTGGGGGCTGGGAGCAGCCTATAGGGAGGCGGGGGGCAGTGTATCGAAACTCAAACAAAGAGGCCGGGCCTGTTTAAGATGCCACTGGGCTAATACTGCACCACTCGAAATCAGTGTCTGAAGAGGGAGGCTACAGCGTATGAGTACGTGCACCACTTGCAGCCTGAATTGAAGGGGTGGGAGTGCATAGCACTGGCTAGGGACAGCTGCAGACAGCACTGGAAGCTGGGGCGGGTAGTGGTGCACATCTGCCTGCAGCCATTTTTTTTTTTTTTTCCTCACTGGGTCTGATATTGGGTCTTCACGACTCAGAGAGCTGAGGAGGAAACAGTCGGGCACAGCAGCGGATGGCAGGAGCACCGTGGCATTGAAGTACATTTTAAATACTTATATTGACTTTACAGATTCAGCAGCAAGGGACTGATGTTTTGTTTTCCTTTTACATACCTACACAAGGCATAACAGGGCCAAGTAAATGAGCTGATGCTTTACTGGAGAGGGAGTCGATTGTCTCGCCCAAGAGACCTGGGAGTGAGCCTGAACCCACCCTCTCCCAGATATACTGGGGTGTTGATGCTCGGCCATTGGTGGCTGCTACAATAATATTCGTTTACAACTGGTTGTTAGTACGGCCGGGTGCAGTCACTAAGGTTCCCAGCCCATCAAGCGACATGGTGAGTACCTGGGAGGTATTAAGGTAGGAAATCCTGTTAGTCAGAGGAGGGGTTCACGGTAGATTGGGAGAGGTACACTTGTAGTCCTAAATAACAATGGAGGCTTTAAGGGCAACATTAACCATCACTGGTATATAACTGGACTATAGCGACATAGAAATGGAGCGGTGCAGGAGGGATACACTAGGGATGGAATAGCTATATAATGTGGGCGGTGGGTGGTACAGGGGCAGCAGGGAACAAGAGGGGCACCACGGGTAGAACAGTGGGCTGCAATGGGTGTGGGGCAGCTATTTGGATGATCATATTATGGAGACCAGGAGGTGTCCAATCTGTCACAGGCTAAGAAGGCTGGAGGAAGAGTGCAGTGGCTTGGTGGAGAGCTGGAGGCGGTGTGGGCAAAGAAAGCGGGAAAGGGAGCAGGGGGCCTCCCGGGGGTAACAGAAGGGCACATCAGGAGAAGAACATCAAGTTGGGGAGGGACAGGGAGGGGTGCAGGATCACATCTGACAAGGGTCCAAGCGTTAAAAGCAGGTCAAGGGACAGGGGAAGGATCCAACACATGGCAATACAAGGGTGGCAGGCAATAGGTTTGCAGTGCTGGCAACAATGGTAGAGAAGGGGAGTTAAGGAAGCACTGGGGGCAGGGGAAGTGGAAAGAAGTGCACAGGGTCAGGCATTTGGAGGAGGGTAGCAGGGGCAGGGGAGGGGCACAGCTGAAAAGGTGCTGGCAGCAGGGATGAAAGGGAGGGCAGTGCTGATAGGTCAGACAAAGGGGCAGCTAAAGGGGCAGGAGACTGATGGAGGAAGGCGATGATAGCATGGGACCATGGTGGAGGGTGGAAACATAGGTCGGGGAGCCATAGGGGAGAAGTGAAGAGACATAAAGAGACAAGGAAGGGCAGACGCTAATAATAGACAAGGAAGTAAATGGGGTAGGGGAGGAAAGGCATGAAGAGGGGTGTGTGCTAGTGTGGGGATTCATACCAAAGGGATCAGATGGGGCAGTAAAGGGAAAGACATAGTCTGATATGGGTTGAGTCTATTCCTGGGTTCACAGCGGCAGGGCAGGGCAGTCCATTCTCAAGTGCACACAGGAGGGACGGAAGAAACCGCATGTTGTGGTGTGACGTGGCACGAACAACCTGTCAGAGAAGACGTGGAGGTAGTAAAGGGGAGATCTCGAGGAACTGGGAATGCTGTGAGAGGAAGTGGGAAATCAGTGGCTTTCTCGAGGTGCTTCCAGTACCCTGTGCAAGTACTGGAAAGAAGGGAAGGATAGGGGAGTTCAACACCTGGCTCGTGGAATGGTGTCATACCAAGGGTATGGGTTAGTAGGTGGCTGGGGCAGAACCTGGGACAACTAACGACCTGTATGCGAGGACAGGCGATACTTGAGCGGGAGGGAAGGGAGTATTGAAGCAGGGGATAGAGGGGCACACAGCAGCAAGGGTAACTTTAAACTAGGAAGGGGGGGCAAGTGACAGCTGGTAGGCAGGGTATCCAGAGAGAGGAGCCAGATGAGCTTACACCCCAAGCTATAGGGAGGGATCTGGGTAGGGCAAAGGGGGCAAATCAGGGAAGGGAGGAGAGCAGGGTGGAGGGTAGTTCACTGAACACGAGGAGCCTAGGTAACAAATCAGCAGAGTTACAGGCCTCCTAGCAGTGGGCAGGTGACATTGCGGCCATAACTGAAACTTGGGCCACCCAGTACCAGGACTGGATATGATGATCCCTGGATACAGGCTGTTCAGGAAGGACAGAAAAACAGGAAAGCTGGGGGAGGGGCGATCCATGTAAGGGAAGGAATAAGGTGCATAAGGAAGACGGGGAGGAAGGCGGGACAGAGGCCCTGTGGATGCAGTTTCAGGATTCAAAGGACAGGGTACTGAGGACAGGGAACTTAGGGCACCAACTCAAGGGAGGAGCTGGACAGTGAGTTGGCAGAACAAATTAGGAGGGTCTGCAGGAAGGGAACACAGTGGTGGTAGGAGACTTCAACCTACCTGGGTGGACTGGACCACCACAAGTGCTAGGAGCAGGTTATACTGGGGGCATTTCAGGGTAGCTTACTGGTGCAGTTGGTATGTGAGCCAACTAGGTTGGGAAGGACTCTGGACCTTGTACTATCAAACAGGGAAGCCATAAGGGACCTGGAGGTTGAGGACCCTCTGTTCTATGAGTGATCACCACCAGTGTGGTTCACACTCAGAATGGGGAAGCAAACTGGAGGTTCGGTACCAGGATTATTCGATTTTAGGGGGCAGACTTCAACATGATGGGGAAATTCTGATAAATCATTTGGAGGAATCCAACCAATCATGGATGCCAATGAAAATGGGGTATTATTAAGGCAGGGCTGGCAGAGGCTACTGGGACATGTACTAGGGCACGAGTAAGAAGGGAAGGCAAAGAAGCCGGTTGGCTGACCAAAGAGGTAATGAAGGGGTGAGAGCCAAGAGGAAAGCTTTTCAGAGATTCAAGAGATCAGGAGGAGTATATAAAGAAGTCCAGGAGGTTACAAGACTAGTCAGAGCCGCTAATGCATCCAGAGAACTGAGGCTGGTACAGGCATTAAGGGCAGAGAAAGGACTTAGATACATTGGTGAGGGAATGAAGAACAGGGACCAGATAGTGAGAATTAAGAAGGATGGGGGTGGGTAGAGAAGGGGAGGAGCAGGCAGAGGCACTAAATGAGTACTTCTGCTCTGTTTTCACAGAACGGGAGGGGGTGATACTCAGGGAGTGGTGGAGGACGAGAGGGGAGACAGATGGAGAAATTTCTGAGGGCAGAGTACTGAAAGGACAGAGGGCACTGCAGGTGGAAAAGGCACCAGGACCTGATGGCATTCACCCTAGGGTACCAAGACCTTACCTGCCTTTTAATAGGGTGTGTAGATGTGATCGTCCCAGTTCTAGTGGAGTTAATCTGGTGTTCACTGGAGTCAGGGAGTTCCCAAACTCCCTGAAGGAGGCTGTGATTACTCTCAAAGAAGTCATCTCTTGACCCAGATCCCTTGCAAACAACAGGCCGATCTCTATCCTTTCCTTTTACAGGAAGGTTATTGAGAAAGTTGTCGACAACAGCTGGAGAACCATCTTACCATCCATGCTATCTATGATCCTCTCCAGTCGGCTTCCATAAGAGACACAGTACTGAGACTGCTCTGGTTCAGGTACTCAATGATCTCCTGATGGCTAGAGACCAGAAGTGCAGTTCCATCTTGGTCCTTCTGGATCTCTTGTCAGCCCTATGACACCATGGACCATGGGGTACTTCTTGATCACCTAGGTTCATCTTGTGGCCTGTCTGGTACAGTCCTCAGATGGTTTCATTCTTTCCTCACAGGCAGGTCGCAGAGGGTAGTATCAGGATATTTTCCTCTGACTCCTTCCTGCTATGTGGGGTCCCTGAGGGTTCAGTGTTGTCCCCATGTTGTTCTACAGTGTATATGCTCCATTAGGAGACAATGTAAGACAGTACGGTCTGAGTTTTCACTGTTATGCAGATGATACTCAGCTGTACCTCTTTGTGCCCAACCAGGATAGTGTGCTCTCAGTCTTTCCAACTGTCTCGACAATCCAAGACTGGATGAATTCCAGTTGGCTAAGAATTAACTCTGACAAGACGGAGGTGTTAGTTGAGGAACCAAGTTGCCGGATAGAGGGGTCGGTTGCGGGCGGCCTTCTGGGTTTTGGCTTGGGGCTCGGCTCTTGACCTCTGAACGGGTAATGGAATCTGGGATGATATTTGATGATGGGCTGACACTTCATTCACAGGTGTCAGCTGTGGTCAAGTTTCTTTTACCATCTGAGGACCATCACATGGATTAAGCACCTTGTTCCGTCCAGTGAGCTTACAACTCTGGTCCACGCTTTTGTGCCCCACGCCTTGACTACTGTAACTCCCTGTACCTAGGGCTTCCAGTGGTTGATATCCGCCACTTGCAGCTAGTGCAGAATTCTGCGCCAGGTTACTGTCTGGTCAGCTCGATCCAGTCATATTTCACCTGCGCTGCACGCTCTGCACTGGCTGCCTGTTCAGTGATGGATCATCTTTAAAGTTGGCTTACTGACTTTCTGAGCTCTACAAGGTTTGGGTCCGAGTTACCTACAAGAGCTTCTGAGTCCCTACTGCCTCCTCAGACCACTCCGTTCAACTGACAAGGGATTGCTGGAGATTCCCAGGGTGCGCTTGAAGACCTTTGGGAGCTCAGGCTTTGTCTTTGCTGCTCCCTCCTGTGGAATTCTCTACCTCATCAAGTACGAGAGTGCCCGACAGTGGAGAGCTTTAAAACGCCCAAAAAATTATTTATACACATGTGACTTCCTGTTTTTAATTATGGATATTTGTTGGTATATTTTAACAGTTTTATTAGTTCTTATTTACCTGTGATTTGACTGTTTTAGAGTCTGAATGCATTATACAGCGCTTTGATACCTGCTGAATTGCGCCAGAAATAAAATTTATTATTATTATTATAAGGAACTGGCAGTATGCCTGGCAGGACCACTAGGTGACCTGTTCAATACCTCTCTAGACACAGGACGCATACCACAGGACTGGAGGTTGACCCATGTGGTGCCCATTCACAAAGGTGGCCCAAAGGATGATCCAGGTAACTACAGACCAGTGAGCCTCACATCAATTGTGGGAAAGCTCATGGAGACAATCCTTAAGGAGAGAGGCTGGTGGCATTTTTGGATGACAATGGTCTCCAGGACAGGCAGCAACACAGGTTTGTCTCAGGCAGGTCCTGTCAGACAAACCTGATTGAGTACTATGATTGGGTGACCAGGAACTGGACAAGGCCATGTAGTGGTTGTCCTGTACTTGGACTTCGGCAAGGCCTTCTAGTCCGTGCCGCATGGGAGGCTGGGGAAGCTGGATTATGTAGGGGTGGGTACTAAGATGGTCAAATGGATCACTAACTGGCTGAAGGGCAGGCATTAAAGGGTGGCAGTGGAGGAAACTCTCATCGCCAAGAGCGGTAAACAAGCGGGGTGCCACAGGGATCGGTTCTGGGATCAGTGCTGTCTGGGATATTCACAGCAGATATCTCACATGGGACCCAGAGTAATATCAGTCTGCTCGCAAAGCGATACCAAGATGGGAGCTGTGGTGGATGACATCGAGGGGTGGAAGGGACTGCAGCGAGACCTGACTAAACTACAGGAGTGGTTGGAAACATGGCAGTTGGGGTTCAATGACAAGAAGTGCAAGGTACTGCACTTCAGAGCTAAGAACCAGAGGAGGAGCTATCAGCTGGAGGGTACCATTGGGGACACAGAGGAGGAAAGGACCAGGGTGATTATAACAGGGAAGATGAACAACTTGGCTCAGTGCAGGAAGGCAGTGGCAAAAGCCAACAAGATGCTGGGCTGTATAGCGAGGATCTCCTCTAGAAGAGTGAGGTGATCCTCCCTTGTACAAGTCACTGGTCAGGCCGCACCTGGATTACTGCGTGCAGTACTGGCGTCCATTCCTGAAGAAGGACATCAGACTGTTGGAGGGATTGCAGTGCAGAGCAACTAAGATGATCCAGGGTTTGGAGGAAATCCTACGAAGAAGGTTGAACATGCTTAACATGTATTCCCTGGAGGGAGATATGATAGAGACCTTTAAGAACCTGAAGTGGATAAACAAGGCTAATACAGGAGAGATATTCTGGATCAGAAGAGGAGGGACACTAGAGGACATCAACTGAGGTTGGAGGGAAAATTCAGGAGGAAATCAGGAGACATATTTTTCACAGAGAAGGTGGTAGACAAGTGGAACACTCTACCTGAGGAGGTGGTTTCCTGTGAGACGGTGAGACTGCTTCAAGAGGTATGGGACAGAGTGAGGGAATGACTGTGAGGAGGGGAGGAAGGTTGAGGCAGCTACCAGCTGAGGGCTAGCTGCGCAGTCGAAACAGACAGTAGACCATGTGGCCCTGTTTCAGCTGGCATTTAGGTATGTTTGTATGTTCTGAAACTGGGATGAGTTCCACAGCCCTCTTGCAGAGCAGGGTTGAACCTCTGTCAGCAGCAGGGTAAGATGTCCAAGGCGATCTATTTGGTAATGGTGGGGTCACTGGGAAAACAGTAGAAGCTCTAAGCATGTCTGTGCTGAACTACCTCCAAGACTCAAGCACTGGTTGCTAGCTCCCTCCACTTTGTAGGAAGAGGCAGGATTCTGCCTCCACCAGATCTTAAAGTACTGGGGCCAGAGTAAGGGAGGGAGTCAGAAAGCGGTGGGGTGGCAGGGTGCTGGTAATGGTCTGACCTTTGTTAAGTATAGCATGGCCACTGGAGTAGGGTTTGCTGCCTAGAAAGTGGAAGGCTGAGGTCTCTGGGAACCCACGCCCCTGACCCCAAGAGTATCCACAGCCTGGACGGGAATAGGGCTTAAGAAAAGAACCTCTGCTCTAGTGTGATGGGACCATACAGTCATTTATGAGGCCTGTAGATCCCTCAAGACATTTTACATATCTGTGACAAATAATTGCTTCCATCTGAAAGGAGCATTCAGTACAGATGTTTGTACATCAGAGGCAAAGTCTGCACCTGCAGCAAAGAATGGCAGCAGAGGCAATTCCCCAGACAGAAGCCATAGCTGCAGCATCCAAGACATCATAAGCAGACCTAAGCAGGTGCTTTCCAGGCGCCTGTCCATTAGCCATAGTTTGCTGGACTGATATTTTGTTGTGGCCTTCCAGCATTTTATCAGCTAGGAGACCATAGTCTTCCATAGGCAGTTCTGATAGTTTATCATATATGTCTGATAATTTGCAATCCTTAGGCCAAGAAGCGGAAGCAAAGTCCTCTTCCCAATCACATCAGCTTCCTCGGCTCCTTATCTGGAGGAAGAAAACTCATGTGCTTGGGTACCTTTGATCTATCATGGGCAGCCATGATTACCACTGAATCTGTTTCAGGCTGACATGTGAATAATAAGGCTTTGCTGTAAGGGCAGGATATTGTTTGCAAGCCTTTCTTGAGACTGCTGCCAATTGGGTTAGCCCTATGCCAAGCAGCCAGGTAGCATCCTCCAATGCTGAATGCACAGAGGGATGATTACTTTAGAAGAGGCAGACACCTCAAGAACTCAAAGATTTTTCTTGGAGGATCTTCCTCCTATGCTTGAAACTCCAGTTTAATCTGTACCTGTTTAAGGAAGGCCTAACATGAGGCATCCTCACATGGAGAGCTAGGAGTGTTTCTCACAATCTCCTCTGAGCAGGAAGAAAGAGTAGAGTTTGAGTTTACTACATCAATTACTTCCCTTTCTTCAGCCATGGCCTCCTCCTCCTCCTTGTCTTCCATTTATTATGGATCACACACCAGTTCTTAGCGACGACCATCGTTAGTGGAGGGCAACAGGATGAGAAGATAATGGATGAGCAATTGTCAATGGTGTCCCATCGATGGAGGCTATTCAGGGCCCAGCACTACGGCAGAGATTGAAAGTAAACCACTGATGGTAAGGTTGACAATGGCACAGTCAAGGGGCACTGATGGCGGCAGTAGTGATAGGTGCTGAAAGAGCTCTGATATCGTCTGATAAAAGGAGATGTGCGTGGACTGGCCCAAGTTGATCGTCAATTGGGGAACCGTCAACTAGAATATGCCAGACAGTGGTATGAGGCTGCGAATCCCCAGCAGTGGAGGTAAGCCAGGCTGGACTCCTCTGGTGTCTGAGAGGTGGTCGGGGGCTGCAGGATCCACAGCCGTGGCCGGATCCATCTTTATCAGAGGACTTATCTCTTCTTAGATGTGAGCGAGAATGTTCTGAGGCGCAGCCCCATCTTTATGCCACTTCTTTTCTATGAGTGGTGGTGTTTTCCCACCGACTTGTAGGATTTATCCTCCTTCTTCGATGAATAAGTGACTGCTGCTGTTGACTTCAGGAAGAGGTGGGCTGACAGTGAATTGGGAACAGATGTAGTTGATGACCATGAAGCTGCTTTTCAAGCAGCCTGTTTCTCTATTTGTTTCAGCTTTAGATGAACTCTAAAGCCTTCTTTCAATGTCTCCTGCTTGCCTGATTAAAGCCCTGGCAGATGAGAGCAAGCATTAAAAGTCATGGGGCCGAGTCATGAAGCTCCTGTAATGGCACAAGCCTCCTCCTACACCACAGGTGCAGCTTGCACCAAAAATGCCCTGAGGCAATTCATAAAGGCAGCCTGCAACAAGCATGGCTGCCTGCGTAAAGTAGACATGCCAGCTTTGTGCCACAAAATATGCTGCAGCATGGTGCTAGGGGCCTTGCAGCAGATGCAGCCTACCATATCACGTAAATCAGGATTCACAAATCTGCCCAGAGGGCAATTTCTATACCATTAGACCAGCCAGAGCTGGTCTAAGGGTACGAAATGCCCTCTGGGAGGGTTGAGAACACCATGCCAATGTGCAACATTCCCACCTCCAGCCCAATCTCTAGTAATATAAAAATTAATGTCCCTAGTAGCTAACAGTTCCCCACCCCTCCCTCCCAGCCACAATCCCTAGTAATATTACAAATTAAAATTCATGGTGGCTGTTGGTCCCCACCCAGCCCGATTCTGATAATATTAAAATTAAAATCTCTGGTGGCTAGCAGTCTCCCCAGCCCCAATCCACGGTAATATTAAAACTGAAGTCTCTGGTGATCAGAGGTCCCTCCGCCCGATCCCCATTCATGAATAAATCCAACGTCCCTAGTGGTCTAGCGCCCCCATCTGAGCCCCAAGCCCCATTTATTAAAAACAACATCCCTGGTGGTCTAGTGGACCTCCCCACCCGGCAAGAAAGACCCACCACCCTGCCCCCTGTCCCATCCCAGGCCGGGCGCTGGTCACAGCCTCCGCTCTCCACAGTGGCTGAACACCGACTGAGCTGTACACTCCTGACAGCTCAGTTGGCACCCAGCCATGGTGGAGAGCAGAGGCTAGCCAGCCCGCCTGGGATGGGACCAGGGGAGCAAGGGATGTAGGTCTCTGCCTGGGTGGGGTTCACTAGACAACCAGGGACATTTTTTTTTTTTTAATAAACAAAGCTCTGGGAGGTGGGGCTCTTAGATCACCAGGATACTGGATTTATTCACAAGTGAGGATTGGGGCGGGAGAAATCGCTAGCAACCAAGGACTTTCATTTTAATATTACCAGGGATCGGGCTAGTGGTGGACCGCTAGCCACCATGGATTTTAATTTGTAATATTCTAGGATCGGGACCTGGAGCACCACTAGCCACCAGGGACTTACATTTTTAATATTACCAGGGATCAGGGCTGGGGAGAGGCTGTTAGCCATGCCACATGGCTCCCACAGCTTGTGGCACACCTTCCATATGTGCCCTCTGTTTGGAACAGGGCCAAGGTTACCATAAGATGTAGCACTTTGCAGCAGGACCCTTCCTGATTGTTAATCAGGCGAGGGTTCCTATCGCACCAACAACCGATGCAAGTTGCCTTCAGCACAGCTCGCACTAACCTTTGTAAATCACATCCATGGTCTTTGCCGAGGCAATGAATAAACATGGAGTGGTTGTCTTTATAAATTTTAATGGTGCCTCAGCAGCAATAGTGGAGAAAAGCAGTTGCTTATCTGTCAGCGGCAGCATCAAAGTAAAGTTTAAAATAACAAACCTCAGAGACCAGCATCAGTGAAACATTCCAAATTCAATGATGTTTTTCACCAGTGGTGAACCGAGTGGCTAACAGTGAAAAAGAAGAACTGAGGCATGCTGGGGATGCCTGCATTACACAGGCTCCAGACGAGTCATCAACACGAGCAGCCCTAGTCAGCAAAACATTTCCAGGTGATCCACTGACTATACCGATTGTGATTCGCCTCATACTGCATGTGACAGGAAGCTCCTGCCACTCTTGAGGGCTGACCTTTCTTAAGTCTGTTGCAACAGTTCTTCTATTTCTTAGCCTAATCTATCCTTTACAATTTCTAGTCCATAAGGTTGGGCACCTATGGACAACCCCTTCCATATCTTGTAGGCCCCTAAATTCTCTGCGGCCCATGAGATTTGCATAGAACTTAATCTACCATAGAACTTCTTGGTGCTAGAATTCACTCTTCTTGGTGATTTTTATTAATATTTCTGTTTATCCATAGAATCTGGTTCCTTCCCTCTTTTTATATCCAAACCCCCTATATGCTCAGAATGTGATGTTATCATTACTATAACATCATACATTAGCTAATGAAATGGCTGCATTCTGCCACAGAAATGTATAGTCACTTATCTACCATAGCTCCACTGCCAGAGACAGTGGCACAGCATATGAGGCATGGTGATATTTGCTCAGCCTGCACCACAGCCTAATAGATTTTCAGTCTTACATTATTGCACTAGGCCAACTTAAACAAAACCTTGTCAATAGCACAGACCTGTTAAGTCCATACCTCACTTTGTACAAACGTATTTGTGCCTTTAAGGTATAGAGATGCCATCGAAATGAATAACTGGTAAAATGAATTTAACTGTCATTTTTAAGAAAAATAAAGTAATTATACCCAGAAAAGGTGAATATAATAATGTATAGACCTGCTGAAAGGCTAGACCTGTTAAACAAATTGCACTGTACATTTTTGCCAGGGTTATTGATTACATATTGTCATTGATTGATAGAATCACCTAAAAGTTATGGAGAAATGTTGTGTGCAGGGACAGCTGTTGGGCCAGAGGGTAGCATGCTGTGTTTCTGTGCGGCAACTCAGGTTCAGAGATTAGCTCTGGGAGCTGGCTGGGCAGCACAAGGATTGGTGGAACACATCACTGCTCAGAGCCTTGGAAGGTATGGTGTAGTGTTCTGTCACATGGTGGACACATTGTGATGGGCTGGAGAGCTCCATCTGCAACTGTTTCACATGCATGTCATGGCCTGATAGTGTTCATGCAGTGTGTCAGGGTAAGCAGGTTGACATGAAAATGTGTTTTGCAATAACTCCTCTATTCCATTTCCAATGGGACCTGTATGAATGAGGATACAAGTTCATGGAAATTAAATATATATATATATATATATATATATATATACACACACACACACATACAGTATCTCTGTCTCACACACACACACACACATTTGTATGTATGTTACAGATTGCATATAAATATATGTGATACACAGTGGGAACCTCATGAGTGGTGTGGAAAGCACATACAAATATGTAAGTGATAGACAGTGGAAACCTCATTAGTGGATAGATAGCATGCATATAGAAATACCTTATTTATCACACAAGATCCCTCTGCATATGTCATTTATGCAACAGGCTAGGACCTTAAGGAGAAAATTTATTTTTGCCTTTTTAGGCATAAAATTATTTTATAAGTCTTATTTTTGAACTAGTGTTACTGTGCTTTCCACCATCCTGATTGCTATAACCACTGCCATGAAAGTGAAGTCAGGATGACAAGCTGACACTGTGATGTAGTAGTTTGTTAGATGCCATAGAACTTCTGCAGAAATTACAAACCACATATGAAGTTCTTGACAGATGATAATCTTGCCGCAGAACTTGGTCCCACTGTGTCGCAGAAAAGTAGGGGCCCTGCCTATGCGATAGTGTCCTCTTTAATTTTCCTTTTCCCTCTCAGGTCCTCATACAGGAAGTTACTGTGGGGACCTCCAAGCACATTAAAACAGGTTGTGTTTATTGTTGTTGGATTTAGTATGTAATAGCACTATGTCATAAAATACCTTGATGTATACCTTATGTTTATGTAACCTGTAAATGTTGAAAATACCATGGCACTAGGTGTTGTTGATAATGGTAAAAGTACTAGGTGATTATTATAGAAATTAAGTTAGTTGTACTATTTAAAGCATATAAATGCTGTAAACTGAACAAGTCTGAAATGTCATGGTGATTTGCATATATCCCATGATACTCTGCATTATGGAAGTATGTATGATGCTGTATTCCTTTGAAACTTAATTTGTTGCCAATGCCCTTTAGGGTAACCCGTTTTCAGTGATTCTGCATTGAGGTTCTTTGTCTATAGCTTGTTTTGTTTTTTCTCTTTTGAGCTCACTACCCAAGCAAACAAGGCCCACATAGGGATGAAGGGTTTTCATTGAAAAGTTGTTAGATCAGAGATCGTGCCAGTTGGTGCTGGCTAAGTGCAGAGAAAGGACATACATAGTATGTTGCTGCAAACTGATGTACTGAAGAAGGAATATGACATTGCTTAAACTTATTTCCTGTATTTTGAATAAACATCACACTGAGATTGTGTGGTGAACTTGAAGTGCAGTGTCTGGTCCATCTGTTATCCCACAACCCCTCCACACTGCATATAAAATTAGTAGAAATTATTTGCACCTTTCAGCTATTGGGGTTTCTTCCCTTTTGCTATGCCAGTATTCTGTCTATAGCATATGCAGGGAGTCTTTTATGCCTCCCTTGAGATTAAGTATTTGGAAATACAATTAAAGAAATTCTGGCAAAAGAATTTAGTGTTTGGGCAGAAATTAGTTCTTCTTCGATGCAGTGCAATATTATGATCAAGAGCTGCTCCAAAGACATGTGCCTACAAGGCCACCAATACTTGCACCACCTGTTCTGTTATACTGTATTATTATACTACATTTGTCACTTTTGCAAGTTTCTAAGCGCTGTATTTTGTGCCATCAAATATTCTGTATGGTACATTGTATCTGTCCCTTTAACCAGTATTGCACTTTAAGTTTGCTTTCTGAATATTGTATTTTTACCACCTTGTGACTGCCTTCTCTCCCAAGCAACACACCCGGAAACAAGCTCTGGCTCAGTTTCTCTCCCAGTCAACACATTTAAATACATAAATAAATGAATAAATAATACCATTGGTCAGCTGTAGTCAAGATAACTGCCACTTCTGGTGGAGTCATGGGCAGCCTTCATGATGCTCTAGAATGCCGTTTACAGAATGAATAACAAGCTTGGTTGACCAGAAATTCAGTACTTGGGCTTCAGCCTGTCCAACTGGAGGTAGTGCACATATGACCATTATGTGAGTTGCCTCGGTGGTAGTTGCATGACGAGTACTGTGCTGCTCTCATTAACTGGCATCTATTCAAGTTAGGCACTGTGAACTGGATACACCACTGAGAGTTCTGTGTGACTCTGGACTATGAATATGCCTTCCAGGTCACCTGTAGTGGTTACTCTGAGGCCCTGCGACTTTCTTATTTTACCCTTGGTACCATATCCAAGTAGTGCTATTTAACTTGGTTCTGCTAGACAGTTTTATAAACCCACTGATTCTGGGATGTAGCAGTGCAGTTTCTGTTGATGTTTTCAGACTCTTGGCTATAGTAGCTCTGGGAGTCTCCAACTGTGGTTTTGGTATGTGTTTCCTGCTATTAAATGTCTTTCCCACTCTTGGCTGCAGCTTCAGTACAAGTCATTGATTGCGTATGTGGAATACAATGTGATTTTTTTGTTTTGTTTTTACTTTGCTCTCAGCTTCAGACTTTTAAGTCTACTTTCTGTCTTTCTATGCCCTTCTGTAAAGAGTTGGATAATGTCAATTTCAAATTCAAAATTCTCACTGATTGTGTCCTCATACTCTTAGCTGCAGCAGTCATGTGAGACATGGATTTTGACTTGAGTTGTTGAGTGTGAATTTGGTCTTTAGTCTCCTTCCAGTAGATGACTTTCAGTGAGTTGGATGGTTACACTGTGAAATTCAAATTCTCACTAGGAATGAATGTGCTACCACTATGCCAGGGCAGCCGGTTACACTGAGGTGCAGGCAGGAAGCCTTTTCCACAGCTGCCTACCACTGGGCCACTTACATAGCATAAAGGAGACCCATCGCCCAACGTTTCCAGGGGATGTTGCTCAGTAGATAGACCCTGTTGAAGGATAAGACTTCCATCATGTTGGCTTTAGGTCAGTAACCCCAGTTCCACTCGTTAGAAGGAACCAGCAGCCCCACATTTAATACAATACTGGAAAGGGAGTACTGATCTTGTCACAGAGGCATTGCAGGTATATTTGGAACCACTTGGAAGGACATATCAGTGTCCTTTGAGACTGAACATCAGCTCAATAAAACATAGGCGTTGTCGGCAGATAAACACCAAGGGTCCATCAATTATGCCCATAAAGAGTTTGCTACCTATCCCCTGACCTAAAGTCTTGGTTGTCTTCTCAGTCCCCTTCCCCAAGCACCTACTGTTCTTGTTGAACAGATCTTCACAGTTCACGCTACTAATTCCCTCAGAAACAAATTTATGTTGTAATAAACAAACAAACAAACAGAAAACCTCCCAAAAACTCTGGTGGCTGGCAAGAACATGCCTGCCTCCACGGCCTACCGATCAGTCTTGTCTTTAGCGCTTTTAGTTCTACAATCAATATTTCCCCCATCACTCTGGCAGCAGCACCTCTCACCTCCTCCCCTCCAAGCACCCACATTTTCAGAACAGTAACACTCTTTAGGCCCCTACCCAGGTGCGACAGAAGATGACCGGACAGGAACCTGCCTCCTCCCAGGTTGAGCACCTTCTGTGAATGAAGCTCTCGTGCTTGCTCACATAGTAAAACAGCTAATCATATGACCAGCTGTTTAACTACATGAGAAAGTGTAGCAGCCCTTCATTCACAGAAGACAGTCGGCTGTGGAGGAGGGCGGATTGCTGTCCCGTCACCTTCTGTCATTCCTGAGGTGGGGGCTTAAGAGGTGACTGCTAAGAAAATTACAGTGCTTGGGGAGGAGGGTGGTAAATACAGGTTACTCACCTGTAACAGGAGTTCTAGGAGTGGTATATGCTGTTCATCCACACTTACTGGCAGGTTCCTTGCCACTTAAATCTTGCGGAAGGTCTTCAAGCTGGCTCCTCCCACCCACTCGGGTGGTAAAACTCTCAGCTCTGCCCCATGACGCCAGCTCTAGCCTGCTGGAAGCCAGGTTGGGTTGGTGGGTTAGGATGAATAACATATACCACCCTAGAACTCCTGTTACAGGTGAGTAACCCGCATTCCTAGGGACGTGATATGTTGTTCAATCCACACTTATTGGCAGACTCTTAGCAGTTCTCTGGGAGGAGGGAGGAAGACAAGGCGCACGCCTCTACTTAGGAAATAAGGACTGAAGAACTGAGGTCCCAAACCAGCATCCCGGCGTGATTCAAGGTCGATGTGGTAGTGAGTAATGAAGGTGTGTGCTGACTTCCAGGTAGCAGCCCTGCAGATTTCCTGGATAGGGACATCCTGGAAGCAGCCACGGAAGCAGCGGTATGGTGGGTAGAATGAGCTCTTACCCTTTGGGAGGCTCCATGCCCGCCAACCTATAGCAGAGATCTATGCAGGAGGTGACCCACCTGCCTATCATCCGCTTGGCTGCAGGTCTGCCAGGTGTGGCTTCAGCGTAGGTGACAAGCGGCTGGCGAACCTCTCCCGAACTTCAGCCAGTCCGCCTTATAATAAGAGAGCGCTCTTCTAGGGTCCAAAGTATGGAGCCTATATCGCCTCGAGGTGTGATTGGGTAAAACACGGCAGAGCCAACACCTGGTTAAGGTGAAGCCTACACCACCTTCAGAAGGAATTTAGGGTGGGGCGAGGACAACCTTGTCCCTGTGGAAGACCAGATCAGAGACTCGATGGAAAGCGCCTGAGCTCTCCCATCCTTCTGGCTGACATGATAGCCACCTGGCTACAACATATTCAGAAGAGACAGAGCAGGCAGGAAGGGAGGAGTGGCACTGTATGTGAAAATGATATAAGGGCCACAGAGATCCAGGAGGAACAAAATGGGGAGAGATACTGTGGTTTAAGCTAGAAAGGAAAATGGGCCAGTCATCCGCACAGGTGTGGTCTATAGACCACCAGCCCAGGAGGAAGAAACAGATAGGAGTTGATGCTAGCCATCCAAAGGATGGCAGACAAGGGTGAGGTAGTACTGGTTGGAGACTTCAATATTCCAGATGTGGACTGGAGCATCCCAACAGCAGCATCAACTAGGAGCAGATTTATCCTGGACTCCTTCAAGGTGCCTTCCTCAAGCAACTGGTCATGGAACCAACTTGGCAGAAGGCAATACTGGACCTTCTGCTCACAAACAGGGACAGTGTGATGGGGGTAACAGTGGGGGAGCACCTGGGTAACAGTGACCACCAGTCATTGTGGTTTGAAATCACAGAAAGAGCAGAACCAAACCACACAAAAACACGTATCCTGGATTTTAGGGGGCAGACTTTGGGAAAATGGGAAATACTTGAAAGAGGCATTAAGGGAATGGGACAGGAATCAGGGGTTGAGGAACAGTGGGCAGTATTTAAAATGGGGATTATAAGAACAACAGAATTATGCATTAAGCAGGTTAGCAAGAGGAAAAGGAAGAGGAGACCATTATGGTTTTCCAAAGAGGTAGCAAAGAAAGTGAAAGCAAAAGATAGCATTCAGGCAATACAAAAGACACAGGCAGAGGGATAGGGAGAAGTACCAGGAGAAACAAAAGGAGGCAGGGAAGTCAGTAAGAAAGCCAAAGCTCAGACAGAAGAACACATTGCAAAATCAGTGGTTAAAGGGACAAAACCTTTTACAGGTACATAAGTGAAAAAGAAAGACAAAGGGAGGGATAGTGAGACTGAAGGGGAGGATGGGAGTCGCATGGAGGATGACAACAGTAAAGCTGACAGATTGAACAGGTATTTCTGCTCAGTCTTTACTGAGGAAGAGGGGGTAATGGGTCTGAAGGAGTACAAGGGGTGAGAATGGTGCAGAAATGGACACAAGTCCCTTTACAGAAAGGGTCCTAAAGGAACTGGAAGTAATAAGAGGTGACAAAGCAATGGGGCCAGATGAGGAAACTTCTAGGGTCTTAAAGAACTAAGAGGGTGGCTGAACCTCTGGCTATCCTGTTTAGCCAATCACTGGAAACAGGGAGGTACCCAAAGACTGGAGGACAGCGGATGTAGTCCCCTTTATACAAAAGCAGGAACAAAGAGGAAGCAGGGAACTACAGACCAGTCAGCCTCCCTCGGTAGTGGGAAAGATCATGGAAGCACTTCTGAAGGAGAGATTGGTGGAACATCTGGTTGTCAATGGACTACAGGACCCAAGGCAGCATGGTTTCACCAGGGGAGGTCATGTCAGACCAATCTCATTGAATTTTGACTGGGTGACTAGGGAGGTGGATCATGGGAGGGCAGTGGAAATGGCCTATCTGGACTTCAGCAAGGCCTTTGACACTGTGCCACATAGAAGACTATTACACAAACTGGGGAATATGGGTGTGGGCAGGACAGTAGTGTGGTGGGTAGGTAACTGGCTGGGTGGCAGGACACAGAGGGTGGTGGTAAATGGCTGTCACTCCACAGAAGGAAGAGTGACCAGTGGGGTACCACAGGATCAGTGCTGGGACCGGTCCTATTCAACATCTTCATCAGTGACATTGCGCAGGATCTAGAAGGCAGAATTTCACTGTTTGCTGATGACACAAAGCTCTGTAACAGAGCAGACACACCAGAGGGTGTAGACAGAATGAGAAAGGACCTGCAGAAACCTGAAGAATGGTCAAGGTTTGGCAGTTGAAATGCAATGCAAAGAAGTGCAAGATAATGCATATGGGGCACAAAAACCCTGGCACAATATATCAGTTGGGGGTGAGGATATAGCATGCACCAAGCAGGAAAGGGATCTTGGGGCTGTCATCTCTGATGACCTCAAGGTAGGGAAACAGTGTGACAAGGCATCAGGTAAAGCAAATAGGATGCTGGGATGTATAGGCAGGGGCATCACCAGCAGGAAAAGGGAGGTCATAATTCAGCTATACAAGACACTAGTGAGGCCCCACCTGAGTACAGTGTACAGTTCTGGAGACCATACCTACGTAAGGACATAGACAGGGTAGAGAAGGTTCAGAGGAGGGCAACAAAGATGGTGCATGGATTGCATCACAAGTCCTATGAAGACAGGTTGAAGGAACTGAACATGTACTCCTGGAGGAGAGGAGGAGAGAGGGATATGATAGAGACATACAAGTATCTTACAGGGAGAAACAGAGTGCAGGAAAACACTATTTTAAGCGAAAAGATGTTCCAGGACTAGAGGGCATGGGATGAAGTTGGAGGAGGAGCGATTCAGAGGAAACATGAGAAAGAATTTCTTCACAGAACGGGTGGTGGACAAGTGGAACACCCTGCCAGAGGAAGTGGTGGGGCTGAAACAATCACGAGATTTAAGAATGCATGGGATAGACATAAAGGAATTCTAGAGGTCAGGGGAGGAAACAGACTTCTAGGAAAACAAACTGAACTTACAAGCTAAATGGGCAGACTGGGTGGGCCATAGGCCCTTATCTGCCGACACTGTCTATGTATCTATGTATCTATGTAACAAGGCGGTCTTCCATGACAGGTGAGAGATGTCACACCTGTGCATCCGTTCGAATAACGCCCCGTGAGCTTAGCCACACCAGCAGTAGATCCGATGGAGGTGGGAGGTTCTCAGACCCGGGAGGATATGGATCAAGGCCTTGAAAAAGCGCCCGACCACCTCCTCCTGTATTCACTGACGCTTCCGGCCCATCACCAGTAAGCAGAGATGGCTGCCAGGTGCACCTTAAGGGTCAGCCGAACAAAGCCCTAGTTGAGAAAGGAACACAGGTAGTCCAGAATGCTAGCCAAAGAACAGGAGAAGGGTCCAACACCTTATCCTGACACCAAACGGAGAATCTCTTCCATTTGAAGGCATAGCATTTTTTGGTTGACTCCTTACGGACGCCTCAACAACATTGAGGACTTAGTCAGAAAGACCCAAGGCCGAAACTCTGGCAGCTCAGGAACCAGGCCATCAAGTGCAGGGATTGAAGGTCCGGGTGGAGTACCTTCCCTTGTTGACTTAGATCAGGTCCGGCAGGCTGGAAGCCGCCTCGGGAGCCTGAAGCTGAGGCTGAGGAGATCTGGATACCAGAACTGGCGGGCCAGTCTGGGACTCCAGAATCACATGCACCTTGTCCTCTTCGCCTTGAGAAGCACCTTGTGGATCAAGGGAAATGGAGCAAGGCATAGAAGAGGCCGGGTTCACGACCTAGAAAAGGCATCCCCCTGCAGCAAGCCCTGATGAGGGGCGGGCATGAAACAGCCTCAGCAGCATTCTCCCTGGAGGCAAACAGGTCCACCTGAGGGGTGCCCAGTGGGAGAACAGATCTTGTACTACCTTCAGCAGCAGAGACCACTTGTGAGATGCAACGCCTATCCGCTGAGGGCCCGGCCAGACTATTGGAGGATCCTGCCACATGGATGGCTAGGAGATCCGCCTCCAGGCTGCTCATGAGAGACAATGTGCGGACAGCCTCCTTGCACAGAGACAGAGTCGTCCCGCCTGGAGGTTTAGGTAGTACATGGTTGTGGTGTTGTCCATCGGACCTGGACCACTTGACCCGTACAAGCGGGGCGGAGGCGGTGAGGACTAGTCGGACCGCTCAGCTCAGCAGGTTGATGTGGCATCGAGACTCCTGAGGAGACCAGAGGCCGTGAGTCTGAGCTCCCCAGATGGGCACCCCAACCTATCAGAGCGTCGGTTGTCAGAGTGACCGTCGGCTTGGGGGCGGACAAGCGGGATACCCTCCTGCAGATGAGCTGGAGCAGGCACCACTGGAGGCTGTTCCACATCTCCTGGGTCACTGCCACTGGTTGGTCAGAGGACGGAGCACTGTGACCACTGGCGGGCCAGCCCCATTGCAGGGGACGATATGCCAACGGGCCCAACGGACCTCCAGCAGTGGCCGCCATGAGGTCCAGAAGGCGAGGAAGTCTCAGGCAGGCGCAATGCCCAACCAGACATGATTGGGAAAAGGAGGAAATGACCTCGGCCCTGTCCGCTGGGAGCCGTGCTCTGGTTCAAAGAGAGTCGAGCTCTGCCCGATGAACTGAATCACCTGCAATGGCACGAGTTCTGATTTGGCCTCGTTGATGAGGAGGCCAATCTGAGAGCAGACCTGGAGGGCCAGATCTCTGGACCACTCTACCTCCAACCTGGAGGGGCTGCAATCAGCCAGTCTTCCAGGTAAGGGTACACCTGGACCTTACCGCTCAGGAATGCTGTC
Source organism: Neoceratodus forsteri (assembly GCA_016271365.2). Lineage (NCBI taxonomy): Eukaryota > Metazoa > Chordata > Ceratodontiformes > Ceratodontidae > Neoceratodus > Neoceratodus forsteri. Next base: position 1,149,231,886 of record CM057455.1, on the reverse strand, counting down.
ACCACTGCCATGCATTTGTTGAAGACCCTGGGAGCTGGAGAGGCCGAAGGGCATGGCCGGAACTTCGTAAAGGGATCCCACTGCCCTGAAGCAGAGATGCTGGTGAGACAGATGGATTGAGATGTGAAAGAACGTGTCCTGAAGGTCCAGAGAACAGAACCACCGCCTCGTTCAGGATGGAATGATCTGAGCCAGAGTGACCATCCTGAAGGTGCGAGACCTTAGGAACTTGTTCAGGTCGGGTAGGTCAAGAATGGGCGCCCAGCCCCCATCCATTTTGGGACCAGGGCGTACCTGGACACAAACCATGGGTCTGGAGGAGGTCCACTACCTCCTGATCACCTCCTTCTGGAGGGAGCAGGGCAATGTTGGCTCGACAATGCCGACAAAGAGGCTGCTGGAACCCGTAGCCCCCTGTGGGTGATGGCTCGATAGGGTGGGGACTGCTCGAATTCCAGAGGCAGACCCCTGCCTACCACTAACACCCAGCGGTCCGTGGTGATAACGGACCAGGCGGAGGAAGTGACGAGCCATCCCAGAAACCCGGGAGGAGTGACAAGGTTGGGCGCAAAACCCGTCACTGGGCAGGCTTGGAGGAAGGGCCGGCTGAGGAGCCACCTGGGCCTTCCCTACCAGCTTCCTGCTGGAGGAAGCAGAGGCTTGGCTTTGGGGTGCCAAGTGCGAGCCTGCTGGCCCTGATGCTGGTGTTGCTGGGCTGGACATGCTCGGGGCTGAAGGATGAAAAGGGCTACGCTGCTGCTGGCGGCCTTTGTCCTTTCAGGCAGACATTACTGAGTCAAGGTGGCGTTGGACTTCTCGATCCATTGGAGATGACCCTCCACCCGGGACCGAACAAGTCGTTACCAAGAAAGAGAGCGTCTACCGGCTTGTGCTGGGTATCACCGTAAGGTGGAGATCCACAGCCAAGCTCTGCGGTGCATGGCCACTGCGCCACTACTGACCGGGCACATGAGTCAGCGCTGTCCAAAGAAGTTTGGAGCTGCTGTTTGGCCACCGCCCTTCCCTGGTCCCGCACCTGCTTGACCATCGTTTGAAGGTCAGGCGGAGATGAGGAATCACTTCATCCACGGGCCCAAAGGGTGTGTGAAAAGTATGCCATCAGGATGGCCAAGCTAGCCTGGCGAAGGCCTAGGGAGGAAGCAGCATAGACTTTCCGCCTGGGTAGTCCAATTTCTTGGACTCCTTATCGGGTGGCTTGTCCACATCCCGAGTGTTCCTGAGCGCTGGAGCAGCTGTCGGTCACTAACCCCTCTGCAGAGGGTGCTCGAAACCGGACAGTGAACGGTAGGGACAGCATACTTCCTAGCCATCCTGGCTGAACATGCTGGACAAGAAGCTGGCCGCTGCCACAACCCAGGGCCGGGCCAACAATGGCTCGCCGCCACCGAAGGCCTCCATGGGAATCCCCTCGTCCAGTATCTCCGTGAGGGATGCTTGGCCCGCTTTGAAATGGGTTCGAGCTTCATCCCAGTGGATTCTGAGATGAGCCTAAGCATACCTAGAAGGCGAGGATGGGCTCTCTCTCCACCGACTGACCCCAGTGGACTCCAGGTCAAGCGGCCCAGAGAACAAGGTCGTCGTCATCAGACTCCAAGGAGTCTGCGAACAGCTGCCGAGCACCAGAGCCACCCTCCACATGCCGAGGGACGATCGGGAGTGAGGGTGACTGACAACCTATGGGGCAAACCCTGACCCGACCATGAATCCATGGTGAGGGCCCAGTCTTCGGTTGTGGGAGGCGGAGGTTCCTACAATGTAGTGGTGCAGCGGTTTCGGCCGAGTAGCAGTGCCAGCTCCGGCTCCTCGACCACTATGAGAGTTGTTTAGCTGCTCGGTGACAGCCCACATGGCCGAGAAGGCGATGGAGTCGGCTTATTCCGGACAATAGAGCTGCTACACATTAAATCCTCATAAGCGCCGACACAATTTGGCTGGAGCCTATCCTCCGAAGAGGACAACTAGGATGAGCCGCGCCACTCTTCCATGGTGCTGAGACTGAAACGCCCGATGGCGTGGACTGGCTGGACCTGGAAGAGGTCCAAGACCGAGACCTTGAGGATTCTGAGGGTGGGTCAGAGAGGGTGGGGAAACCCTCTTCCCTCGGTTCAGGGACCTTAACCAGGGACTCCAGCACAGGGGCACAGGCAAGTCCTCGGTTTCCACCGGGAACCGGTGAAGAAGGGTTGTCGGCTTCTCCAGTCGACAAACCGTCCGACGGGTCAAGAAAAATCTCGCCACGTCGACAGTTGTCTCAGCCAGCTGACCTGATGGGGACACCATGAAGCCAGCGGCCTTAGCTGCAACCGACCGAAGTCGACTGTCGACTATCCAGGAAGTGGACCTCTCCGCTCCCATGAGCGTCGGCGGTGGGACTTACCTTTGGAGCCCTTCTTTTTGGACCGAGGAGGAATGTCCGATGGCCCTTCTCCCTTGGTGGAGAGGGATTGGCAAAGCTCCTTAAAGCTGTATAAGAAGAGCCCAAGGAGGCGGGATAAATGCCATGACCGAGGAAGATGAAGATGCGGCCTGGGCCGCTTCCTCCTCGAGGCGTCATCTGCTCAGCTGGTCTGCGAGCCCGCCCGTCGCGGACACTGCCCAATGGGCCTCCTTCGACTTGACCGGAGGATAACATTTTTCAGGGCGCCCAAGAGCAATCGGGCAGTCGGTCCTCCAAGACTGAAGCCGAAAGGACTTGCATAACTCACAAGCCTGTGAGTCATGGCAGAGTCCTAGGCAGTAAATCACGTGAGTGCGGATCGATCCAAGACATCTTCTACCCACAGGGCACCGATTAAATCAGGAGTCTATCTGTCCATCGCAGCCACGAGGGAAAAGAAGACCGAAATCTTTTAAACTTCAGAATAAGTTTCAGTTTAACCAAAGAGTGTGGATCCAGGCCTAAAACGCAGAGCACTATGGAGGAAACCTGAGCTTCCAAGCGGTAAGGAAGACTCTGGCTCTTGGGCGGAGCCGAGAGTTTTACCACCTGGTGGGTGGGAGGAGCCAGCTTGAAGACCTTTCGGTAAGATTTAAAGTGGCAAGGAACCTGCCAATGAGTGTGGATTGAACAACATATCCACGTCCCTAAAACGGATGCTGCTGCCGGGGTGGAGGGCTAAATACTGATTTGTTGAACTAGAAGCACTAAAATAAAGGCGAGATGGTGGCTAGCTGTGGAGGTGGGTGGGTTTGTACTGGCTGCCCATTGTGGGATTTTCTTTTTATTGAAAGATAAATTTGTGGGTGCTGGGGGAGGTGAGATTGGAATTATGGCAAAGGGTGGGAGAATAAGGAGGTTTTTTTTAAGGATTGGGCTGAGGAGGAGGGTGGGAAGCTGTTTCTTTTACTTTGTTTTTAAAGGCACACAAATAATAAACACTGACTTTCCAAATATTTGGCTCCTGAATGTGAATATTGGCTGAAAATCTGAAACATGGAATTCATGCACTCTAGTAACTAAGACTGATACTTGTGACATCTTACAAATCTGTTCTTTTTGGAGAGAGTCCTGTATTTCAATAAGATGGTACCAAGTATAAAGAGCAGTTATGCCAAGAACTTTCCATAACATTAGATCTTGAGAGAATCTCCTCCATTAGGCCACACCGTTGGAACTATAGCCATCTGCACTAGGACTACGGAAACTTTGCTAGCTAGGGTCCACCCACAGCAACATGCTATGTCTACATATATAAGCATGGCGCCCCATCACTCCTCAGTTCTCCCACCAGAAATTAGCCTTGGAGGACCTCCAACTATGGTGCACAGAGATCAGACCAGCACCAGGCATACAAAGAGAGGCATGGGGCTGGATATAGGATGCATGGAGCAGGTTTAAGGCACAGAATCTGATATAGCCCTCACTGAAGCAGAAGGAAGGAAGGAAGGATGGAGAGATTCTCTCAAAGATCTACTGTTACAGTAAGTTCTTATGTAACTGCTCTACCTTCTTTGAGGATATTTCCTCCATTAGGCCACACCTTTCGAACAATTCCCAAGGAGTACAAAGAAAGACTGGGAGGCTGGTACAGTCTGATATATAATCAGGACAGAAGGCCTTGCAGAATAGCTAGCCCAAAGTCAAGCGTCTCAGGAGACAATGTCCAGTCTGTAATGCTCAGTGAAGGTGTGGACAGTGCTACATGTCTGCAGCAGGAACATTTTGAAACAGGCAACAGAAGAAGCCATACACTCGTTAGTGGCCTGAACAACCCATGAAGTTCCTTACCATATTTCCTACAACAGAACATAATACAATGTACCAACCATTTCCATAGGCACTGTTTAAGCAGCACACAAAATTGAAGTCCCAGGATGGGACTGGATTACAAACTAGTTTCATATGAACAATACCACTCAAGAAACCCACAGAATACCTCCAATTGAGCAACCATAGACCATCAGTAGAGGTATGGAAAGCTGGGATAGCAGCCAAATGCACCTTAAGTGAGGAATACAGTAGACTAGTCAAAGGACAATAAGTATTCCACCACAGTGTTTACAGGACATGGAAAGGGTCCAAATTCCAGAAACAGCCCACAAAGTGAAACACTTCCATTTCAAACAATAGGTATATCTAATAGAAGCTTTCTAGCCATGATCAGGACATTAGCAACCTTGGGGATACCCCAAAACATGCAGTGGCTATGTCTTCAGTAGCCATGCATGCAGATGTAGGGACTTCAAGTCCAGATGAACCAGAGATCACTTGTCCGTGATAATAGACCCCAACACAGAGCTAGAAAGACAGGTGGCTCCCATTGCCATCTACTGTAAAGGCAAACTATATTTAATGAAAGCCGTAACAAACAGCAAAGGATGAGAAAGGCATTCCCCACCCGCAGCTAGGCAGAGCTCTATATTAGAGGAACTGGAGGAAATGTATATAGAAATTATTTCCCTTTCAAAGAGAGAGACAATGTGTCTTGCCAAAAACTACAGACCCTGTAGCAACAAGCAGAACCATGGCAGTTCTGCATTGCAGAGGGCACAAAAGATCCAGTTCTGAATGAGCCCCATCTGCAAAGGGTCATTTACCACGGTCAGCAGTTCCCATTTGTGAACTACAGATTAGAATCTGCTTAGCCTGTCTGCCAAGACATTTTGGACACCTCATAAATACACAGTCAATAGTTGCAGGCTGTGGGACAGAGCCAGTATCATAGGTTCACTGCTTCCTGCATTAAGGATAGGTGTGTCCCTTTGCTTGTTGATGTAATGCATCACACCAACACTGTCCATCTGGATTAGCAGAAGATCGGGCAAAGATGATTCTGAAATGCCTGGAGGCTGTACAGGACAGCCCTCATTTTTGGACATTTTATATGCAGCTTGGCTTCCATCTTGGTCCATGACCCTGTGTCCAGTAAAGGCTGAGATAAGCACTCCAGCTGGAGCCCAAGGCATCCATGGTGAGGATCAGGATACAGGAGCTGGTACAAAGAATGGAATGCCCTTCAGTAGAGTTTCATGATCCAGCCACAATAGCAGCTCTGCAAGCGGAGACAAGAACCATTTGGTCCAGCTCATCAGTCAGCTGATATGACTGGACCATGACAGTCAATGAGGATTCTCATATGAAGGCATGCCAGTGGCACTGTCACTATGCCGCAGCCATGAGATCCAGGAAATGTAAAATTGTTCGCAGAACATAGTAGCTCTTGTATATCAATTTGCCTGGGCAATCAGAATGTCTACTCTGTCCTGTGGCAGAAAAGCATATCCCTTCTCTGTGTCCATGACTGCCCTATGTACTGCAGTCTTTGAAACTGAGTCAATACAGACTCTGGTACATTCACTACGAACCCCAAGTCAACGAACAACTGGCGTGTCTGAGACAGAATATGCTGTAGAGCTTCCTTGGAGCTGGCCTAGAAGCTCTGAAGCCAGTTGTCCAGACAGAAGAATACATATTTAACTGTAGGGGGGCCCTTGACCTACTCTTGCTAACTGAGATTCTAGATGAGTAGTTAAGTACCTTCATTACACATACAGGCCTTCCATAAAGGGTTGCTGCCACTACTGCTATGCATTTGGTAAGACCCATGGTACAGAAGACAAGCCAAAGGGCAATACTCTGAAAATGGTAGTCACCCTCCAGCATAAAGCAGAGGTGTTGTTTGTGGGATTCCTGATCTTGACAAGAAGATATGCATCCTTCATGTCCAGAGAACCAAGCCAGTCCCCTGAGCGCCAAGGGGAATCGCAAGGATACCATTTGAAACTTTTGCATTAGGTGTAAAAGTTGAGGTCACTGAGATCCAAAACAGGACACAGATCCTCTCTATTTTGGAACTTGAAGTATCTGGAATTAAACCCTTTATATTTCTCCCAAGGAGGAACCGGTTCTATAGCATATTTTTGAAATAAATATGGAACTTCTTCCTTCAGAAGGGACAAATGTAACGGAGGATAACAGGAAGGAGGTGAAAGATGATCTGCAGTGATTTGTAACAGCTACAGAGCATGCCCCCTACAATTATCTCCAGAACCCACTCGTCCGTGAGTGATCTCCACCACTGTTTCAGATGCAGAGATCCCTGCCCCCACTACAACCACCCAGAGGTAACAGTGGGCGCGGAATAAAGTCAGAGCAGATCCAGTGATGGCAGGGCCACCAGAACCAATTGCTTTTCGGTGGCTTTGTATTGCAGGGGGGACCCAAGGGGCCACTTCCTCACTACAGTCTTGCTTATGGTAGGCACATCTACCACAGGCAGCAATCGGACAAAGGAAGCCCTCCCACAACCCCTAGTAGGAGTGGGTTACAGGGACTTTACAGACCTTAGAGTCATTTTGAGGTCTGTAGGCCAAGAAGGGCCACTTCAACATCCTAGACAAACATTTTGTCCTTCTAAAAGGGCATTCAAAACTGCCTACATACATTATTATTGGCAAAGCCAACAACTCTAAGCCAAAATGCCAGAAGCAGCAGCTCCTACAGAATCATTAGAAACATCATAAGCTGAGTGTAGCAATGCTTGCCAGCCTCAACACAGAAAGATAATGTTTTAAGCAAATCATTCTTGGCAGGGCCATCAGGCAAAGCCTAAGCTGCAGTACAAACAGCTTTCCACAAGCTGTTCTGATATTTTATCAGGTAGCCTGGTAGTTTGCAGTTGGGAAGCCCAATGATGCAGAGGCATAACTATGTTTGCCTATCACATTTAGTCTTCTAGATTTTTATCAGGAGGCAAAGTACTCATGACTACACAGCCAGTTTCTGGTTGGTTAGCATAATAAGGCTTAGCAGATGGTGCAGGATATTGCTTATCAACCTTTCTAGGAACTACAGGTAATGAGTTAGGTCTGCGCCATGCAGCAAACATCACATCCTCTAATGCAAGAGATATACGGGTGGAATTATAGTGCAGGAGAGCAGGGCACCTCAAAATTCCATTAGATTTATTTTGTGGAATCATTCTCTTCCAAAGCAAAGCCATGGCAGACTGCACTTGCTGCACCATGGCTTGCAAAGTTGGAACCTCAGGAGGAGATCCTGGGGTATAAACCACCAACTCCTGACAGCAGGATGAGAGGGTAGAACTAGAGTGAGGTGCTAGAAACTGGTCTCCCTCATATTCCTCCTCTAAATCCCTGAGGTCATGATTGTACTCCACTCCATCACTGATATCCTGTCGATAACAGGAGCCACAGAATGCACCAGCAACACTGGGAGCGGCTGAGGGTAATCTGCGGCATGCTTGTGGAACCCTCGATGAGGTCTAAGTACCAATAAGCCTCATCGGTGGAACAGCAGCCTGTACCAGCAGTCAAGACAGAATGGGTTGTATCATTTCTTATAGCGATGCCAGTGCAGCCTGAGAGCCAATGGCCCCTGTAAAGGACCAGGACTCACTTACATCGAGGGCAGCGACCTGACAAAAACGGTGTTGTACCATCCATAGTAGGTACAGCAGTGCCTACAAAGCCACAGCCTTGGTATCTCGACGGGTCAGAGGGGCTGCAGTCAAGCCACCAGAGCAACTGATGACACAGACCTTGTCTCAATGGTGAGCGGGACCTCATTGGCAAAGCAGATTTTTCTTTTCCACATGTTTGTGCTTATGACCAGGCGTTGATAAGGACCACAAAATGACCATTCCTGTCCTGATCCTTCAACTTCAGCAGTCACTTTCGTTGACAGTGAGGAAGACACCAACTTTGTGCCCTGTTGCTTCTCCATGGCTTTTAATGTCTTGAGAAAAGGAAATTTTCTAGAACTTTCTTATGACGTCGCCTTGTAGCATGGTTAAACCTCTGGCAAATTTTACAAATCCTCACATTGTGAGACAGGCCCAAACAACGCACACAAATGGTGTGTGTGTCTTCCATGTTAATTTTATTTCCACACATACAATACCAAAATAAAGGCTCTTTCAACTCTGGCAGCATGCGAGACAACAAGATAAAACACTTAGTATAACAAAGAATAAATGGCAATGGCTAGGTAGACAGCATTTCCTTCAGCAGGTCCGACAAGGATCATCAACTGTGAAAAATATAGGTTACTCACCTGTAAATACAGGTTACTCACCTGTAACAGGAGTTCTAGGAATGGTATCGTTGTTCATCCACACACTTACTGGCAGGTTCCTTGCCACTTTAAATCTTGCCAGAAGGTCTTCAAGCTGGCTCCTCCCACCCACCGGGTGATAAAACTCTCAGCTCCACCCATGACACCAGATCTAGCCGGCTGGAAACAGGTTGTGCGTTGAAGCGGGGGAGGAGTCGAATTGGGTTGTGGATGAACAACATACTCACCACTCTAGAACTCCCTGTTACAGGTGAGTAACCTGTATTTCTAGAGGACATGGATATGTTGTTCAATCCACACCTACTGGCAGACTCCTAGCAGTTCTCCGGGAGGAGGGAGGCAAGGCGCACCCTACTTAGGGAGGGAATAAGGACTGGAGAACCGAGGTCCCAAAACCAGCATCCGGCATGACTCTAGGTCGATGAGATAATGGCTAATGAAGGGTGTGCTGACTTCCAGGTAGCAGCCCTGCAGATTTCCTGGATAGGGACGTCCCTGAAAGCAGCCACCGATGCAGCGGTATGGCGGGTAGAATGAGCTCTATCCCTTGGGAAGCTCCATGCCCGCCAACCTGTGTAGAGATCTATGCAGGAGGTGACCCTGCCTATCGTCCGGCTTGGCTACAGGTCTGCCAGGTGCGGCGTCAGCATAGGTGACAAACAGCTGGCGAACCTCTCCCGAACTGCAGCCATCCGCTCCCTTGTAATAGAGAGCGCCTTCTGGGTCCAGAGATGGAGCCTATTCGGCCTCCCAGGTGTGACTGGGGTAGAACACCGCAGAGTCAACACCTGGTTAAGGTGAAACTCGGACACCACCTCCAGAAGGAATTTCGGTGAGGGCGCAGGACAACCTTGTCCCTGTGGAAGACCAGATAGGAAGACTCGATGGAAAGCACCTGGAGCTCTCCCATCTTTCTGGCTGGCGTGATAGCCACCAAGAAGCGCTTCCACGAACAGGTGAGAATATCACACCTGTGCATAGGTTCGAATGGTCGCCCATGAACTTAGCCAAGTACCAGCAGTACATCCCACGGAGGTGGAGGGTTCTCACACCGAGGATATGTGATCAAGGCCTTTGGAAAAGCGCCCGACCACCTTCTCCTGTGCCACCGACTGCTTCCGGCCCGCGCCCGGTAAGCAGAGATAGCTGCCAGGTGCACCTTTAAGTGCCGGACCGAAGCCCTAGCTGAGAAAAGGGACCACAGGTAGTCCAGAATGCTGGCCAAGGAACAGGAGGAAGAGTCCAACCCTTACTCTGACACACAAATGGAGAATCTTTCCATTTGAAGGTGTGCATTTTCTGGTCGACTCCTTACGGGATGCCTCAACAACGTTGAGGACCTCGTCGGAAAGACCCAAGGCCTGGAATTCTAGCCGCCAGGAACCAGGCTGTCAAGTTCAGGATTGGAAGGTCCGGTGGAGAACCTTCCTGGCTGACTGAGATTGGGTCGAGTGGGCTGGAAGCCACCTCGGAGCCTGAGGCTGAGGCTGAGGAGATCTGGATACCAGAACTGGCGGGCCAGTCTGGGGCTACCAGAATCACCTGCACCTTGTCCCTCCTCACCTTGAGAAGCACCTTGTAGATCAAGAGAAATGGGGAAAGCGAGAAAGGCCCGGGTCTACGGCCTCGAGAAGCATCCCTGCAGCGAGCCCTGCTGAGGGTTGGGCATGGAACAGCCCTCAGCCGGCATTCTCCCTGAGGCAAACAGATCCACCTGAGGTGTGCCCCAGTGGGAGAAGAGATCATGTACTACCTCCGGCAGGAAAGACCACTCATGAGATGCAGCACCTATCTGGCTTAGGGCATCGGTCAGTGTTGGAGGCTCCTGCCACATGGATGGCTAGGAGATCCGCCTCCAGTCTGCTCACGAGATCAAGTCGCGGAGAGCTTCCTTGCACAGAGGCAAGGAGCGCATCCTGCCCTGGCGGTTTAGATAGTACATGGTCATGGTATTGTCCGTCTGGACCTGGACCATTTGACCCCGTACAAAGCAGCGAAAGGCGGTGAGGGCTAATCGGACCGGCTTGAAGCTCCAGCAGGTTGATGTGGCGACGGACTCCTGAGGGATCAGAGGCCATGCGCTCTGAGCTCCCCAGATGGGCACCCCAACCCATCAGAGAGGCGTCAGTTGTTAGAGTGACCGTTGGCTCTGGCGGACAAATGGGATACCCTCCTGCAGATAGCTGGAACAATCCACCACTGGAGAGCGTTCCCATCTCTGTGTCACTATCACTGGCTGGTCAGAGGACATAGCGCTGACACCATTGGCAGGCCAGCCCCATTATAGGGGACTCGATGTGCCAGTGGGCCCATGGACCCAGCTGGTGCAGGCCCACTTGAGGCCCAGAGGTGCAGGAAGTCCCGGCAGGGGCGCAATTGCCCAACCAAAAATGATTGGGCAAAGGAGGAAAGAACCTCGGCCCTGTCCGCCGGGAGCCGTGCTCTGGCTCAAGAGAGTTGAGCTCTGGCCTGATGAATTGAATCACCTGCGTTGCACGAGTTCGATTTGGCCTCGTTGATGAGGAGGAGGCCAATCTGAGAGCAAACCTGGAGGCCAGATCCTGGACCGCCTCACCACCGGGTCTGGAGCGGGCTGCAATCAGCCAGTCATCCAGGTAAGGTACACCTGGACCCTTCGGTCAAGCCGAGGAATGCTGTCACCACTGCCATGCATTTGTTAAGACCCTGGGAGCTGGAGAGGCCGAAGGGCATGGCCCGAACTCATAAAGGGACCCTCCGCCCTGAAGCGGAGGAATCGCTGGTGGGAACAGGACGGATTGGGATGTGACAGAATGCGTCCTGGAGGTCCAGAGAACAGAACCACATGCCTGCTCCAAGGATGGAATGATCTGAAGGTTCGAGACCTTAGGAACTTGTTCAGGTCATGTAGGTCTAGAATGGGCGCCAGCCCCCGTCCATTTTGGGACCAGGAAATACCTGGACACAAACCCTGGGGCTGGTGATGGATCCACCACCTCCTGATCACCTCCTTCTGGAGGAGCAGGGCAATGTCAGCTCGAAGAGCCAACAGAGAGGCTGCGGACCCGTGAGCTCCCCATGTGGAGATGGCTCGATAGGGTGGGGCCTGCTCGAATTCCATAGGGCAGACCCTTTCTACCACTTCCAGTACCCAGCGGTCTGTGGTGATATCGGACCAGGTGGAAAGGAAGTGATGGAGCCATCTCCAATGGGGAACCCGGAGGAGTGACGAGGTTGGGGCCACCCCTCAACCCGCCACTGGGCAGGCTTGGAGGAAGAACCGCCGAGGACCTCCTGGACCTTTCCTCCCAGCTTCCTGCTGGAGGAAGCAGCAGGCTTGGCTTTGGGTGCCAGGTGCGAGCCTGCTGGCCCTGATGCTGGTGTTGCTGGACCGGACGTAGCCGCAGGGCTGAAGGCCGAAGGGTTTAGCTGCTGCTGGCGGCCTTTGTCCTTCTGGGCAGATGTGACCGAGTCTAAGGTGGCATTGGACTTCTCGATCCTCTGCAGATGACCTTCACCCCGGTACCGAATGTCGGTACCCAGGAAGGGAACGCCTGCCAGCTTGTGCTGGGTATCCGCCAGAAAGTGGAGATCCGCAGCCGCTCTGCGATGCATAGCCACTGTGGCCGCTACTGACCGGCACAAGAGTCTCCAATGTCTAAGGCAGTTTGGTGCTGTTGCTTAGCCACCGCCCTTCCCTGATCCCGCACCTGCTTGACCGTTGTCTGAGGTCAGCTGGGAGATGAGGAATCACTCATCCAGGGAGCCCAAAAGGGCATGTGAAAAGTGCCATCAGAATGGCCGAACTGGCCTGACAAAGGCCTAAGGAGGGCCTTAGCACAGACTTTCCGCCTGGAGTAGTCCAGTTTCTTGATTCCTAATCGGGTGGCTTGTCCACGTCCCGAGCATTTCCGGAGCGCGGAAAACACTGTTGGTCACAAGACCCTCTGCGAGGGGGTGCTCCGAATCTGGAGAGTGAACCAGTGGAACGGCATACTTTCAGGCCATCCTGGCTGAAGGTGCTGGACAAGAAGCTGGCCACTGCCACGCTCCAGAGCCGGGCCAACAATGGCTTCGCCACCGGAAAGGCCTCCGTGGGAATCCTCGTCCAGCATCTCCATGAGGGATACTTGGCCCACTTTGAAATGGGTTCGAGCTTCATCCCAGTAGACTCTGAGATGAGCTGAAGCATTCCCAGGAACGAGGATGGGCTCTGGCCACCCGACTGACCCCAGTGGACTCCAGGTCGAGGGGCCTGGAGAACAGCGGAATCACGCCAGACTCCGAGGAGTCTGCAACAGCTGCTGAGGGTTGAGCCACCCTCCACCTGCCGAGGTCGATCAGGAGTGAGGGTGACCGATAACCGATGAGGCAAACCCTGACCCGACCGAAAATCTGGTCGGGGCCCTAGTTTTAGGATGTGGATGTGGGGTTCCACCACAATGGGTGGCGAGCCAGTTTCGCCGAACAACTGGTGCTGGCTACGGCCCTCGATAACAGCAAGGGGTTCTTTGGCCGCCTCCGTGACAGCCACTTAATGGCCGAGGAAGGCTACTGAGTCGGCTTTGTTCTCGTCAAAAGGAGCTGCCACATCAGATCTCGCGCCGACACACAATTTGCGCTGGAGTCTATCCTCCAAAGAGGACGAAGATGAGGATGAGTAGCGCACGCTTTTCTCGGTGCCGAGAGTCTGCGTTTCCATGGATCAGCTGACCGAGAAGATGTCTGAGACCGAGACCGCCGGTGTTTCCAGGGTGGGTCTGAGAGGGAGCCGGAGGAAACCCCGCCTCCTCGGGTTCGGGTGACCTTAACTGGGGACTCCGGCACAGGGGCACAGGCAGTCTCTCGTTTCCACGGGGAACCGTGAAGAAGGGTTTCGGCTCCAGTCGACAGCCCGTCCGATTGGTTGAGAAAATCTCGATTGCGCCAACAGGTGTCTCAGCCGGTTGATCTGACGGGACACTGGCAAGAGAGCGCCTTAGTCAGCAACTCGGATCAAGTCGAGTTCGACTATCCGGGAAGGGGACCTCTCCCGCTCCCTACGAACGCCGACGGTGGGACTTACTCCTGGAGTCCTTCTCTTGGACCGAGAGAAATGTCCTCAGGGGCTCTCCTTGGTGGAGAGGGATTGACAAAGCTCCTTGAACAAAGCCGCGTAGGAGGAGGAGCCCAAAGAGAGCGGGATAAATGTCAGACTGGAAGAAGATGATGCGCCTGGGCCGCCTCCTCGAGGGCGATCATTTGTTCGAGCTGTCAGCCGAGCCCGCCGCGGACACTGCCCAATGGGCCTCCTTCAACTTTACTGGAGGATAACGCTTCTCGGGCGCCATGTTGCAATCTGGCAGCACGATCCTCAAGAACCGTGGCGAGAAGAACTTGCACAAGTCGCAGGCCTGCGAATCGTGCTCAAGCCCAAGGCAGTAAATGCATGTGAAGTGCGGATCGGTCCGAAATCTTCTGCCCACAGGGCACCAACTGAAATCCGAGATCGACTTGTCCATCGCGCAGTCAGAGGGAAGAAAAAAGACCAAGTCTTGTAAATTTTAAGATAAGTTTCAGGTTAACCGAAGAGTTAGGATCCAGGCCTAAAATGCAGAGTGCAAAGGAGGGAACCTGAGCTTCCAGTGGTAAGGAAGATCTGGCGCCATGGGGCGGAGCTGAGAGTTTTATCACCTTGGTGGGTGGGATGAGCCAGCTTGAAGACCTTCTGGCAAGATTTAAAGTGGCAAGGAACCTGCCAGTAAGTGTGGATTGAACAACATAGCCATGTCCCTAGAACCATAATTCCACTAGTGGTATACAGTTTACATCCACACAAGCAGTTCTGCTAGATACAGCAGAGTCATCAGATGTCTTTAAGCAAAACTCCTCCCACCAACCATGGAGGCATCCTCCAGCTCCACTTGCAGAAATCAAAAATAAAGGCAAGAGGTGGAATAACGTAACTTTGTCATTTCCTTTAACTTCTCAATGTAAAAGATAGGGAATAACTTGCATACAGCAAACCAATTGCCCCAGAAATACTACATGATGTTCCCACAAGTTTTACATATAAAGGATCCCTATGGCCCTCCATCAATGTAAGACCTTGTATTCTAGAAGCAGGGATCCAGGGGCTGGCAGTATAGCCTAGAAGTTAGAATAATGAGCTTGGTACATCCAGCAGACAGATCTGGGTTTGATTCCCACAACCTCCTCCTGCCTTATTCTTCTCCACTCCACTATTGCTTCACCTAGCTTAATATGAGTGTAATGCATGTAAAATCTCTGATCCTAGCCATTCCATGTATATTACTCATGTTTTACTATGAAGTTTTGTCCTAGAACTGCCCTGTATATAGTTTTCTCCTCTACTTAGGCGCTTGCATCAGGTCGTTGACTTCGTACATCGCCTGGTCAAGAGAAAGTCTGTAGTCAATTGTTTGTATACTTGCAATATTTTGTTTTGACATGTACTCTGCCTATTACCAACTTTGTAACATGAGAACTGCATTGTTTGTTGCACTTGTACCTTCAGTGGTTGATTCTCGACCCCGGTCGACCCTGAAAAAGGGACTGTAATTGTCTCAGTGGACTTACCGGTTACTAAAACTCAAATAAATAAATAAAACCTCCAACTGCATACTGTGTGACTCTGAGCAAGTCACTTAACCTCCCTAGTGCTCCCGGTTGCCCTGAAAACAGGCACCTATGCCTAGTGGGCCTTACCGTTACCAAAGAATAAAATAAAAAATAAAAATAAATAAAATCCATGCGTCACTTGCCAGTGGAGGCCTGGTGTTTTGTGTGGATGTGAACTGCATACCACTAGCAGAACTATGGGTTACAGGTGAGTAGCTATATTTCAAACACTGTGGATACACTTCACGACTATCCACACTCTGGCAGACTCCTGGCAGTCCTCCAGGAGGAGGAGGCAAGGGCACACCCCTATTTAACAGAGACTGGAGGACTGAGGCCCCAAAAACCACAGCACAGTGGCTCAGCGCAAGTCAATGCTGTAGTGGGAGATGAATGTATGTGCTTTGCCCAGGTTGCAACCCTGTATATCTCCTCAGTGGGGATATTCCTGGAAGCAGCCACAGAGGCAGGAGTATGTCTGGTTGAATGAGCCCTGTGCCCATGGGTGATTCCTTACCAGCCAACTTAAGCAGAGGTCAATGCAAGAATCATCAACCTAGCAATCGCCTGCTTTGCTGCCAGTCTGCCAGGTACAGCTTCAGCATGTGTGACATACAACTGGTGAGCCTTTGCCACGAATTCCAGCTGTGTGCTCTTATAATAGGATACTGTTCTCTGCAGGTCTAGGGTGTGAAGCCTGTGATCAGCATCTGAGGTCGGGTTATGAAAATAAACTGGAAGAATAAACACCTGGCTAAGGTGGGACTCCAACACAATGCTCAGGAGGGTTTTGTTGGCCACAACAGTATACAATAAGATACAGTATTTTAGAGAGGATCACAGAAAAGTCTGGGACAGTAGATAATTTCAAAACAGTGCAGAATCTTAAAACCTGTAATACTGCACTCTGCCCATGTTATTTACTGGTTATATCAGAAATGTATAAACGCATAACCTGTAAACTTGCTGCCTACCATGTTGCTTCTTAAAACTTCATGAACTGGATTGCCAACAGTATGATTCAGGCTCTGTACATACTATGCACCGAATTTAAAAAGTTTTTAACGCTTTTAAACTGGATCCTAGCATGGTTGTAGGAGTGTCCACACAGTGCTCCAACTACACTGCTGCTAGAGTGACTGCCCAGGCATGATCGACACCAGCACAAAACAATGAAGGTGCTGCCATGCATGTTAGGATACTGCAATAGGATGCCCTAACGGACTGGGAAAATTATATGACATAATCCAGAGCGCAATGGGAACACACAAGTTACTCACCTGTAACTGTAGTTCCAGGAGTGGTATATGGTGTACATCCCACTTCTGGCAGAATTCTTTTCCCCTTTAAATCTGTCTGGAAGGTTTTCAAGCTGGCTCCTCCCACCCACCTAGGTGGTATCCTCATTGGCACCGCCCGTGATGTCAGATCTGACCTATTGGAAGCCAGACCGCAGTTCCACTTACCGAAGAGGTCGGGCTGGTTGTATGGATGTACAATATACCATTCCTAGAACTACAGCTACAGAAGAGTAAGTTGTTTTTCTAGGGTGTGTATACTGGAGTAATAACCATACTTTGGCAGACACCTAGGAATTTTCTGGGAGAAGGGGGGCAAGTGCACACACCGTATTTGGGAAGACAGACTGGAGAACTGAAGACCCAAAACCAGCATCCTGGTGTGACTCATGATCAATGTGGTAATGGTAGATGAAGGTGTGCTGACTTTCAGGTAGCAGCCCTGCAGATCTCCTGGAGAGGGACGTCCCTGAAAGCGGTCACAGAGGCAGCGGTATGTCTGGTCGAATGAGCCTAAGCCCACTGGGAGGCTCCTACAAACCAACCTATAGCAGAGGTTGATGCAGGAGATTATCCACCTGCCAATCATCCGCTTTTGCTGCCAGTCTGCCAAATGTGGCTTCAGCACAGGTGACAAACAGCTGGGCGAACGCTCTCCTCAACTCCAGCCGTGTACTCCTGATAGCAGGCAACCACTCGCCACCAAGAGGTTCAGAATATGGAGCCTGTGCTTAGCCTCCAAGGTGTGGGTGGAGAAGTACACTGGGAGATTGATCACCTGGTTAGGTGAAACTCCAAGACAATCTTAGCATGGAACTTCAGGTCAGGGCGAAGGACAACCTTGTCCCTGTGGAAGACTAGATAAGTAGACTCCACCAAGAGCGCCTGGAGCTCACTGATCCTTCTGCCAGATGTGATGGCCACCAAGAAGGTGGTCTTCCATGACAGGTGTGAGATCTCACACCCGTGGATTGGTTCAAATGGCTTGCCCATGAGCACTGCCAACAGCAGCAACAGATCCCAAGGTGGTGGTAGACCAGAAGAAGAAATGTGGTCAAGGCCCTTAAAGAAGCACCGACCACCTTCTCCTACACCACGTCGGCATACCAGCCCTCGCCTGGTATGCAGAGATGGCTGCCAGGTGCACCCTGAGGGTCGTTGACCCGAGCCCAACTGAGACAGGGATCATAAGTAATCAAGGATGCTAGTCACTGGATAGGACAGGGTCCAGCTCCTCCTTGACCTGGCACCAAATGGAGAATCTCTTCCTTTAAAGACACAGAATCGTTGAATTGACTCCTTCTGAGAAGCCTCAACTACATGGAGGACCTCGCTTTAGAGATCCAGAGCCTGCAACTCTTTGCCACTGAGGAACCAGGCTGTCAGGGGCAGGGACTGAAGGTTCAGGTGAATGACCCCCCGAGAGCAGGTCCGGGCAAAGTGGTAGACGCCAAGGAGGCCTGCTGCTGAGGCTGAGGAGTTTTGGGTACCAGAACTGGGGTGGCCAGTCCAGAGTCACCAGGATCACCCGTGTCTTGTCCCTTCAAGCTATGATCAATTAGGAAAGGCAGGGAAAGCATATAGGAAGCCTGGGGTCCAGAGCCTCGCGAACGCATCCCTCTGCAGCATTCCTCGCTTAGGAGCAGGCACAAAACAGCCTCAGCTTGGCGCCTCCTGGGAGGCAAACAGATCCACCTGAGGAGTACCCACTGGGAGAGCAGGCAGTCCAACTAACCTCCTGATGAAGGGACCACTTGTGAAACGCCTTGTCCACTCGGGCTGAGGGTGTCCGCCAACCGACCGGACAACCCCGGCCACATGAATGAGACCAGCAGGTCGGCCTTGAGGCTGAGCACAATGGTCGAAATGTGAGAGCTTCCTTGCACAGAGGTAGGGAATGCAACCCGCCCCTGCTTGTTGAGGTAGTACATGGTCGCCATGTTGTACGCCTGGACCTGGATGACCTGACCCGGAGATGTGAAGCAAAGCTGTCAGGCAAGGCAAACAGCTCAAAGCTTCAGCAGGCTGATGTAACATGGACTCCCTCAGGGAACCAGATGCCATGGACACTGTGTTCCCCCCACCCCAGCCCATCAGGCAGGTGTTGGTCATGAGAGGACTGTTGGCTCTGGGGGATGAAGGGACTCTTTCCTGTAGATGATCTGGGACCAGCCACCACTGGATGGCATCCACCATCTGCTGGGCCACTGTGACCCCTTGGTCGAGGTGGTCCTGATGCTGGGACCCCTGATGGGCCAGCCCTCCACTGCAGGTGGCATATCTTCCAGCTGGCCCAATGGATCACGCTGGTGCAAGCTGCCATATAGCCCAGGAGGTGCAGGAGTCCCTGGCAGGGTGCAAATGCCCAACCTGAAATGATTAGAGCAAAGGAGGAAAGATCCTCTGCCCTGTCCACCAGAAGCTGGGTTTGGTGAGGGGCGGGCTCCACCCCAATAAAGTGAATCTCCTGAGGTACATGTTCTGACTTGGCCTCATGACCAGGAGGCAGGGTCCAAGCAGGTCTGGAGGCCAGGTCCCTGGATGGCTCCACCTCCATCTTGGAGGGGCCTGCAATTAGCCAGTCATCCACGTGCAGGTACACCCGGACTCCTTGGCACCTTAGGAAGGCTGCCACTACTGTATGTATTTAGTGAAGACCCTGGGAGCCGAGGAGAGGCTAAAGGACATGGCCTGGAACTTGTAGAAGGTCCCCTCCATGCGGAACCGAAGGAACCACCAGAGGGATGGATGGTTGGGGATGTAGAAGAAGGCATCCATGAGTCCAGAGAGTAGAACTACATGTTCTGCTCCAGGGATGGAATTAGCTGGTTCAGAGTGACCATTCTGGAGGTGCATGGCTGCAGAAACTTGTACAGGTCATGCAGATCCAAGATGAGGTGCCAACCCCAATTCCATTTGGGAACCAGAAAATATCCGGGAACAAACCCCGGATCAGCTGGTGGGTACGGACATGAATCACAACCTTCTTCTGGAGGAGCTGGATGATGTCTTCCGGACAGCAGGCAACATGTCGGCAGACACCACAGTCTCCCAAAGGCACAGGCTCAGCTGGGCGGAAGAGCCTCAGATTCCAGAGGCAAGCCCTCACCAACCACTTCTAGCACCCACTTGTCCATGGTAACACTGGAGCCGGCCGGAAAGAAAGAGTAAGCTGAACCCCTATGGAAGGATCTAGGGGAGACAGGATGGGCAGGAGATTGCACCCCCAACCCATCACATGGCAGGCTTTGAGGCAGAGGCAAAGCCAGCAGAGGACACTGCTGGATCTTGACTGCCAGGCTTCTGGACCACAGATGCGACCAACTTAAGCCTGGGATGCCATAACTGCTGCTGCCCAACCAGGGTCTGGGGTGGCTTGGCATGAGGCCAGGTGGAGCCAAAAGGACTTCTTTGGGGTCTGAAGCCTTGACATGCTTTTGGGCTGAGGTGACGGGGTCCAAGGTGGGGTTGACTCTCAATCCAAGTGAGATGACCATCAACCCTGAACAAGTCAGTGCAGGACATGGACATCCATGGCATATGGCTTGGTATCTGCCAGAAGGTCGAGATCCTCAGCCAAGCCCGTGCCGCGATAGCTGGCGTGCCATGGACCTGGCACAGAATCACAAATGTCAATGGTCGCCTCGAGCTGCTGCTTAGCCACAGCATGGCCCTGCTCCTGAACTTGCTTGAATGTCATATGAAGTTCAGCTTGGAGCAGAGGGAGACGTCATCAAGGGTGCCCAACAAGGCACCAGCAAAGTACTCCATCATTAAGGCTCGAACTAGCCTGCCTGAGGCCGAGAGATGAGGCTGCATACACCTTCTTGGCCACATGATCCAATTTCTTGGATTCCTTGTTGGGGGTGTTGTCGAGACCCTGACAACTGCCGTTCGGCAAAACACTGAGTCTGCAACTAAACCCTCATCGGAGGGATGTTCGGTGAACCAGAGAGAGAACCCTTAGGGACTGCAAACTTACGGGCCATACAGGCTGATGGCGTGGGCAGGAGGCTGGACATTGCCAGAGGCTCAGTGTGGACCCAGGAATGGCCGGCCACCGGAAGGCGACACCCGGGGAGTCATCCTGGTCAAGGATTTCAGTGAGGGATATTTGGCCTGTTTCTGTACAGGCCTCCAACTGGATCCCTGTACCTTCCCAAATCAGGCAGAGCGAGCCCTGAAGGAGGTAGGACCATGGTCTGTGGAGAAATCCTCACCCAACTCCAGGTCGACTGGCCTGAGGAATCCCTGATTCCAAGGATTTGTCAAAGACTGGCCGACTTCCAAGTCCCCGCTAACCTTACAGGCCTCGCTGCCCGAGTGACCATCACCAACAGCCGCTGAGGAAGCCCGGGTAGTTTGCATCCTTGATGGGGTACCATCTTCGGATGAGGCAGTGGAGGTTCCACCCGAATGGGCGGACAGGCTGAAATCGGAAACGCTGGAATAGGTTCAGCCAAAAGGTGTCGGCAGCCAGAGAGCACAGGGAGGGATACCAGCCAGGCCCAGCGTCTAAAGAAGTTGCTGCCACATAAGCTCCCTCGTAACGGCGTCACAACTTGCAGCGGAGCCAATCAAAAACAGGAGGAATAATACGACACTGTTTTCCAGAGTAACAATGAGATTCCCTAACCCGTGAAAGCTACCTGACCTCAGCTAAGGGTCCTCGACCTCAACACGCGGGGGACTGGATGGCGGGGAGGAGGGAACGGCGAGACGCTGGGGTCCCGGCAAGCTCGTGTCCCAAGGGTTAGGGACCGGGTCAGGGGTTGATCCAACCTGTCCTGGCACTGCAGAGTCAGGACTGGAGTCCTGGAGAGAGAACAGGTCAATGGGGTCGAGAAAAATCTGGACCTACTGGTGAACCCATGTCTCAGCTAACAGGCAGTGGGGACACTTGTGGGGCTAGAGGTTTGAACTAAAACATCGGCCAAAACCGACTATCGTCAAGAAGGTCGACGAGTAGGAGCACCGAACCGAGGTCCGAGAGCATTCGCGATTCCATGACCTGTGACTGACTCTTTGGCTTTGCCTTGGAGTCCTTCTTTGAGGATTTGGACCCAAGAGAAGGGCCTCCCTAAGGCAGAAAGGGACTGGCATAAGTCCCAGAATACTGCAGTAAAGAAGCACCAGGGCCGCCCATCGGACAGCGATTGGATTTCCACCACGATGCTGGCGATCCAGGTTCGGGAACTGACCTGGGGCACTGCAGGGCGGACGGGAGGAGAAGGATGGAGCATCCTGAGGACTGGTCTCCTTCTCGGGGGTCTGGCGCGGCGGATCCTGACAGAGGCTGGGGGTGCCGCAGCAGCCAGCGCCTGAATGTTCGGGCGAGGCAGGCGGACGCTGGACATCATTGCACGTCCCTCGCCCCCAGGAGAAAACCACAAAAAATGCCGGCTCCAGCATGATGGCTGGTTCCGTTCCACCGCCAGTAATACCGCTGGGTCCAGCTCTGGTGCCCTGATCTGGGGTAATCCAGGGCTTGCCCACAATGTCCGTGAGGGGAGTGGGGAGCCCCTAGGCGGCCCCACCCAGGTGGTAAGCCTGGGCATGGGGGTGGCGAATGATGAAACCTGAGGGGAAATTGGAAGGCTGGAACAAAAAACAAGAAAATAAAAAAGAGAGGCACCAAAGCAAAGTGGGACCAACGTGGACCCAAGCAAGAGCCACGCCATCGTCTTCAAAGCTGCCAACTGTTTGGCAGACCCACTGCAACTCTTGAGACCCGACAAAGACATCCTTGGACTGAACAAGAGGATCACGCCGTCCGGACAACCCAGCAAAATCACACATATCAGTCCTCCAAGTTGAAGGGTGTAAACTACAGCACAGACTGCTAGCCTGGGAGTCAGATCCCTGGCCCAGGCAGTAAAACGACGTGGCATGAGGGTTTATGTGTGACATCTTCTGATGAAACAGACAAAGTCTAAAACTGAGCGCTAAGTCCTCAGTGCCAAAACAGTGAAACTGCAAAGCAACTTGAAGACAAAGTATTTTGTGAAAAGAATGATAGGGCCTATGCAAATGCACAGTGTTATGGAGGAAACCTGTCTCTTCCAGCTGACAGGAAGATATGATGTCATGGGGAGGTGCCAGAGCATACCACCCATTGGGTGGGTGGGAGGAACCAGCTTGAAGACATTCCTGACAGATATAAAGGGGAAAGGAATTCTGCAGTGTGGATAGTGCACCATATCCATGCCCTAGATATATATTTTACTATACTGTCAGCTAATAGTTGAGTTCTTTTTAAGCACTGCTGCCTTAACCCATGTTACTGCACAGATCGCAACCACACTGCTGTTAACACGGATTAAAGAGCTAATGGAACCAAAATAGACAGACAGGAAATTATACAAATGTTAAGGCATAGTCAATTGTAACTTTTATTTCTGAAGTATTTTTATTTTTGTCTTTGCTCATTAGAACGTTGTTCCTAAGCAACAGTGTTGTTACAGTCATACGGTCACAATGCTGATGATGTATTGGGGGAAAAAGAGACGAATATGTCAGTTGTCAGGGCAGAGTGCTGTTCCATACAGCACACCTACTGACATCAGGTGAACAATCTTCTAATTAATCAAAAGGAAAAGAAGTACCACCTCGATATAAAAGTAAAGGTTGACTGCTTTTAAAAATTAATATTAGTTTTAGGTAGCACACTAGCTTTTAAGGCAACCATGTTTGTCTAAAATCAGCACAGACTACCTCTCTAGCGGTGTTTCAGCATGGTTTTGAAAACGGCTGTAGCACGGTTTTATTTGTGCTACAGTGGGACGCAAACCGTGCTTGAAGGACTTAAAATGGTTAAAGGCAGTTAAACCATTTTAAAGAGAGCTCTCACTAGCTTCTAAGTGCAACAGAAATATTACTTTCCTGGCCAGGAGTTCAAATGTACAAAGTTTGCTTTTTTATGTGATGTTAAAAGTTATGCCTCTCTATTCCCAGACCACCAGCAAAAATAGAGTCAGTTCCCGATCCTACGGCCACGCCCCATGCCGCACATCGAGACTTGCTTTGTGATATCACTGCAAGGGTTGTGAACAAGATTTACCGATTCTGAATGGGGTAATTTTTCCAAAGGTTTTAGACAGATTAACGTTTGATTTTATCAATCGAAGCGATCACCTACCAACAGGCACCCATTAGTCGGCGATCACTTTGATTTGTTAAAATCCAAACGCTGAATGGGTATAAAACCTTTGAAAAATCACCCCATTCAAGTCAATGGATGTGTACACTAGCCTTCATTTAGTGACATCACAAAATGGGATGCGGTGTGTGGCTGTAGGATCAGGAAATGGCTCAGATTTTGTGGGTGGGTTTGAGAATAAAATTATGAGGGGCATAACTTTTAATATCACTGGAACAAAAGGAATACTTTGTATATCTGCAACTGCTGGCCAGGTCAGTTATTGTTTTATTGCACTAAGGGGCTAGTATGGTTAGTCAAAAGCTGCTCTTAAGCTCCCTTATGTGTACAGGGCCTCAATGGTAACGATTTCAATAAACATCATTATAGTGTATAGTGGAACGTCATTGTTCACTAAAATCTAGCGCTTCTGAAATGTTCTGAGTGCACTGGTGACGCCGCAGTGCAGCAGAACCAAAAGTGACGCCTCAGTGCAGTAGAACGACTTTTCATTCTGCTGCAGTAGGGACGCTACACAAGCGTGTCTCGAGCAGCAAATCTGACAGTTGGGGTACGTGAGGTATTTGTTGATGCAACCTTTGTTTTCAAGGCGCTCCTAATTATTTAACTTGTACTACCTCCTAATGAGTGTTACAACGAAAAGCTGTGTCTGTTTTTTTGAAGTTCCACGATACATATAAAGAAAGTGTATGATACAGTTACATTAGGGCTATTATTCTTTCCCCTCGTCAGTACTATGACGATTGAGAGACCTCTCAGCTGCGCTCTCGAGGTCATCAGTCGCTTAGTAATCCGACTCGAGGAAAGAATAGCCCTGTTGTTAACTGTTAGTCATGCACTATCCTATATTTCTAGTACTGTTAGTATGCTAGGATTCAATAACCAAAATAATGTTGTCTTAATTGATTATTATCAGTTGAGATTGCCATTAAGACAGTCTCAGAATATTCCAAGTCACCTAAGAGCTGTGAAGTGTATAATTCAGAATAGCAGCTGTCTGTTGCATACAACCCATAAACGATGCAAAAGAGTTAAACACACAGCAGAACAGCTCTACAGACTTGTTTTCCTTTTCGCATGTAGACTATAAAGTCCTTTGTAGTTCAATTTGAGCAACAAGTACCTGATTCAAGTTCTTAAAATATATATTAAAGACAACCACTAGCATTCACTAAGATGAAGCCCTTCATTTAACAAACAGGTTTCCGTACCAGAGCGAAAATGTTACATTAACAATGTGCATCATCTACTCACAATGAAATTTAGCTGGCATCCACCCATGAGGGTAGTCAAAGGAGCGAATATTCTCGCTCAATCTGCAAAAAGTGCAGATCAATGCTGTGGTAATAAGGTGATGGTTTTCATAACATTTAGCAATTTTTGTAATGACTTGCATAACCAATTTTGGTGACCAATTCTATTAAAAACATACTGTAATATCTTCAAAAGATGTAAACAACTAAAATAAGCATACATACCCTGCTCTCTTTACACCCACTACTCTGAATTTTTGTAATTTTTCTTCTTGTGTTTCTTTTTCATTGAAACAATCAAACTCCACCTGCAACAGATACATAAGGTACAATATATTTCCAATGAAACTGACAAGAAGGCAATACGCTTTTAAAATTGGGTCTTTTACCTTTAGGGCTGTGTGAAAGTAAATTTCCGACGCAGGAATTTTGGTGAAAGTCAGAATTTCGCCTTTGCAAAATTTCAGAATGCCCTTTGGCAACTTTTTGATTTCTTCCACAGATTAACACATCCCTCCAAGAACTCACACATTCATTCCACAGTTCAGTAAGTCACTGAATTGCAGAATAAATATATGAACTATGGATTAATGTATTAAACTGCAGGAAGAAATTCCGTATAACTGATCACTGAACTGCAGAATAAATTACATGTATTGCAGATTAATGTTTTAAACTGTGGAATGGAATTCTTCAGAACTGTCATTCCACAGTCAATGTGTATTATTCCACAATTCAACCAGAAAATTTTACAGAAAAGGTGAAATTTCGCCAAACATATTTGAATATTCTAATGTCACCAAAGGCGGAAGGTCTTAAGATTTCCAAATACCGTAAGTTTTGCAGTGAAAGTGAAATTGGCATATTCTGCCAAGCTCTAGTTACCATGTTACAGAAGTACGCAGGTTTGCTCATAAGTTTAACCCCCACTGATTCTGTATTAGAAAAGGATCCAAAATGCAATTAGTTCTGTACTAGAAAAGCTCTTTGGAGCACCACGCTTAATAATTCTAACTCAGGCCAACTGCACGTGGCCATTTTCTTACAATTTTTTTTTTCTACCCTGAATTTATCCTCCTATTCACACCCCGCTGGCACCTATCTGGACTGGTCTCCCCAGCTCAGTCTCCCAACTTATCTGAGACTTACCTTACTCTAGTGTGTCTCTGCCACAGGACTACCAAAATAGCCCTGTTGTCAGGTCAAAGTCAGAGACGGATCAGTCTGTCATCCAGCTTTGGACAGAGGATTTTTCCTCCATTTTGTCCCTGGGGCCAAGCGTGCAGAGATGTGGTGTCGTGCTCTGCCTCCGCAGGGAACACCCAACATCAAGGACTGGGATCCCTTCCCCAGTCGGCAGGTGGTGTGGCAACCAGTGCCTCAGCCCACAACACCACTGGGCCTGCTCACTTGGTTACGCTTTTAAAAGAAAACCTTCTGTGGAAGTATTTAAAGCCTCCGCAAGGCCTTCTTGTATAATCAGGCCTTCCCAGACTGTATCTTGTAGTCCTTGCCTATTTTTCAGAACCTTATGTTTAGGTTAGTCTTGGCTTTTTAAGTAGTAGCTGTTGTTGTTTAGGGTATTATTTAAACTTTGCTTAATTGTTGAAATATTGTATGTTTATGTTTAATTGAGTGTTATGTATTTATTATGATGGGCATCTCTTAAATAAAATTTGCCTTGCCTTCTCAAACAACAATTCTCTTCAAATTATATAATGCATCACTTATGTGAAAAATGGGTTTACGTCAAAATAGCATAGACACAATTGCACAGTACAAAACCACACAAGCAACACAGCATGGTGCAATACAACGCCAGGAAAACAATGAGCCCTACACATAATGCTAATACCAGTGGGCTGCTGAGCACGGAGCATTGCTCCCTCCCCTGTACCACCCATAATATAGGTGCATCCTCCAAAACACACCAAACACCACAAAAGAAAACAACAAAGGAAGGCAGTAGACTGGAACCCAGGTCCCTGGCCATCCTAGGCATCACAGTCCGTCACTCTAACCGCGGTTAACAGGGCCAACTTGCTCACCCACCACACAATGGAATCTTAGCTTACTAAGCCAGCCTGTTGGTATGGAGGTACCACTACTGCCTGCAACGCTGTCAACCCAGGTTCAGAAATGAGCCACAGTCATTGGGGGCTGGCCAGGAGGAAGAAGATGGAGTGCCCCAGAGGTCTACCTGGTGATCATGGTGATACTGCGGGGGTGACACTGCATGGACATACACTGCATGTGATACTTGGGAGCACCATTAGTACAGATGTCCACAGGAGTGTGAGCAGCACAAGGAAAAGACCTGGTGCATGAAGGATGATTCCTGGTGTGTCTAGGCTCCATTCCTGCCACTGTCTGCTCCTCTATCTTGGTTCTCTTCAGGGGCAGGGCAAGCTCACTGGGTTGGAAAGGGAGGCAGGAGCTAGGGACATGGATGAATGGGGCTGAACCTCACCTTTGGGGAAGGGGCACCATCAGTGTTTGGGAGTGCAATGAATAAATTAGTAAAAACAACAACAAAAAACATGCTGTACCATTTTCAATAAATTATATTCTAATACTTTACATCGTTACCTTTACTGCTTCTCAATTTAGAGCCTATGTAAAAATTTAAATTATGTACTTATCATACTCTATTCATCTGCCAGAATATCTTCACCATTGACTATCACTTTTTTTATATTGTTTCTGTTTATCTCCTCTCTGCAGAGGGGCAGGCAGGTCGCCTGGCCGCCAGCACCTGCACCACCATCAGCTGCCATGACCATCCCACGATTTTCCACCTGGTTTATTGCCCTGGAGCCAGACGTGTAATGACGCCAGCGCACTTACGTGCGTCGATATCCGCTTGTGCTCCAACCTCTTCTGTGCGCCCACTCCTGTAGTGCCCCTGACTTTCATCAGGTGCTGCTACAGAGTGACGAAACTTCTTCACCCACCCCAGGGAGAGAAGAGCTGTCGGGACGCCCAACCTCTCCTCCCTGCCAAACCTAGGACGCCAGCGTAGCGCGATGTGTGGCATCCGGGCCGGCTCCACTGATTATCACTCAATGGCTATGGGTTGGAGGCACTAGGCCCTCTAGGAGCAAAGCTCTTGCCAGGGTCCAGCCATAACTGTTTGGCATGGCACCTGAGCATCCCCTCAAGTGGTGCCTCATGCCAACCAATAACTGCTGCTGGCTCCTCACTAACCTCAGTTCCATTCACCTGGAGAGAAACAAAGACGGAAAATAAGAGAGAGATAAGAATTTTCCTAGCTTGAAGGGATATAGGAAATATAAACAACAAAATAAACCCAGACTACCAACCTCTGAATAAAGAAAAACAGGCACACTAGGTGGCCTAAAGGGTTAGTTGGGTATGGAACCAGAGTGTTGCCCCAAAACAGACAGGAGACAGACAGTGATCTTAAAGGCAGCAGCCCTGAAGCATATGGCTCTGGCAGAAAAGCAAGAGGGATGCCTAGAATTGGGAACTCCTTATAAGTGAGGTAGAAAAATGTCCAGTACAGGAATGAATCAGACAGGCTCCTGGAAAACCACTCAACCCCTATGCTACCTGATGGAGGATTGACTAAAGAGCTAGTTAAAACAAGCTCCCTTTTCCCATCAGGAACAAAAGTGACGTAATCTCAGGTATATGTGAAGCTGTAAGGCTGAATGTCCCAAAGGAATTGGGATATGTTCATCTCCCAAGAACCCTTAGGGTTGTGGGCCAACAGCCCATTGGTATAACAGAAGAAGAAGGGCATGTCAACCACAGGATAGCCTGGCATACCCAGAAGCGAAACATCAGACAAAATGACCTGCTTCTCTTTCAACTACAGGGATGTAGAAACTAGCATACTTGATCCAATCCAGTACCCAGCACTGTACCTCAGACAGTGCAGCTGACAAAGGAGTTAGATTGGACAGTGCCCATCAATATAGAGTGCATTTAGCAATTAACAATAATATCCCCAAGAGAGGGATATACCCGGGCAGAGGGAAGGAGGAGGACAAATAAGAAAAAGCAGGAAGGGAGCTGCTTTCTCTCACCTTTTTGGTTGGTATGAGGGCCCTAAAAAGGCACCCTCCCTACTTTTAAGGTTTTGTTTTTTAGTGGGAGTGAACCCAGTAATGGGCTCCAATCCCGCTTTTGTGTGTGTGTTTTTTGTTTGTTTGTTTGTTTTTTAATAAAACTACTCCACAGCGGTTACAACTGGGAATATGCCATGGCACTAGATGGTGCTGGCCAGCACTAACAGGTTGAGCTGCCCAGAGGTCCTGGCTCTGCTAGAAGGGGGATGGTGGGTGGGTGTGGTGGCTGCAGCGCTGGGGATTGTTAGGTGGGAGGGTGGGAGGGCCGGGGTGGGAAACAGGAGGAGGATGAAACAGCGGGGCCATCGTGTCGGGTTACTAAGTCCAGAAAGCGCCCTGAAGCTAACTGAATCCAGACCGGGTTTCACTTAATTAGTGCCCACACCCAAGGGCACTACTGAATTTGAGGGCAGACAGGCCAGACAGCTTCCGAGGTTTGCCCAACTTGGGTGGTGGTATGCAATGCCAGGTCTGACAGAATAAGATCAGCATTATAGCCGACCTTATTAGTTCTGCTGACTTGGCTTGCATCACCGAGACCTGGCTGGATGAAAATTCAGGCCCCATATTGGAGGCCATGATTCCAGCGGTACTCTGTGATACAAGGCCCGAGACTGGACCACAGGGGTGGGGGTTGCAGTCTGTTTTAAGACTAAATTGGGCCTCACGAATGTGGTAGTAGGTGAGGCTGAATCCTTTGAGTGCACAGTTTTAGCAGGTGTAGGCGTTGAATGTTTCTATCTACCGTCCACCCCGAGGAGATGGGAAGCGCTTCATACAGGGAAGTATGAGACTTCCTCGTCGATATGTCATTTAGAGTCGCCCAGATTGATGGTTCTAGGCTACTTTAACGCCTGGGTCGACGATGAACTCTCACAATTTGGTAATTACTTCTCCAACTTATGTCTCTTTGGCCTCACACAGGTAGTTTCCACTGCTACACATAAATCTGGGCACTCTTTGGATTTAGTCTTCTTCTTAGGGATTGATTCATCCAACGTGGGGTGGAAGCAGTCGCCTGGTCTGACCACCACACCGTGAGGTTCAATTTTACACACCCCGAGAAGGCCTTCACCTGTGGAGATGGTCAGGTACCACCCACCACGAATATTATTTCCCAGGGCCTTGCAGCAGTCCTTGACCTCTCATCCCTCGTGCTGATTCAGGCAGTAACCCAGAGGCACTGGTGTCAGCCTATAATACACAGCTACGTGGCCCTGGATCTTATTGCTCCTGTTCGTGAGTGCCTCCGATCCCTTCACCCCAGGTCCCCTTGGTTTGATGGGACACTGAGGGAGTTGTGGAGACAGGGTGAAGGTTACAGCATTGTTGGCGCAAATCCGCCTTGATGCCACTCACCTTAGATTGATGGAACATTATTCTATCTATCAATCTGCAACTGATAGGCAGAATTCCTGTCCAGGGAGATTGCAGTTGCACAGAATCGACCGGCTCAGTTGTTTGGACTGTAGACAGACTGTGCAACCCAGCCTGTCTGCATGTCCAAGCTTTTCACAAGAAGTAGAGTCCGAGAGCTAGCTCGGTTCTTTTACAACTAAGGTGGCTGACATCAGGGCGGGCTTGCAGTCCGCAATCTCTAAGAGGTGATGTTGTGGAACAGTATGAGTTCACAATACCTCAATTCTCTTGGAGTTCCTTTTGCCGACTGGAAGTCATGGATATTATGAGAATATCCATAGTGTGCGCCTATGAGCTGTAGTTTGGACCCTGGACCAACTCCCTAATTTTGGGTTGTTTTGAGGCCATCAGTCCAGTTATGGTGCAAATAGTCCAGTGCTCCTTAGAGTCAGGTGTGTTTCTAACTCCCTGAAAGAGGCAGTGGTGACACCCCTCTTGAAGAAAGCTACTCTGGACCCAGACTGTTTTCAAACTACAGACCTATCTCTAACCTTCCCTTTATTGGGAAGGTTATTAGTAGCAGCCCAACTGGAAGACCATTTAACCATCCATAATGTCTATGAATCCTTCCAACCGGTTTCGTAAAGACACAGCACCGTGACTGTGCTGGTTCGGGTGCTTAATGATCTTCTGAGGGCAAGAGATCAGAAGAGACGTTCCATTCTAGTTCTTCTTGATCTCTCGTCATCTTTTGACACTGTGGATCACCTGGTATTGTTAGCATGCCTGAGGTTAATCTGTGGAATGTCGGAACTGTTTTAAAATGGTTCACTTCATTCCTCACTGGGAGATCACAAAGAGTTGTGTCGGGGTTCATTCCTCTGGCTTAACTCCTTTGTTGTGTGGGTGCCTCAGGGTTCAGTGCTGTCACCCATGTTATTCGTGAGTGTATATGCTGCCCTCGGAGACATTATAAGATTTGTATGGGCTGAGGTTTCACTGCTATGCAGATGATACCCAGCTATACTTGTCTTTGCACCTGACCAAGATGGAGCACTCTCGGTGTTTAATAACTGTCTGGAAGAAATCAAGGGTGGATGGATTCTAGTTGGTTAAAGTTGAACTCAGAGAAGACAGAGGTGTTAGTGATGGACCGGGTGGTCAGATAGCGAGGTTGCATGATGGCACGCCCTCTGGAATTTTCTTGGCGGCGTGTCACTTCCGACCTCTGAACAGGTGCGTAACCTTGGGATTGTCCTGGGCGATAGGCTGACCCTTCAATCTCAAGTGTCGGCCATTGTCAGGACTTCCTTTTACCATCTTACGTAATATTGCCAGGGTGCGTCACCTTGTTCTGTCTGACTCTCTACCAACGTTGGTCCACGCTTTGTGTCCTTGCACTTGGACTACTGCAACGCCTTTACTTTGGGCCTTCTGGGTTGAAATCTGTACGCTACAGCTGGTGCAGAGAACGCTGCAGCCCGGTTTTGACTGGGACAAGGAGATCCAGTCACATTACCCCAGTGCTGCGCGAACTGCACTGGCTTCCTATACGGTGGCGGATCACCTTTAAAGTCATTTTATTGACTTTCAAAGCCCTTCATAATCAGGGTCCGACCTATCTGAAAGAACTTCTGGTGCCTTACGATACGATCGCTCAAGCCCGATGAGAAAGGATTGTTAGAATTCCAAAGAGTAATTTAAAATCTTCTGGTAGTAGAGCATTTTCTTTTGCTGCACCCACTCTTTGGAATTCTCTACCACGCTGGTTAGGAGTGCACCTCCGTGGAGGTATTTAAGAAAGATTTAAAAATTTATTTATGGCATTTGGCTTATCTGGATGATTAATGGAAGCTATTTGTAAATATTTTGTTGATCGTATGAATTGTTTTAATTATGTGATGTTTTAATGAAATTATTTTTATATGTTTAAAATTGGCATTGTATATCAACGCTTTGATGTAAAGCGCCTTGATATTTTGAAAGGCGTTCTAAAAATAAAGTTATTATTAATATTATGAATGGTAAAGATATTCTGGAAGATAAACAGTTACAGTACATCGTAACTTTCATATTTTCAAGAATCAATCTTCACCATTGATTCTCATTTGGGTCCAAGTACCAAGCTTCCTTCTTATCGGAAGGAAGGAGCTGGCTCACTCAGAGGGTAACAGATATATCCTTAGCCCTCTGAGTGGGGAAAAAATCTGAGGGCAGAGGCTCCTTACAGGTCTGGCGAGACCTGAGACTGATCAGGGCGAGGTGGAAGCTCCTGCGCTGCAGGAGCAGAAGAGTTCCCCAACAGCTGCTGCCCGACCTTAAGGGAGACAAAATAAGCCCTTGGAAGTGCAGGTTATGCTCCCTGCATAGGGCCAAAGGTGCCAGTCAGGAAAGAGCAAAGCCACATGCCATCCGCCTAATACCAGACTACAGTTCCTATCAGTCTTCAGGTCACCTCGCTGGTGTTGTGAAACATCCTCTACTGGTGCCATGCCACCTCAGACCTTGGCTAGAAAGGACAATGACCTGCCTGACTGTCTCGTTTGGTGGCACTGTTGCCAACAGGCCTGTGTAGCTGCAACCATAGGCGACAGTTATAGTCTGCCATATGTGCCTGTTGTGCAAAGATGCACATTGGGGGTGAGTGCTGAGGAAAAGCCTTCCTCCCAAGAGCATCTGTCTGAGTTGAATCTGCCTCTGGAGGTTGGCCTCACATGACGGTCTGTTGCCCTGATGAGATCTGCAGTACTTCAAGCCCAGAGAAGAGGGTGAAGTATCTCACCTGCAGACTCTGTGGGTGTGATACTGTATGACGAGGGTCGCTTGGGATGGATGGATTGAAGAGAGGATGCCTCCACTCTGCCCTAGATGCATCCTCCATAGCCCTAGGCCAAGACAGAATGACTAGTGTCAATGTTGGAAATCCCAACAAGTCCCAATATCAGGGCTACCAGATCATGGCTTGTATGGTATTCGAGGTCAAGTGCCTAGATCATCTCCATTAGGAATTGTACAGGGCATACTCAGCAAAGAATGGCGGTGGAAAGAGGGTTGTTGTCCTCACAGAGGATATTGATGGAAATGAGGTGCCGCCTCTGGGCAGGGTTTGTACTGGAGAGAAGGGCCTGGACTGCGCTCTGTCTGACACTCTATATCAATCTTCTAAGGCACCGACCCACGTCTGGTGCTACTCCCAGTCCAGGCCCTTCTCTCTGGTACAACCCACCCAGGAAAGTAAAGCAGAGCTGTAGAGGTCCTACAGGGTGACCCTGGTCCTCACAGGTGGCGGTGACGTCCAGCAGCTCTGGATAAAACTCCATCTCTGGGCAGCTATCTTACCCCGAGTTGGCACCACCTCCAGCACTGGACTCAGGATCGGCGACAGCCTCAGAGACAGAGTCATCCTGGTCACTGGCCAGCAGCACCTTTGACACTGTGTTCAGTTATAATCGCGACATTGTACCCAGAGCCATCACCTCCTCAGTATCAAAAATGACACCAGAGTCAGGTACAATCTCCAAGATGACACCGTCATCAGCACTATGCTAAGACTAGGACAATGACCTTTGCTGCCTCCATCACCATGTTAATAGTCCTCACCTTCCTTGGTGTCTAGCTATTGACACCATGGACAGTGACAACATCTGAACTAGCAACAATGCAGACAATAGCCTCAAGGCGGAACCCTCTCCTCACATTGTGAAAAGTGGTAAGACAGGGCCTAGCATTGTCCTCGGTGCCACCACCAAATCATCATGACGAACAGTGGCAAAAGGATTGGTGATGCCGAGGAGACGATGCTGAGGTGTCCACTGGTGTAGACTGAGCATATAGCTGCAGCCTTGCAATGGAGATGTCTGCTGCTCAAAGCAGGCAGAATGTGGAGGGTTCACAGTTGACCACCAAAAGAAGTCAACTGTCCACAAGACCCATCCATCGGAGTCTCAGATGCCCCAGCATGGTAATGTCAAGGAGAACTCTATACATCCACAAAACCAGAGGTCCTGGGAAGAGGCCCAGGGAAAGGACTACACACCTGGTCTTGGACAAATGCGTGTGAGGTCTGCCTCAAATGTGGGGATCAGGCTATCCTACCTCAACATGAAGTTCTCAAGGTATAAGGAGGTCCATGGCAAAGCTAGCATCACATGTATCCATATCGTGCTCCAGTCCATGACAGGTCGCAAAGGTCTAGTGCTGGTCCAGAACAGCCAGCAGTTTCCCACAGAGCAATGATGCATTAATGGGTGGCTGTCAGATTTTTTAACGACTTGGCCTCTTTTATCAGACTAAGACATCGTGGTAAAATGATAAGAGAGGCAGCACACACTCAAACAAAAATAATTAGGGTGATGCAGTTGAAATAAGTGGTGTCGAAAGCGGGCTGAGGTACTGCATTCCTGCAGTGTGCACTGGAGTGGTGGGAAGAACAGAAATTAAGTACATACTTACCATAATTGCAGTTCTTCCAGAATTCCTTCACAATTGATTCACACTGATGTGTCTGGGGGTGGAGGCACTAGGACCCAACATCAGGCTACTGATGGTGCCTGCACACCTCATGTAGTGCTACGACACTAGCCAATAAACGCCGCTGCCTCCCTTACACAGCTCAGTTCTGTTCACCAGAAGAGAACAAACTGGAGAGGGAAACTAGCACTAGATATGTTCTAGCTCAAAGGGATAGGAAAAGGATATAGGAAATAACCAAATAAAACTCGACAACCAACTTCAGAGCCTAGGTGCTGGGCCTACCAGGTGGCACCAAGGTACTTGGGTATAAAAGAACCAGAGCATCTTACCACTAGCCAGAAAGGTGTGGATAGTGATAAGAAAAAGGACAGAGCAGCATCCCAGAGTAGAACGCTCAGGAAAAGTAGCAAAAGGGGAAGTCCAAATCAGGACCCCATAGCAAATGACATGGCAACTGTGCCTCAAAATGGAAAATGGCAGCTGAACTCCCAAAAAAAAAAGAAAATGAGTAATTCCATCCTACCAGATAGAAACTGAGTAAACTCAAGGGTAAACCCAAATAACTCTCTTTCTTATGACAGATGGGAGGAAGTTGGGATTAGGAGCATAGCAGCTGCGGACTGAGCAGTCCTAAGGAGTCAAGATGTGGCCATCCTCCTCCTGACATGCCCCAACTTGGAGTGGGCAAAAGTCCAGGCGCAGAGAAAATTAACAAGGCATATCATCCAAAATGTTCCAACACGAATAGAAGAACATAACCTGCTTCTCCTTGTAACCACAGGGATGTACCCTGTGAAGCTAATATACTGATCCAAGTAGAGTTTACTGCACCCTCCACATGCAGAGAACTGCTCACTGGAGTTAGACTGGATAGTGCCCAGGCACATGTTGCATGTAGCAACTAACAGGGATATACCCTAGAAGGGATATACCCCAGTCAGGGAGGAAGAGGACACTGCAGGAAGTGTGTTCCCCCACGACTGGTCAGAGACCAGTTTCCGAGCCACCTGGTCTGAGGGCCAGTTTCACTGCTGTACAGAAGCTTCCTTTGTTTCACTTAGTTTTCTTCTTGCACCAACTCCTTTTAGTGTAGATATATTATTATCAACCTCACACCAATGGATCACCACACCAGTGAAATTTGGGGTCAAAAGAATTTTAGGGGTAGTGAAATTTAAACCCAGACTTTCAGGGTCATAACCTAGTGCACTAACCACTACACCATACTGTCTGCTGCCCAGCAAACCTGTGGTTAGACACATATGTGACAATAAATGAAAATTACGTACCTACCGTAATTTGATCTTTCTGTGTATCTTGACCATTCATCACAGATGGGTACTGGCTGGAGTTAGGACCCCTTGAGGAGCTTTTTTTTTTTTTTAAAGGGTAGGCAGAGCCGACGTGCAGCACCGCGCCTCGCCTTCTTGAGGCCGATTTACTGCATGGCGCCGAGTGTTGGCTAAAGCCAAGGCTGACTCCACCTGCCTACCAGTTCTGAGTCACCAGAGAGGTAAGAGGAAGGGATGGAGGGTGGGACAAGAGAGTCCAAGGGACAGAAAAGGAAAGGATGACTGAACTAAAAGGAGAAATAACGACTGAGAGGACAGCAAAGAAGAGGTTAGACTAAGGGGATTGGGTAGGGGCCCCAATCTCTGGAAGCGGAAGAAGGGAGGGAAGGAGGGAGAAATTTAGGAGAGAGGAGAGGTAACAAGGTGTCCGGCACCCTTGTCCATCACCAGATTTGTATAGGAACTGCAAGGAGTAGCAAAGCCTCTGCCAGAATTCAAGGCACAGAATAACTGGCAAATACCCCAGAAGCAGAGTTGGCTATTCTGGAGAAGGACAGGATAGAGGGACTTAATACTCTCTCAGGAAAGATGTTTGGTGAAAAAGGATTTTTTTTTTTTGGAAACAGTTGGATGGAAACCAGAAGGAGAACAGGAGGAGGGCAACTACTAACTCCCACCCCATCGGGTGGGAGACATGTAGTAGAGAAGGAGTGCCGCCAGCTGTACTCTTAAAGAAGAATACCCCTGTGTGTCCTTGCTTTACCCCCGCTCCCAAAAAGGAGAGGGGAGTCACAGAGGAGGGACCCAGAGACTGAGGCCCCAGGGGATGGAGGGAGTTGGGATGAATGGTGAAGATACACAGAAAGATCAGAATTACGGTAGGGCACGTAATTTTCATATCTTATCTGTGTGAATCTTCACCATTCACACAGATGGTGAGTACTAGCCTCCCCAAGGGGGTTGATTAATTACACCCCAAGGGACAGAGTCCCTTAGCCCCTCAGTAGGTGACACACTGTGGGACCTTCCGGGCCTGAGGAGGCCTGAGAGGGGGAGCAAGACGGGTCCCCCGGAGAGGGAAGGAAGCTGCACCGACAATCGCCGCCCCGCTCTCTACGGGAGAAGAGGTGGTGTCCCTGTGGAGGGAGCAAATCACCCTACACCGCCAAGAGGACAACCGGAAAGACGGCCACACTGATCTCCTAGTGCAGATCGCTGTCCCCGAATAATTCCCGGTAGAAGTACCGTTGGTGTCAGCAAGATGCCTCGCTTGGTGCCTTGCTAGCTCCAGGCCACGGCAGAGAGCCGATGGCTTGTCTGGTTTGCTCTGAGTCAGGTGCAAAGCAGCTAGGATCTGACCCAGCGCGACCACAAGAACCTGTTGTAGGCTGCATAGTGGGCCTGGTGAGCTGAAATAGAAAGGAGCAACCGTGCTAATAGAAGGTCCTCCCCCAAAAATCAAAACTCCGAGGAGTCTTGATCCGGGCTGGTCACGGTGGAGGGCGCAAGCCCATCAGGGGTGTCCAGGTGCGCCATTCCAGACTGCGGATGAGGCAAGAACCTGGAGACTCCGAGGAGCGCAATACCTCTGGCTGAGGTCCCTAGGGGCAGGGACTCGGAGAAGGGCCTCTGCCAGAAACGCAAGGACGCCTCCTAAAAGGAGTGAGGCCAGGCGGCACCACAAGGGTGGCCTCTCCTAAAATCGCCTAGAAAGGCGCATGCACGATGCTCAGGATTGCTACAGACAGGGAGTAGGGTGCAGGTCCTCCAGCATCCTCACTTGGAAGCGCTGGTACTCTGAGAGATCAGCGCAGGAGAGATATGGATAGAGGGCCTCTCCTCCCAGAAGAGGGGAGGAGGAGCTGGAGGCACCATACATCCGAGGGGTGGCTGCACGGGGAAGGCTGAAAACCTGGCTGTCCATAGCCTCTAACGTAGGTAGGGAACTGAGCAGCCACTGCTCTGAACTGCTCCCACGTGAGAGGGCCACTAGGACCAAGAATGCCTGGGAGCGCTGGAGAATGTGGCAGAGGGATAGGGCAGAGCCGAGAAAGGAAGTCGGGCTGACCTCCGCCAAGGCTAGGAGCGACCATGAGCACCCGAGGAGGGTGTTGCGGAAGACTCCACAGCCGACAGCTGTACAACCACATTGGCACTGCCTTGGCTGCGCTCAGAAGCAACCCCCCAGTGAGAAGCGACCTGGGGCCGAAAGTCCAGAAGGACGTCCTGCTCCCAAAAGAATGGGACCCCCCAAGGGAACCGTGAAGGGGAGGGTGGACCCCAGAGAAAGGCCGACGCGACCGAGCCCACACCCCCAACCCCTCAGAGTCCGAGAGAGTCCTCCTCGAGAGGGCCAGCCTAGGAAGCTGACAGCTCTGGGCGCCCCGAAGGGAGATCCAAGAACAGCACCTCCCCTCCTGCAGGCGTCCGGATGGGCCCTAAAGTTGGGCGATCAAGACACACTACTGGAGGGGGTACCACCACCGAGGGTCTAAGAAACCCCTAAGGCCAGGTTGCAGAGCAATGGTGGCATGCACCACTGCCTGCTGGTCAGCACCACTGACCCTAACCTCGGAACTACCTGATGCCCTCAGTAGGGCCACCACCACCTGGCCGACGAGACCACTGGCCGCTTCTCTCCTCGCAGACAACCCCGGGCGGGTGTGACTGCCTGGCCTGACTCCGAGCCTGACCCGGTTGAAGTAAAGTCTGGAGGCTCTGATCCAACAGTACGAGAGCGGGCGACGGTTTTGCCAGGCCCGCAAACTGTGAGCAGTGCCTGAGACGGCACTCGCGTTCTCCGCACCCCCGCGGGTGGGGCTCAGAAGGCGCCAGGGCAACTCTGGCCAAAGGTCCAAGCCAGGGCCAGCCATGGCGCTGTCAAGTCCGCTAGCACCGGGGCGGTACTAGGGACAGAGCAGGCGCCGACAACATCCGCCAGGCCCTCGATGCTGTGAGCGGCACCGAGGACCGGGCGGGCGCCGACGGCCCCGAGGGCGGACTCGCGCTGAACGCGACATCATTCAGCTCGGTACTGCTGAAGCGGCACCGAGAGAAGTACGGGCGCCGAGGACGGCAACCGATTGCTGAAGGTCTGACGGCACCAAACACAGCGAGGATGGCGCTATAGCCCAACTCGCAACGGAGGACGTGCCGAAGCAGACATGGATGAAAGACGGCTGCCGGGTCCTGCCTCATGGCGCCGCGGCGAGCAGCGCCGGCACCGCGAATGGCGCCGACAGGGCCCATGGCGCCGAGCGACAAGTCGGCGCCAACGATGGCATTGAGCTGGGGCCTCGGTGCACGGAGCCAAAGGCTCCGGACCGGCACCGACTGACGGTGTCGAGACGGCGCCGACCCGACCTTCTGAGCTGCGGAGCAACACTGGAGCCTACACCAAGGTGATTGCTTGGCGAGTGGTGCTCTCCGCCCGCCTCCCGAGGAAGCGGACGGGCTCCCAGCACAGGAGGAGCTCTCGGTAATGGCCAGGGCTAAGTAGCTGAGGCTCTCTCCTCTCGGTCCGTAGAACCGGAGGGGACCCGGAGGAAAAGCCGAGAGCGCGCTTGGCCCAACGAGAAGTAACCCTACTTCGAAAGTCGGGTGGTGGAGCTCGCCCACTTTCCACGCGCTGTTCGAGGGACGCCGGCGGTCCATGGAGAAGCAGGCGCTGCACGAATCCATGTCGTGAAGCGGGCCAAGACACGCGAGACACCGGTCATGCTGGTCGGTAACGGAATATTTTGCTGCACGGCCACCGACGCATGGGGGCCGACCCGCTTTAGAAAACTTTTGCCCTCCGACTGAGATACAACCTACGGAGAAAAAAAACACCACAAAACAGACTCGACGTCGCAGAATTTGAAATAAAAGGAAAGATCTTACTGGCGGCGTGTGGAGGCAGAACCAGAACCGAGGCGACCGGCGGACTGAGCGTCGAAAGCGAAAACAGGCTTGAAGGCCCAACAACTGGAACAAGCTTCCCGAGGCGACCTTGATGGCGGGAGGCAGCAAGAACTGGTAGGCAGGTGGTCGGCGCAGCCTAACGGCCAACCCTCGAGCGCCACGCAGTACGCCAGCCTCGAGGGTGGCGCCGATGCTGTGTCGGCCTCACTTACCCCTTTTTAAAAAAAGCTCCCGCGGGTCCTGAATCCGCCAGTACCCGTCTGTGATGAATGGTGAAGACTGACACAGATAAGATCAGATCCCAGACCAGTTCAGCTGGAAGGAGAAACTGGTCTCAGACCAGGTAGCATGGAAAACGGTCTCAGATCAGGTTGCTTGAAACTGGTGTCAGACCAGTCGTCAGGGAACAATCTTTCTACACCAAAGACGGCAAAGAAAAATGGTGGGAAGGAACCTCCTACCCACCCAGAAAAGAACATGTTTGGTCAGAGCCAAAATGGCTGCTAAGGCATTAGCTTGATAAGAGATTCAGAATTAAAGTGAGGGCTCGGTTTCAATTTATTATTATATTATTGTGATATTAAAATTCCAGACTAATATCACAATAGGAAAAAAAACAAACATTAAGGGTTAAAATAAATGTAGACACCAGGTGCTGTTGGCTCGGAAATACAATAACCCCTGAACACAACCACAGATATGCGCACAGACACACACACACACACACACACACACAGCTACACGTGTGTGCATATATAGACACAGAAACACAAACACACACAGCAACACACGCTCACGCGTCGCGCAGACACACACACACACTGTAGTCGTTATAACAGTTGTGCCTACACAAAGGGCATTGGTCTAATAAGAGTTCTAGTAAGTAATGTATTACTGTAGTTGCTAAATAGCTAAACAGGATTTCCATGCAGCAGGAGGCACCTGGCTGTGGAAGTCAGTACAGAATATGTACATGTGGTATTCTGGGACTGAGGTGTGGGTTTAAGGAGCAGTGGGTGTTGGGGTACCACTGGTTACTCAGGATACTAGCAGCAACAGAGATGGGGTTGTGTGCCGTAGACACCAGGGATAATGTTACTGGAGGATGAGGGAGGGAGGGGTAGTACCAGAGGCACAGAAATCATTGGGAGATTAATCAGAATAATCTGCTGATTCCAGAACAGCCCAGCTGAAATATAATCTTGTTTTCGGTGAAATCTTTCTCGCTTACCAATTTGTTTAATGTATGTATGATAGCCCAGTTGAGATGTTATATGGTTTTCTGTGGGGTCCTGCTGCTACCCTTCTTTTCCATGTATTTACCACACTATAGGTGCACTTGAGATGAAGTATCTCATTTCAGTAAGCTGCTTGTTTTACGATTTTGACACTGCATTTACCCAGGATACCACAGCTGCAATGCAATATCTCATGTTCAGTCCTGTTTTTACCCAGTGTTAAAGTGCATTTTTCCCAGGAAAGACATACTGAGATGCAATATTTCCCTTTCAGTGGGTTTACTGGGTTAAAAAGACAAAACTGGCCAATTTGCCAGTCGGGATGTGTCTGCTGTTACAC
This sequence comes from Neoceratodus forsteri, assembly GCA_016271365.2. Taxonomy (NCBI): domain Eukaryota; kingdom Metazoa; phylum Chordata; order Ceratodontiformes; family Ceratodontidae; genus Neoceratodus; species Neoceratodus forsteri. Next base: position 1,149,190,320 of record CM057455.1, on the reverse strand, counting down.
ATGTTTACACTGTCTTTTCTCTGGGATACAGTACATGAGATGCAATACTGTGTCTCGTTTTCAGTGTGTTCCTTCCGGTTTTTAGCCATTTTTAAATGTATTTACTCAAAGCAGGCCAGTTGAGATGAAATATGTCATTTTCAGTGCGGTCTTGTTTTCTACCAATTGTTAAAATGTATTTATTTATAGCCAGTGGAAATACAGTATCTCATTTTCAGTTGGGTCTTGTGTTTGCCCATATTTTCAATGTATTTTCTCAGGACAGATCAACTGAGATGCAATATCTTGCTTTCAATGAAGTCCTGCTTTTACACATTTTTGCAATACTGTATATTTACTTACTTATAACCAAGCTAACATGCACACTGTTTTAATGGGGTACTGCTTTTACCCATTTTACAATGTATTTATCCAAGATAGGCCAGATGACAGGCAATATCTAATTGGGAGGCCCTGTGAGAGGAATTTCATGCTCCTGGGAAAGTTGGGAGCTCTGCAGCTGCATACAGTAGCATGCCGAGCTGCCGGGCTCCTCTTTGGTGCTGGCCCCAAGGAATTGTCCCCTGCCCCCACCTCTCAAGGGCCCTGCTCACTGAGGTCATGCTTTTACACATTTACACATTTTTTTCAGGATATCACAGTGGAGATTCTATATCTCATTTTCTGTGGGACTCAGATTTTACCCATTTTTACCATGTATTTAGGCAGGATAGCACAACTGAGATGTAATAATAACTTTATTTATATTGTGCTTTCAAAACCAAGTCCTTAACAATAAGATAAAACCAAATACTAAAAACACAATTGAATATAGATTCTCATAAAATTCAGACTTCAATAAAATCAAACAAGGTACACTAGGTGCCAAATGTAGGGTTTTAAGGCCTGTTTTAAGGCTTGTTTTCAGTGGGGTCCTGCTTTTTATATATATGTACAGCAGCTTTTGTGGCATTTTTCCCTTTTTTACCCCTGACCCAGGACCCCAGCAGACACTGACGTGCGTTGCAGCAGCAGGCACACATGCATGCCAGGTACAGCTCAGCCCCTTCTGCCCTACACCTGGCACTCACCGCTGCCCCTCCCTTCGTGTCCCATCAGACCTCCACCCGATTGGGCGAGCTCACGGGAGGGGCAGATAACCGCCCTGAGGGAGAGCTGCCACGGCTGCTCGATCCCGCTCCCTCCCCCACCCCATGCCCGGCACCCCAACGACCATGGTCATTCCTGAACCCAGGTCACCGCACAGCATAGGGTAAGGCGCTAGTGTCTCTAGACCTCAAGCGCCACGGGCAGCTCATGGGGTCTTGTTTTTACATTTTACAATGTACTTACCCTGGATATGCCTACTGAGAAACAATGTTTTTGCACCTGGAAGCAGGCCTCGGCTCAGTGTGCCATTCCGGTCATCAAATTTTAAATAAATAAATACATTTAGCCAGAATAGTATGGCTGACAGGCAATAACTCATTTCAGTACAGCTTTGCCTTTAACTATCTCCTATCCATTACTGTACTTCAGGGCTGTGACAGCACAGGAGATGCAGAGACTTCTCTCTGGTCTCCCCTCACTCTAGTGCTGGCCACGATAGCATGGAACCTAAAGCTCCTCCATCTTAGTGCCTCTTATATGCCTCCCCAGTGGCCCGTATCTTCAACATGTCCCTAGCCTCTGGAGTTATCCCGACCTCTGGAAGGTGGCGAGATTGTCCCTGTTCTCAAACAGGGCAACCCAAAGATCCTCAACAACTACCAACCGATAGCCATATTGTGTTGTCAAGTAAACTTCTGGAGAAAGTTGTGGCTGGGTAACTCAGATTATATTCAGGCCATGAGCTACTGTCTCCCGCGCAGCATGGCTTTCTAAATGGCACAGTATGTCCCTCCACCCTTGTCACTGTCTCCTCTGGGATCAGGCAGCTGGACCAGGAGTGGCTCTCAGGTGCCATCTTCAGTGACTATTCAAGGGCTTCGACCCAGCTGACCATGTCTTACTTTGCTCTCAACTTCAGTCCCTTGGTCTGTCCCCACCTGTCCTAAGATGGTTCACTAATTACCTCCAGGGCAGACAGCAACTTACTAAATTCAGTAAGGTCCTCTCGGCCACCAATCCTGTGACCTCTGGTGTCCCCAAGGGTTCAGTCCTGAGGCCCCTTCTCTTCTCTTCTCTATCTTTGTAAATAATTTCCCTCTACTTCTTTCCAACTGTAGCTCTATCCTATATGCAGATGACCTGGTTATCCTCACCCATTCCCAGACACTGGGGTCATCAACCACCAACTCAGGTGAGAATTTCAGGAATATCCAGTCCTGGATAGCGACCGACAAGCTGGTCCTCAACCTTAAAAAATTCAGGCCATGCTTTTTGAGTCTCTGCCCAAGATAAAGGCCTCCCCTGCCCCACTGAGTATTTCTGGTGTGATGGTACTCCTGTCCTAATCACAGACTCCATCAAATACCTTGAGGTGTCACTGACCCCTGGCTTGACCTTGGGCAATCATATCCAAAATGTATAAGAGCTGTCAGCTGCAAACTGGGTCTGGCTATAGAGCTAAGAACAATCTTACTTCTGCTGCTCGCCTTTGCACTGGCCAGAGGTGTGTTTCTCCTTCTCTGCTATAGACTCATCCTGTTTGCACGCATCTCCAAAGTTCACCTCTCTGGGATGGAACATAGCCTTATAATAACATTTGCCACTTTGTACTTGCTGCTCCTCGCCTCACCCACTACTGTGACCTGTATAACAAACTTGACTGGCTCTCCACCCAACCACATGAATTTTGCCTTGGGCAGCTTCGGACAAGGTTCTCAGAACTGACACCCCTCTCCAGGATTGGCTGAGCTGCCTCTTCTTCTTACTCCCTTAGGTCATTGGGCCCTGCTGTTCTCAAAGTTCCTGCCACTCGAGGCATGGAAATGGGGACAGGGTTTTGCTTCATGTGCCCCAGTGTATGGGACTCCTTTCCCGCGAGGTCTGTCCTCCCTCCCACTCATGCCTTTGGAGCTCCCTATGGAATTGCCAGGCGCTCTCCTCTGCGTGTGATTGTCCTAAACCGCCATAACTAACCTTGGTGCCCTGCTGGACTTACATGTCCTTCTTTTGGTACCCTGCACAGGTCCTGCTGATGCATCCTGCCTGTTTGGGTTCTGCTCTGTATATAATGTATTTACTCTCTGTTTCAGGTGATGCTTTGACTGCAGCTCTGCTTTTGGGTCTCTGAGCTGTATAGAATTGTATTATGCACTTTTCATAGCCTTGGTAACTCTATGTATTTATTTTTTGTTCCTATTCTAACTGTGTTTACTGACTGCTTGTGTTATGTCTATCTGGTTCTACCGGATTCTGTAATGCCTAACTTGTACCATGTTGTCCTTCTGTATGAACTTGTATTTCATTGTACTCTCCTGGTTGTACCTGAAAATAGACAAATGTATTGTCTAGTGTACTTACCTGGTCAACAAAAGTTAAATAAATAAATACCTATTTTTATACTGTTTTAGCAAAGGCAGCCCAGGTGAGATGTAATATCTTGAAATCAGCAGGGTCCGGCTTTTTGCCATTTTACAATGTATTTATCCAGGATAGCCCAGATGAGATGAAATACCTCTTTGCAGTAAGGATTGCTTTCACCCATTGTTACAGTGTATTTACCCAGGACAGCCCAGCTGAGATGCAGTATCTCGTTTTAGTGTGATCCTGCTTTTACTGAGTTTTACAGTGTATTTATCTAGAGACAGCCCAGCTGAGATGCAATATCTTTCGTTTCAGTGTGATCCTGCTTTTACCCATTGTTACAAGGTATTTACCTAGGATAGCCCAGCGGAGATGCAATATCTTGTTTTCACTGGGGTCCCATTTTTTACAATGCATTTGCCCAGGACAGTGCATCTAGGATGCAATATCTCATTTTCAATAGGGTCCTGCCTTTACACATTTTTGCTATATATTTCATAGGATAGCTTAGGTGAGAGGCAACATCATATTTAGTGATGTCCTGCTTTTTGTAATATATATTTACTCACAATAGCTAGCTGCCATACAAAATGTCAATGGAGTCCTGCTTTTACCTAACTTTTACAATATATTTATCCACAACAGGCCACCTGTCAATCTCATTGGGTTCCTGCTGTTAAACATTTTAACACTGTATTTATCCAGGACAACACTGCAGAGATGCTACATCTAATTTTCAGTGGGGTCCTGCTTTTTTGTATGGTGTATTTACTCAGGATAGTCCGTCTGAGAACATACAGACATCTAGAATTTGCCAGCAGATAAAGGCCTAGAGGTCTATCAAGTCTGCTCAGATGTGCAGCTAGCACCCCTTATTCTGCAGCTGCCCTCCTTCCCCCTTCCCCTTGTCCTGTCCCATCCTCGTTTGAAGCAGTCCACTGTTCTACTGTGCATACCACTTCAGGAGGTAACGATTCCACCCAGCCACCACCCTCTCTGTAAAAAGTGTCTCCTCATCTCCCTCCTGAACCTTCCTTGCTCCAGTCTCATATCATGGCTCTGGTGGCCCTCCCTCCTTTACTTTGAACAGCCCCTCTGTACTTGTCTTGTTTATTCCTTTCATGTATTTAAAGGTTTCAATCACGTCACCCTGCCTCTCCTCTCCTCCAGTGAGTACATGTTCAACTCCTTCAACCTCCTCTCGTATGATAAGTCCCCAGCCCCTTGATCATCTTTGTTGCTCTGCGCTGCACCCTCCAGTAACTTAATGTCCCTCTTCAGATACGGACGCCAGTACTGCACGCAGTACTCCAGGTGTGGTCTAATGACCTATACAGTGGCAGAATCACCTCCTCCCTCCTCGAGGATATACCCCTTGCAATACAACCCAGCATTTTGTTGGCCTTTGCAGCTGCCTTCCCTACATTGTGCCGAGTTGTTCATTGACCCTGTAATGAGCACACCCAGATCCTTCTCCTCCTCTGTCTGGGCTAGCTGCACTCCCTAGCTGGTAACTCCTCCTTGGGTTCTTCATCCCAAAATGCAGCACCTTGCACTTTTGGCATTAAAGCCAGGTGCCAGGTGTCTGACCAGGTTTCAAGCTTTGCCAGATCATGCAACCCTGCCATCCCCTAGGTCATCCACCACCGCCTACCTTGGTATCATCAGCAAACAGACTGATCTTGCTCTTGATGTCCCATGATATGTCTGCAATGAATATCCCAAACAACACTGGTCCCAACACCCGAGCCCTGTGGAACACCACTCGTCACTGCCCTTGGGTTGTGAGCTCCCCACCCACCACCACCCTCTGTTGCCTTCCCTGCAGCTGTTTCCTACCCATTTCACCAGCTTTGCAACCGCCCCTGTGCCTACTAACTTCCCTTCCCAGCCTTCCATGTGGCACTGAGTGAATGCCTTACTGAAGTCCAGATACAGGACATCCACTGCATGGCCCCTGTCCAGTTGCCTAGTTACCCAGTCATAGAACTCAACCAGGTTGGTTTGGCAGGATCTGCCACGTATGAAACCATGCTGTCTGCTGTCCTGTAGTCCTTTGGCCTCTGGGAGGGCCACCAGCCTCTCCTTCAGGATAGTCTCCATTAGCTTACCCACGATGGATGTGATGCTCACTGGTCTGTGTTCATCCTTGGGGCCACTCTTGTGGAAGAATATCTTGTTTTCAGTGGAGTTCTGCTGTTACATATTTTACAATAAATTTACCAAGGATATGCCTGCTGAGAAGCAATAGCTTTTGTTATACATCTAGGCAGGATAGCACAGCTGGCAGGCAATATCCCATTTTCAGTGGGGTCATGTTTTAACACATTTTTACAGTGCATTTATCCAGACAAGCATAGCAGAGATGCTACATCTCATTTTCAGTGGGGTCCTGGTTTCACCCATCAGTTACAATGTATTTACCTAGGATAACTCACCTGAGATGTAATATATTGTTTTCGATGGGGTCCTGATTTGCACATTGTTATGGTGTATTTACCCAGCTGAGATGCAATCTCATTTTCAGTGGGGTCCTGCTTTACACATTTTTATAATGTATTTAACCAGAATAACTGGGGATGCTAATGGGGTGGAGGTGGAAAAGTACGTAGTGGGAGGTTGTTTTTTTGTTGTTTAAATGCTAAAAATAAAAAAAGCTATGAGTAAATGTTGGGAAAATAGTACAGTTACGTAAGAACTTACCATAACAGTAGATCTTCAAGAGGAGCCATTGCAGCAGGTTATACCACAAGAACTAAAGCCAGCAGGCACCAGGACCCCATGGAAAACTTCTAGCTTATGGTCTACAGTGGGGACCACCCCTGACATCGGGCGCATCTCTGACATCAGCCAATGGTGTAAAAGGGTGGTCCCTCAGCCTTACCTCCCACTTCTCCGCCAGAGACCCCGCACAAGTGAAAATTGAGAACCGAGAATTCCTCAAACTGAAGAAAAGAAGGCAGTTGAGCATGTAGAAAGATATACCAGGGAGGTAAAGCAGCACCTGCTGCAAGAGCTCCTCATGAAGATCTTTACCTGCAAGGATCTTCAATTGGCAGCCACGGCAGACTTCAATTTGCCCGCTGGACGATCTGTCCATCAACGTACTGCGCCGTAATCAAGATATGCAAAATATGCAGCGGGATAAAAAAGATCAAGAGGAGGAAATACATAAAGACACTCACTATGTGAGAGACTGAGAGAGATGGAGGGAGGGAGGGTAGATACACAAATGCATGCCTGTCTGTGTGACTGAGTGTAAGAAATGGCAGAGTTGCAATATGAATGTGGAAGTGCAGTTGTGTTTTATTAGCAGGCTTCAATAACAAGTTTAGTAATAACTGTTGATGTAATAATTTATTAAAGCTGCATCATAGCCTGCTGTTATGATCAACATTGTGCCAAATAGAACCACGATGCAGGTTTTAATGGCTGACAAACTATGAAGCAATAATACTGCCATTAATATTATAAATGGGACCAATAAATTACTCAGCAACGCACAATAGCAAAGGAGCACAGGGATTAACAAGTAAATTCCCAATAAGAGCAACAACTTTGAATTGTACTGAAAATCACAACTGCAGTAAAATAACTTTCTGCACCATGGCAGCAATAGCAGCACAACACAGCAAACTGTTACTATGGGCTAAGGCAAAAAAGAACAGTGAACAACAGTAACATCTTTAAAACTATCAACCCTTCTAATAATGTGCAGTGCAGCAGCATTATTAAACCACACACTGAAACTGGGGCATTGGGCTCAAAGCAGCAGTGAAAGGCAACAGGCAACAGCTGCAATATAAAAGTGACCAACTTAGTAATGTTCTGAGTGCCAAGAACTGCAACTCTTACAGCAGGCTTAATAACAAGCATGCCCAGATAACAGTGGCAAGAACTTTACGTTTAAGTGACATGGCTTTTGGCTGCAGCAGCAGTGTCACTAGTGAGCAAAGTGGCACATCTTGCTTTATGCTAAAGTGTTGAAATCAGGCTTCAATGAAGTGACAGCTATGCGAAGGCAGCTCTCCAGAGGTCCATCACTCAGCCTGTTTGAGCGTCACTCTTGATAACATTCATCACTGAAAAGCTGGATTCACAGGTATAGGTTTGAGAGGACCAGAAGGGAGTTTTTTTTTCAGGTTGGGATACTTTTGTGTATCCAGATAACCAGTCCAGAATGTCTGGATGTCAGTCTTTGAATTCTCCTCTCAGAACTTCTGAGGACTGTAGGTCAACTAGTTCCAGCTGCAGTGCTCCCTCATCTATGACAGGGAGGAGCTCGTGTGCATGGGATGCAAAGTCACCCTCAAGTGGTATTGCAAACGGATCACGCACAAAACAAATCACATCCCTTGGTATCCCAAAGTCGGCAAATCTTTTGCTGAAGTTCTCTCTTAGCTGTTTCATACTGGATTTCATACTGGAATATAGGAAAGTCAAGAAGGCAGAGCCCATATAAGCTTTCCCCACAATTCAGTGGTGGTGACACCAGTCACCAACTTCATTGAAATACTTGTCCAATCTCACCTTAAACATTCCCACATTTTCTGCATTCACAACTATATGAGGTAATCTATTCCACATCCTAATTACCCTACATTTGAATACATTTCTTCTTATTTCTGTCCTGTTGAAGGAAGCTTGTCATGAGGGGAGTGACCACATTATCTGCCTCCTGTGCTACTTGCTGGTTGTGGAGGTCAGTGAAATGGAGAAGTTTCCCAGAACTCAAGTCAGAGATCAATATGTCCAACTTCTTGATAAAAGCTTCCAGCCTCTCAACTAGGTCACTAATTGTCTTGTCCCACCCTTGTAGCTGCAGGTTCAGTGTATTTAGGTGGCCACAAATGAAAGCAACGTTGTCCATGAATTCATTATCTTGCACATAGGCCAGAAAGTCATCACCCTTTCTATGTGAGCTTTGCTGCATGAACTCAACAACTTGCCCCTTCTGCTCACAGAAGTGTGCCAGAGCTGTACCTTTACTAAGCCAGCAAACACCATTGTGCAGCAGCAGATCTTCATGGCTGGCAGAGGACCTCGACAACCCACTTGTAGAAACAGCCTGTGCTGTAGACTTGAGGAGGCTCGGATGAAATTGATTATTTTCATCACTGTCTCCATGACATCTTTGAGTTCCCACTTAGCTTGGCACATAGCACACTTTGATGTACCAGGCAGTGCAGGGCTTTCATCTGTGGTGATACTTCAGCCAGTCATGCTGCCAGACCCCTCTGCCTGCCCACCACAGAAGGTGCTCCATCTGTCACAAGAAAGCTAATCTTGCTTAGGGATAGTCCATGTTTTTGGAAAAGTGCTGTGACTTTCTCAAACATGACATCGCCGTGGCATTTGTCTCCAGAGGATCAAACCCAGGAGCTCCTCTCTAAAGATTTTCCCATCAAAGTATCTGACATACAGACATAGCTGTGCTATGTCTCTGTTGTCCGCTGATTCACCGACAGCCAGTGACAGAAACTCAGCACTTGTCAATCCTTCCATATTAAGTGCAGCACTTCATCATTCAATGTCTGTACACGCCGCAATGTGGTGGCGCCTGACAGGGCACTTGTTTGGCAGCATTAGTAACAGCTGCTTTAGTTTTTCATCTGGTACCATTTCTCCAGAGCTGCCAGCATACATTCCTTCACTGTTTCTGCATCAGTAAATGCCCTTTTCTTTTGTGCCAGATTCCATGCCACACGTGGGGAAGCAGCCATTGCCTTCTCTTGCTGTGATGCAGCAGTGGTGAGAATTTTACTGCCATAATGATGTATGAACATTCAAAGAAGCCAGCAGAAGAAGGCCATTTGGTCTATCAAGTCTATTTGTTATTGCAGGGTCCACAGCTTGAGCTACTGTCCCTGTCCTCCTCTCCACTCCTTCCATTCTTTCTACCCATGATCCTTACTTTCCCTATACCTATCCCAGTCTCTCTTAGAGCTGCCAACTGTCTTCAACGAGATGACCTCTTCCGACAGTGCATTCCAAGTGTCCACCACACTCTCTGTGAAGAAGTGCTTCCTGACCTCCTTCCTAAACCTCCCACCCTCCAGCTTAAGACTGTGACCCCTCGTGTTATGGTTGCCACTCAGCTTAAAGAGACTCTCCTTATCAACCTTATTTATCCCTTTCAAGTACCTGAAGGTCCCAGTCATGTCCCTCTCTCTCTCCCCTGTCTTCCAGGGAGCACGATATGATGCAATGGGGTGACTCCACCTTTGCTCACCTTTTTTTTTAACTTCAAGTTTATTTAAATTCAGACCAGCTCTATTGGTCTGTTATACAGTATAGGTTATACATATACCTGATGGCTATGATCTTGAAAATACAGAGGTTGCAAACATGTTCGTTCTTACCATATTACAATTATAAGTTATCACCAACAATGTTTGAAGTGCCTAATGCTCCTCTAAAGAGTAGGACTGTTCTGTTCTGCAATCTCTTGTTTAAGTAAACACATAAGAACAGTCAAATAAACATTGGTATTAAGTAAATAATAAGTAACTGAACTAACAAAACAGGCTTAAATTACATCCATTCTAAATCTTACATTAAATCTCATATTTGGACATCAAGATAGGTTTTTAAAACTTTATCTAGGGACAACAACCCCATCTTGTATATACTGGTGCCATGGGGAACATATTTGGACAAACGTCTCATTTTGTAGTCTCAAGCTACCTGTGCTTCGTTCCATGACCTCTATTTGGGTCATTCTGGCCCTCAATCAAGTACTGTGGGGAGAGCCATCTGGCAGTAATGCATTTGAGCGCTACCACCCTCATTATCTGTGCTAATTTAGTAGATTTTCTGGGCCCACTGAGTAAGGTCGGAAGTCCCAAGACCAAATCTTCCCTGAAAAGGGGATCTGTAAGCCTGTGATTCTTAATATGAGGTTATGTACCTCCTCCAGAATGGCAACATTTTTGGACAACTCTAGTATGTGTGAGCTTGTATTCCTATCTGTCCCACCACAGCCCCTCCAACAGAGTTCGGATTGGTGGTGACCGAAATGCTTCACTGTAGTGGGGTGAGAAAATATCTCAGAGCAATTTTCCAATGAAACTCTCACCATGTGGGGAGCTAGTTACTTGCCATCCCGACTAAATCTTTTGTCCCAACTAGATTGTGAAACAGTAACATTTAAATCTCTTTCCCATTTGAGTTTAATTTTTCTAGTCCTGACGGAAGGTTGTAAAGTAGTAATTTATATAACTGAGACGGAGGTGAGTATTGCCTTTAATTGTTATGCATCCATAGAAGAAATTTTCCAAGTCGGTTCTGTCCCTATTTATTTTTGAATTCTGTTAAGGAAGATATGTAGTGGTGGACCTGTAATAATCTAAAATGATCCTGCTTCTGCAATTTGAATTTATTGGCTAATTGTGCAAAGGATAGAGGGATATAATTTTCTATACATTGAGCAAAAGTAGCAAACGTCTTGTGGCCCACACTTTATAACCAGCATCTAACCTAGATGGAGTAAAAGAGGGCTCAAACCTTATTAAGGAGAGTGGACCAACACCTTCTGGAGTGTGTGTAAGCTTCCTGAGTTTTTTCAGGATTTTCAAAGAGTGAGACACCCACGGGTTCCAGTCCTGCTTCTGGGTTCTGGGTGGTATTGTGTTAGTAGGTAGTGCCCAAAGTGCCCAATCTTTCAATGATTCTTCTTCTAAGAGATACCAACCCAAGTCTACTCTGCATTTCGCCCATGTACACAGTTGTGTCCCTCTAGCTGCCAAGAAATAAAATAAAAGTGTGAGTAAGCCAAACCTCCTTTTCTCTGGGGCCTGTATATGTTATGGGCTAATCTTGGATGCTTATTGTTCCATACAAACCTCTGGGTCACTTTCTGAAGGCTGATCCAGAAGTCTCTGGGGACCTGTAAAGGCAAGGTCTGGAAAAGAAAGAGAGCCTAGGTAGAATGTTCACCTTAATAGTTTGGGCTCTACCATACAGTGTTAATGGTAACATTTGCCATCTGGCTATGTCTGCCTGTATCACTTGAAATAGCTGCAGATAGTTGTTTTTGTAAAGCAGAGTCAGGTTCACTGAGATCATAATCCCCAGGTACTGTATACAATTTTTGTTTGCCCAGGTAAATGGAAAAATGGCTTAAATTCCGTGAGGGGCACCACTCAGAATTAGAGCCTCGGACTTAGAATAATTAATTTTGTACCCCGCCAATTTACCATATTCTGCTAATTCGATGATAAAGGTGGGAACAGAGGTCTCAGGCTCCGAGACAAAAATAAGGAATCATCAGCATAGAGTGCAATTTTGAGAGTGACCCCAACCCGCACCCCCTTAATAAGAGGATTTGCTCTGATGGCAACTGCAAGTAGCTCCAGGGATAGTGCGAAGAGCAGTGGAGAGAGGGTGGGGTAGCCCTGCCTCGCACTTGCCTTAGGGGAACTCTGTCAGAAAGATGGCCATTTACCTTGATTCTGGCTTCTGGAGCATGATACAGAGCTCTGATGATGCTTACATATTTGTCTCCCAGACCAAACCTCCGAAGGGTCTCCTCCAAAAATACCTAATCTACTCTGTCAAAGGCTTTTTCCTGTCCATACTAATGGCTAATTGAAATTGTTTTCTGTCCTTTGAGCTGAGATTATGTTTAGTAATCGACGTATATTATCTTGCAGATATCGGCCAGAAATAAAACCTCTCTGGTCACTGTGTACCACAGCCTGTACTCCTTCCTGTAAACGAGCTGCCATAATTCCGTGAAAATCTTAGAGTCCACCGAGCAAGGAGATAGGTGATAAGCGCTGCAGTTCTCCGGATCTTTACCTGGTTTATGAATCACAGATATTTGTGTTTCACAAGGATCATGGGCTGTCCCTCTCTCAACAACTCATTAAGTGTCTCTCCAATGGGAGAGCAATATCTCCTGGAATTCTTCATAAAATTCTGCTGTGTAGCCATCCATTCCTGGAGCCTTGCCATTTTTAACTTCTTAATTTTCTGTAAGATCTCCTCCTCCTTGGTAATAGGGGATTCCAACTTTAATCTTGCACCTCTGTTAGTTTTGGGAGTTGGAGCTTATCTAGATAATTAAGCGACGTTCTAAATGCATTGGTTCCCTGTCTGCTAGGTAAAGGGTCTCATAAAATTTATTGAATTGGGCTGTAATAAGGGTAGGGGAAGTAATCAGGTTTTTGGCCCTGGGGGCTGTAGTTTAGCACTGCTCTTGAGGATCTCTTTACTGAATTTGCCAAGCCAACAATTTACCTTCCTGTTACCTTGTTCATAATATTTTTGTTTGGAGCACCGAGCTGGCCCTCCTGTGCATCTACAATTCTGTTAAGTTTGACTTTTGTTTCATCTAACTCTTGTTTGGTCGCTTGATCTAATGTTCTCTGATGGGTGAGTTCTAATTGGGAGATTTTCCTTTCTAATTCGACTCTTTCCTGTATTTTAGATCTCTTGTATCTTGCCACATAATTAATAATAACACCTCTCAAGTAACATTTGAGGGCATCCCATCTAACCCCTGCCTCCGTGCCTCCAGTGGATTAGTTTCAGAAACTCTTTTGTGGATCTTTGAATTAGATCTTTAAACTCGCTATGTGTTAAGAGGCTTACATTTAGGCGCCATATTGTCTCCTTAGGTCTGGGAGTCAGTTCCATCTCCAGAGCGACTCAGGGCATGGTCAGATAGGCAGACGTTACCTATGGTCGTCCCACTAAGATGCTGCAGGCTGTTAGAGGAGATTAGAAAGAAATCTATTCTAGAGTACATCTTATATTTTGGGGTAAAATAAGTATAATCTCTTGCATTTGGGTGGGTAAATCACCAGGCATCAACCAGGGATAACTGCACATAATCTGGATAGAGCTTTACTTGCTCAGGCTGGGCCCATTGTCTTGGAACAAACCCTATCAAGCTGTAAGTCTATGACTGAGTTAAAATCCCTCCCTCCACTACCAGACTATGTGAGTCCAAAACAGATTCTAGAAGGATTTTGTTTAGAAAAGTATTCTCATGCTCACTGTTGGGACCTTTGCTCACCTTGCCTCAGACATAAATGGATAGCTTTCATTGAAAGACTGGTGGCTCATTTGAAAGTGGCACCTCAGATTATATTCTTTATTAACTGAGACACATTCACTGCACAGGAGACACATTGGCTTTGGTTTGGCCACATTTGAAAGAATGAACAAGTAGTCATGTGTCTATTTCTCCTTAAAAGATCTGTTCTCACTGTCTCGTCTCTTCCTGATACAGCCATTATGACTGCTGCAGCACTTTTAATTTGTCTTACTGATTCACTGCGTGGCACGGTAACTGCGAGGAGACTTACTGCCAGGTCAAGAAACAACCAGCATGCCATCACGGAGTGAGTGTCACTGTCTGCTGTGTGACATGGATTGGCCATTTCTGCATCGGCATACTGGTACTCAATCAGGGAGCACATTTTGGATCTGCTTCCGGTATCTACTAGTGTGCGCCACCGTTACCCATGACTAGCTACCACGCTCATTATTTTTTCTTTGGTACAAAGTCCCTTCCTACATTAGCCAGCCAACTCGCTCTGTTCACAAAGCGATCGAAAATTATTACAAAAGAAAACAGCAAGAAAAACAGATCATGCCAATTAAGGACCAGCAACCTCTGCAGCAGCATGCTGAGCAAGTTCTGATGCCTGTGGGCACGTAATAACCCAGGTAGGGAAGGGTAAGTGCTGCACCTTCCTATAACCAAGTCTAACATGTACCTCTTGAAATACGGTTGTTGTGGTTGTTACACGAGTTAAACTGGGTCACTAGCTGAGGTGCATCTCCTGACAGTTTAACGTGGGCTCTTAAAAAATAAAATGAAGTGTAGTGTCCCACCGAGGGAAAATGTGATTATCTTGTTGCTGCAACATGAACTGGTCACTGTTTGCAGTTGTTGGCTGTTCTGAGCTGTTACGGTGGCACGTGAGCTATTTATTTATTTTTTTATCATTGAACACTTTTTGCGCCCCTGGACAGCCCCCATGTGTCCGACCCCCAGCCCCATCACCCAGAATTACTGGGCTTACTTCACGCCCGGCCCAGGAGCGGAGCTTGCAGGGAGTCGGTCGCCATCCTGCCACTGGTGATTTTCTCCATATTTACCGGGGCCCAGGAGTGGGGTATGCATGCATGTGGAGGCACGCATTAGTCCCACAGCTCCTACTAACGCCCCTTTCCTCCCATCCCAGGCCTAGCGCCTGGCTCCTCCTGGCCCGTGCTGTCCCCAGCCTCCACCAGGTGGCAGCTATCAGTCGGAGGAAGCCCTTACACCTCCCGGAGAGGAGAGCTTGCCTTCGGCAGCTCCATCCAACTCTGCCTCCCCCATGGTGACCTCCGACGGCTGAGGGCTGCGTTCTGAACCTGGGTCGCTGGCGTGCTGTGAGGTAAGGTGTCCAGCGCCTCAGCCCTCAACAGCGCCACATGTGGCTATTTAAAAAAAAACGGTAGCCTGGCCTGCTGAGGGTGTTCACTTGCTGTGATGTGGCCTGCCACCAAATGTAATTGAAGACCCTGTTTTCCTGTTATGGTATGTTCTTACATAACTGTACTACCTTACTCTGAATGGGAGCTCTTGCAGCAGGTTACACCATAAGGACCGAGTCCCAAGCAGTACAAGGACAAACCCTGACAGACAGGTGTAGGAAAGAGGTAACTGGAGTGCTCGAGAAGCAAGCACTGGAGAAGCGGCTAGGCTGGAGCATGTCCTGCGCCTGAAAGCAATGTCCAAACTATAGTGCTTAATGAAAGTGTGGATCGAACTCCAGGTGTCAGCTGCATATATCTGCCGCTGACACACTGCATAAGCAAGCAAAAGAAGCAGCAACTCTCCTGGTAGAATGGCCTTTAACTGATCACTGTAAAGGCTTGTCGCATCTTTGATAACAATAAATGATACAGTGAACCAAACACTTAAGAGTCTGTTAGAAACAGGGACCCCTGAGTTTTCGGGTGAACAAAACAAACAACTGATCAGATTTTCTGATATCCTGGCACAGTCAAATAGTAGCGAAGAACCGGTGAACATCCAGAGTACTGAAGCAGAGCCTCCCTTGATTAGAATGGTCTGGATAATATACTGGAAGATGGATGTCCTGATTAAGGGTAAACTCGGACACCACTTTTGGCAAAAACTTAAGATTGGTCCTCAGGACACCCTGTCCTTGTGGAAAACTAAATAAGGCTCTTTGCACATCAGGAGTCAGCTCAGAAATCCTCCAAGTAGAAGTGACAGCAACTAAAAACAATGCTTTCCATGACAGAAAGCACAGATAACAGTCCACGGAAGGCTCGATAGGAGGCAAAGTAAGTTTCTCCAAAATAAATAACAGATCCCATGGAGAGACAGAGTCCCAAATGGAAGGCTTCAGGTGTAGAATACCTGCAAGAAGGTGTGGAGTAAATCCAATTGGGAAAGATCCTTGCCCTGAACGAGTGCATGATATGCAGAAACAGCAGACAAATGCACCTTAATGACAGAATAGCTCTGTCCCGAGTCTGACAGAGAAAGGAGATACTCATTTATGTAAAAGTCCTCAATGACAAGAAAACCAAATCTATGCTCTTCTGCAGCTCTATAACCCACACAAGCTACAACCACTTGGCTATCTCCACCACCCAGGGAACACTCTAGATCAGGTGGGGTCCTTCAAATATTAGGGATACAGCTTGACCCTAATCTCTCTATGGACTTCATGCAGATAATGTAGCTAGAGCTGCTAATACACGGCTTGGTCTCCTCTGCAAACACAGACCACACCTCACGCCAGAAGCTTTGAAGGTTGCAGTCCTGAGCTCTGTGATCTCTGTAATAGACTATAGTCTCATCATTTATGGCTCGCCACAACCACAACCCTTAGACGCCTGTCAACTGCTTAAATAAAGCATGTCGGCTCATCACTGGTGCTCACCATCTCACCCACACTTGTGACCTGTACACTCTGACCGTCTGGCTCCAACTATTAAACCGCATAAAATTTCTCAACTGCTCCATGGTGAAAAAATCTGCCTTGGCCTTGCACCTTCTGGGGTCTCAACTCTGTTACAACACCGAATTAACAAATGGTGCCTTAGGAGATCCACACTACAGCTACTGAAAGTCCCCCACTGTCACACTTCACAGGGACAACGCTTTTGCTTATCGAGCGCCACTCTGGTTCAATGGCCTCAGCCCAACCATCTCCTCTGCCCCAACAATTGGTATGTTTAAAACTAGGCTCGGGATTATATCACTACCAACAGCTCCTGTGACTGCCCAACTTAACCTTGTTTCTCCACTTCCCTTTCTGCTCTAGTTGTCCCCCCCACTGGATTCTACCCTCACATCTCGGTATACCCAATGCTGCACTTTTCACCCTCTCCCCACCCTTCCAACATTTGCTCTCCCCGCTCTCCTCTTCCCTCTCCCTATGACTCTGGCACTTCTTATCTATTGTCTATTTCTCTGACAAATGCTGTTGACTGCCTTGTTACAATGCTACCTTGAATTGTATTAATCTGTACTCTGTTTGCAATGTCCCATTGTTGTAATGTCTGTCTTGATGTTCCCTATAATTTGTATTTCTCTGACGTGGAACCTTTGTAAAAGAGCCAAGGCTCAAAGGTATTTGTAATCCTAGACTTGATAAATAAATAAAAATAAATAAATAAAAGGCCACCAACATGTTGTCTGTCTGGATAAGAAGGTGGCCCATGGCTAGATCTGTTTGAAAAGCCTGCAGGGCATAAAGGATCGCTCTCATCTCCAACACACTAATGTGGAGGGTTTTTCCAGAGCAGACCACGCTTCCTTGGTCTGGCAGTCTGCAAGGTGAGCTCCCTGCCCTGGCCCAAAGCATCCATAGTCAGAGACTGGAGAAGAGGCGCCCTTGGAAAGGTATTCCCCTGGAAAGGCTGGGGGATAGAGACACCACTGGAGAGTCTGCAAACTGGCTCTGAGATTCTCACGGGTTGGTTCAAGTCATCCGGTGTTGATCCCACTGGACCTCAGAAGGTCCATTATGTCACCTCATGTGCAGTCTTGCCAATGGAACAGTTGCAACAGCTGCTGCCATGTGTTCCAAATGCCTGAGGATGACCTGGCTGGAACCAGGAGAGATGAGGACACTTCCAAGCATGAGCTTGTAGGTGTTCTGCCCTGTCTGGAGGCAGAAAAGCTTTGCCTTGGATGGTGTCCAGGACAGCCCCTATGAACTGGAGCCATTGGCTCGGACAAGGGAAGGACTTAGGGTAATCCCCAGGTCAAGAAACAAAGTAAAGGTGTCTTCCATAGTGTGTAACAGCAGTTCCTGGTGGGGCTGTGAGGACCCAATCGTCCAGGTAGGGGAAAACATAATGACCTTTGCTCCTAAGGTCGCTGCCACCACCACGAGGCACTTTGTAAAGACCAAAGGAACTGAGGACAGGCCAAATGGCATAGCTCGAACTGATCATGTTGTCCTTGAAAAAGGAACCTAAGAAATCTTCTTTGGGGCTGGGAGATCAGGATGTTCAGGTACGATCTTGCATGTGCAGAGCAAAACCAATCCCTTGATGAAGAAGGGGAATCAGGCCTCGGAAGGGTGACCATCCTGAACCTTTGTATTCCACAAATTTTTCAGATTGCTGAGATGGGGGAAATTTGGGGTAGGTATCTGATGGAATTCAACCAGACATTGATGCTAGTCAAAAATGTGATATTATTAAAAAGGTCTGACAGAGGCCACTGGGACTTGTACAAAGACACAGATTAAGAAGGAAGGGCAAAGAAGCCCAGTTGGTTGACGAAGAGGTTATGGAGGAGGAGAGCCAAGAGGAAGGCATTTAAGAAACTCAAGCATTGGGAAGAGGGGTTGACAAAGATGAGTATACAAAGAAGTCCAGGGTGACTGATGAAGGGATTATGGAGGACAGGGTCTGGAAGGATTAAGGGCACTGAGAGTGGACAAGTCACCATGACCAGACGGCATTCACCCTAGGGTACTCAGGAGCTGGTGGAGATCCTGGCAGGACCACTGGCTGACCTGTTCAATACCTCCCTGGATTCAGGATGCATACCACAAGACTGGAGGATGGCCCATGTGGTGCTTCATTCAGAAAACTTTGCCCTAGGGATGAACCAGGCAACTACAGACCAGTGAGCCTCACATCAATTGTGGGGAAGCTCATGGAGACAATCCTAAAAGAGAGGCTAGTGACCTTTTGGAAGACAATGGTTTACAGGATGGCTAACACTGGTTTGTCTCAGGCAGAACCTGCCAGACAAATCTAATTGAGTATTACGACTAGGTGACCAGGGAGCTGGACAGGGCCCTGTGGTGGAAGTCCTGTATTTGGACTTCAGCAAGGCCTTTGATTCCGTGCCACATGGGAAGCTGGACTACATAGAGGTGGCGGTCAGATGGATCAGTCAACTGGCTGAATGGAAGGCAGCAGAGGGTGGTGGGGGAAACCTCATCACCGAGGGAAGTGATGAGGGGTGCCACAGGGTTCGGTACTGGGACCAGTGCTGTTTGGGATATACATAGCTGATACCTCACAAGGGATCCGGAGTAGGATCAGTCCGCTTGCTGATGATACGAAGATGGGAGTTGTGGTAGATGACACTGAAGGGTGGCAGGGGCTGCAGGAGGACCTGACCAAACTACAGGCATGATCAGAACATGGCAGCTGGGGTTCAACACCAAGAAGTGCAAGGTACTGCATTTCGAGCTAGGAACCAGGGAGGAGCTATCAGCTGGGAGGTGCAGCTGAAAAGCACTGTGGAGGAAAATGATCTGGGGGTGCTTATAACGGACAGCATGAACAACTCAGCTCAGTGCAGGAAGGCAACAGCAAAAGCCAACAGGATGCTGGGGTGTATAGTGATGGGAATCTCTCTAGAAATAGGAGGTGATCCTTTCCTTGTACAGATCTCTGGTCAGGCCACCTGGAGTACTGCGGCAGTACTGTTTCCATTCCTGAAGAAGGACATCAAATTGTTGGAGGGATGCAACATAGGATGATCAAGATGATCCAGGAATTGAGGAAAGTCCTATGGGATAGATTGGGTGAGCTGAACATGTACTCCTGGAGGAGAGGAGGGATGGGGGATATGATTGAAACCTTAATACCTTAAGGGATAAATAAGGCTAATACAGAAGGGATTTTCCAGCTTAGAAGATGGGAGGATACGAGAGGCATCAGCTGAGATTGAGGGAGGGGAAGATTCAGGAGAAATCAGAGACGTTTTTCACTGAATGGGTAGTGGACAGGTGGAATGCTCTGATTGAGGAGGTGGTTTTCCTGTAGAACGTTGGGCAGCTTTAAGAGGGGTTGGGACATGTGAGGGGGCTGTGATAATGAGGGGTGGGCGGTGGGGCAGCTACAGGTTGAGGGGCTAGTTGCAATAATCGAGCAGACTCAACAGACCGTAAGGCCTGCTTCTGCTAGCATTTTGTATGTTCGTATGTTTGTATCCAGGATGGGGTGCAGATCCTCCTTTTCTTTGGGAACCAAGGAAAGTGGAATAGAAGCCTTTCCTTCCTTTTGGGCCACTGGAACAGGTTCTATGGCCTGTTTGTGGAGAAGTGTCTGGATTTCCTCCTGATGAGGGCATTGTGCAATGGGAAATAGCGGACTGCATGGTTGCCCAGTGGCTGATCTAGGAATTCTAGAGGTGTCCTTCTCGATCAATTGCAGTACCCAACGATCTGATGTTATACAGCTCCATCCCTCTAGACAGAAGGAGAACGGTCCCCTGCCGCCTCCCAGGGATTCGGCTGGTGGGGAAAGTCAGGCAGAGGCGCTTGTGGGTAGGCAGTGCGGCCTGGGAGGACTTCTAGACTCTAGGAGCTGCTCCTCCGGAGGTCTGAGAGGTGGCCTTTCTTTGAAGGCACCTCGCTGCTGCTGCTGCTGTCCTCGGGCTGTTGTCCAGAGGAATGGTGAAAGGACTGACACCTGAATTGCTCTGGGTTAGGATACTATGAACATATATACATATGAACATAGGAAGAAGCCAGCAGAAGAAGGCCATTAGGTCTATCTAGTTCGTTGGTATTGCAGGATACACAGCTTGAACCACTGTCCCTGCCCTTCCTCCCACTCCTCCCATCTTCCCTACCCATAATCCTTACCTTCCCCATGCCTATCCCAGTCTCTTAAAGCTGCCAAATGTATTCAACAAATGACCTCTTCCAGCAGCGATTCCAAGTGTCTACCACCCTCTCTGTGAAGAAGTGCTTCCTGACCTCCCTCCTAAACCTTCCACCCTCCAGCTTAAGACTGTGCCCCTAGTGTTATGGGTTGCCACTCAGCTTAAAGAGACTCTCCTTATCCACCTTATTTATCCCTTTCAAGTACTTGAAGGTCCCAATCATGTCCCTCTCTCTCCTCTCTCTCCTGTCTTCCAGGGAGTACATGTTCAGTGTCCTCAACCTCTTCTCATATGTCTTACCCTACTGACCAGCTATCATCTTTGTAGCCTCCTCTGGACTTTCTCCAGTAGGTTAATGTCCTTTTTGAGGTGTAGGCACCAGTACTGAACTCCATACTCTAAATGAGGTTACCAGTGGCCTGTACAAGGACAGTATAACCTCCTCTCTCCTACTACTGATCCCCCTAGATATGCATCCCAGCATCTTGTTTGCCTTTGCTGCTGTTTTTGTACCGCGTGGAGTGCTTCAGGTCACTAGTGATCATCACTCCCAGGTCCTTCTCCTCCTCTGATGCAGATATTCGACTCCACTCAGGTAGTGCTCTGTCCTGGGATTCTTGACTCCAATATGCACAACTTTGCATTTCTTGGCATTGAAGCAAGCTCCAGATCCTGGACTACCTCCCAGCTTTTCCAGATCATCCTGTAGGTCCTGTATCCCTTCAGTTGTGTCCACTCTAGAGCTTGGTGTCATATGCGAATAGGCACAATTTGCCCCAATGCCATCCCAATGTCACTGATGAAGACACTGAACAACACTGGTCCCAGCACAGAGCCCTGAAGGACCCCACTGGTTACCTCTCTGGTGCCAGATAACTCTCTCCCACAACCATGCTTTGGGTTGGACCAGTACATGGTGAGCACCAACTGGATAGCCTTGCCCGAGTCTTGTAGACGAGTAATGATTTGCTCAGATTCCTCACCAAAAAGTACAGGGCCTTCAAGGCATCCAAAATACCTGCCTGGACATCCAAGGAGAATCCCAAGACCCAGAGCCAAGAATGTCATCCTATGTAGACGCCGGTAGTCACTCCTAGTGGCCGTGTCAACAGAGTCTGAGGAAGAACGAGGGACGTGGTGCCTATGTCCCACCTGGACTTTAAAAAGCTGAGCAGCTCTGCCTTCTGGGGAACATCAGGTAGGGCCTGAGCAAGTTACATGCCCTGCTCCCCAGCTACCAAAGGGTGCTTTGATATTGCACCATATATGTTAAAGTTGAGGAAGCGAATGGTGCAAGTGACCCGAGGCATAAACCTTTTGCCAAGCCGGTCCAGTTGCTTCGACTTGTCAGGAGGTTAGGTGCTGAGGTGCCAAGGATATTTGACCTGTCGTGGGCAGTGGTAATAACCACTGAATCCACCAGAGGTTGTACTCTAAAAGAGGTCATCCCTGGGCCCTATAAAGTTAGTCGGACTTCTTAGGCACCGCCAAAGAAGTGCAAGGGTGCTTCCAGAAAATCCTGTTGACATCCTGGATGGTGTCAACCAAAGGTGGCACCACAATGGGATTAGGATCTTTCTGACGAAGATATCTGGCCAGACAGCGTTTTTCTGGATCCAGATCTTCCATGTCCCACCCCATATTGGCTTGGATGTGCCACATAACGCTCATGAAAGATGGATTGTCAGGCAGGGACCTGGGAGAAAAGAACAAAGCCAAACAGATTGGGCTAGGATACTCTGTGACAAAAACTGAACCAAGGAAAAGCAGTCACAGCACCTTAGCACTGGATTCAAATAGAGTAGTCCAACTTAGTTTGGAAGCAATGTCTGTTTTATTGTGCAGCCAACAAATGAACATATGACCCAGCAACGCTATGGAGGAGAAAAACATGCTCTGATGTTTCACCTTCAAGAGGGTTTTTCAAAGATAGTGTCCTTTAGTGCACTTACCCTTTATATAGCACATAACATTATCACATGATCAAAATCCAATTAAAGTGACAAAGTGCAAAAATGTGCAAAACATCTCAATATGTACAGGGTACATTTGAATAGATTGTAAAGGACCTTGTTTCTAACTTAATTTGTATCCAACATTGTGGCATTTTGAGGGAGCTTTAAAATTATGATCCTCTAGTATTTTGTGTTGTAAATCCATTTCTTACAAATTAGCACTTTATTGCACTTTTTTGAGACTGTGATCTTCAGGACCCTGTAGATATTACTTAGTTTACTTAGTATGTTAGGATAAATAAGGCATCTGCCCATAATAATTGTCCCCACACCAATGGGACTTAACTAAATGTTGTTAGATATGAACCATTGATCTAATCTGGCTTTAAATGCATCAAAGGAGTTGGACCAATAATCTTGTTAGGGAGACTATTCCATGCTTTTGCTGCCCTAATTGAAAAAGGAGTCTCTTTTGGCAGTGTTTGCCCACCAACGACTAGTTGTTGCTGATGTAGTCTAGGAACATGTAGCCTGGTTAAATACTCTAGGCCACATTGTTCCATTAAGTTCCCCTGAGTTTAAAATGTTATAAATAAGAAGAAGATCACTTCTGTACCTTCTTGTCTGGAAGAGAAAAGTCCGTTTTCCTAAGTCTGTTTTCGTAACTCAGAGATGATAGTTTGGGTACTAGTTTGGAAGCCCTTCTCTGGTTCTTCCAGCAGATCTATATCCTTTTGATATAAGGGTTCTAGAATTGTTTACCATTATCAAGGTGAGGTCTAACATATACTTGATATAATGGGATGATGCATTCATCTGTTCTGGTTACAAAAGTTTGTTTTATTTGTTTTAAAATGGTGTTTACTACATGTGTTACTTTGATGCAATGATCTGTTGCAGTTAGTTTGTTATTGAACATTATACCCAAGTCTCTTTCACAGGAGGACTTTCTTAGTTCTTTATTATTTAAGTAGTATTTGTTATGATTGTTTTACTCCTATATGTATGACGGAGCACTTGTCAATGTTAAACTCCATATGATTACTGTTAGCCCAGGTTTCAATTTCTTGTAGATTGTACTTTACTGATGGGTTCCCGTCAGATGCATCAGCTCTGCCCCCAAGTTTGGCGTCTTCAGCGAACTTTGATAACATATTGTTGCCACTTATTTCCATGTCACTTATAAATATTCCAAATAGGGCTGGTCCCAGGACCCATCCTCGTGGCACCCTAATTACTGACCCATCCAATAGGACAGAGTGCCATTTAATCCTTTGTGATCTATTTGAAAGCCATATGTTTATCCAGTTTACCACGCTTGCTGTATAACCTCAGTTATGTAGTTTGTTAATCAAGATGTGATATGACACTTTATCGAACGCATAACTGAAATCAAGTAGAATTACATCCACTGGTATGCCCTTGTCTACTTCTTGCTGATGTAGTTATAGAAACTGAAAAGACTGGTGGTGCAGGAATAATCGCTTTGAAGCCATACTGTGAGTTATCAGTTAGGCCCAATGATGCTGTTTCTTTGTCTAAATAAGTTTTAATTATCCGCTCCATTAGTTTGCAAATGATGGACGTTAGGCTTACTGGCATCAGGGAGTTCTGTACTGAGATCACGGTTGCCGCCAACCAGTCCAGGGGTATGCTATTTTCAGCTAAGGATTTATTAAATATGATGGATAAAGGTAATGAGATTAGAGGTGCAGTGCCTTTTAGAAACATTGGATGAATGTTATCTGACCTGGCTAGTATTTTCAGTGTACCTAGTGTCTTTAGGATGACTTCTTGAGATACGGAGTACAAGTTCTTGTTTTGTTATCTTTAGATGGTACATAAGTATTTATTACTGTTTTGAGCAGATAGAACAAAAATGTATTGAAGAGATCTGCTGTTTCCTATCTGTTAGTGCCTCTCTGTTATTGTGGACCAATGGTCCTATTTTTCCATTGATCCTTTCTTTTGATTTATATAAGAATATAGTGCTTTTTACTTATCAGCCAGTGTGAACTTAGCTTGAATTCTGCCTCTTTTTTTTTGCTTCAAGTACTGGTTTTTTTAGTTTCCATTGAGCATTTTGTAAAATTTGTTATTTTCTTCACTATTATTTAGTTTTAGTTTCTTAAATAATTTTTCTTTGATTTTTATAAGTTTTTATTAGCGTACTTAGCCATACGGGACCTTTCCTTTTATTATATTTTTCTTATCTGGAACATAAGTCCTTTCTAACAGGTAAATAGTGTATTTTAAGGTTAACCAAGCTTGGTCAGTTGTGAGGTGTTTTCAAACAAGTGACCCAGTCGGTTTGTTGAAGCTGTTCTATTTATTTCGGCAAAGTTCACCTTGTAATAGTTCTTATAAACAAGGTCGCTTTTATAGACAGGAGATTTTAGAATAATTTCAAGGTGCATTGTGTTGTGATCACTATTGCTCAATAGGAGTTTCATTTCTAGGTCTTGTATCTTGTCCTCTATATTAGGACCAATCCAGTACATTACTACCTCTAGTTGGATGCTTTACTAATTGTTCTAATCCATGACTGAGCATTTCTTTGCAAAAGTGTTTTCTAGTTTAGTTGTTCCCTGAATTAACTAATTGATTTTAGGTAGGCTAAAGCCTCCTAATATTAGGACCTCTCTCATTTTGAGATGTTTCTGTGATTTCTCTGATTAGTGTATTTGTATAACTGTTATCCAGCTGAGAGGGATCTATAACAGTTCCAACTATCAGTTTTGGATGGCCCTTATATCAATTTGAACCCAGATACTTTCCGTATTATATTATTACTTATTTCAAAGGACGGTAAATCTTTGTGGATAAACATGCAGACTCCCCATTACCTTCCTTCTACTTTTTGACAGAGCTTGTAGTTTGGTAATTCTTTATACCAGGCTTTTGAGTCATCCCACCATGTCTTTGTAACAACCATAATGCTATACTTTTGTATTTGCGATCTAGCTTCAAGTTCTGACATTTTGATTATTCAGACTCCAGCATTTAACATCAACACCTTAAATTGACTAATATTTGTAACATTGGTGCCGCAGTTAGAGGAAGACACCGCCTCTCCTCTCCCTTACACCTAGTTTAAATAAGTGTTTATGGTGTTTTGAAACTTTTGCCCAGTAAGACACTACCCTCCTACTAAGATGTAGGCCATCCCAGCAGAACAAGGAGAGTCTGTCTCTAGTTCTTCCAGTGAGTGAAGGCACATGATGTTCTAAAACACCACTTCCATAGCCATTCATTTACTTCCTTTATACACTATGTCTTTTTGTACAATGCTCTGGGAACTGGTAAGATTTCTGAGAAACCCACAGTACATCCAAGTTCAGTTAAAATGTCGCTTAATGCAACATAATCATTTTCAGTGAGTCACTATCAGTATCATTTATATCATTAGTGCCTGCGTGTATGATGACCAGTGGGTTCTCACTTGGATTCTACGTATGTTTTAATCATTCTTGTTATATTTCTGAAATTAGCAACTCTAAAACATGAACAAGTTCTAGTTATTTTATTTGCATTACAGATTGCTCTAAGTGTTTTATCATTGAGTCCCCAGTACGTATATCTGCCTGGATTCATTTTGAATTGCTGCAGTGGTATCCTTGTTGTGAGCAACCTC
This sequence comes from Neoceratodus forsteri, assembly GCA_016271365.2. NCBI lineage: Eukaryota > Metazoa > Chordata > Ceratodontiformes > Ceratodontidae > Neoceratodus > Neoceratodus forsteri. The sequence continues at coordinate 1,149,164,159 of CM057455.1, read as the reverse complement.
TTCCAGGTTAATTATATTTCTGTTCTGCTCATGAGGGATTTTAACCAAGTGGGGATCCTCCTATTATGCTTTGTAAATTGGGGCTGACTTGGTTTGAGTTTTTGACTGCACACATGCATTTGTGCTGGGTGAAGTGCATGCCTGGTCCAGAATTTGTTCATTACTGGTATTTCCACCTCATTCATTACACTGGGTTCTTCATCAAGGGCTATAGTGGACTTAAACTGTTTTGGGTTGGAATGTTAAATATCTCCGCTTTCTTTCCCTTTTGCTAGCCCTAGAGGTTGTTACCGTGAGCTCATTCTGAGTCTGGTTCATTCTCATTGTCTGTTTCCTAACACACTCTCTAGTACTACTGTTGTTCTGATTGCTTATCCCTATAGTTGTTGGGGCTGGGTTTAAAATGACAGTATCTTCAGTGGTGGGTAATGAGTTACTATGCAATGGATCAGGTGTACGGTTATATCTATCAGGTCTATTTCGATTCTATAGACTTTGGCCATTCTAATTGGTCTGCTGAATTTGCCAGTTGGGTTTTCAAATGTTTAGCCATAGCTAGTTGACTGTTTTCCAGTTCAGTGAGTCTCGCATTAAAAGAGTTTATTTCGAGAGTTAGTTCGATATTAGAAATACACTTTTCACAGGTGAACACCAAGTTCTTTGCTGGTATAGCAGGGACTAGTTTGTACATCTGGCATGTTGTACACTTAACTCCCAAGTCCCCATCTAACGTTAGTATACTAGTCCCCTCATAAGGGTCAGAGCATCTGTCAAGCACTGGTTGTTTTCCATTTATTTGTCTGTGGTAGGACTTAGTTTAGTGTTCGTGTCAGTTATCACAGTAGGCTGGTGTTTAAATTTTGTTCACCTATGTCACCGTGTGTCGTTGAGCGGTGACACCGCTGGGCTATGGCCCTGTACCTGCTGAACCGCTAGACACGCTCCATACATGTATGTGTGTCACTGGTGCAGCGGACCCGTGTGAGACCCACTCTGCCCGCAGCAGGGCTCAATTTAAATGCAGGGATGACGAGAAGTCCTCCCCGGGTCAGCTCCTCGCTGCAACAGCAAAGTGGTTTAAGCTACAAAACTCATACAAAAGCCTCTCATGTGAGGTTCCTGCACAGAGTACAGCTGCCCTGTGTTCACAAAATTAAAATAATCAGTTACATCTATTCAGTAGCCCACGAGGTTCATGGAACTACACAAGGCTCTTCCTACTTCCTGGTAGGGCTCAGAGTGCACATAAACGCCACTGCAGATGACACCAGCTACTATTAAAATAATTTTACATGCAGTTGTATTGTTTTGTTTAAAAAAGTTTCATATAAGCACAGCATTAGGGCTTTTACGCTACAGGAGAATTGAGATGTTCTGCACATTTTTTGCACTTTGTCACTTTAATTGGATTTTGATCATGTGATAATGTTATGTGCTATATAAAGGTAAGTGCACTGGGGCACTATCCTTGAAAAGCTTCTCTTGAAGATGAAAAACGCTAGAGCATGCTTTTTTCTCCTCCTTGACCCTGCTGGGTCATATGTTCATTTGCTGGCTACACACAATAAAAAGACACTACTTCTAAACTAAAAGTTTGACTACTCTGTTTTAATCCAGTGCTGAGGTGAGTGCCGTGACTGCTTTTCCTTTGACCTGGGGAATCCTTAGTATCTGGAGGCAAAATAGCACCCCTAGAAGGGAAAATCTAGAAGAGGAGGAAGAGCTGCAGATGGAATCCTCTGAAGGCAAAAATCTGGAGGAGGAATGCCGGGACCAGTGTCCTCTGGAGTGGCACATGTGCCTATCTGAAGACCTGGAGGAGGAATGTGCTACCTTGATGGCCAGAACGACCGCTGTCCGAGCCATCCAGCTGTGGGGCCACTTTCCCAGGTTGGGGAGTAGGCTCCCTGGATTTGGAAGAAGGCCTTTGGGGAACCTCTAAAATGGTTGGCCCATTAGTAGGGGGGCGAGGAAAGCTTCTTTGAAAGAAGGTTGCCCTTAATAGTGTTCCACCAGGACAAAAGAGTTTCTTGGCATCCTACAGTGGATCCTAGGCTCAGGCAGAGCACCCAGCATTGAAGAGGCAGACAGACTGGGTGTCGAGCCCTGAGGCAGCAGTAGCCCTTGTGGAGGAGGGTAGCCGCATCGGCCACCTTGGAGTCTGGTCATCCGTGCTGTCGGTGGGTCAGATGATGGTCTCTCAGGCGCCGGCTCAGGACAGACATGCTCATTTGCCAGAGACGACGATGTTCCGGCAGGACGCCTGAGAGGTTGCTGGAACTGATGCCGTGAGGCCGGTGTTGAAGGGGTGTGTGCTGGTGCCGATCCGGAGCAGCAGCAGGTGTCAGCTCAGGAAAAGCCTACCATGGGGAACCAAGTCCCAGGAAGTGCAGAGGCATCACTCTCCGGAGTAGGTGGCGCAAGCCCCCGACATCGGTCAGAGGGAGTCAGCCCTGGTGTCTAAGGCTGACTTGGTGGATGTCTGGATGGTGGGTAAAGAACCGCCAAGCCACTTGGTGGAATGTCTGAAGTCTGGGAAGGGGGCCTGAGCTTCAGGGACTGAAGGGCCAGGGACTAAGCCACAGACCCAGAAGAGCCTCTGCCCAATGTCAGGAAAAGGGTAGGAGGCCTAACCACCAGGAGCCCGGAAAAGTGAGGGTTGCCTTAGAAACCAAGTCCGACCCCAGGCAGGATGACGACCAGGAACTGGTGCCCGACTTGTGTGGGGTCCAGGAACATGAATCCAAGAGGACTTGTCCTTGTGCTTCTCCCTATGGTGGTGCTTCCCTGACTTACTCTCTGTCCCTGTGGTGAGCTGAAAAGAAGAACTTTTACCCTGGATTTCCTTCTGCATGGCAGCTAATTGTTTTTCTAGCAAGCAGGATTTGAGGGCTTTCTGGTGGAGAATTTGGTCCTGCTGTTGAACTTCAAACAATGCTGGCAGGCCTCAATGTTGTGGTCTGGCCCCAGACAGAAAGGCAGGCTGAATGGCAGTCTTTAGCTGAATTTGCTTGCTGCAGGCACACTTGGACTGGCACTGCACTGCTCGGACGGAGAAAGATGGAGAAGACATACAGAGGAAAAACACTAAAGGGAAATATAAAATAAAACACGCTGTTAAGAAATAGCTGTCAACTAGAACAGAAGGCATCCATGGAGCCAATATGCATGGGTCGATGGCAGGAAAAGAACTAGGGTAGGGCTGGGGATCGCCTCTTTTAAACCATTGGCTTACGTCGGGGCGAGTTCACATCGGGGTGGTCCCCACTGTATACTGCTAGCTATAACTTTTCTGTGGGGTCCTGGTGCCTGCCGGCTTCAGTCCTTATGGTGTAACCTGCTGCAAGAGCTCCCACTCAAAGTAAGAGTCAATGTTTCTTCATAGCTTCATTACTTTTGACATTTTGACCCCAAATTTTCAAAACACTCCCCATATTTAAACATTTAGCATGGCGCTAATCGAGTTAGCACCCCATGTTCAGTCTCAGACAATGACAGCACAGCGTATAGTCACTCACGTGATGCTATAGCCCCATATTTAGACAGGTTGCACGTTCTAGTCAAAGTGCACTGTTGTACTACTGGTCAGAGCCAGCAGGAGGGCCATGGTCTTTTATGACCTTACCTTATGATCAAGACAGGTGAAAATTTTTAAACCGGTCCAAAAAGGTGATCATGTGGACCAACTGCAAAAAAAGGTTTTGGAGGATTTGAAAATTATCTCGTCATGTCCATGAGGTGGGTAACAAGAGAACTATGTCAAAAATTTGGGCACAAAGTGTACCAAAATCACAAAAGTATGAGTAAACATTGAAAATATTCAACACTTTCTCATAAATTTATGTGTACCCAATGAACAAATTCAATGTTTCCTCAAAATCGAGTTGGTTTTGACATTTTGAACCAAATTTTCAGCGTGGCCTTTTGTGACACCATCTCATGAACTAAGTGGGTGAAATGTTTGCAATCCCATCTGAAACATGTTTTTGCAGAGCAACTACACAAACACGTTTCAGGGCCAATTTGAAAAATGTAATCTACCTGGTTCATATGGTGTATACCGTCAAGATCTTGCTGGAATGTCAGCTCACGGAAATTTGCACGGATTAAGTGCATGAGTCAGAGTTACCTGGTGGACATAATAGTGTGTTTCATTATAAGCGTGTTCCTGACTCAACAGTACCGTGCCATACTGTGTTTCCGACTTGAGAGTGACACCTATAGGTCCCAGTGTGTGCTGCTGATTCGTGCTGGCTCCGTAGTGCAGAAGTTAGTGTCACAAGGTATGAATGGGCATGTGACATCCAGCAGACCACAGTTCGATCCTTACCTCCGTCTACTTGTTTTCAACAACTAATGAGCATTTTCTTTTTTATGTCAGTGACTTTGTCCCTACCCCCCACGGTTGTGTCGCACCCCCATGGAGATGAACAGTAAATCTGCTATCCTGGTTGTACCCCTCGAGTTGGAGCCATGGTGTTAGTGGTGTGCTACTGGTGAATGAATAAGTCTACCTTCGGAATTTTGCATGGCACAATCTTCCAGTCACTGTTTTTTGTGCGTGGTTGCCGACTGTGCCGTGTTACTAGTAGTGATTTTATGGGTAACTCAATATGGGGTTGGGTGAAAAAATGGTCATCTTGAAAATTTGGGGCAAAATTATTAAAAATGACAAAGTTATGAATGAAAGTTGAAAACACATTAAATACCACTAACCAAACTTACATTGTTTTATTTATTTCAAATTTGGTAACGGGAAAGGCACACGAGCGAGGCCAGTTTCAGTTGCGATCCCGGACAAAGTAGACAGGGAGTAATAGTGCAACACTCAAAATATTACATGGTGCAATATAAAGAATACAAGTTTCAAAAAGTGACTGGCATTGTACAAAATTGAGACAAAAGGTACATGGAAAATTTACAAATTAATTTACAGAATGTACAACAATGGCAATGTGAATAAAACGTTTAAATTTACAATGTAAATAGTGAGGGGACATTGAGCTACAGCAGGGGCACTCCATTAACCACCAAAGTACTGCAAGTATGGGCCTAAATGTGGGAGACACTGGCTCCTGAAAGGGAGGCAGGCGCAGGGGTGATGGGGAGGGGTATAGAGCACTGGGAACATGGAGGAGTATAGAAGTCTGAGAGTCTTTTAGAGGAGAGAAGAGGAGGAAAGATGAAGATCGGGGAGATAGTTCTAGAGAAGGGGAGATGGTAGGAGAAAGCAGACTGACCAGCGGAAGAGAGAGGTGGAACAGAGAAAGTCACGAGGGCCCCTGTTATGAAGAGTTAAGTAGTAGAGGAGGCAAGTACAAGGCTGGAGGAGAGGTAGGATCATGGGAGGTGCCAAACCAGTGCTTGGCAATGAGGGTGGCATCGTGAATAGTTCTCCTGTGAGACAGGAGCTAGGGAAAGACAGTGGTGGGTGAGGAGGGAGAGGCTGTTGCAAGCGAACAGAAGCAGGTTCAGAGTGTCCAGTTTTAGAGAGAGATGAGGCTGGGCTGTGCCATAAACAGTGTTGGCACAGTCCAGGATGGGAAGAATTGCTTTTGAGTACCAATTTGTGACAACTGGAGAGAGAGACTCTTCATGACGATAGAGGACTGCAAGTTTGGGCCTAAGCTTGGAACAGATGCGTCTATACGGGGAAGAAATCCAGGTGTCTATCCAGCCAGATACCCAGGCATTTAAAAGCAGGGATGATCTCAGAGGAGAGCCATCCAGGATAGTGAAGACTGGGGAGAGGAAAGGGAGGCCAGCGTCTGTCTGGGCGAAGACCATAGTTACTGTTTTCTTGGCATTTAGTTTCCATTGGTTAGTCCTGAACCAGAACTGAACTCTGTTGAAGTCCTCTTGGAGGTGGGACATGCGCTAAGGGAGAGGGCTGCAGACATAGATGATGGTGTCATCAGCATACATATGTTTATTGAGGAATGGTGAGCAGGCGGGGAGGTCGTTAATGAAATGGGGAAAAAGGATGGGGCCAACATTGTTTTCAGTCAGTTCTGTGGTCAGTGTGGAAGCAGCAGGATGTTCCAGTTGTTGGAAGAGTTCATCAGATAGGTAAGTGAGGGTGTGGAGGGCGTGTGGGATGTTGGGAGCTGACAGGGTGTCAAGTCGGGGTGGGGGTAGGAGGTGTGTGGGAACAGAAAACATTGATGGACTTGTATTTTTTTTGTTACAGATGTTGTGGGGTTAAAGGTGGGGTGGGAGACCATGCAGAGGGAAGAAGCAAGGGGAACTGGTCTGTTTGAGGAATAGGGTCAGAGGGTGAGGCAGGACACCATGAAGAGGGAGGCAAAAGGAGGATTGGTCTGTTTGACAGGACGGGTTACAAGGTGAGGGTGGGAGACTATGCAGAGGGAGGTAGTGGGAGGATCTGTACAGTTACATAACTCCTTGACCCCAGAGCAGGCAGCAGGGTCGGAAGTGGAGAAGAGCTGGTGCTGCCATTACCTGCTCCTGACCTAAGGCAGGTTGGGAGCAAGAAGGCGGTGCTGGTGGAATTTCAAAGATGAAAGAAAAAAAAAGTGGAGGGGTGATAGAGAGAGAGAGACAGAGAGAGAAAGGGCACTAATTCATGCATACTATTATCGCTCAACTCCATTCTGTGGAGCAAACATTATGTGATGCATTCGATATCCGTCACGCCATTCTATACCCCCTACATTGTCTTCTCCTCCTCCTCCTCCTTTAGCAACATGTCAACATGGCTCATGCTATGCAGCCATAAAACATAACTTTTTCTTCTTCTTATTGTTCAGTGGGGGGACCACAAGTGACCACACCCCTTTTTGGGGTGACTGCTAGCACTGGGATGCCCAACCCCCCAACAAAGTCAAACCACCACATGCACCATGGCAGAAGAGATACACAGCAGACAGAAAATGATGCCAGCACCCACAGGGTAAGCTTTCACAGGCCCCTGGCTCTTAGTTGAGCAGGCATGTAAATCAATGGTGAAGATATTTTGGAAGATAAACAGTTACAGTAAGTACATAATTTTCATATCTTCCAAGAATCAATCTTCATCACTGATTCACGCTTATGGGTCCAAGTACCAAGCTTTCCCAAAGTAAGGAGGAGCTAGCTCATTCTGAAGGTAGAATACCTAAGGGCACGGGCTCCTTATGGGTCTGGCAAGAGACTGAGGCGGTCAAGGACAGGCAGAGGCTCCTGTGGCACAGGAAAGGGAGAACCTGGATTCAGGGACCACAAATAATCAAGCAGTAAAGTTTACCAAATTGCCATTTATTGTAGCAAACTCAGATCCTCCACATCTTGGATTTTGCCACAAAAATGGTAATTTGATAACACTTTACTACTTGATTATTTGCAATCCCTGAGCGCAGGTTCTCATCTTTTCTGTATGTTGTGGGCCAGCTGCCTTACCTGAACCATAGTGTCTCCTGTGTTGTGCTGCCTGTTTTGCTGTCCTGCAGCAGAACAGCAGGAGGCACTCTGAAAGCTTTCACCTGACACTGCAGGAGAAAAAAATGAGTCCCATGAAAGGGAGAATTCAGCACCTTTCACCAAGCCAGACGTGCCAGTCATGAAAGGCAAATCCAGACCATCCACCAAATGTAGACTGCAGTTCCCACTAGCCTGGAGGCCACTTCATATACACTGTACAATGCACTTGAATGGTGCTTTATCAACTCTAGGCCTTTGGCAGAAAGGCACATGAGCTTGCCTAACTAACTCTGTATGTGTACGGCGGCTGGGAGCTGACCTAGCTGCACCCGAAGGTACTTGTTTAAAGCTGCCTGATGTGCAGCAATGAACATCATGGTGCGGTCAGTAAACACCTTTCTTTCTTGGGCATCTTCCTGAGCAGAGTCAGCCTCAGGAGGTCACTACATGCCAGGCACAGAGGCCTGTTGAGGCCTGCAGGACCTCAATCCCTGAGGTAGGATGAGACCCTGCCTCTGCATAACCATGAAGTGTGCAGTACCACAACTGGACATCCTCGGGGCAGCAGGGTATGCAATGCAACGTTTGCAGACTGTCCTCGAGACTCCTCAAAGGCTCTAGGCCAGAAAGGGATGACAGAATTTGCATCATCAAAATCTCCTAGGAGTCCCAGCTGCAAAGACATAGTACTGCAACTAGTAATGGTGCTACATGCAGTGCCTGCAACACATCTACCAGGAATCTCTGGTACAGAGAGTACTCAGAGGCCAAGGACATATGCAGGGAAGATCCAGTGCACTCTGAGAAGGAGGAAGTCAACGGAAAGGAGGAACTGGATGTGGAAGGGGGTGCTGCCAGAGGGCGGGGTTGGAACTCAGCCCAGTCGGCATGCCTATGGTAGTGGCACAATTCACCAGGTGTCCTTCCACGTTCATTCCAGGTAACTGGCTCCAAACGACCTATGATCCCTATGAATCTGTGCAGAGGTAGCAAAGGCCCAAGAGGAAGCGGGAAGCAGGGGCTCCAGGGCCTACGCCTGGGCTATGGGGATGCTCAGGGACCGCGCCAAGGGCAGGGCCTGGCAGGACTGCCCAAACAAGACTGACCTACAGAAGAACAGGTTACTCACCTGTAACAGTAGTTCTAGGAGTGGTATATGTTGTTCATCCACACTCATTGGCATGTCCTCTTCACTTTAAATCTCACGGAAGTCTTCAAGCTGTCTCCCCCTCCCACCCACCTGGATGGTATATCCCTCGGCTCCGCCCCATGGCCAGATCTTAGCCTGCTGGAAAGAGGTTGTCGCGCGTCCACAGCCGGGAGGTCAGGTGGGTCCGTGTGAATGAACAACATATACCACTCCTAGAACTACTGCTACAGGAGTAACCTGTTCTTCTAGGGCGTGGATATGTTGTCCATCCACTCATTAACGAGACTCTAGCAATTCTCCGGGAGGAGGAGGCAAAGCGCACACCCCTACTTAGGGAACAGAGACTGGAGAACTGAGGCCCCAAAACTAGCATCCGGCGAGACTCAAGGTTGATGTGGTAGTGGGTGATGAAGGCGTTGCTGACTTCCAGGTAGAAGCCCGACAGATTTCCTGGATAGGGATGTCCCTGGAAGCAGCCACTGATGCAACAGTATGGTGGGTAGAATGAGCTCTTATCCCTCTGGGAGGCTCCTTGCCCACCAACTCATAGGACAGACCTATGCCAGATGTAATTCACCTTGCAATGGTCTGTTTAGTTGCAGAGTCTGCCAGAAGCGGCTTCAGAGTAGGTGACAAACAGCTGGCGAACCTCTCCCAATTTCCATGAATCCCTCCTTATAATAGGAGAGAGCAAGTTTCAGGTCCAAAGTATGGATCTTGTACTTGGCCTCCGAGGTGTAGTTGGGTAGTACACCGGTAGAGTTAACACTTGGTTAAAATGAAACTCTGACACCACCTTCAGAAGGAATTTCGGTGGGGACGTAGAACAACCTTGTCCCTGTGGAAGACCAGATAAGGGGACTCCATCAGCGCCTGGAGTTCCCCTGTCCTTCTGGCAGACATGATAGCCAACAGAAAGGCCATCTTCCACGACAAGTGTGACAAGGCACACTTATGCACTGGTTCAATGGTTTGCCCATGACCTTTGCCAGTACCAGCAGTAGATCCCACGGAGGTGGAGGTTCAGGCACCGGAGGGATATGTGATCCAGGCCTTTGAAAAGCACCCAACCACTGTCTCCTGCACCACCGTTGGCTGGACGGGCCACGCCCGTAAGCAGAGATGGTTGCCAGGTGCACCTTATGGGTCAATGACTATGGACCCCTTTGGAGAGAGAGAGACCAAAGGTAGTCAAGAAAGTTAACCACGGACAGGACAGAGGGTCCAGGCCCTTGCCCTGACACCAAATGGAAAACCTTTTCCATTTGAAGGCATAACATTTCCTGGTCGATTCCTTTCTGGAAGCCTCCACCATGGTGAAGCCATTCGGAAAGACCCAAAGCCTGGAACTGTAGCAGCTCAGGTACCAGGCTGTGAGGTGCAGGAATTGAAGGTCCGGATGGAATACCTTCCCTGACTGAGTGATATCACGTCCAGGCGTTTGCAAAGCCATTCGGGGCCTGCAGCTGAGGCTGAGGAGATCTGGATACCAGAACTGTCGTAGGCCAGTATGGGGCTACCAGGATCACCTCGCATGTCCCTCCTCACCTTGAGAAGCACTTTGTGGATCAAGGGAAATGGTGAAGGCATAGAGGTGGCCTGGGGTCCATGGCCCAGAAGGCATTCCCCTGCAGCGAGCCCTGCTGAGAGGGCGGCATGGAACAGCCTCAGCTTGGTGTTGTCCCTGGAGGAAAACAGGTCCACCATCAGTTTGCCCCAATGGGAGAACAAACTGTAAGCTACCTCTGGATGGAGAGACCACTCGTGGGATGTCTGACCTAAGCAGCTGAGAGCATCTGCCAGATGGTTCGAGGCTCCTGCCACATGGATCGCTGAGAATCCGCCTCAATCGGCTCACGGGGTCCAGATGTGGGCGCCTCTGTGCACAGCATACAGGAGTGCGTGCCGCCCTGTTTGTTGAGGTAGTACATGGTCGCGGTATTGTCCGTCTGGGAGTTGAACCACTTGACACGGAGCTGAGGAGCGAAAGCTGACCGTGCCAGTCTGACTGCTCTGAGCTTCAATAGGTTGATGTGGCATCGGGACTCCTCGGGTCCACAGCTTGGGCCCTTTTGTCCCCATATGGGCTCCCCAGCCCATGAGAGAGCATCGGTCATAAGAAAAAATTACTCACCTTAGTAATGTTGTTTCTTCTAATGGAGTCTTGCTATATTATGACATATGCAGTGAGTCCCAACCTTCAAACTGCTCCGAGGTGAAAGAGTTAACTTTCCATGCCAGGCATGGAACGCTGAGCTCGAGCTCAGTTGAAAACTCTGTCTGTTGTTCTTCAAACTCAAACTGTCAGATCTTCTACGAGCAAAACTCACTAAGGTTCTGTGTGGAAGCTGTAAATCTACACTAACCAACTGGCTACTAAATATGAACACATTTTTGGTCCCAAAACAAAGACTCAAGTCAGGGATCCAAAAATAAAAACAACACCCAAACACCCCAAAAGGAGAGGTGAAACAAACAAGGTGGGCATCTACTAAGTGCCAACACTGCACTGCCACCCACATTCCAAAAGCAGAGGTTCTGAGAGGGGCAGGCGGGGGAGGTCATAATATAGCAAGACTCCATTAGAAGAAACAACATTACTAAGGTGAGTAATTTTTCTTCAAACAACATGAGTCTTGCTATATTATGTATATCTGAACTACACAGCAGTACCTCCATGGAGGAGGGACAGAACCTACTTAGGAAATAGGCTCTGAAGCACAGCTTGTAAAAACCGAGCATCACTCCTAGCCTGGATGTCCAGGGAGTAATGCTTGCAAAAGTGTGAACTGTTTTCCAGGTAGCTGCTTGACATATCTCTAAGATAGGGATGTCCCTGGCAGCAGCCAGAGACGCAGCTGTACCTCTGGTAGAGTGAGCCCTCAGGCCTGAGGGAGGAACCTTACCCAGTTTTTCATAGCAAAATTGGATACAAGAGACAATCCACCTGGCAATGGATCTTATAGTGGCAGGTTTCCTTTACCAACCTCACCATAAGTGAGGAACAGTTGGAGGAGTCAAACCTGTGACCTTTGGTATGTTCTATGTAGTAACTAAGGGCTCTTTTGACATCTAAACTGTGCAGTCTCCTCTTGCCAGAGGAGGAATGGTCAGTGAAGTACACAGGGAGAGACACAGATTGATTAAGGTGGAAGTCTGAAACCACCTTAGGCAAGAACTTTCTATTAGTCCTGAGGACCACCTTATCTCTATGAAAGGAGATAAAATCAGGCTCCACTGACAATGCTTGTAATTCACTTATCGCCTGGCAGAAGTGATAGCTACAAAAACACAGTTTTCCAAGTCAAGTACTAAGCTCTGCTGAAGACAAGGGCTCAAAGGGGTTGCATAAGCTGGGCAATGCAAATATTAAGATCCCAGGCAGGGCAGGGTCCCTGAATGGCGGGTTGGTGTGAAGCAACCCTTGAAAACTTGGAGAATACAGGATGAGCTGAAAGAGAAGAGGGTTTACCTGCTGATAAGAAAGCAGACACAGCTGCCAGGTGCACCTTCAGGGTAGCTGGTTTCAGCCACAAAGTATTCAAATGCACCATATAATCCAGGACTGTGGGTAAGTCAGCAGATTCTGGGAAATGTGCTTGCCAGAGCACCATATGGAAAACCTCTTCCATTTGGAATTATAAGTAGCCCTGGTGGAAGGCTTCCTAGAAGCTTTCAGGATATCAATACACCTTGGGAAAGGTGTAGGTCAACAAACTCTAACTCTTCAAGAGCCAGGCCTTGAGATTGAGAGATTTGAGGTTCGGTACCAAACTCTCCCTGAGCACAGGTTAACAGGTTGTGATTCCTGGGAAGGCACAGGAAGATGGACTGCTAAGGACATAAGGAGTGGGTACCAGGGCTGTCTGGCCCAATCTGGAGCAATCAGGATCATCTTGCAGGGTTGAGATCTGATTTTGACCAGCACCTTGAACAGAAGAGGAAGGGGAAAGACAGAGAAACTTCCTTCCCAACGAGAAGGAAGGCATCCAGAGGACTGAGCCCAACACTGGGGCCTGCAACAAAAAAGGAAGTTGGTGATTGTCTGGGGCTGCAAAAGATCTATCTGGGTGCCCATCTGGCAAATACTACCTCCAGTACTAGGGGATCCAGAGACCATTCGTGATGGCCTGGGAAATCCTGCTGAGAGCATCTGCCAGGACATTGTCCTTGCCTGGGAGGTGAACTGCCGTAAGGGAGGTGTTCGGGGAAAGCCAGAGACCACAACTTCATTGCTTGTCAGCACAAGGCCGTAGACCGAGTGTCTCCTTGCTTGTTGATGTACCACATTGTAGTGGTGTTGTCTGTTCTGACCTGTACAACTTTGTTCTGAACAGATGTGGAAAAACTTGAAGTGCTAGAAAAACTGCTCTGAGTTCCAACAGGTTGATGTGGAGCAGAGATTCCTGAGGGACCACAATCCCTGGGTAGTGAGGTCGCCCATGTGAGCCCCCACCCCAAGAGGGATGCATCTGTAGTAAGGATTAAGGAGTGAGACTGAGGGGTGAAGGGACCCCTGTCTCAGATTGCTCTGGTCCTGCCACCGCTGAAGGGCTTGGATCAGGGTTTGAGTCACTTGGACCAATTTGGTTAGAGGTCTCTCCTTTGAGACCAAAAGGCTCTCAAATGGAACTGGATGTCCCTCATCTGAAATCTTGCTCCCTGCACCACTGCTGTAGAAGCAGCCATGTGCCCCAGGGCTGCAGAAAATGCTGCTGGTGAGAGACCTGCAGGGAAGGAGGAGGCCAGAGAAACCAGGGTCCTTGCTCTTTCCAGAGGAAGGAAGGCTCTGGCCTCTTTGTGTTCAGTTCTGCACTTATGAAGGTGAGAAGCTGGACAGGCTCTAGAACTGACTTTGGAAGACTGAGAGGAAACCTAGAGATGTAAGCAGTTGCTGAGTTACCTGAAGGTGTAGTTTGACTTGGTCTGGAGACTGGCCTACTATGAGCCAGTCGTCCAGGTAAGGAAGATAGCAATCTTTTGCCTTCTTAAGTGGGCAACTGCTACTGCCAGGCATTTTGTGAATACCCTCGGGGCAGAGGTGAGGCCGAAGGGCATTGCTCTGAACTGGTAATGGCCTGAGGGCAGTTGAATCTGAGGTACTTTCGATGGGAGCTTCTGATAAGAACATGGAAGTAGGCATCCTTGAGGTCAGGGGACGCTAGCCAGTCCCTGGCCTTAGAGAGGGTAAAATAATTCCCAGAGTCACCATTTTGAATTTTGGTGGTTTTTTTAATTTTTTTAGTCGTTTTAACCAGGTATAGCACACTAAGCTGAAAGCTTTTACAGGAAGCGACCTGGGAGCACAAAGAGGTTAAGTGACTTGCTCAGGGTCACACAGTATGCAAGTGGAAGCTGTGGGATTCAAACCCAAGTCTGGTCTGCTGGATGTCACTAGATTTGCAGCTCAGAGCCTTAGACACTGCACTATACTGCCTCCTAAAAGGCCTTTTAAAAGGTGCTTGTTTAGGTATCTGAGATCCAGGATGGGCACGCCATTCTCCTGTCTTTTTGGGGTAAGGAAGTACCTGGAGTACAACCCTTTGCCCTGGTGTGGGGGTGGAACCCTTTCCACAGCTCTGAGAGCCAGGAGGGTAGAAACTTCTGATTCTAGGGCAAGTGTCTCTGATGGATTTGCAGGTAGAAAGGACCTGGTTCTCATCTTTGGAAATTTTTGAAGCTGAGACCAGTCCCTGGCTTACTACTTCAGGACCACTTGTCTGATGTTAAAGACTTCCAGTCCTGGACAAAGTAAGCCAGCCTGCCCTACAGGTAGTGGAGAATCAGCCTGGCCACCCCATCAGGTGCCTGCTTGGCAGGGGCTTTGGGCTGAGGGGTGGAAGCAGGTCTGCTTGTACCCGTCTGCCTCTCCTCTAAAGAACCCCTCTGGGCACAAGCTGAAGAGGAGGCCTGGGCTTGGTAAAGGCCTATGAAAGGTCTGCCCCTGCCCTGGAAGGCTGCCTTTGAGGAGTGGCCTGCCTTCCTGGCCTGTGCACTCCTATAGGTGGTCCAATACTCATCCATTTCTTCATGTAATTCTGTCTGCTCCCCAAACAGAGAATTACCCACAACAGGAAAATCCATGGCCTTAGTCTGGGTATCCTGTGACAGACTAGTACATCCGAGCCAAGCCATTCTGCAAGTGCCACAGATGTAGCCATGACTCTTGATGACACATCATTAGAGTCCACTGCAGCATGGAATTGCACCTTGGATGCCTCAATACCATCAACAGCCACCTGCTCCAGCTCCTTGGCAAGCTGGCCAGGGACCGTTTTGCTAGAGCCATAACAGTATCAATCTGGATTTCTGATATCTAGCAACATAAGCCATATAATTTGCCTGTCTGAGTCCCAAGGATGCTGCCATGTACTGTTTCTTTGCCATAGCATCAATCCTCCTGGAGTCCTTGTCAGGGGTGTGAGCCAAGGGAATATTTGCCTTGTCACAGGCTGCAGCCTGCACTACTAACATGGCTGCATTGTTGTGTAAGGAACTCCATATTAGAGCCTGACAATGTGTACCTCTTGTCCATTCTTTTATCACAGGAGGTATAGTGTGAGGAGTTTTAAAATTTTACTGTCTGTTTCCCAAAAGATTTATCAAGGAATAGACAGTCTCCTAGACTCTAGGATATCCATCATTTCTACATAGTTAGGCTCCTCCTGATCATCCACAGCTTCCTCCATGGGGAGCTGGAGGGTTCAACCACTTTTTATAAAACATAAAATGAGAGGGACTCAGAAAGCCTAGGTGGAGACACTCCTGAAGGTCTGTCTGGGGAGATGTCTGGTTCAATGGGCACATCAGACTTTCAAATCCCATTCACTCTCCTCATACTCCTCTTCCCCCTCCTCCGGTTCTAAAATTCCTCTAAATCATATTCTCAAACCAGTGGAACCGACCGAACGTCGTTTACCTGATGGTGCGGATTCGGTCGGAACCGAAGAGCGACTGAACAATTTTAATCGCTTTGGCTATTTCTTCAACAGTTGGAGATGGAAATTTTGGCTCCACACCTGCTGATTTTCTAGATTCTTTTGCTGGAACCGACTCCTCCGAGTCGGCTCTCCTTGCCGAGAAGTCTCACCCTGGTCAGAGGGCACTCCCTCTGGTTCGGTTACAACCGAACGGGCTTGGCCATCGGGTCAGCGGACTTCTTAGCCTCTCTTTCCTGAGCCTACCAACTCTCTTATCCAGGGTAGCTGCAGGAAATTTTGCAAATCTGGCAGTCTGCATTGAGGTGGTCAAACCCCAGACAATAAACACAGGTGGTGTGGGGTCAGCCTTCGCGAGCTTCCCCACAAACACTGCAGTGTTGAAACCCAGTGGGCCGTTTTCTTTGGGTTTCTCAGACATAATGCCAGCCTAACCAAAACTTGCCCATTGTGGCAATCTGCCAAGCGAGACCCTCTTATTGGTTTCTAACCGTGTCACAGGTCTCGTGGAAAAACCGTAATAAAATCCGTTTTTTAGAACCGATAAGAACCGGGAACACGCACTCTAAAAGACAGATTTAATGAATTTTACAACAACCTGATCGGTTCAAACCAAACCGATAATACCGTTACAAGTTCCACACAGAAAATAATGTAAAACCTATCTAGTACTTACGGTACCACAGACAGAGCTTGAACCGACCGGTTGCGGTTTAAATTCAGTTAAACAAATGAAAACTTAATACTTTAACCGACAAAATGAACCGAGCAGAAGGAGAAATCTCCGGGCGACTGTTCAGTGAGGCGGAGTAAAGAATCTGACAGTCTGAGTTTGAAGAACAACAGACAGAGTTTTCAACCAAGCTCGAGCTCAGCGTTCCATGCCTGGCATGGAAAGTTAACTCTTTCACCTCCGGAGCAGTTCGAGGTTGGGACTCACTGCATATGTCATAATATAGCAAGACTTCATGTTGTTTGAAGGACGACCATCGGCTTGGGCGGACAAATGGGATCCCTTCCTGCAACCGGTCTGGGGCAGTCCACCATTGAGAGCATCCCATCTTCTGGGTTACAGCGATCACCTGGTCGAAATGACCATGGCGCTGGAGTCCACTGGGTGGCCAGCTCCCATTGGAGGGGCATGTGCAACGGGCCCAACAGACCACTGAGGTGCACGCCGATGTAACCCAGAAGGCACAGAAAGTCCCAGGAAGGACAGTGCCCAACCAGAAATGACTGGGCAAAGAAGGAAGAACCTCTGCTCTGTCTGCTGGGAGCCAAGCTCTGGCTTAACAAGAGTCGAGCTCTGTCGATGAAGTCCATCACCTGAGAGGCAGAGTTCCGACTTGGCCTCATTGATCAAGAGGCCAAGTTGGGAGCAAGTCTAGAGGCCAGGTCCCAGGACCCTCCACCTCCTGCTGGGTGGAACCTGCAGGAGCCAATCATCAAGGTAGGGGTAAATTCTTCCCCCGACACCGAGATGGTCCGCCACCACTGCAATGCATTTGGTGAAGACCTGTGGGGTTGATGACAGGCTGACGGCATTGCTCGAACTCGTATAGGGTCCCTTCGACCCTGAAGCGGAGAACTGCTGATGGACGGACGGGTTAGGACCTGAAAGAGCGCTGTTCTGCAGATCCAGTGAATGGAACCACGTTTTGCCCCAAGGATGGTAGGATCTGGGACAGAGTGACCATCTGAAAGGTGCGTGACCTGAGATATTGATTCAGGTCATGCAGATCTAGAATAGGGCATGAAGAAGTACCTGGAGACAAAGCCTGGGTCTGCTGGAGGATCCGCACAAAAGCTACTACCTCCTTGAGGAGGAGCTGAGTGATGTCATCTCGAAAAGCTGACTGGGTGTGAGCGGATACTTCCTCCCGAGGCGCGGGCTCGGCTGGGAGGGTACTGCTCGAATTCCAGAGGCGGTCCTGACCCGACCGCCGAGAACCCACCTCTCGAAGTGATAACAGACTAGGCGGAAAGAGTGGCGAGTCGGCCCCACAGGAAGACCCAGAGCCGGCATGAAGGGAGAAGGGGTGGCAACCCACCGGTCACTGAGCAGGCTTGGAGGAGGAGGCTCCAGGATCTGAGCCTCGGCCTCCTTTACAGGCCTGTTGGGGTCTGGGCTTGGGCAAAGGTGCCAAGCTTGAGCCTGCTGCTGATGCTGGTGCTGCTGTCCCCTTGAAAGGGGACTTCTGAGCCACAGGGGAAGAATGCCGAAGAGCTTCTTCTCCTTCTGCTGGTTCTTGCCCAAGAACCCATGGCAGAAGTAGTGTCAAGGTGGCACTGGACTGCTCAATGCGCTGAAGGTGACCGGCCACTCCTGGGCGAACAAGTTGGTCCCAGGGAAGGGCATGTCAGCTAGTTTGTGCTGAGTATCCGCCGGAAGGGAGGACAGCCTCAGCCAAGCCATGCGATGAGAGGCAACTGTGGCAGCCATCAAGCGGGCACAGGAATCCCCAATGTCCAGGGCTGTCTGAAGCGGCTGTTTGGCAACAGCTCGGCCCTGATTCCAGACCTGCTTGACCATGGTCTGCATGTCTGCGGGGAGATGTGGGAGGACTTCATCCAGTGACCCAAGAAGGCGTGAGAAAATGTGCCATGATAGCGGCTGAACTTGCCACTGAAGGCCCAAGGAGGAAGCCGCATGGACCATCCTGGCTGAATGGTCCAAAAGCTTGGACTCTTTATTAGGAGGTCGGTCTGTATCGGCAGAACTGCCAGTACACCTAACACAGAGGCGGTCACCAGGCTTTTGGCTGAAGGGTGCTCTGTGAACCCGCCTGGGACCCTCATGGGCACTGTACTTGCGGGCCATGCGGGCAGATGGAGCTGGACAAGAGGCAGGACATTGCCAAGTTCAAGGGCCAGGCCAACAATGGCCTCGGCCACAGGAAAAAGCCTCCATCGGGGTATACTCTCTCTGGGATGTCCGTAAGAGGTACTCTGCCTTTTCTGGATAGGCTCCAGGGGCATCCTTGTAGATTCAGAGGCAGGTGAAGGATCCCTTGGAAAGGCGAGGGACCTTCCTCCGTCTCCTAGGCCAATAGTCGATTCATCATCCCTGGATGAGAATGTAAACCAGTGATATCCAGATCCGAGGAATCCGGATACAACCACCTACGCCCAGGTCACCTTGACTCACGGGTGACCGTGGCCGATAGCCCCGGGAAGCCTGGTGTCGGTCTGTCTTCCTGAAGGAGCCCACCCACAGGCTGTTTAGGCGGTGGTTCCACTACAATTGGTGGAGAGACCGTTTTAGGCCAAACAGGTGGTTTAGCCAGCCCTGCATCAGAAACTGAAGATTTCAGCTCTGGAGGAGTCGGCTCGGTCAGGAGGTGAAAGCCAAGTAATGGCTGGGGCAGAAGCAGGGTGGGCTTCAATCAATCAGTCAATCAAACTTTATTTAACCAGGCGTAAACACGATTGAGCAAGCTCATTTTCAAGGTGGTCCTGGACATCAAACAAGTTACAGGCATGGGTGGACAAAATCACAAATGTACCTGTGAGCGATCAATCAGGCCACAATATACTAGATAACAATGTACAAACAGTTAGAACAGACACAAAAACCATTATACATGTGTGTGATAAATCAGGCCAAAATAGAGAGAAAGAGAGAAACAGAGAGAGAGAGAGAAGGAGGATACACAAAAAACCATTGTACATGTCAGAAATATCCGGCCAGAAAATTTAGGGACTGCATAGTTAAATGCAGGTAAGTCAGTACTAAAAGGAAGCAGAAGAGGTAAAAGTTTAGCTCCTCATCACTTACTGGCTTATGAAGGCCCGCATACGTTCCTGTATGTAAGCTGGTGTATATTCAATTGTAGAACTTGGGGGAGATGTAGAGAGAATGAAAGGAAGAAACAGTGCTGGGTACCCCTAGTGGGGATGGGAGCTGAGGCGTAACTAAGTGCCAGAGTATTTGCAAGAAGTATCAGAAATTAAGGAGCTTGGTCACCAAAGCAGCTGCAGGTTTCTTTCAGATATTCAGTTATTAGTGCTATGAAGGTGAATGAACCGGGAGGTTGAGAGTTTTAGAGAACTTTGCAAGGTATTCCATAGGAAGAGAAGGAGAATTTAATTGCAGCTGAAGCCATAGGATGTTTTACCGAGGTGTCTGAAAGCAGAGTATAGAGGAAGCGCCTCAAGCCATAATACCTTGGCACGCTCAAGAAGCTCCAGATGTAATGAGAGCCTATCAGACAGTGCTCTATAGAACCAGGAGTGCATTTCTTTTCCTCCTTATAGAAGTGAGGACCATCCCAGCTCACAGTATAGCAGGCAATGGTGGGTCGAGGGGTAAATTAAGGATGAACCTCAAAGCCCTGTGGTAAAGTGTCAAGTTTACTGAGCACTGAAGAAGGACGGTTATTGTAAAGGAAGTCGGCATAATCCAGAAGTGGCATGAATGTGGATTGCACTAGCCTCTTTCTGGCTTCTTTGGTGAGGAGAAGTTTAATATGGTAGAATATGTATAGCGTTGTCTTAGTTTTTGGTGACTTCATTCAGGTGGCATAGAAAGTTAAGCTTGTTATCCAGCCAGAACCCTAGGCATTTAAAGTTATCCACAGTTTCGAGGGGTTCGCCCAGTAGAGTTAGGATCTTGTGGTTACAAAATGGACGGGGGCTGCCTTTGCGAGAGAATCATGGCTTTGGTCTTTTGGCATTGAGCAGGCGCTTATGTTTAATTAGATTATGCTGGAGAGAAATGAAGTCTTGCTGTAAGTCCTCTAGGCCAAGTACAGAGAGGAGTTAGAGGTGTAGAGGACAGTATAGTCCACAAATAGGTGTACATTAGCTGTGTGCAGCTGTGAGTCAACACTGTTGATATAGATTGCAAATAGGATTGGGCCCAAAATGGAGCCTTGAGGGACACCTCGTAGAAGTGGTTTTAGGGGAGACAAATCTCCTGAGGTTTTGACTTGATGAAATCTGTTAGTAAGGTAGCTGGTGAACCATTTAGTGGCAGAACTGTCAAAACCGATGTCACTCAGAGCATTAAGCATAATGTTGCGGTCCATGGTGTGAAGGCCTTACTGAGGTCAAGGAAAGAGCAAACACATACTTCTTAGAGTCAGGGCCATTTGCCAGTCTGTGGTTACTTTAGCAAGAGCAGAGACTGTGCTATGTTAGCTCTAAAACCTGATTCAGGGCGTTCAGGAGATTCTACGAGTCCAGGTGCTCCCTGACTTGAGTGTTAACAATTTCTTCAAGTAATTTTGAGAGAGTAGATAATAGGAGAGTAGACGATAGTTGTTCATGTCGCTCGGTCCCCAGACTTGAACAAGGGGATGAAGTATGCAGTTTTCCATGAATTGGGTAACGTGCCTTGCATCAGGGAAGAGTTGAATAAATGGGTAATGGGGCAGTCAGGTAGTAGTAGTAGCCAATTTTTAGGAAGAAGGGTTCAATATTGTCGCACCAGCACGCTTTTTATATCCAGTGCTAATAGGAGGTCCTCTACTTGCTTGAAGTTAACAGGTCAGAAGCTGAAGGAGGAATGACATTGGTTAGTGTTAGCACTGGAGCTAGAGTCAAAAGCAATGCCCCATGTGGGCTGAGCTTACTGATTGGGGAGGTATCAAAGGCCTGCCCCGCAGTGGCAAAATGATCATTAAGTTGTTCTAGTATATCAGCTTTGTTAGTAAAGGTAGTGTCCCCAGACACTATTTTGGTAGGGAGGGAGGCATCAGTGGTATGGCCTTCAACCTCTTTGAAGATGTTCAGAACTTGGCAGAGTTGTTTTTATTATCTTCCAGGGTTGATTGGAAGTAGCTTGCTTTTTCAGATCTAATTAGTTTGGTGCAGGCATTCCTGGAGGCACAAAAAGCAAGCGAGTCGGCTGCAGAGAGATTTCCTAGCTCTTTTCCACAGGAGGTCTCTATCCTGGAGGGCTTTCTTCAGTAATGGAGAGAACCAGCCAGTTGGTCTTTTCTTAGACTTGATGAGCCTTGGGGGCGTGTTTGTCTATTAGATCCTTTAGGAGTTTGTGAAAGATGTTAAAAGCCTCGTTGAGGATGGGGCTAGGTAAAAGTCCTGTCATGTAATGCTGCCCAGGTCGTACAAGAAGGTATTCTGGCAGAATCTTTTCAAGCACCTTTTCAGTTTAATTTTAGGGGCAGTCTTTATTTGAGGAGGCGTCTAATGCGAGCAATGGTGCAATGATCACTTATGTCGCTGAAAAACACTTGGTATGCGTAATATTGCGGTTTGTTAACTAACATGAGGTCCAAAAGGGTGCTTGATCAGGGTTATTTCTGTTAGGTCTGGTGGGCACAGGGGTTATTTGTGCCAGCCCACATGTGTCTCAGAGGTCTTTAAGCTTCTTGGAGCTCTCGTCATTCCAGTTAAGAATGAAATCCTCATAAGAATGCACTCAGGAGTAGAAGCCGGGGTGGGCTTGTGCCCGGACAAAATCAGCTGTTGCCACATGAGGTCCTTGTAAGCGCTGGAGTTTCCACGAACCTCTACTCATCCTAGTAGGATGAGGAAGACCGATAAGCGTTGCCTCTTTTTAGGCGCTTATGGCTCTTCCTCAGCCTGTCAGTGGAGGGGTCCTAGACATCGATCGAGATTGGGCAGGCCAACTCAGTCACTTGGAGACTTGGGACCGGTTCCTCGATGGGGACTCCAGAGGCTGGGTCTCCTCATCAGGAAAGCGAGGGACGGAGTCCTCTCAGGAGTCGGCGACAGAGGATCGATGACTATTTCAGCGTTATCGGCCACACCTCGGTCGGCTGGCTCGACAGAAGGTCCGAGAAGCCAGTGGCCAAAGCGATCTCCACTGAGGTCAAGACCACGTGCTCCTGGGACGGGATCTCTCCGGTCCCAAGAGCGTCTCCATCGAGAAAGAAGATGTACGGATCCTTCTCCTGCTTACAGGATCGAGAGGTGAGAGTCTGCAGGCGCCTCTCCTTGGTAGGGAGAGACTGGCACCAACTCCTTGGAAGGAACCGAGAAGGTGGAGCCCAGGTTGGCGAACCGCTTTGAAGAAGCTCCGAGAAGCCTCCATTAAGCAAGCCGCTTGCCTCGAGCATGCATGCGTTCCAATTGCTCGGTGGATCCGCAGCCATGGAAACGCCCACCGACCCTCCTTGGATTTCACGGAGGGTTCCTCTTCTCTGGCCTCCCAGTTTTAGGCGTGCGAGGCGGTCATCAAGGACATTGGGATGGAAAGCCAAACACAGACTGCAAGTCAAGGTGTCATGCCGACACCGAGGCAGTGATGCAGGCGGTATGGGAATGATGCACTTAACATCTTTTTGGCTGCACGGTCACGGCAAAATCGAGGAAGATTTATCTTCCATGATCAAAGATGTGAACTGGACGTATCGCTAATGCGAACAATTGAAGTTTCGGTAAAACCGACGATTTGAAAGCCAGGGCCTATGAAATGCATGAGCACAAGGGAGGCAACCTGAATCTTCCAGGAAAGAAAGATCTGGCATCATGGAGCAGAGCCGAGGATCTACCACCCAGGTGGGTGGGAGGAGCCAGCATGAAGATGTCCGGCAAGATTTAAAGTGGAACAGGACATGCCAATGAGTGTGGATGGACAATATATCACGCTCCTAGAGAGGAATTACTAGGTCAGTATCCTGGAAGATCCCCAGTGAGAAAAGCGAGCCTTACAATCTCCTAGGAGCAGCTCCTGTCCTCACCGATGGCATGCTCAGCATGTGGGTCTGGATAGAACTACCTCCTAGCCATCCTCTGCCTTGAGCTGGTGCCACCACTGGCACCAGGTCCAGGCTTGGGACTGGCCTAGAAGTGGATTTTTCCAGTGCCACAGCTGGCACTGCCATCAATGCTGGGTTCAGTGCAGACCCCAGACCATCCCCATTCCCAGCACTGTGAGCAGTGTTGGGAGCCAGCCAGTGCTGGGACAGGACAGCTCCAGGGTGGCACCAACACTGTGCCCGGTGTTGGGCCCAGGACCAATAATACAGCCAGTGCCACACCTGTTGCCAGGTGTGGCATTGACCCTCCTCCCTGAGCCATGAGGACTGCTCGGGAGAGACCAACACCCAACCTCGGCAACCATGTGTCACACAGCCTTAGTGCCAGTCCCACCCCATTCACTGACACTGCAACAGCATAAGAAGCCACAGTGGCAACAGGTCATGACATCGAGGTGCCCACCGGTGCAGACTAAGCGTGCAAGCTTCAGCCTCACCACCAGGGACATCTGCTGCTCAAGGCTGGATGAACAGGGGTGCACAGCCACCAGAAGGAGTTGTCTGTCCACCAGACCCACTCCCATGGCCTCGATGACTAAAGAAGATGAGGTTGAAGAGGGACCTGGTGCTTCCTCCGCACAGAGGTGCTGGGAGGGTCCAGGGAAAGTCCCAGAGACTGTGTTTTGTTTTCACGTGTGAAACACCTGCATCGAAGGTGGGGCTGGGCGACCTCACTTTGTCATGTAAATTTCTGAGTATGGTGGTACATGTAGAAGCAGGTGTCACACACATCCGTGTCATGAGAAAAAGCCAAGGCAGGTCAAGCAACATTGAAGCCAATCAGTCACCACAATGGGTTTCCACAGGGGCAAACACGCATGATGGGAGCTACTGTGTTTCTTAGACTTCTTCACCTTCATCTCTTTTTCGGGTTTTGGTATCAAGGAAAATAATAAAACCAAAGACAGCACCATGGACTATAAATGTTCAGCAGTGGCCTTGAAGCGAATTCAGCGATGATGGTTGGTGAACTGGCGTGCTGTCACTCCAATGGTGTGTACTTGATGAAAGGAAGAACAAGAACTGAGGTGCGTGAGGGAGCTGGTGATGGTTCTTAACTGGTGCAGCAGCACCATGAGGTGTGCAGGCGCCCGTCAGCAGCTGTCTGCTCCTCCTGCAAAATAAATTGTTCCTGTGGGGTTTTAGTGCCTCTAAACCCAGACCCATCAGTATGACTCAGTGGTGAAGATTGATTCTTGGAAGATCTGAGGGTTCGTCAGAGCGACATTAGTTATTGGCTAGTGCACAGTACCACATGTGGGTGTGCAGGCGCAATGCCCAGTATCTGTGACAGAACCACTGGCAAAAGGTTTGCTCCCATGGGGTCCTACTGCCTCTGGTCCAGATAAGTGGGGATCAATTGTGAAAACTGATTCTTGGAAGATCTCATACTATTTCCTGATTTAGTGTACAGATGTTAAAGTGTTAGTCTGAGGAAATCCAGAAAATTTGAAGACTAATGTCTACTGAATTAAAACATATATCTGTATCTATGGAGAGAAGGCGAGACAGACTGCTATATATCGACAAGCAAACATCTTTCAATTTCAGTGTACAGATATTAAAGATATGGGGCCCAATATTCAGAAGTTTGTGCAGGCACTAACGGTGTTTGCCTGCACAAACTAGACTTTGGACAGATGCCCAATATCAAAGGCTCTGTTGCACTGGCAAACAGAAGGTAACAAACCAAAACAAGCAGGGTATGCAAATAGTAGGATAGGGACAGGAATATCGGTAGAACCCGATACTCAGCCGGATCTGCACAGCGCAAGAGGCTTATGCGGTCCTTTCACCAGCGCAAATAACACTGATGAAAAGTGCCTCTGTTTCCGTGTAACCCTAGCGGTTGCCTGAGGTAATGCAGCCAAACAGCCAGCTGGCCACTGGGAGCATACCCACCTATGTGGTCCCTTGCACCCCTTCATTCCCAGCACCAACGTTTGAAGAAAATTTCCTGGTGCCAGTGCCCCCCCAAATGCCAGCCGTGTAATGATAAATAAAATCCCTGGTGTTAATGATCCCTCCGTCCCTCGATTCCATCACCATAATAATAAATAAAATCCCTGGTGCTAGTGGCGTCCCACCACGATCACACCAAACCCGAAGAAATCTACAATCCCTGGTGCTGGTCGCCCTCCTCTGATCCAGGCTCCATAATGATAAATAAAATCCCTGGTGCTTATGGTCCCCCTTCAACCACCTCATCCCAGTCCCATCATAGAAACATAAAATTTGATGTCAGATAAGGACCACTTGGCCCACCTAGTCTGCCCATTTCCCTACCAAATGGATAAGCTGAAGATCCTAGTTAACCAACAGCCTACTTCCTCCTACCCCCACTAGAATTGCCTTATGTCTGTCCCATGCATTCTTGAATTCCCCACTGTTTTGACTTCACGACCTCCTCAGGAAGCTGTTCCATGCATCAACAACCCTCTATGTAAAGAAATACTTCTCACATTACCTCTATCTTCAAATTGTGTCCCCATGTTCTTGCACATCTCTTTTCTGAAAGATGCTACCCTCTTGGACTTTGTTGATTCCTTGAGGTATTTGAAAGTTTCTCTCATGTCCCCCTCTCCCTCCTTTCCTCAGGGCTATACATCTTAAGCTCCTTTAGTCTTCTTCATACGTCTTCAGGTGCAAAACCCTGCACCATTCTGGTTGCCCTCCTCTGGACAGCCTCCACCTTGTCTGTCTTTGCAGAGATGGGGTCTCAGAACTGTACACAGTACTCAGATGTAGTCTTACCAACTGTCTGTACAGAGGGCCAACAACTTCCTGTTTTCTACTGGTGATGCCTATCCCTATGCAGCCCAGTATCCCCCAGCCCTCCTTACTGCCTTTTCACATTGCTGGCCCACCTTTGGGTCATCTGATATTACTACCTCCAGGTCCCTTTCCATTTTGTTGTTGTCAGTATCTCACCCCCATTGTGTACTTTTCCCTGGGTTTTGTTTCCCAGGTGCATTACTTTAGCTTCTTTGCATTGAATCTAAGCTGCCATACATTTCTCCCATTCCTCCAACCTTGCCAAGCCCCTTTCATCCTTTCCAACCCACCTTGTGTCAGCGTCCAACCCTGTTGCAGATCTTTGTGTCATCTGCAAAGAGACATACTTTCCTTCCAGTCCCTCTGCAATGTCACTTATAAAGACATCAAAAGGACTGGCCCCACTACTGAACCCTGCGGTGCCCACCAGTAACCCCTCTTTCTTCACTGTGGACTCCATTTATTATTACCCGCTGTGTCGTGTTGTCCAGCCAGTGTTTTCCCAGGCTACCACCCTGGGACCCACTCCCAGGCTGGCTAATTTGTTTATTAATCTTTTGTGCGGGACATGTCAAGTGCCTTCAAAGTCTAGGTAGGCCATGTCCACAGCCCCTCCTTGGTCTACTACTTTGATTACCCAGTCAAAGAAATCAATTAGATTTGTCTGACATGACCTTCCTGCTGTGAATCTATGCTGCCTTGGGTCCTGTGCCCCACTGGCCTCTAGGTACTCAACAATTCTTTCCTTCAGAAGTGATTCCATCATTTTCCCTACCACCGAGGTCAAACTGACAGGTCTATAGTTTTCTGCCTCTGTCTTGCTCCCACTTTCGTGAAGGAGAATCACATTCGCCTCCTCCAGTCCTCAGGTACCACACCATCCTCCCATGATTTATTAAAAGGGTAGTTAGTGGTGTTACTAGTTCTTCCCTTAGTTCTTTTAGAATTCTGGGGTTAATCCCGTCAGGCCCCACTGCTTTATCCACCTTCAGTTTTAAGAGTTCTTCCAGAACCCTTTCTTCCATGAAAAGACTAATATCAACCCCTCTATCCAGAGTGCTTCTATTGACTGGATTTGGTATCTCCCTGCTTTTCCATTGTGAATACTGAGCAGAAGTATTCATTCGGGATCACGTAGCCTCATGGAGTAACAGCAGCTGCTCGAGGTTCTCCGCTCCCTGCCACCATAAAATCGATTTTTGCAAGGGTAACATAGTGAACCAGCTTAAAGACATCAGTCAGACCCTGTAGGAGCAACGTCCTGCAACTTCTGGCGATATCGCCCGTTTGAACCCAAACTGCTGATTTTAACACCGGGATGAATCCGTCTGTGTTCTGACTGCAGCGCGTAGCTCTTTGCTCCCTGCAATTGCTAACTCTACTTTGGGGCAGTTTACACTCTTTACAGACTCAGGGACACTGATAAGAGTCTGCTGAATTGATTTTGGAGCATTTGGGAGTACACTCGTTTTCCAGTATTTTAAAGGAGCCAGTGCAAGTACTGGAAATTGCTTGCCCTTGAGTAAAGCTATAGCCTGTGGGCCTATCTTTCCTCGTCTGCAGCAAATATATTCTGCTCAATAAATTCCTACATTTTGTACTGCAAAGCCACCAGAATTGTACGGAAACTATTGAGTGCCTGCTAAGTGGTTTTAGGGTAACTCGAGACAACGCTTGTCTTGGAAGATGCAGACAGCCGACTTAGAATCGGAGGCCAAACGTCCATGAAGGGTTCATCGCCATCGCTTCAGGAACAAGAGCTAAAACCAGAGAAGATCTACAATGACCCTTCTACTATAAAGAAGGCCTATTTAAACTCATAAGAAGTGGCAGAGATAAAACCAGCCTTGACACAGCTGGCGAGAAGGGTGACCGATGCTGAAGCCAGAATCTCATCCTTGGAGAGAGCTATGGATAAATCAGGCCCCAGTATAGTGGAGTGCAAAAGGAATATTGTCAAACTGGAGGACCGTCTAGATGACCTCGAGGGCGCCAACAGGCGTAATAATCTGGTCTTGCTGGGCCTTCCCCAGGTGAGGAAGGACCCGAATACAGTCAGTTTCTACAGAAGCTTATAAGAAATCGGTGGGCCCTCACCCAATGGGCCAGAATATAGTATAGAAAGGGTCATAGGCCCTTAGAGCCAAACCTCTACCTTGAGCCACGAGCCAGTTATCTTTAAACTATTGAATTATTTGGACAGGAGCACATCTTAAATGGGTGAGGAAACTGGAGGTCTTCCAATGGGAGGGCAAAACTCGTCTGGTGCCTGACTTAACCTGGAAGATGAGGCAGCTCGTGCCAGCTTCAGGCCGATCACTTGAGAGCTTTGAGCGGCAGATTGCACCGTCTTCTTTATCCCAAGGCTGGAGGTTACACTTAAGGAAGGCCAGAAAAGGTTCAACTCGCAGAAGAAGCACTTGACTCCTTGAGATCTGTGTTACCTGACCTGTTTCCCAAGGGATGAGAGATAAGTCTGACTATATGGACAATATTTAGGAACTTTTGGTTTGGCATGTCTGTATTAAGATTTTTGGATCGTTATGTAAAAGTATTATCCGATTTAGCTAGGGTATTGGAACAATAGGTAATTCTGGAATGCCCAAAACCAATGACAAGGTGGGTGGGGTATTATCTAGGTAGCTGTGTGTGATACTTAATCTATTTAAAGATGGGCAAGGGGCTTACCAGTATATAATTGTTATCATGAGGTTAGAAGTATTATAGTACTTGGATCACAAATAGAGTATGGGAGGGTTTCAAGTTAGTCCTTGCAGATACTAACTTAAGGTTAATATTTTAATGATGAGGCAGGATATAATGATTGTATTTCGCCCGGAGAATACTCTTGTTCTTTTCTTCCGTGGCACCTGTATAAATGGTGTTTGTTGAGCAACAATAGTTTTCTTAACAGTAAAATATAGATGGGGACCTAATTGGTTAAATAGGTCACGTTAGAACCGATTTGCTAAGGGTACAGTGCTAGTTATGATTTCATGGCAGGCGAACAGCCTGGTTCTGATTACTAAACAGTTTTGTTAGGTATAGTTAGCCTGCCCTTGATTTTGTAGATCTAGACAGAGTCCGTTACAGGGATTAATGTTTGGTGTGCCATGGAATGGCGTATAATTCGTTTGCTAACGTCCGGAAGGCTGGAGGGACTTAATGGCCTAACGTACGATTTATTAGTTCATTAGTAGCATTGTACCCTTAATATCCAATTCTTATTGGAAAATTCTCTTTTAATAGTGTTCATTATGAGACTTAATTATAAATCAGAAGAAGGAGGTTAATTTTTCTTAGCAGTCTGGCGCATGGAAAGGTCTGATATATTTAAATATTCAAATACAATAATAATCGTGGCAGAATTGGATGCTACGCCTCTATGTAGCATCATGTACGGAGGGCCAGGAGTTGGCTCGGGCCAGGAGGGTGAGGTATAAGTTATCTATGGGTGTGTTACTATTCTGTTTAGAGGTTCGAGGGGTATTTTGGAAAGGTAAATTTTTGCTTGAGGGTATTTGTATGGGGGTGGGGGCAGCTGTTCCAAGATTTTTGTAATCTGTATAATAAATGGTGGATAGCCTGAATATAATTTCTTGGAATATCAAAGGGGAAAGGACAACCGTAAAAATCTGTCATTCTGAATCACCTTGCCCGCTTGAAACCAGCGATAGTATTTCTAAGAAACCCATGTTCTCGCCGACCGATTGGCCCATTTCAAGAAGAAGTGGGTGAATCAGGTCTTTGAGCGATTCTCCTCTAACAACCCGGGAGTAGCTATTTTAGTTGCTTGGGGATTCCATTTACGCATTCTCAATAATATCCGACCCCCAAGGCTGCTTTTATATTTGTTTTGGGTAGTATTGGAGGGATTAACTTAGTCCTGGTTCAGTATATGGGCTAACCAAGATTCTCTGGATTTCTTTACAGTTAGGATTGACCTTGGCTTCCTTCGGGAATGTCCCAATAATCATAGGTGGGGACTGGAATATAGTCCAGGCTAACAGTCTAGACAGATCTTTTGTAAAAGCTCCTCCCTCTCCCAGCTCAGAAGGCCTTACAGGAGTTTATGTCAACAATAGGTTTAATAGATCCTAGGCGTACCCTTAACCCCAGTCTCCGGGGTATACATTTTCTTCTACAGTGCATAAGTCACACTCCGAGAATAGATTTTTTCTGGTTAGCCAGTTTAGTCTGTCTTGGGTGGTGGATGCTAACTTTGCCCATGTAATCTCTGACCATTCACCTATAAAGATTATATGTTCTCTACCACTTTTACCAAGTAGGTCATATTCATGGTCATTAAATAACAGTATCTTAAAAGAATCCAGGACACTAGCCAGTTTTAAATTGTTTTAGAAAATTCTATTGCCAGTAACTGGGGTTCCATTAACACCACTGACCAAGGGTGGGTGGCTCTTAAGTCTTTGGTGTGGTGAGTTAATCCGTTTGGCAACAGTCCAGAGGAAGTCAGGGCACTGCTAGATGAATGTTTAAAGGAGATAAAGGAATTAGAAAAGTTAAACGACAATCAAAGGACAGAACAACAAGAACATAAATTAATCTTCTTAAGAAATTGGTATGCGGACAAACAGCGAGAGAAAGTGATTAGCTTAGCCTCTAGAGTCAAGGCTTTATATCTGGGACAAGGTAGTA
Source organism: Neoceratodus forsteri (assembly GCA_016271365.2). Lineage (NCBI taxonomy): Eukaryota > Metazoa > Chordata > Ceratodontiformes > Ceratodontidae > Neoceratodus > Neoceratodus forsteri. Next base: position 1,149,133,470 of record CM057455.1, on the reverse strand, counting down.
GGGCAGGGAGGCTGTTGGCTTGGCAGTTAAAACAAAATCCTCGGCAAGGTGGGTGACTGCTCTTAATCACACCCAGAATCAGGGCAAGTGATCACGGATCCGACTGAAATACTAGGAATTTTAAGGTTTATTATCAAAAGCTCTATACAAGCCAGCACCCCCACCCAGGTCTTAGATGAGTCCCAAGAGTTTTTAGATACTATTTCTTTACGCAAATTGTCAAAGGATGTTGGCCCTCAGTTAATAGCTCCCATCTCTGTGGAAGAAATAGTCAATGTTATTAACTCATTTTGCCCGGCAAAGTGCCTGGCCAGATGGCTTCACAGCTTTTTATCAGCAATTTAAAACATTCTTGCACCTTTATTGCAGGAGCTATTTTCTTTCTGGTGTGATCAAGGGATCAGGGATCAGACACCATTCGAGGCCAAAATTATTCTGTTGCCAAAGCCAGATAAGCCCATCGATGAAGTGAGTAGTTACAGGCGATTTCTTTGTTAAATCTGAGACATAAAAATTTTGCTAAAATACTTGGCTAACAGGTTAAAAGCGAGTATGGCGGACTTTATTGAGCCCAGAGCAAGCGGGTTTGTGGAGGGTTACTCCTCGGCTGATCATTTTAGTAAGTTGTTTTACCTGGTTTCTGATTCTACGGACCCTCGTTGGGCCGTCTTTAGTTCATTAGATGCAGAGAAAGCTTTTGACAGGGTGGAATGGACCTTTATGTTCACTACCCTGTCAAAGCTAAGCTTTCAGACAGATTTATTCATATGGTTCATATTTTATATTCTTGCCCTATAGCTAAAATTCAATGTAACAATTTAATTTCTGAGGCCTTTCTCTCTCTAGAGGTACTCGGCAGGGTTGCCTTTATCGCCATACCTCTTCAATTTATACATTGAACTGTTAATTCGATCCATCAAGATTAATAGAGGTGAAGGGCTAAGGATTGGAGGCATTGAGTTTAAACTATCTGCATTTGCAGATGACCTACTATTACACATTTCGGACACTACTTCTTCCCTTCCTAAAGCCCTTGATTTAATTGATAAGTTTAGTAGGGTTTCAGGGTATAAGCTGAATAAGGCTAAAACATCAGTTTATTCTTTGTCCCCATTTCTTCAGAAGTTGGTGTCTCTCTGGGACTTCGTTGTAAACCAAATCACTATCCTATTTGGGATTCAAATATCTAAGAATTTAGAGAGCTTAACTGAATTAAATCTTAAACCGTTAATTAGAACCATCAAGGAAGATTTAGTTAGATGGTCAAAGCTCCCGCTGACTTTTTCGGGAAGAGCCAATACGATAAAAATGGTGGTTATGCCCAAACTTTTTATATTCTATCCAATTTAAATGTTTACTTGCGAAGTCTTTTTCAAGCCGCTGCTTCAGACAATGTGCGGCTTTCCTATGGAATGGAAACCCCCTAGAAGGAGTTACCTCAAACTTACTCGTCAGCGGCGACTCGGAGAGCTTCAGTTACGGACTTTTATGCTTATTACCTTCGATTCACTTGGCTAGGTTGGTGCCTGGGTTTTGATGAAGACTTAACTTATCCTGGCCTTCCTTTGATGATTTATTTGTTAAAGGCCTTAAGCTGGATTTAAGTCTTTACTTTATACCTCATGGGCAAAAATTCCCAAGAGGGAGGATGCCGCTAGGATGGGATGTGAAAGCTTTGCAACAGTTTTATGTGAAATTTCAAATCTTACAACGATATGATTTATCCCAACCCATAGTAGGAAATTCAATTTGATCATAGGAAACAACCTATATCTAGACAGGGAATTGAAGGGACACAAAGTTATGGGTCAAGGACCTCTTTCAGAATAATAGCTTTCTTTCATTTCAGGCTCTGACGGAGAAATTGAGAGGTAAATTCAATCCACCTAAAACTAAGTCAAATTCTAAGTTCGTTAAGTCATATTTTGGTAAAACCTGGGGCAAGACATTTGGGACCTATGTTTGCGGAATTGAAAGGGGTTTCTGCAAGCGGGCAGGGTGATATCTAAAATTTACAAGTATATGATAGTCAAAGGAGTATGAAAGTGTCACCAGTCGGTACATTGGGAACTAAACTTGTCTTTGGGCAAACCAGCAGAAACCTGGGAAAAGGCTTGGGTCGATATTTATAAATTTATTAAACAGGATAGATTAAGAGAGTTCAATTCAAGTTACTTCACAATCTATATTTTCACCAGCTAAGCTTTCAAGGATGGGTAGTCAGCTTCACTGCAAGTTGTTCAGAGTGCAATGATTCTTTGGCTACCAGCTACCATAAATTTGGACTTGCCCCAAGTGGTGGGACTATGGCATTTGGTGAAGCAAAAGGATTGGTCAATTTTATGATCTGGACAGGTTCTTCACTCCAGAGGCTTGCATTCGGGTGTTTGATAAAATAAAAGCAACTTAACAAAATGTCGAGGTAGCTATGGTAGCGGTAACTAAATTGATAATTTTAGCCACTGGAGGTGACTGGACTCCATCGTTAATGCGGAGTGGTGGGAAGAGTTTATGAGTGCATTGAATGCAGAAAGATCGGTTCTTTCCCTTTATAATGCTTCACCACTATTTCTACAGTGTTGGGGAAGCTATTTCAATGTTTGAAGGACAGGTATAGGTATTAGAGAAGACCCATTACTCTCACTTTTAACTATTGGAAAGATATCGACCCCAACTTAGCATAATAAGTTGGTATATCCTTTCCTCCTTGGTGCCTCCCTTTGAACGATAGCTAAACTATATGTAGTTGGGTCTTACTTTGTTTGTTTTATGAGATTACATTCTGATTGTATTCATTAAATATAATGAATCAGCCACAGGGATAGCTGCCAGGGTGGGCGGGGGGTGGGCTGAGTTTTTTGTTTTTTCTTCTCTTTCCCTTTCATTTATCTTGGAAGGGTTTTAGAAGCTTGTTTTGCTTTGATATTTCTTTTGTATCAGTTGTTTTATGGATTCTCTGTGTATGTATTTTGTGTGGTTTATATGTTATGTTAGATAATCTTCAATAAAACTTGGTTATTTGCAAAAAAAAGTATTCATTAAGCCTCCTGCTTTTTCACTGTAGCTCTCTGCCCAACCACCTTCCTCTTTATTCAGCCTCAGTATCCCTGCCTTAGTCTTTCTTTGCTACTAATGTACCTATAAAAGGTTTTATCCCCTTCTTAAACAAGTTGACTATCTTTTCCTCGGTTTGGGCCTTTGCTATTCTGACTGCCTTCCCACTTCCTTCTGCTTTAACTGGTACAGTTCTCTGTCCTGCTCCTTCTGTTTTCTTTATACTTTCTGAATGCTATCTTTTCTCCTAACCTTCCCCGCCACTTCTTTTGAGAACCACAGTGGTTTTTCTTTCATTTTGATTTGTTTATTTGCTTCACACAGAGGCTTGTTGCCTCTGTGATGGCCATTGATGTTTCCCCATTGTTGCTCCACCCCACCTTCTTGCCTGCTTGCTAGTGCTTTCTGAGGCATCCTCCCATTTTGACAAAATCAGCCCTCCTGAAGTCCAGTACCTTCACTTTTGTATGGCTTGACTCTACAGCTAAGTTTATTGTGAACCACATTGTTGGTGGTCGCTTGTTCCCAGATGGCTACCCACTTCAAGATCGGAGATCCTCTCTCCAAATCCCTATTTGAGATTACCAGGTCTAAAATAGCTCCCTCCAGTGGGTTCCAAATGTAGCTGTCTGAGGCATGCCCTGTAGAGCATCAAGAATGGCCCTGCTCTTGGATGTGGCTATAGCAAAGGTGCTCCAGTTAACATCTGGCATATTCAGGTCCCCATCAGCAATATCTCCCTTTCTCTGCCATCCTAAGGATGCCTTCTATCATTCCTTGTCCATTTCCGCCCCTGAAGCGGGGTCTGTATACAACTCCTGTGCAGACTGTGGTGCCATTTCCAGTCTCAGGGTGACCAACACTGCCTCCTCTCATCCCTGTTTACCCTTTAGTTCTGTTGCTTTGATCCCTTCCCTTACAAAGAGCTACTCCTCCTCCTCTTCTTCCTCACTGTCCCTCCTGTAGATTGTGTACCCTGGTATGTTGACATCCAGTCATGGTTCTTTGTGTACCATGTTTCTGTGACTGCCACAATATCTAGGCATCCCTCTTCCATCAAGGCCACCATTTTGGGAAGCTTTTACCTAGACTACAGGCATTGGTACTCATTACCCTCCATTTCTTTATGGCTTTATTTCTTTTTGCCCCATCCTGTCTACTGCCTTTGTCTGTTTCTCCATTTACCCCTGCCCTTCTCCCTATCGGTTGCTCTATTTTATCCCTGGTGGTAGTGGCCTCCTCCTCCGATCGCCAGCCCAGAAGAAAAACAACAACCTCCCTGGTGTCCAGTGTTCCCCCCTTCCCCAATTGAACTGATCACTATGCACAGTGCCTGGGGTGCATCTGGTGACTGTCACAGCCTTCTTCACACCTCCTCGGCCCGGCCACCATATGTCAGGCAGGGGCATGCCTTTATTTATAGGACAAGGCACATTACCCTGTCCTAAATAAAGAGGCACACTCCCCTACCTGGACATATCTGTGCCAGTCCCTATATGCACCTGAAACATCACAGATACCAACCAACGGGTCAGTCGGGAGTGCCCAGTACCATGGGGAGGAGACACTGGAAGCCAGGGAGGGGCTTCATTTACTTCTGAGCTGGCCAGTGAGAGGAGGAACCACTACCATCAGGGAGACAAAATAATTCGTCAGGGGCTGGGATCGGGGGTAGGGAAAGGACCACTAGTACCAGTGATTTTATTTATTATTATGGGACTGGGAGGCGGAGGGAGGGACCACTAGCACCAGAGATTTCATTTATTATTACATGGCTGGGATCAGAGGGTGGGAGGGACCACTAGCACCAGGGATTTATTTATCATTATGGGGCTGGGATCAGAGGGAGGAGGGACCACTAGCACAGGGACTTTATTTATTATTACATGGCTGGGATCAGAGGGAGGAGGGACCACTAGCACCAGGGATTTTATTCTATTACATGGCTGGGATCAGAGAAAGGAGGGAGGGACCACTAGCATCAGGGATAGCTACAGCGGTCATGGGCCGGTGGGGAGGTGGCAGGCGCCATGCTACCTGCCTCCACTACCTATGCAAGGAGCCCATAATGGGCATGCAAAATGGCCCCATGGCGCTTGCATGCCCAATGGGTCTCATTGCCATGGGTACCTCTGAAAACAGTCAATAGCACTCTGGTGCTATCGCTCTGGGGCCAACTTTAGAAGCCTTGTTGGGGCGGCACTCCCTGACTTAGCAGCTGAAGTGAATGCCCCTAAATTCAGTCAGGTAGGGCCTGACAAATATATCATCATGGGACCCTGAGCAATTGCAAAGCGCAGCACAAACATTTGTGTTACTCTTTGTGCTTATCTAAATGATCGGGACCATGGTCTGTGGAAATCCATACACATCTGAAGACTATTGTCTACTGTATTAAAAACATAAACATCTAGACTTACGGTGCCCCTCGTTTTGCTTCACACAGTTTTCCATATTAGTTTGAAAAAGCCCAATGAAATCATGTGATCCATCATTGTCATAGTAGTAACACTCCACCTGAAACAGAGATTGCACTATGAGCTGTGATATGAATAACCCAATATTTATGCATGGCATGCTAATAGACAAGTGCTGTGAGATTTGTATTGTAAATTACTATCCTTATTTTATGTCCTTTCCCATAAAACATCTTGCACTTAGTTTTAAGTAAATCAAATAGAACTTGGTGGCAGACCATAAAGAGGCGTAGTTTACAGTGCAGGTCCTAAGTTCACCTAGCCAGACTGGACCCTCTTTTCCATTCTTTCTGTCGCTTTATCCTGAACTGTGCCCTCCACTCACCACTGTACCCTTTACCAATCAACAAACCTCCCTCTCTAGACAATTCAAGACTGTCCCACTGTACTAAGTTCACAGCCAGGTACTGGTCCCAGCTACTCCCCTCTTCCCTTGCCTCTGCCCTTGTCAACCCCAGCACCCTGGTTTACTCCCTCAGAAACACAGACTCCAGGTCCTTTGCAGTCCACACAGGGCCACTGTTGCTGGCCAGGCGGCTTTTAGCTACTGCTTTCCAACGTTGTGGAATTCCTCCCAACAAACATTACGTCATGCTCTTCACCCCCTTCTAAATGCCATGTTCCATTCTTACTTCTCCTCTATCTGCTCATGTGTCTAGACAGTTTTGGATCACTGAATAGCTGGGCTCGCGCATCCAGCTGTAATTTACTACACTGTATGTTCCACCTGTATATATTTTTATGGTAATGTATTGATGCTATGCCTGTATCTGCTGTTTATCTCTATACTTTGTATCCTATATGTACTTGTCTGTTCAACTATGTAATTGTACCCCCTCTCCCCAGGCGCATCTGAAACAAGCAGTAGCCTGCTCAGCATGCTTTCCTGGTTAAAAGCTAAATAAATAAATAAATAAATAAATAAATAAATAAATGGTTCAGGATATGCAGAGAGACCAATTAACTCTTGCCTCCACTGAATAAGGGTAATGCACACAGGTTTCCAAGTTTTGCTGAAAATGTACACAGTACTTCAAACCACAGTAAGACATTACTCACAAGCAGTGATATGCATAATCCAATACAATTAAGCAATAATGCACAACAGGGTGTGGGTTATACTGAGATAACCTCACGCCTTAGGTGGTTGAGGCATGAGTCCAACACTCAGAAGTGAGGTTACCCCAGCACAACCCACACCTGGAGTGCATTATTACTATTATAATGGCTCTTTTGTAAAAGAAATAAAAGAAAGATAAAAAATACTGCTTTATGAGAATTTTTAGCATTTTTGTATGTGTAGGTGTACATATAATGTTACTGCTGTTAGCCAGTAGGTAGCACTATCCTTATACTCTTGCTTTCCTGTGTCATTGTTTCAACCTTCTGTACCGGCTATTTGCTGTTTGTCTTTGTGCCTCCCTCTCGTGGTAGTGACCCCCATCCGCATCGGTCCCAGTCTCTGATAATGTTTTTTGTGTGTGTGTGTGTGTGTTGCGAAGCTGTGTGGGATGCCAATGCAGAATGCCTCACAAGTCTATAACACTGTCTGCTGGGCTATGGAGTGGGAACTGCAGGAGAACAACAGCTTTTTATAAATGGAACAGTTTCTTTTAGTAGGCAAAGTCCGGAGTGTTGACAGCCAAAATAAATACACTTTTCATGGCAGCTTTTTTCTCATAAAGCGAGCAGCAGCAGTGAACCATGCAACTGGCAGTTACAGTCGGTAGCGGTTCACTGAAGCCACTAAACTTGTGAGGAGAGCAGCGTGACCAGCTGGATTGGAGTGGGGAACTCTGAGGCTGGTCCGCTTCCTTTAAAACATTTGTAGTTCTTTTGTTCTCCGTTACAGTTATGTGAGTGCTGTTCATACCAGGAGACCAGTGAAAGTGAAACTGCTGACTCAAGAGATTGGTGAGTGGTATCGCTGCCAATGTTGGAGTAGATTAGGTCGAGGCGTGGGAACTGGCCGGGTACCCAGTGCAGAGGAGTGATTTTTTGTTTATTTGGATGTGGTCATGTAGGTGCTGGGATAACCTCACTGGTGAAAGTGGGCACTGACCAGATTCCAGTATTTTTCTTGCCATTATATAATTAAGCAATAAGGCACAACAAGGTGTGTGTTACCATGTATACGTCACTCCTGGGGTGGGTTGAAGCATGAGGCAAAGCCGAGTGCTTCCACCACCCAGGAGTGACGTTATTACACGATAACACACACCTTGGAGTGCTTTATTGCAATTATACAATGGTTCGATGTTATACAAAATAAAAAAATAAAATGTTTTAGTAGTAGATTTTTGTGTTTCTAAAGACAAAAGAGCAATGAAAAGCTCCAACAAATCAATACAGTGATGTTATTGTGTTATAGCATCACTGTCTCAGGCACTACTGACCAATCAGTACTGTCTCAGGCACCCACTGACCAATCAGTATACAGGAAATTTCTTTGCCATTGTATAATGACTCATAATTACACTCAGCACTACTCTGAACCTCTACATGCACAAATACACACCCTTTGCTAGTTTTAAACAAAAGTAAGGACAGTCCCTATTTAATATAGAATTATGGACAACCTGGGAGAACCTACAATCTCAGTATTCCAGCAGTTACAACTTGTGAAGGTTACACAGCGAAAGAGCTACATCGTTCTCCCATATTGTGTGATAAGTTTCTGGACAGCCCAATGACTCATTCTTTCATACACAGCCCCAATTTCCACTGCAGAGTCCTACTTACTGGGGGACCGTGGTGGTCCACTAGTTGTAGCTGTAGCTTCTAACTGCTACCCCTACTGCTGCTATCCAATTTTGCACTGGGGAAGGTATCCCTGAAGATAAGTGATAAAGATGGAACTCAGTAGTGAAACTGACATTGCACACTGACCCCTTCCCAGACAGGATTTATAAGGTGGCAGTGCAAAGGATATCTGACAGAAACCCAGTGATGGAATTAGACTGCATTTGCTTTGGAGCTAGGAGGCTGAGCCCTTGCAACTCCCCACACACCCCGTAATTCCAACACTGACCTGGAAGCCTGTGTCTCAACCACATCACCAACAACTGTCAGTGCCTAACAACAAAACAGGTATAGGACAGTGGGGTGCGGTACCATCTGTGGAACACTTTATATTCTGTACAAAGTAACTTTTGACATGTCTACAAGCCATACAGGCATAGATTCAGCATTCTTTCAACTCATAATCTGTCAGGACGATCTCTCTTTCCCAGGCTGCCACAGTTTGGAGAGGTAGAAGAGTGAGAGCCTTACAGTGTGGAATATATAGTACCTCCCACACCTTGGTTTTGTTCACCAAAATGTTACTAGTGTGGAACCGTCTCTGATAGGAGAATTTGGAATCCTGTCCCTGAGGCCAAAGGACACTTTCTTCTGACCTGAAGGTATTTCCAGAAGTCCTGGCTTGGGAGACTATACCTTAAATGCAGGGATTGAAGGTGTATAACTCTGAGAGTTACATTAAAGGACACTGCCAACCCCTAAGGGCTCTAAGTGTCCCAAGTTTAAAAACACATGTTATGACTGTTAATTCCTGTAGAGATTCCTGATGTAGCTGGTAGTTTGATCCTGATTCTTTTTTCTTTTAAATATTGAAAAACAGACTGCCCACCATACTGGTGTTACCACACCAAAACATGTTTGTTTACATTCCTTGCTGAACTCCTACTGCATCTTTCCTGAACTTGGAACACCCCCAACACAGTTTAGCCACTAATTATGTATTAGGAGGCAAGGAGTCAATTGCATCATGAGTGGCTGCAGTTTTGGGGAGGTCCTAGTTTTCAGGTACTATACAGTAAGAGCAGATCAAAGATTTCAAACAAAACAGGATTGTTTACAACTATCCCATTAGCATGCATTTCAGGTCTACTAAGAAAGGAGAAAGGTAAAGCAACCAACAACATCAATGAATTTTAGAAGGTAAGCAATCATAAAATGTAGGTTTTAACAAGAAATAATATGATGCAAAAAGTTCCTATAAAGGAGCCCCAAGAAATGGATGGTAGCAGGAAATCATATCTGATGACTGAGATCCCTCAAAGATCTACTGTTATGGTAAGTCATACATTACCTGTTCTATCTTCTTCAGGGTATCTCAGTCATGAGGTTACCGTGGGAACAAGTACCAAGCAGTTACAGGTGCAGCAGAACAGTCTGGGAGGAAGGCCAACCAAAGTCTAAAACAGGAGGCCCTGCAGATCAGCCCAGCAGAAGCCTGCTCGGGCTCTTGGAGCAAAGTCAGACTGTAGTCCTTGGTGAAAGTATGGATGGTACTCTAGGTGGCAGCAACACAAATGACAACAGCTGAGACCACCTTGAAACAGGCCACAGAGGTAGGCTTTGCCCTTGTGGAGTGGGCTTTCATTCCCCAGTCAACTCTTTGCCATGCTTGTTGTAGCAGAATACAATACAACAGGCCAATAGTTGGACAAATGAAAGGCTAATAACAGAGTGCGGGCGCCTCTGCTTCCATATGTGGTGCAGAGACACCCACACCCATTGTGTCCCTGCACGGGATGCACCAAGGGGGTGTGCAGCCCCCACGCACCCAATCCCCACCCGCATGGACTGCAACACGCGGGGAGCAGGCGGTGGCATGCCAGCACTCGCAGCATGCACAAGCCACGTAAAGCTGCACACCAGGGTGCGTAGAAGGGCAGCGGTACACCAAGGAAACCCTACCATACTTCCCCACGTGCCTTCTCCCATGCACACCAGATGAGAGAATGGCCCGCAGCAGGTGGGTATTCCCCAGAGAGCGACCCAGCTCCAGCCCCACACCCCAGAGGCTGACCCCCGACCATATGGTGCAGCCCTGTCTCCCGCAGCTGCATACCCACCCTAAGGCAGCACCACTGTGCCCATGCCGCCCACGGGCCTGACACTGCGCAGGTGACACAAGAGTGCCCTGGGTCCCCATCCCACACACCGCTGTCTGGCGATAACACCCCACATACACACAGCAGCACCAACCCCGGGTCCATCAGTGCTGCATCTTGGGACGGCTGGTGGCACTTCACACCACCCACCGCCACGGCCGCCAGTCGTCTAACATCTGCAGGGGCACTCTGCTACCGCATGCCCTGCTATGTAAGGGATCTACTGTTGGACCCAGGACGGGCATCCAATTCCCGGTCATGACTCACGCCCGCCGCCTGGAGTGCTGATGCAGTGGGGGTGTGCCCACAGTCAGGTCGCGGCTGTTGGAATGCTGGCAGCTGGCACCTATCTGCAGGTGCAGAGCTCCGCGAATTGGGATATGCACCCTGGCGCAGTAATCCCACCTTGAAGTACAGGCCCCAATGTTTGGAAACTTGAACAACCTCTCTTCCTGGGGCAAAGAAACAAAAGCTACTTTGTTTTTCTGTTGTTCTTAGTTCAAAGCAGATAGCATTTCAGAATTCTGCACACATCTAAAGGATGGAGCAGTGCTTCCTGTGGATTGGCACACTCAAGAAAATAAACTGGTAGGTGAATAGATTGCTTCAGGGTAAACTCAGACACTGCCTTAGGGAGAAACATAGGATCTGTGTTAAAGACTTCCTGTCTTTGTGAAAAATTAACAAGTCTCTTCACACCAGAGAGCCTGAAGTTCAGAAATCCTCTGAGCAGAAGTAATAGAAACCAAAATAACGCTTTACAAGAAAGAAAGTGTAGCTTCAAGTCACAGCTGGCTGAAACGGAGACAGGGTCAATTTCTCCAAAACCAAATTTAAATCCCAAGCTGAGACAGGTAAGCGGATTGGAGGTTTGGTGCAGGATACCCCTGAGAAAGGTATGGGACACATCTAATTAAGCCGCAGTCGACTGCCATGGGGGCTCATGAAAGGAAGAAATAGCCAAAATGTGCACTTTGAGGGAGGAGTACTGGAGACCTGAGGCTGACTGTGATATCGGGTAGTTCAGAATCTGGCTCACGGACAAGTAAAGGGTCCAGATGACATTTGGCACCCCATGTAGAAACCACTTCTACTTCATGGCATATGTGGCTCCAGTGGAGGGCTTTTGAGCTGCCACGAGGACACCTGCCACAATGAGATACTCCAAACCAGGCAATGGCTATGCCCTCAGGAGCCAGGCATGCAGATGAAGGGATGTGCGTTCGGATGGACCAGAGTCCCCAGCGTGCACCAGCAGATCCTGCAAAGGGCACAGGAACAAAGGTTCCTCCACTAACTGTTGCAGTAACAGAAACCATATCTGCCGTGGCCAGTAGGGTGCAACCAGGATCATGCTGCCCCCTCCATCTGCAGCTTGATTAGCACCCTCTGGAAATGGAGGAAGACATAAAGAAACCTCCTGCTCCAGGAGAGGGACAACACGCCTCACCAGAAAACTCTGGGCCCTGGATCTGGCAAGAAACTCTGCACTTTGCATTGAGTGGGATGCAAAAGGTCCAATATCTCGATGACCCTATCTGTCAAAAAGATGTTCTGCAGATGGATGAGAGAAGTTCTCATTTGTACATTCTGGACCGAGTCTGGCTGAGGTTGTCTGCCAAGGTATTCAGCATGCCTGGGGCATGGAATGCCAAAGAGGACCAGGCAGTAGTCAGTGCCCAGTACCAAGCTCTCATGGCCTCCCTGGCACAGGGAGTACAAATCGTTCCCCTGCTTGCTGATGTAGCAGACAACACTGAGGTTGTCTGACTGAATTAACAACTGACCCAAAAGAGATGGTTCTGAAAGGCCTACATGGAATATAGGATGGCCCGATCTTGAGGACATTGATATGCAGAGACATTTTGATCTGGAACAATGTTCCTTGAGTCTGAAAAGGACCCAGGTGTGCACCCCAGCCTGAAACGGAGACATCAGCAGTGAGAATCTACTGGGAGAGGAGATCAGGAATGGGACCCCTTGCAATAGGTTCTGGAGGTCCATCCACCACTAAAGTACCATGAGGACTGGATAGCAGACCAGTACTGGCTGCTCCAGGTCATCCATGCATTGGTCCCATGAGGCTAACAGTCAAACACCTGCAGGGGCATACTGGCTTTGGGTGACTTCCTGAGCCTGGGAAATGAGGCATTCCACTCTGTTTTGGGGCAGGAAGGCCCTGCCCTGCACTGAGTCCAGGATCGCCCCTATATACTGCAGTCTCTGGATGAAATCAAGACAGACTTGGGCAGACTGACAGTTATGCCCAGAGAGTGAAAAGCTGGAGGGTCCTCTCCAGGGTCCAGAGGAGCTGATCTCTGAAAGGAGCTTTGATGAGCCAGTTGTCCAGGAAGGGAAGATGTACAGGACTTCTCTCTGGAGGGCATCAGCTACTGCTGCTAAGCATTTGTAAGATCCAAGGCACAGAGGATAAGCCAAAGGGCAATACTTTGAATTAGTAATGTTCATTCTGAAAAAGAAACTGGAGAAACACGCCTGTGCAGAGGAAAAACAGAGATATGCTAGTATTAAGCGTCCTGCATATCCAGAGAGCACAGCCATCGCCCCTACTTGAGTATGGGCAGTAGGCTTGGCAGAGTGACCATGCAGAATTTTTGTACTGGATATAAAGACTGAGGTCCTTAAGATCTAGAATAGGCCTCAGATCTCTGGTTCTTCTGGGACCAGGAAGAACCTGGAGAAAGCCCTATTCTTCTGCTGCCTGGGCATTGGCTCGATGGCTTTTTCCACACACTGGACTGTACCTCTTCCCGATGAATCATTACATGGACCGGAAGGTAGGTGAAGTTTAACGGAGGAGTCTCTGGGGGTTGTTCTGTAAGATCCAGAGTGTGCCCCATTCTATAATCCGAAGAATCCAGGCATCTGAAGTTATGGTTCTCCATTGGCTGAGATGGAGGGAGAACTGACCTCCGACTTCCACCTCTTGGTCTAGGAATTAAAGAAGGGGCTCTGGCAAGGAGTCAGGCAGAGGCGGATCCGCCACTATGGCTGATCCATCACCCTGAGACGCCTGGTGACTGGGCCCTGAGGAGGAGGAGGAGGAGGAGGAGGTAGGTAAGGCTAAGGAGGCTTTTTTTCCTGGGGATGAAAGCCTGCTCGGACTTGTGGGACACCTTGGTAAAAGAACAGACGTTGTCTGCTCCTAGGCTGGGTATTGTTGGGCAAAGGACAGACTTAACAGTCCTGCCAGATGCCACCAATCTCCTGCTGTAAAGGGTCCAAGGGCATGATTCATTCTGTCTACCCTTCCCAGCCCCCGACTGAGTCGCCGCGATCTCCCTGCGGAAAGAGTCTGAGGGCATGATTGATTCTGTCTGCCCTCCCCAGCTCCCCGACTGAGCCACCTATACATAGTCTGGGAGGCTGGATCTCCATAAACTTAAGACAAGAGTCCTTGTAACACAGCCCTGTCAAATCCGCATGGGCTCTTGAGGCAATGTCCAGACTGTAATGCTTGGGAAAGTATGGACTGTACTCTAGGTGGCTGCAACACAAATGTCAGCCATCAGACCCCTTTGAAACAAACCACTGAGGTAGCTATGTCTCTGGTGGAATGAGCTTTGACAGCTCCAGGCAACTCTTTACCATACTTGTAGCAGAACACAATGCAATTTGCCAACCATCTGGAAAAACACTGCTTCAATCAATCAATCATCTTTATTTAACCAGGTGGAACACTGCTGAGGCAAGCTCACTTACAAAGCGGGCCTGGACAAAAGTACAATGATGATCATAACAAAACATAGTTATTCAGTTAAGGAAAAAAAATAGAAATAAAAAGCAAAAATATGCACTCCCACATGGCGGAATAAAACAAAAAAGGGAGAGAGGTGAAATATGCAATATACAGAATATACAATATATACATAATTCTGTGTTGCTGAACAATGGATCATAGTGCATACAGAGAAAAAAAACAAAGTTGTTGCAAAAATACCTTCAACATAAAACCATGACAATATCACAATAGGGCTATATGGGGATATTGTTCAGGTTTGGGAATGGTACTGGTAAGGTTTGTATAGATAGAAGGAAGGAGGAAGGCAGGAGCAAAAGGGTGAGATGAGAGGAAGGGACCCTCAAGGAGGTAGATGTGAGAGGAAGATGGAAGGGAATGGGTGGGATTAGTTTCAATTCATTACACATTCTTAGTGAGAGCGTAGAAATAAAAGGACAAGGATCAAGAAAAGCAGTTGCAGGAGTCCATTATGTGGCGCCTTAATAAGGATTTGAAAGTTGCCATTTTTATAAGGGACAAGAGCTTCAAGGATTTTAGCAGAGTGTTCCAGAGGGCTGATAAAGAATGGCTTAATGCAGAGGCCCCAAAGAGAGTTCTAATTCAAGGAATGTCGAGGAATGGTAGGAATGACTCTAAGTGAGTAGGTACCAGTGAGATAGGTTAGCAGGCTGGAGATATATATCGGTAACTTATTGGTTAGAGCTCTATGGTCCAGGTGGCCCCATTTTGAGTCTTCTGGTTTTAATGATTGCCAACCCAGCATTGCATGTAGTGTACAGTGGTGCATCCTGAAGGGGCACCGTGATAAATCTTAGGGCTCTATTATATAATGTGTCAAGGTTTGCTAGAATACAGCTAGGGCCTTGACTGAATAGTATGTCTGCATAGTCTAAAAGTGGCAGAAATGTGGACTGCACAAGTCTTAGCCTGGCTTCACAGGTTAGGAGGTGTCTGATCCTGAAGAACACCACTAGGTGTTGTTTCAACTTCTTACCCAGTTCCTCAATATGGACTGCATAAGAGAGTTTATAATCAAGCCAAAAGCCAAGATATTTGATTTTTCTACAGTTTCAAAAGGCTCTCAGGAGGGATGTTATTTGTGGCTTGGTTCCGGTTCCCATTGCTTAGAAACTGAAACTCTCTCTCTGCGCAAAGAAAAACAACTGCTTCCAACTTTCTGGACTCCTTAATCCTAAGCAGATAGTACTTAAAGTTCTGCATATATCTAATGTATGGAGCAGTGCTTCCTGGATTGGCAGGAAAGTGGATAGACTGATTTAGTGTGGACTCAGAAACAACCTTAGGCAGAAACTTAGGATTTATGCACAAAGTCTTTGTGAAAAATCAAATAAGGCTCCTCACACCAGAGGGCCTGAAGTCCTGAAATTCTTCGAGCACAAGTAATTGCAACTAAAATAGCGCTTAAGAGGGAAAGTGCAAATTGCAAGTCACAATTTGCTCACAAGGAGACAGGGTCAACTTCTCCAAAATAAAATTCAAGTCCCAAGCCAGGACAGGGGAACAGACTAGAGGTGTCAGATGCAGGATGCCCCTAAGAAAGGTATGGGAGACATCCAGTTGAGCAATGGTGCAGTCATCCATGGGCTCATGAAAGGCAGAAATGGCTGAGGTGGACCTTAAGGGAAGAATACTGGAGGCCTGAGTCAGACAAAGAGATCAGGTAGTCCAGGATATGATCACCAGACAGGTGAAAGGGTCCAGGCATGTTTGGCAGCCCAAATGGCAAACCGCTCACTCATGACACATTTGGCTCAAGTGGAAGGTTTGGTGGCCACCAGACGCCCGCTACCCTGTTAGAGACCCGAACCTGGAGATGGCTAATGCTCTCAGGAGCCAGGCATGCAGATGAAGGGACCTGAGGTTGGGATGGACCAGTGTCCTCGATCCTGGGTCAGCAGATTCCTCCAAAGAGGGACCTGAGGTTCCTCTGCCAGCTGCTGAAACAGAAGGAACCATATCTGGTGAGGCCAGAATGGAGCCACCAGAATCATGCTGGCCCCTCCATCTGCAACTTGATTAGCACTCTCTATATCAGAGGGAATGCATACAGAAACTTCCCACCCAGAAGAGGTACAATGCGCTGCCTGAAAACCCAGGCCCTGATCTAGCAAGGAGAAACTGGGTAGTTTTGCACTGAGTGGGGATGCAAATAGGTCCAAATCTGGATGACCCCATCTATCGAACAAGTCTTCATGACGGATGAGAGAAGCTCCCATTCGTGCATGCTAGACTGAGCCCTGCTTAGGCTGTCTGCCAGAGTGTTTAGGACACCTGGCATGTGGACCAAAGAGTGTCAGACTGTGCTACAATGCCCAGTACCACACTCTCATGGCCTCCCAACAAAGGAGGTGTGAGTGAGTCCCACCCTGCTTGTTGATATAGTATACTACATTCAAACTGTCCGACTATACCAGCAGACGGCAAGAAGCATGATGCTCTGAAAGGCCTGCATGGTGTGTAGCAGCACTCTCATCTCCAGGACACTGATATGCAGGGTGGCTTCCCCACAGGGACCAGGAGCCCTGGGTTTGGAAGGGGTCCAGGTGTGCTCCTCAGCCCAGACCTGAAGCTTCTGGGTTAAGACTGCAATGAAGAAATCTGGAAGGGACATCCTGAAGCAGATTCAAGGGATCCATTCACCACTGCAGTACTTTGCATTGAGAAGCGACCATGACTGGTTGGTCCAACTCATCCATGTGCTGGTCCCAGTGTACCTTGAGGGTCCACTGAAGGGTACGTGATAATAGCTGGCCAGTGGAACGGTGGGGACAGCCGCCACTAGCTTTCCACAATCTGAGGTACGCCTGGCGGGAATGTACCAACTGAGCGATTCCTGAGCTTAGGCCATGAGGCACTCCCTGTTCTGGGGCAGGAAGACCTTCCTTGCGCTTGAATCTAGAACCGCCCTATATACTGCAGTCTTTGGGACAGTACTAGAACTGACTTGGGCAGACTGATAATGCCCAGGGAGTGGAAATGCTGGAGAGTGCGCCCAGAGTCAGCAGAAGCTGTCTCTGGACAGGGCCTTAAGAAGCCAATCGCCAGGTAGGGGAAGACATACAGTCCTATCTTCTGAGAGCTGCTGCGACTGCTGCCAAGCACTAAGTAAAGACTTGCAGCATAGAGAACAAGCCAGCAAGGCACTTTGAACTGATAATGCCTACCCTGAAAGGCAAAACCAAGAAACCTCCTGTGTGGATGAAAGACCGAGATATGCAGGTAAGCATCCTGAATTTCCAGGAACAGAGCCAGTCCCCGGTCTTGAGGAGGGCATTAGGCCTGGCAAAGTTACCATCTGGAACTTTATGTACTGAACAAACAAACTGAGTTCCCTTAGATCTAAGATGGGCTCAGAGCTCCAGTCTTTTGGGGACCACAAAACCTGAATAAAACCTTGGCTCTCTGATACCTGGGCACCGGTTTGATGGCCTACTTGCACAGAAGGGACTGTACTTGCTCCCAGAGAACAGATAAGAGAGCCGAGGGGTAATTGGAGGGTGGAGGAGGGGTATCTGGAGGCTGCTGTATGAGCTCCAAGGCATGACCCCTTCCTATCATCTGCAGAATCCATGCATCTAAAGTTATAGTCCTTGATTGATCCAGATGGAGTGAGAACCGACTACCACCTCCTGGGACTGAACCAGAGAAGGGGGTCTGGCAAGGAGTCAAGCTGAGGTGCAGCCAGTCACAAAGGCTGGTCCTTCACTTCTGAAGCAGCTTGACCGCTGTTCCAGCACTGGAGGGGCAGGCATGGGAGCCTGGGTTCTATGTTTTCCCTGGGTATGAGGAGGATCCAGGCCTACAGGTCTGTTTATGAAAAGCAGGCTGCCCTCTGCCCCTTAACTGGGTATGGTGAAGGACTGGACCGATTTGATGGCGTGCCTGAGGCCTGCAGATCATTTATGAGAGTTCTGGACATCAGGGCTGAACAGCTTAGTGCCACTGAAAAGGGCATTAAGATCTTTGTGCTGCACGTCAGCTACAAATCCAGAAACTCAACCAGGAGTGCCTCACGGAGGCATATGCCAGTGGCAGCTGCTCTGGCAATGGTATCAGCCATGTCATACAGTGTTCTGAGGAGATGTTTACTAACATCCTCAGCTGCCTGGAAACACTGAAGCAATTCCTGCTTCTGTGTGCCATTATGAAGGGCCTGAGCCATAGCCTTGCCCTTCTTCCAGTTGGTATTCTGGTATTTGGCCACTATGCTATGAGATTCCTTGTCTGGGAGAAGGGGGTGTTTAGGCAGCTTTGATCTGATATGAGTTGCCTTAATGACCACTCAATCAGTTTCAGCCTGGGCAGCAAATGGGGAGACCCTGAGGGGTGTGATAAAGTTTTACGCCCTGTGTGGCATAGCTGGCACCATGTCTGGTCTGTGCCAGGCTACCAGGTTGCATTCTTCAATGCTGGGAGCATTGGAGGAATGATCTTTGGGGAGATTCTGGAATTTCCGGAGTCCACCAGATCTCTCCTGGAGACATCCTCTTCCTCAGTGTGGAAGCCCATGGTGAAGACTGCTGCTTCATCACATTAAAAATGTGGGGTCCCCAGGGGTACACTTCACAGAGTCCTCACTGACAGAGGAGGCAGTGGACTTGTCAGAAAGAAATATCTCTTCCTCTTCTTCCTCCACATCATCAGGAAGAATCAGGTCTGAGTGATACTTCTCCCTGCTCGACGACCTCTTCAATATCTAGGTCTGGTGTCGGGTGTGCCAGTGGCGACCCATGGGAGCCTCCTGGGGCCGATGAATAGGCATCGATGATTAAGCTGCCACTGATGGCGCCAGTGAGAGGGGGCTGTTTAAGGCACCCAGCAGCTACACAATCACGTTAGTAAACTTGATTAGGACTTCACCCAAGTCGACTGTATTGGCGCGATGGAGTGGGGATTCGATGGCACAGGTGCCAACGACCCGACTGCTGTATCCCTGAGAACCCAACGGCCTGTAGCCCTGGAAGGAGAAGGGCAGGTCTCGATGGAAGAGGCATCGATGATGACCCTGTCTTCAATGACAGAGGGCCAAAGACCAGGAGGTCGACAGCCGGCTGCCCTGAGAATCGGCGGAGGTGCTGTCGTTATGGGTCTGGTGGGCAGAGAGACCCGACAGCAGTTTTCTTTGCTGGTGCAGCTGGAGCCAATGAAGATCCCCAGAAGAAGGGAGAAGCAGACAGGGAGCATGATTGACACCGGGAAAGCGGTCATATCATCGGTCTTTTTGTGACTTTTCCCAAGGACAGATCTCAGGCCTTAGAGGCCTGGCAGCTCAAAGAACCAGTAGGCGACTGAGAGGCTGGGAAACCCAAAGGACCCCTACCCAGACCTGGCTACCTGTTGATCCATTAGGAATTGTTTGACAGCCTTTTTGTGTCGCCTGAGGGTTGTTAGATTAAACTTCTAGCAGAGCTTACAGTCGGAAACTCGTGATCAGGCCCAAGACAGCAGACACATATAAGAGTGTTCATCTGTGGAGGCAATCTTTCCACAGTAGCTACAGAAGATATAAGTTGAAGGATTAACTCTCAGCTTAAACAAAAGAAGGAATCTCTTTAAAAAAGAAATTTTTAAAAGGTAAGGTTACAAAAGCGTGAGGTGAAAAAGGCAAGAATACTGTGATGAAGCTTCCGCAGAGATCCATGCAAGCAAGTCGACGGCGGAAAGAACTGAGGAGGAAAGCAGGGCGCTCTTGCTTGATAGGACTGATGACGTCGACACACATTGACGGTGTGGGCAGGCCCTAACTGTACTGCTGAAAATCTTCCGTGGATTTCCTTACACCACAGCGTAAGGATTCTACAGTGTTACCTGATGACTGAGATACCCCTAAGAAGATTTCATGTTCTCTCATTGCTGAACTGCAGCTCAAGCTTTTGAATGCATTTCCGCGCAGCCCCAATTACAGTCCAAGGTTTGGTCCAGGACCAGACTGAAATACCCACCAAGGAGCAAGGTGTATTTGACTGGATTAAAGTCCCCAAAGGCCTGATTTGAGGAATGAAAAAGCCAGGGTATCTGTATAAGCCAGTACAAAATTGCCCAATACTAGGGTGCCCTCTGGAGCAATGTTCCTCTAATTTTTAGTCTCTGTAGGTGGGTGACTGATATGTGTGTGTGGCACTTTATGCAAAAAATTGATTCAGCAAAATTGGGTGGCCCAAACAAGTGATATATTTTATTACCAGTAAACAGTAGAAAATATAACCAAACACTCAAATACTCAATGTAGAGTATAATACATTCTGACACAGTCCAAGCTTGGATGTGCATTGTGCACCATAACAGTACTGAACTGGAAATATGTGTAAACTATGTACATTTTAAAGAGTCTTGCATGCATCTAAAAGGATGCTGCTGATGGTGCATTGCTAAGAAATCAACATTTACTGTTTTTCTCTCCTGTCTTTCCCATTCTTCCAGTGGACTCATATTTTATTAAGATCCATTTTCCACCAGATGTTAAAAACAATTTTGTTTGCATCAGCATATCTAAATGGCTTTCTTCCAAGCGGTTTCTTTGTTTGCCCTTAATGCAGTTCATGAAGAAGCTGAAGCCTCTTTCACGGTCAGCACTAGAAGCTTGGAATGTAGTAGTACAATTTATTGTTCCGCATAAAGCAGTTACAGTATACTAAAATCAGGACAAAATGCATAGTAAATATAAATAGATAATAAATAAATCAACAAGGAACTTAAATATCTTTACATTGCAATTCAATTTAACAGAGTATCTTTTCACATAAAAAACCCCACAGAACTTCAAATCCCCTAATAAACTTTACAAATGAGTTGAGATGAAGAATCTTGTAAAGATCTCTTCTGTGTTCTTCTTTCACAGTAAACAAATATTCCAAAAGATCCTCCAGGGGAGGCCGAGATCCCCAGCAAATTCTTTCTAGTTGATTGTACCTAGGACACAAGAGTACCACATGTTTGAGATCATCTGTAGTCCCCACTCACATTTACAATATGGAAAAAGTACCCTCTCTTTTGTCTAAAATGAATGCATTGAGCATTATAGTTTTCAGTTCCAAATCTTGTATAGATTCTTCTTTGTTTAGGACAGGTTAAAAAAAGAGCTATGCCTCATATCCCCATGAAATCTTTACTTTTTATAAAATTCATATAGCTTAAGCTTGGAGAGTTGAACACAGAAAGACTTTATGTCTTAAGTCAGTAAGACTCGATTTGACATCCTGCCTAATCTCCTCAAATTGTCTTATGTAAATTTTATATGAGAGGGCCCAACCGGCGGCATTATTGTTTCCTTAATAAGTTGAATAAAGGGATTTACATATCCCATGCTGGCCAATTCGATGGCTTTCACTACACACATTCTGGGATATCTTTGTATGAGGCAAAAGAAAAAGTTTCAACAGAAAGAGAATCTGTTGTTCACAGATGAGAGAAGTCAAGGAACGTTGTCCTACCTCCAAGACAAGAATACAGCTTGGAATTCCATTTAAAATATTAAGATGTATCTATAGAGTTTATTCAGAATTATTTCTAATTCTCTAACCTTAGTATAACCCCAGATTTCAGAGGCATATAACATGATCATTCTTATTCTGGCATTAACAGCTCTTAATACCCCGCCACCGATGACTTCCCCATCTTGCTGTTGAATATTTTAGGGCATTTACAGAAGATCCAGTTTTAAATTGACTAGCCTCCAAATGTTTGGTCCAAGATAGGCTATAGGCAAAATGGGCACCTAAATAGTCATAACAATTAACAGTGTCTATATGTTACAGTTTAGCCTAAAGCCTACTGTATTCTTGGTTTGAGAGCCAAAACTACATTGTTGGTCTTGCTGAGATTAACTTTAGTTTCCTTTGAGAACAGAGAGATTCAAAGTGAGCCAGTTTCTTTTAAGACCTAGGACTGAAGTAGAGAGCAAGACTAAATCGTCTGCATATGCTAAACATTCAGTTCTTTGATCATTAATTATTGCAGTGGAAATCTGGGTTACCTGGCTGATCCAAGACTATATTAATGTAGATTTAAATAGAGTGGGGGCCAAAATACACCCCTGTCTGTCCCCACATTTGTCTAAAATCTATCAGTTAGATGACCATATTGATTATACTGGACCCTTGCCCACATATTTTCATAGAGTCTATTAATAACATCAAGAAGTGAGGCCTCCAACTTCAGATCCCTTAATGTAGCCCAAAGGATTTTTCTACTAATGCTGTTGAAGGCAGAGGAGAAGTCCACAAAACAGCAATGTAATCTGTTTTTTCTCACTTTAATATCCTTCCAGATCAGGTGCTGAAGCAATAATAGTGTTGTACTGTAGAACAGTCCTTCCAGAAACCGTTCTGTGCCTCATTTGATACTGAGTTCTCCATGACCCATGACAGCAATCTGCCCAAAATTATCCTAGACAAAATCTTCTGTGAAACATCTATCAAACTAATAGGCCTATACATCCTTGGGTCATTTGGATCCTCTTTTTTAAAAATTGGGAGGATAACACTACCTGCCCAACTGGCAGCGTAAAAGTACCCTGAACCAGGCCATTAAACAGTAAAAGAAGAAAAGGAATCCATCAGTTGGTAAAACCTTATAGAGATCACCTAGGACCCCATCTGGCCTGGTGCTTTATTTGCCTTAAGGCCAATCAGTGCCATCTGGATTTCGTCCTCTGTGATCAAGATAGGTCTTGGAAAAAATTTCATCCTCCTGTATTTTGAAAGCATCAGGTGTCTCCTGCTCTTCATGAGAATAATAGAGCTTGGAGAAATGAGATGCCCAGACTTCAGGTGTAATATAGGCTTCAATCTTATTGGCATATCTATTATATCACTTGGCAACAATATTCCAAAATGCTCTTCCATCCCTATCCAAAACAGCCTGCCTCAGTTTTTCCCAAAGTCCCTGAGTATGTCTATGTCTCTCCGTTCAAGAATTTTCCTATATTTTTCTTTCAGTCTTTAGCAATTTAAAATCTGTTGCAGACTTATTTCTTTTCTTCTTATGCTGTCTTAGTTTTCCTCCAAACTCTTTCTTTGCCTGTAGGCATACCAATTAAGCTAAGACTTTATAAAGGGACCTAGGATGGTACGTTGTTTTACATCTAGGTCCAAGTAAAGAATGAATAGTTTCCCAATTCTCTAAAATATTAAGGGCCTTACTTTTGTCCGGGACCAAGTCGTGAATATTACCTAAGACTCCTGTACTAACAATTTCTTTGAAACTAGCTTGATGAATCAGCTCCCATCCAATCCTTCTCTTGTTTATGACTTCCAGACTCTCTTCCTGTTGTGCCTCACTCCTAAAGTTCCAAAAGGGCATTTTGACGTTAATTACAATAGCACAGTGTGCTGATTCCAATCTATCCATGACCTCAAACTTTTGGAGTAGCTTTACTGCTTCAAATTGGTCCAGACCTAATCAGGGTTGAAGAGCCAGTAGGTCCTCTACATGGTAAGGATCCAACTAGATCAACCCGAGTTTCTACCATTTAAAATACAGAAATTTCTACTGGCTAAGCCCGCTAGCAATTCCTTACCTCTGAGGTTAGATTTTAGATCCTCAGCAGTCTTAGTATATGAGATATTTGATTAATTATAGATATTGTATGGATCATATCTGAATATACAACCTCCAAGAAATGAGAAGGAATTCTGGCATTAAAGTCTCCCAAAATAATTATAGGACAAGGTATACTCTTATTTGACAATTTGTCAAGTGCCATTTTCAGAATCTATATGGAAAGGTCAGCGGGATCCAGTAGCTCTATTACGAGGGGCAAGTATATTGCAGAGAATGATCTTCTCTTGTCCCTTGCTAATCATTAGAGCCAAAATACCCTTTGACTTAGTAGAAATGTTAGTGATCTAAAAATTTAGCAAAGTTTTGATAAAAAGGAAATACCCCTTTAAACCTTCCAAACATTTTATCTTTAGTTGCTGGCAGAGTAAAGATAGAATATCCAGGCAATTTGGGAGTTACATGTTCTGTACACCATATTTCTTGCAGTCCAATAATATAAAATTATCCAGAAATCTCACTATTTCAGGTCAATTATTTTAGCTGAATGCCCTCAATATTCCCAAGAACGTGAGAAAGGGCATCCACATCTCGATCCCCAGCTCCTTATCCAAATCTAGTTGGCATTCAGAGTTCATTGTTTGATATTATCTATAGGCTGCATTTGTCAGGCTGAATCAATAACTGTCAGCGAGTAGTAGGTATTAGGGTCAATAAGGTTTCCAAAGTCAGTCGGGGTTATCTGTCTCTAAGATTGATTCTGGACTATCCTTAGTCTGTTTAAACCATGAAAAGACTTCACCCAAGTTTAACGTGTTAACTAAATGTATTTCCAAACAATCCATCTTGCTGGCCAAAGAAAGCAAGCTGCTAGCTGTATGAGGATTTTTAAATGTAATATCAATCTGTGTTGTGGGCTCAGGGTCTCCATATAACTTACGGACTCCACCATGTTTCTGGAGATATAAATCCTAATGCTCTTTCCAAGAGCAGTAACAAATCTTCCCTAACTTTTCTATGAGAATCCTTGAGTGAAACCTTCCACCCAAAGATATTATGGTCTTACTCAGCCATACTTCTCTCTGCTTCAGTATGTGATCCTCTATCACTCCCAAGATTTTTCTCTGTACTATCGTAGCCTTCTTACTCTGCACCTCCTATGGAGAATCTCTTCTTGGGAATGATAAGACTGCGTGAGGAACCTCTATGCATGATAGCTTCATGTTTAGCTTGGAATGTAGCACATACATCAATAAGTTTAGCCACCATACTGTACTGCACGTTAGTCAAAGCAAAGTGGATCATGTTAGTAAAGGATTTAATGATCCTCCCTTTATTTTTTCAACAACTATAAATCTGAAGTCATTGTACTGGCTAACAATTTCTGCCTGGTCCACTGATGAAAATAAATAGTCCTAATATTTGCTCTACAGTCTCTCAATATTTGATATGCCAAACTCAAAGCTACAATGTGGCACTGCTGCAAAATCAAAGGCAGATCAGTCAGAAAGTTCACCTGCAGGAAATCTGCTATCCAGATGGTCACATAACAGGCCAATGAATTGCAAAATTGCTGTTGTGCTTACTCAGCTGTGCAATTAGCCAAAAGCAGTTTTACTGGTGGGCTCCAGTAGACAGTTTCACCCAGGTACTGGCTTCTGAACTTTTTTTATTTTTGCCTTAGCAATCTGTACAGCTTCAGCTTGTTAGACCACTTTCTGAAACATCTTAGACAACTCTGCCAACTCCCAAAGTACATCATTTAATACTGTTATGGCAATGTGGTATTCAGGGTTGGATAGCTTCTTAAAGCAGCACTTAGCAATGCGATCTTTGGTGGATGTATGCAAAATTGTATGTGATGTCATTTACCCTAGGTATGGTTTATAATAA
Organism: Neoceratodus forsteri; assembly: GCA_016271365.2. Classification (NCBI taxonomy): domain Eukaryota; kingdom Metazoa; phylum Chordata; order Ceratodontiformes; family Ceratodontidae; genus Neoceratodus; species Neoceratodus forsteri. The sequence continues at coordinate 1,149,107,863 of CM057455.1, read as the reverse complement.
CTATGCTGGGTATTTTCAAGCTCAGTGGGGTTTTAAATGTATTTTTGCAATGTAGTGAGTGAGTCAGTGTGATATGAGAGAGAGATGCATTTAGGAGACTGTAATTTCTTCCATTCTGGATCCATACTAAAAGCAGTCTGAATTTATGAAATTAAATGAAAAGACATTTGTTGCACTGCTATTTCTTGTTGTCCATTTTAGAATTACTATCCTCATGTAGCCAACATGGGCAACCTTTACAAGCACTGATTCATTGAATCTCAAATGTTTGCATAATGTGAGACCCTGTTTTAAAGAGAAGCTCAGTCTCATCTCTCTAAACATATGTACAGTCTTGTACTGAAAAAAATTATCACGCTCAATGGTGAGGCTTTAAATCCATTTTAAATACATTTTGTATGTGACACGCTGCTTGGAGAGGAGGCAGATTACACTGAAGTTGTGCAACTTTAAAACTGAAATAATATAATATACACCCTATGTCAGAGACTCTCTCGCATTACTTTGTTGGGGAATCTACCAAACAAATAAACAATGCCATTTCTGTGAACAGCAGGGAATACTGTTCATTATCAAGTACTGCCTTACAAAAAGAGGTGTCAAGACAAAAACATTGTTGTAACTGCAAAGCCGATTGGTTGGAATTGTGCAGAGCGGTTCCATTGTTCAATAAGTGGAACAAGAGCAGAATGTCTGGCTTGTTGAAGTTATTGGGTTGTGGCCTCAGGGGTGGGGCATACAATGTTTCTTTCCTTTCACTTTATGTCCTGCTGTCTGAGTCTTAAATCTGAGTGATGACTGTAGTCACTACTTCATGAACATGAGGATCCCTGTCAGCTGCTTTGTGCGCTACTACTAAAGCTGTGTCGGGTTATTTCTGACTGCTGTTGGTGCACATGCACACACCTTAGGAACATAGCTCTGGAGTGTAAATCTTAGTTAATACCCAGCCACCCCAGTGCCTTGAACTATGAAATGGTCCATTTCTACCACTTGTGCATCAAAAGAGAACGCTTTCTCATCAGCCAACACACTAAAAGCCTCTAGACCCACCCATTCCCTTTTGGCTCCTTGGCATCTGACCTCACGAGAAGAGTTTCTTGAAAACATGCAGCCTCTGCACCCACATGTCTTAAATGCATCAGGATCTTTTCCCCTTTGATGGGGCTCATTCAAGTCCTTAACATTCCTGGTCACAAACTGAAACCCATGTTAGCCATTATTCAAGTTCTCCATGATTTTATGGCCTAACTGCAGGAGCTGGGTTTCTGATACCCATGTGCCTACCTTGGAAGCATAGAGAGCAGAGAGAGACCTGATTTGTAGCCTACAGATAGTGCCCCAATGGAGGTAGCCCAGAAATAAAGGGTTTCTTCACCCACCTGAAGCAAAGGAAGTACTGTACTTGTTATGCAAAACAGCTGTGTGTGTAAAAAAATACATTACCAGCAAAGAAAAGAACAGTATACAGTCCCATTCCCTTCCTTTGACACATTTAAATACAGAAATACAGAAACTGAGGAAGTACAGTCCCACATACCCTCCATTTAACCCTCATGTGTCTACACCACAGGCGTGGGTCCCCACGGATAACCCATGTCCCAAGCAATTAAAACAGGGCTCCACAAATGGCTTCTTCCAGCTCTGTGACCTTCTGCAACTTTTGGTAAAGGAAGTTAAAAAAAAAAACATCCTCCAAGTATTACAGATAACCACTGAACCAGCAACCCTTTAATCTGCATTTCTTTGTCAATGGCTGGCTGCCACCAGTCATCAGGTCTCTTTGGGTGGGATCCTCTCTCATTGACGGAGCACAGTCATCCCTCCAAACAGATGCAAGAGCAGGGGCTGTGGAGGTGTCCATCAATTCTTCCTCCACGTGGCTGCGGTTGGGGCTTGTGGTGCTATGCGAGGGTCACCCGCAGCCAAGTGGGACAGATAGATGCTGCCATGGTAGCTAGGGTCATACAAGCACGTACTACCCACTGCAGTAAAACTTAAGGATGGCAAGGAATTTCACACTACAGTGGTCTCTCAGCTCCAAGAGCTGCTTTCTGTTGTTTGTCAATGCCTTTCTACGAACCAACACTTCCTACAAGAAATATACTGCATCTGTACACGCTGGCCTCGCCACCGAGCGCCCTCTCATGTGTCAACTGCAGGATTCTCTGTTTTGAGGAAAGTCAGAGAAACCTAGCCAACAGCACCTTGCTTGCTCTTCTGACTTCTGCTCTGATACCAGTAAAGTAAATCCTTTTAATTTCCAACAATCGAGCCACTGGCTGTGAAGCAAAATTGGGGTCACATTTTGTCAAAACCCACAGTATAATTTTGTTCTGCCCCTTTCGGCAAGCTGACAAACTGCAAATTGTTGCATGTGGCTCTCCATGTTCTCCACTCTATTCTAAAGGAGTTTTGTCCTCCAGGAATTCTCCCTTGTCCTCCACTATGTTGATACGAGATTCCAACTTAATCATCCAGCTTGAAAGTCAGCGATGGCGGTCACTGTCTGCCCCATGGCCAGTTTTAGTTTCCATTTCGCATGGCAGGGTAAAAAATGAAAGGTATTACTGTGACCGTTGATCTTCCTGAACTGCTTCTCCAGAGATCAACACTTACGGGTCTCAAGGCTGCAAGCCCTAAGACCATGAAGGAGCCAGAAGTTTTCAGATGGGAAGTGGTGGTGTGAGTGTAGGCCCTGCATGTCGTCACCACATGTACCTAGTGGTATGTAGTAGCATCACCCCAACCCCTCAGTACCGTTTTACTGAGGAAGTAGGCAGTGTACTGAATAACTCGATGAGTACATAAACAAGCTGGACATCCCCAGCAGTTTTCCACTTAAAAGCCATTTCCTCACCATAAGGATTTCTCAGAACTCCTGAGAATGCAACAGGAATGGCACAACAGAACTGTGTCCTTGTATAGTTGCTGGTATACGACAAAATGCCATGCTAAACAAGTCCTAAAGTATGTGTCTCGCTATATTTTCGTAGTTTGCTAAATCTAATGTGGCAGTGAGGCTACAAGCACTAAATGAAGAGGTGAGCTTTAAAATTTAAAACAAAATGCAACCGAGAAGTAACAATGTGCTTTTAGTATATTTTGCCAGCAGTCCCAAAAGTGAGAACACTGAGATTTGAAAATATTCTGTTGCTCAAGGAGTTTAAAAGAATTTCTCATGTACAAATGGAGCACAGAACACTAACCACTTAGGGAATGTTACACTGAAGGGAAACAGTCATGCACAGTGGCTGACATATGTGAAAAGCTCTTGTCAATGAGATACTAGTCTCACATGTAGCTGGAAATACTCCAGAGATATAGATATTCAATATTAATATTACACTGCAGCCATCTGTAGAATATTGTGATATCATCGACAAACATAGGCACAGTTTGTTCCTCAATGACGTAACAATGTTCTGAAAATGGCTGTAATGTAGTATTGATGATGAAAATACTCTGTTGTCTATATTTCGGAGTGTTTCCAGCTACAGATGAGGCCTATACCTAGTTTAAAAGAACGCTTCATGGACTTTCAAACTGTGATGGCCACTTGACATGAATTTGTCCTTTTAAGCTGCAAGTATGACTAGATTTCAGGTGCGATTATCATGAGATTTTGACACGCTTTTGAATTCATTCTTACTGCAAACATTTTTTCATCATCATTAATTTTAGATTATAGAAGAAACATTGAAGAGTGTGAGTCTTTGAGCACAAATCATTTAAGGCTCACATAACCAGTATATTTTTTGAGAATTTGAGAAATACTTTTATGCTTAGAATACTATTTGAATTCTGGAGCCTGACAACTGCCTATTTCTTTTAAATTTATAAAATATAGGTTAATCGATTACTGTTTTATGGGTCATGATAATGATAAGGCCTCATGAATGTAGCACTCATATAGGTGAAAGAGGCACTTATGTTCTTTTTTTTTTTGCATGTTTACCAGTGCCTAGTCCACTTTAGGTGATACACATATATTAATTGTGTTTATTTTTTTAATATTTTAAAGACTCCATGTTTGTCTTTTGAAGTGTTTTCCTCACAAAACGTTGGCACTAAGTTTGTTTAGATGTGTACGGTGGTGTATTAAAATTATATGAAGAAGACACAGTGCCAAGTTGAGCTTAATTCCTTTTTCTCATTTTTTCCCCATAAGAAAGGTCACAATCCCATAAAACACAGCATCTTCACAGCCTAATCCTAACAGAAGGTGGGAGGGAGGGCAATGACACAACACAGTAACAGCTGTAAGGAGTCTGGGGGGTGGGGTGGGTGGTAATCTGTGGAGAAGATATTCAGGAAGATCAACTGTTACATACAAAATTTTCAAACCTTCCAAGCATCAGTCTTCTCCACAGATCCCCATTTATGGGTCAGACTACCAAGCTCAGAAAAAAGTCACGGACTATAAAGACTGGAGTTCAAGACTTTATAGCAATTTGTTTAGAATGGGTCTGCCAAAGGTTCTATGCTGCCTGGTCTGAACATCCAGGACATAGTGCTAGGTAAAAGTATGCACTGTGCTCCATGAAGCAGTGCTACACATCTCTGAAATTGGCCCTGAGCTTATTTTGTGCCAAGGCTACTGCTCTGGTGGAATGGGCATTTATCTCTGCCCTCAATTTTGCCCTGCTATGGTGTAATAACGGAAAAGGAAATTCACAGTCCAAGAGGGTATGCACTTGACAGTGACAGGAAAGACCTCCAATAGGGTCGAAGAGACAAGCAGCTGCTTTGCCTTTCTGTAGGCCTTGGTTCTGTCCAGACAGAACCTCAGAACTCATCTCACATCAAGGGAGTGTAGAGTCCTCACTACCTCGGCCTGAAAGTAGACAAAATACTGTAGGCAAAATCAGGGCCTGATTTAAGTAAAACTCTGACGCCATTCATATGAGACTCTCTGCATGTAGAGGCGATGGTATTACTAGAAATGCTGTTTTCTCTCAACAGGAATGTCATGTCACTAGTCACAATTAGCTCAAAGGGCTGTGAATACTTCTAAGACAACAGTAGGATCTGAAGGAGAAGGAGCAACAGACTTTGGTACTGGAGGTATTGTTTGCAAGATTCTCTGACTAATCTTTTGTACAGTGGCAACTGAGCTAGTGGCAAGATGCCTACAGGTTAATGATATGCTGAAACAGCTAACAAGTAGACCCTGACAGTGGAGTACTGTAGTCTCGAAGTCAGAAATGTCCAGTAAGTATTCCAAAACCTTTTCAGGTGGACTCTGAAAGGTATCCATTGGATTTTGGAATCCCAGATGAAAAAACTTTTCCACTTGGTTGCCTAGGTTTCCTAGAGGAGGACTTAAGCAGAGCAGAATTTCTAAGACTAACAACTCTTCAAACGGTACTCTTTATCGCCCAGGAGCACAGCTTGAAGGTGGAGGGAGCACAGTTTGAATGGACCTAGTCAGCCCTGGGTTTGAGTCAATAAATCCATGCTGAGTGGAAGAGTCCTTGACTGCAGCCTATGGCTGGCTCAGAGGGAACCCTATCTGCGCGAGGCCATCAAAGAGTCACAAGGATGATATTGCGCCTTCGAGCCTCCAGCTTGAAAAGCACTCTTAATGAGACTGGATTAGTAAATCTGCATACCATCTTCTAGATACAGTATATGTGTCCCGTATATTTTGCAGCCATGAGAATGATATCTTTTATTTGAGCTCCACCAGTAATGGTAAGCAGATCCATGGCTGGTGCCTCTTGACAATCATGCAATAAATATACAATAATACATGGGGTGGTGTATTTAACAAGAATTTTACTCACACCACTGAGGTGTTGGATGCTACATAAACCCCGAGAGCTAAGCTCGAGGAGTTTGCAGTGCAACAGTGAGGTGTGTAAAATTTTAAACACACTAATTCAGTTTTATTTTATATACTTGCTGGGAGTATTTTTTTGCCACAGCAATTATATAAAATAGAAACACATCACTGTGCAGCCACGGTTTGGTCGGGTTTAGTGTGGTTGGGTTGAAGTGACTGTTGAAATGTTTGCTATTTTTTTTTTGTAAAGAGGTTCATCCAAAGAGTGTAGTTAAAGGAGTCAATTTGTTTTTGTAAATTTACTTACACCAGAGTCCAAGTGGTGGTGAAGTGTCTAGCAGAACAACAGGAAGATAGTGGCTGGCATGGGAGTGAGGGAAATCAAAGGCAAGCTCACCATTATAACCAGCTGGTTATAACAGTGAATTATAACCGGTTTCTATGGGAAAAAAATGCTCTCAGTTATTATACTTTATTATGGTGCCTAGTAATCTACCTAGCAACAACCTAATGCCTACGCCATCAACCCCAGACAAACTTATTAACTTACCGGGTTACAGCACCTACCGCTGTGACAGACCTACCAGAGGGGGAGTCATCATATATGTTATGAGTAAATTCTCAGTCACAGTTGTCGATTGCACCTCCTAAGGCCAAAGAATTTGAATGTCTGGCACTAAAGTTAGCCCTTTCCAACGAAAGGCTCTCCTTGTTGCCGCATGCTACCGCCTCGGCCAGCTGGTGGCCTAGCCCTCCTGCCGCACCTCCAAAGCCTTATCGATTCAACCAACACTGAGCTTATCATAATGGGGAGTTCAACCAAAACTGGAACAACGAGAGTTCCAAGAAGCTCAAGGATTTCTGTGATACAAGTGGGTTGTCACAAATAACTCCAAATCACCAGACCCAATGGAAAGAACCCTGAACGAGGCTCCCTACTAGATCTCATATTAGTCAACAAACCCCGCAACTTTTCGTGATACTGGAGTCTTCTAATGACCTAAGTGATCACTGAGCCATTGCCTGCATCAGACATTCACCCCAAATAAAATCTGCCTCTAATTTCAACTTAAAAGATGCCTAAAAGTTTTGCCATGATGCCTTCCTGAGAGACCTGGATAACATCAGTTGGCAGGATTTCTATCAAGCCCCACACTTACTGAGGCCTTTAACATCTTCCACAGCCTCTTAAAAGACCTAATAGACAAACATGTCCCCTTAAGGCTGATCAAGTCTAAAAACGATCACTGGTTGGTTCTCCCCACTCTGAAGAAAGCTCTCAAGGATAGAGATTTCTGGTAGAAAAGGGCGAGGAAATCCAGCCTGAGGTTGACTGGATAGCATTCCGCACTCCAGAAATGCTTGCACTAAATTAATTAGATCTGAAAATTCTAAATACTTCCAAACTGTGTTGGAAGACAATAAAAATGATGCTACCAAATTTTGGAGCATTCTCATTGAAGTCGAAGGACACACTACTGACGCCTCCTTCCTTGCAAAATAGTGTCCAATGGGTCTATTTGCACAGACAGGTCTGCAATATTAGACCGCTCAATGAACACTTCGCTATAGCAGGGCTGGCCTTTGACCCATCACAGATAATAAGCTCAGCCTGTCAGGGGACCCAATTGCTGTCCCTATTGCTAACTTCAGCCACAACCAATATCATCCCTCCTCTTTCAGCTTCGATACAGTCATGTTTAAGCAAGTAGAAGACCTTCTACTGTCATTGGATACAAAATAGAGTACTAGGCCAAAAATATTGAACTTTGCTTCCTAAAACTGGGCCATTGCTACTTAACGCCCCCATCACCCACTTATTCAATATCTCCCTGATGCAGGGCGAGCTACCAGAGCTTTGGAAAACTGTACATATCATACCCTTGTTTAAAGCTGGGGATCAGAGTGACCTGAACAATTACAGACCTATATCCATATTATCTACCCTATCAAAATTTTTGGAAAAATCACAACACCCAAATTAGAGAGTACCTGGAGTCACAGAAAGTACAGTTATGTAAGAACTTACCGTAACAGTAGATCTTCGATAACAGCTCTTGCAGCAGGTAACACCATTAGGACTGAAGCTGGCAGGCGCCAGGACCCCACAGGAATTCTTCTAGCAGCTCACTTCAGCTGGGACCGCCCCTAACGCCGGTCCCTCCGACGTCCAGGCATAGTACATATGGGGAAGTCCCGCCAGATTCTAGTTCTCCGGCCGGAGACTTCCGGTCACAGGACGACATCAGAATGGGAGACCGAGGATCCACCATCAGAAGACAAAAGGGCGTAAGCCCTTGCTCAAGGCTCAGTAAGCCATGCCTCCTCCAAGTGGGTAGATGGGCAGATAGATAGCTGCAAGAGCTGTTCTCAAGATCTACTGTTACGGTAAGTTCTTATGTAACTGTACTATCTTACTTCTAGATACAGCTCTTGCAGCAGGTAACACCATTAGGACTGATTTCAAGCAATAATGCTTGTAAGCATTCTGGGAGGAGGAAACTAGAAAATCCATCTAAGTCCTGACTCTAGGACACAGGAGACCCTGTAGCACAGCTAGGTCAAACCTGCCTTCGCCGTGAAGCAATGTCCAGGCTGTAATGCCTGATAAAAGTATGCACAGAGCTCCAAGTGGCTGCAGCACAAATGGCAGAGGAGGAGACATTGCAAGTGCTGCAAAGGAGGTAGCCACCCCAGTGGAATGGCCCCGGACTGTACCCGGAGGGGCTTCTGCTTAGTATCATAGCAGTATGATATACACTGGACAAGCCAGCGAGAAAGGGACTGCTTCGATACTGGTTGGCCATCATCCTCTCAGCTAAGGAAACGAAGAGTTGCTCCGACTTCATGGCTTGTTTAGTCCTGTTCAGGTAATACCTTAGACAGCGGTGAACATCCAGGGTGTGGAGCAGCCTTTCCTCTATTAGAATATTTAGGAAATATACAGGCAGGTCAATGTCCTGATTGAGAGTGAGTGCAGAGACCACCTTAGGCAAGAACTTAGGATTCGCTCTCAGGGACACTCTGTCCTGGTGGAAATTCAAATAAGGTTCCTTACACATTAGAGCGTGAAGCTCGAAATTCTCCTTTCTGACGTAACAGCAACTAAAAATAACGTTTTCCGTGACAGGAAACGCAGCTCGCAATCCGCAGCAGGTTCAAAAGGGGGAGCGTGAGCTGTTCCAGGACAAAGAGTAAATCCCATGAGGAACAGGGTCCTTAATGGGTGGCCTAAGGTAACATCCTCTCAGAAAGTCTCGAGAGGCATCAAGTTCGCCACTGTGTGCTGTCCTACCGGGAAGTGGTAAGCAGAAATAGCGAAAGGTGCACCTTAATAGAGGAGTAGGCGAGACCGAATGGAAAAGGGAGAGCAGGTATTCTAACACCGCTTTCACCCGGACAACCTAGAGGAAAGGCCAGCGTGCTGCGAACACAGGCAAAAGCGGCACCATTTCATGGCATAGTGTTGCATGCGCTGGCCGCTTTCTGGTCATAGGAAAGAACTTCCGCTACCTCTTGGCGACCCCCGTGTCTAAAATGGCTATGTCTCTAGGAGCCATGCATAGCAGTGTCAGTGGCTCAGTAGGTGCACACTTGCCTCTGAGGCCGGAGATCAGAGGGCTGTGGGTTCAGTTCCCACATCTGGCACTTGGGTTAATATCCCAGTACTGACACTGTAATGCAGCATGAGAGGGTGCTGCATTTCTGAGGTGCCGCCTTCGATGAGACGTTAAACCGAGGTCCCATCTGCCTGGACTGGTGGTAGTTCAGGTGGATGTTAAAGATCCCATGGCACTTATCGAAAGAGTAGGGAATTTCCCGGTGTCCTGGCCAAATTTCCTCATTCACTAAAAATACCACCAACAGCTTAATCTGGTTCAAGGTCAGTTGGCATTCATCTGTACCCCTCCCTGGGTCGGCCTGAAAATAGGCAGGATTTGTCTAGTGCACTTACCCGGTCAACAAAAGCTAAATAAATAAATAAATAAATATGCAGGTTCAGTGAGTGTAAGTCCGGTGGACTAGAGAACCTTCCTCCTGAGACAAGAGATGGGAGCTGAAAGGCAACGGAATTGGAGGTTCCCGGACAGATGCATTAGCAGGGGAACCAGATCTGTCTGGGCCAGAATGGGGCTACCAGGATCATTGTTGCATGCTCCCCGCGTAGTTTGAGAAGAACTCTCTGGATCAACAGGAAGGGAGGGAAAGCGAGAGAATCTGTCTGCCCAGGAGAGGGACAACGGGTCTGCCAGAAAACACCAGGCCCTGGATCTAGCGAGCAAAATTGGGCAGTTTTATGCTGGATAGGGAAGCAAATAAGTCCAGTTCTGGAGTGCCCCATCGAAGTAACAGATCCCTCTGCGACTTCTTTGAAGAAGTTCCCACTGTGGACTCTGGCCTGGGAGCGACTCAGGCCATCTGCGATTGTGTTGTCTATTCCGGGAACGTGAACTGCAATCAGGTTCACGCCATGTCGAATTACTTCAATCCCACACTCTCATGGCTTCCTGCAAAGGGGTAAGAGTGTCGTCTCCTTGTTTGTTGAGGTAATACATCACCGTGTTGTCTGTCTGAAGCAGAAGAGTGCACGATGGGATTTCTGACTGAAAGGCCTGCAGGGCGAGGACCGCCTCATCTCCAACACGCTGATATGGAGGTGGGCTCTGAGGGGTCCATGTTCCTGGGACCTCACCGCTCAGGTGCGCCCCCACCCAGCCCTGAGGCGCCTGTGGAGAGATTATCTCCGGGACGGCGCTGTAAACGGGACACCTGCAGAAAGTGTCCCTGGGTCTAGTCACCATTGCCAGTCTCGAATCACGGCATCTGTGAGTCTGACCGGATGCTGCATGTGGTCTTGCCTTTGGTCCCACTACACCTTGAGCATCCACTGAGTTACCCACATGTGAGCCTTGCCAAGGGACTGTCGGAATAGCCACAGCCATGTGTCCAGCAGACGAGACCAGCCTGGCAGGGACAGTCTTCTTCACCGAGAATCCCTGATGAAGGATCTGATGCGTTCCGCTCTGTCGTCTGGGAGAAATGCTTTCCCTGAACGGTGTCCAGAACTGCGCCTATGAACTGCAGCTTCTGTGATGGTACGAGGAGAGACGCCTCAGAGTTGATTATAATGCCCAGAGACTGGAACAAGTCCTGAGTGCTCTGAATAGCCAGCAACAATGCCTCTCTGGAGGCGCCATGAGAAGCCAAATCCAAGTACGGGAATACATAGTGGCCCTGTCTCCTTAAGGACGCTGCCACAACTGCCATGCATTTGGTAAAGACCCTGAGGGCCGATGACAGTCCGAACGGAAGGGCTCGGAACTGAAAATGGTAGCCGAGGAACTCAAAGCGCAGGAACCTCCCAGCGCTTGAGCCACCGGGATGTGCAGGTAGGCCCTGTATATCTAGGGACGCTTAAAAGGCGTCCCTGCTTCAGCATGAGAATGAGGCCTGAAGGTCACCATGTGAAATCGCTTGTAGGCGATCGACGATTTAGGTCGCTGAGGTCCAAGATTGGACGGAGGTCCCCTGTTTTCTTGGGAACCAGAAAGAAGTGGGAATAGTATCCAGAATTTATCTGGTTCTCTGAACATACTCCACCGCTCCCTTCTGCAGGAGCGTGAGTATTTTTGCCTGATAAGCAATTTGTGCTGACCGAGTAACGGGAGAGCAGAGGAGGCCTCGAGGTGGCTTGTCTGCGTAATTCTATAAAGTGGCCTTTTTCGACTAACTGAAGAACCCACCTGTCAGTGGTTATGGACTGCCATCCTGGCAGGTAATAGCAATACGACCCCACCTTGATGTCCTGTTGATCCTGAGGGCGGGCTGGGAAGGAATCAGGCTGTGGCGGTGGAGGGAGCCGCTGGCTGAGCCAGCTTAGCTGGACGCTGACTTCTGCCCGTGGGTTGTCTTCCTGGGCTCTGCGGGAACCGGAGCCTCTTCTGTTGTAGGACCTGCGCGGGACTGTTGTCTCTGTCCATCCATGAAAACGGGCTTGGTTCCTGGCCTAGCAACTAAGCTTTGGTTGGTACATTGCCTGGACCGACCTCACCGCCTTCCCGGCCTCTTGAAGCTTGGTGAGAACCTTCTCAGAGGGTGCACCAAAGAGAACTTCCTTTGAAAGAGGTGTCCATGATGTTCTTCTGGACGTCCGGGTAATCCTGAGACACGGAGCCATGAGTGTCTCCGAGGCACAGCCTGAAGCTGACGCTCTGGCCGAGGAGTCCGCGGAATCACACGCTGCTCGCAGCACCTGGGTTCCCCACGTCCGAACTCCGCAGCGGAGGAGCTGCAACATCTCCTCCTTCTGCTCACCTTCTGGCAATTTCTCCGCTAGATCCAGTTCCCTGTTCCCACAAGGCATTTTGGAACTGCACCATGTGGGTCAAGTAGTTCAGGGATCTGATGGCGCAGGCATATCGAAGATACGATGCTCCTGCCCATAGCGCCCAGCTGTTTGGACTCTGGGTCCGTGGCAGGGTGCTCAAATGTTGCAGTCTCTGGGACCGGTCATGAGAGGCTGTGATGACCAGAGAGTCGGCCAGAGGATGTTGAGCCAAGTACTGGTCCTCCTTAGGAGCCTTGTACAGTGGTCAGTTCTTCGCATCGACGGGAGCGCAGTGGGACGCCCACGCTGCCTTGGTGATGTCCACAAAGTGTCCACCAAGGGTGGTACCACCACAGGCTTGGGATCCTTCTGCCAAAGATATCTAGCGGTATGCGAGTCTCTTGGGGTCTAACTTCTGCATCCCAGCCCATGTTCTCTTGGATATGCCTCATGATTTTGAGAACGATGGGTCATCCGGAGGAGATCTAGGAAGCTCACGTGGGTCCAGAGAGGGGATTGAAGGGAGAGGAATCTGGATCTGTCGAGGACTCCGATCCTGTATCCTCCGTCAGGGCTTAACAGCCGCATCTTCTGGGTCTCTTAGGACTGGGTGACCCTGAAGAGGATCTAGACAGAGGTCTCTTATTGTCTGGTCTTCCCTTGAGGGTCCATAGGCCCTGGGGATGTACTCGCCTGCTGCCCCGGATGGGGAAGGGGCGAGGGGCGGAGGAGTCGAGGTGATGGAGGAGGAGGAGGTAGAGGAGGTGGTGTGGGAACCACATCCTTTTAATGGTATCCCACCAGTAGGTAAACAGTTCCTTAACCTCAGAAAAGAAAGGCCAGATGATGGACCGGAGCCGGTGGCCAGTCGTTGGTTCCGCGGCTGCCTCAGGTTGCGGGAGGGTTCCTGGGAGGCTCGACAGGACCGGTTCACCCATCTGGTCCTCGAGCTGCATCAATTCCTCCTCCGTATAGTCTCCTGACCGACGTCGGTGGAGGCGCCGGGTCCTCTTCTCAACTCATGCGGACGCCGCCCTCCTGCCGACGATCGAGGGCAAAGGCCTGACCGCGACGGGCGCCTGGGCGTCGACGGCCCTGGGACCTGTGATGAGCGGGTCGGCGTCGGACGGCCGACATCGAGTCCGACGCGTCTTAAGCAAGGTAAGCTCCTAGTCTTCCGCTGGGAGGAGGAGGCAAGGAGGCAGACCTGACGCCGGGTTCGAATGGCGGGAACCCGACTCTGTGATGATGATGGTCCCCAGACCCAACCAGGGCTTTGGAAGAAGAGGACGAAGAGGGCCTGGAGGTCTTGGCCTGTGAGGAGGAAGAGGAGCCTCAAGGTTTCTTCACCACAGCGGAGGGAGGCTGAGAGCGGCCCGGAAGGCTAACGGTCGGACCGGGAGCCGAACTACGGAGTCGGAGGCCCTAGACGGGACCTGATGGAGCCTTCTCCCTGTGTTTCCAGGCTTTCAGCAGAACTCCCTTGAGGTGTCCATGGCCTTAACTTTTCCTCGAGCAGGAACACCTGCAGAGCCTTCTGGCGACGGATCCAGTCCGGTGTTGAACCCTGGCAGAAAATACAGGACTCGGTGTCGTGGTCTGGGCCTAGGCACCGATGCAGGCCGACGCGGATCTTGAACGGGATTGCTTCCCACAGGTGCACTTCAAGGGATGGCCTTCAACGGAGGTTGAGAGGACATCAGACAGCAACTGAGCCGAAAATGAACTTTTTCCCGAAGGAAGAATTGACCATGCATCGCGGCATACAACGATCCGGTGGCCTAGACATGCAAGTCGACGGCGGAAAAATTGGGGAATCTGGCGGACCCTCCTATGTACTACACGCCTGATGTCGGAGGCGGATCGACGTCAGCGGGTCCCCGCCGAAGTTAGCTAGCTAGAAGAATTCGTGGGGTCCTGACGCTCGTCGGCTTCAGTCCTAATGGTGTTACTTGCTGCAAGAGCTGTATCTCAAGGAAGATCTACGAAATCATGCACAGTCAGGATTTAGAGCCAAACACAGTACAGTTACTGCCCTTGCAAAGTAGCCACTGACTGGCAAATTGCCCTAGACTCTAAGAAGTATGTGTACGCCCTCTTCCTTGACCTGAGTAAGGCATTTGACACCGGGACCATGATATTATGCTTACCGCACTGCAATATCGGCCTTGATAAGACTGCTATTAAATGGGTCACCTGTTACCTTACCAACAGGTTACAACAGGTTAAAGCGCCAGGTGAGTTCTAACCATTAAAAACACTTCCACAGTGTGTCTCCCAAGGATCCATCCTAGGTCCGATCCTGTTTGCACTTTATATTAATAACCTTAATGCTCAACTGTGTACAGCTAATGTGCACATATTTGCAGATGATACTGTCCTCTACACTTCTAGCTCATCCTTGGATTCAGCCTTCGAGACCTACAGCAAGATTTCATCTCCTCCAGCATAACCTTATCAAATATAAGCTCCTACCAATGCCAAAAAAAACAAAGCCATGATCCTCTCACCTAAGGCAGCACTGGGACCAACACATAAGCATATGATTCTAACTGATACTAGATGAACCCTTGAAATAGTAGATACCTTCAAATACCTAGGGTTCTGGCTGGATAACAAGCTCAATTTCTTGTGCCACCTAAACAAGGTTTCAAAAAATTAAGGCAGCGACTAGGCATGTTCTCACCGTGATAAGCACCTACTTACCACAGAAGCTAGAAAGAGATTAGTGCAATCTACATTTCTACCCTTACTGGACTATGCTGACTTTCTCTACATTCATTGCCCTGCTGCTGTGCTCAGCAAACTCGACACGCTCTACCACCGGGCCATAAGGTTTATCCTAAACTTGCCCACTCACACCCACCATTGCATACTGTACCAAGAGTTGGGATGGTCATCTCTCTCTACAAGGAGGAAAAGGAACGCTTTCTCTGGTTCTCTAGAGCCTTGTCCGACAAACTCCCTGCTTACATTTCAACTTCTTTGAGCGTGCCAGGGATCTTACAGATTGAGATGTTTTTCCTTACTTGCTATCACATACCCAGAGAAAACAATCCATAGCGTGGCTATAATCAATTTTTCCCTCCCATTCTTATGGAATGCCATGCAAAGTACATTTAAATTCTCAACCCTTCCCAGTCCTTTCACTCTCAAAGCTCTATTAGCTAAATACCTTAAAGAAATCTGTAACTGCTTTAGTGACGGGCACCTGTAGCCCTTTGCATCGCTCCTGCATGTGGCACCATCATACCACCCATTTATCTCCAAGTTTGGGGTGCCTTGCACTTCATAATCTCTCTCCTTCCTCTGCCCCCGCCTATATACATGTCCTATTTTACCACCAGCATCGCCACGACTCCAATATCACTGCAAACCACCCTAGGTCATCTCCCACAAGGAAGCATCTAGCACATTAGTCTCTCTCTGCCTCCCCTGTCCCTTCTCTGCCCTCACATTATCCCTCTCTCCCTTGCACACCTTGCTTAATGTTATAATTGTTACTTCACTATCTATGTATTATATATTGCCTCTTGAATTCTAATTAAGACTTGACATCTATGTTAGTTGTGTATGTATTATACCATTACTAATTCCTCGTGCATTTATATATCCTATGTGTGTTACATATGTATAGGCCTGTATATTCCTCTGAATGTATTATGTATTGGCATACCAGTTATGACCTTGTATTTATGTATCCTATGTGAGTAACATATGAATAGGCCTGAATATCCTCCTAATGTATTATGTCCATTCCCTGTCTTCCTATTCGGTTTCCCTTGTTCTGTATTTATGTCCAGGACCACCTTGAAAACGAGCTTGCTCAATGGTGTCCACGCCTGGTTAAATAAAGATTGATTGATTAAATAAAAATAAAACCTTTTTCCAGTAAAATAACATTTCTTTCCATTTTTATGTTTATTGATTTACGACAGACATTCAGTAAAAACATTCCTGAGACAGTACATGAGGATTCACACAAAATTCCATATGAGGAAGCCACTCCTATTAATACATGCAGATTAAAATAATAAGATCATACTGAGTCAATTAGATACATCCTTGGAGGAATATAGTGAATGCTATGTTTTACAAGATAATACTTAATGTTGCTTGCTGTTTAATAAACCCATGAGCTGCATGGAATATAATGAGCAAAAACAGGTTACTCACCTGTAACAGTAGTTCTAGGAGTGGTATATGTTGTTCATCCACACTTGTTGGCAGGTCTGCCTCCTCTTCAAGGTTGCTGGAACGCCTTCAAGCTGGCTCCTCCCACCCACCCGGGCGGGTATAACCCTCAGCTCCGCCACGACACCAGATCTTAGCCTGCTGGAAACCAGGTTTGTGTGTTGCAGCCAGGAGGTCGGGTGGGTCAGTGGATTAACAATATACCAGTCCTAGAACTACTGTTACAGATGAGTAACCTGTCTTCTAGGATCGTGATATATTGTTCTAGCCACACTTGTTGACAGACTCTGCAGTTCTCCAGCAGGAGGGAGGCAAGACGCACAACCCTATTTAGGGAACAGGGACTGGAGAACTGAGGTTCCAAAACTAGCATCCCGTGTGACCCAAGGTCGATGTGGTAATGGGATATGAAGGTGTGTGCTGACTTCCAGGTTGTAGCCCTGCAGATTTCCTGGATAGGAATGTCCTGAAGCAGCCACCACACAGCAGTATGGCTGGTGAATGAAACTAGCTCACGGGAGGCCCCTATCCGCCAACCCATAGTAGAGATCAGTGCAGGAAGTGATCCATTTGCCAGTCGTGTCCACTTGGCTGCACATTTGCCAGGTGCGGTTCAGCGACGTGACAAAACAGCTGGCTAACCTCACCCCAAACATCCACCGTGACGCTCTTTGAAGTAGGCGAGTGTTCATCTTAGGTCCAAAGTATGGAGCCTGCATTGGCCTCTGAGGTGTAACTGGGGTAAAACACTGGTAGAGTAATCGCCTGGTTAAGGTGAAACTCTGACTCCACCTTCAGAAGGAATTTCGGTGGCAGCACAGGAAAACCTTGTCCCTATGGAAGACTAAGGTAAGGAGACTCAATAGAGAGTGCCTGTAACTCCCAGTCTTTCTGGCTGAGTGATAGCCACCAAGATGGTGGTCTTCCATGACAAATGTGAGATGTCACACTTGTGCATTGGTTCGAATGGCTTGCTCATGAGCTTTACAAACCAGCAGTAGATCCCACGGAGGTGAAGGTTCATGCACCGGAGGGGATATGTGATCTAGGCCAGACCACTTTCTCCTGCACCACTGACTGCTGACCGCCCACACCCGTAATCAGAGATGGCTGCCAGGTGCACCTTTAGGTCATCCGACTCAAGTTCCTGGGAGAGGGACCAGAGATAGTCCAAAATGCTAGCCACCTGAACAGGACGATGGGTTCAAACCTTTGCCCTGACACCACATGGAAAATCTTCCATCTGAAGGTAGCATTTTCGGTTGATTCTTACGGGAGGCCTCAACGACGCTGAGGACCCTGTCAGAGAGACCCAAGGCCTGGAACTCTAGCCACTCAGGAACCAGGCTGTCAGGTGCAGGGACTGAAGGTCTGGATGGAGAACCTTTCCTAATTGATGAAGAACAGGTCCGACGTGCTGGAAGCCACCTCGGGAGCATGGAGTTGAGGCTGAGGAGATCTGGATACCAGAACTGGTGTGGCCAGTCTGGGGCTACCAGGATCACCTGGGCCTTGTCCCTCCTGATCTTGATGAGTGCTTTGTGTATCAAGGGAAGTGGAGGGAAGGCATCAGAAGAGGCCTGGGTCCATGGCCTCGAGAGGCATCCCCTCAGCAAGCCCTGCTGAGGGGAGGTATGGACAGCCTCAGCTGTGCAGTCTCTAGAGGTGAACAGGTACACCTGAGGGAGCCCAGTGGGAGAACAGATCTTGCACCACCCGGTGAGAGACCACTCATGAGGTGCCTCGCCCATCTGGCTGAGGGCATCGCCAGCAGATTCGAGGCTACTGCCACGTGAATGGCTAGGAGATTAGCTCCAAGTTGAGCACGAGGGACCATGTCTGGAAAGTTTCCTTGTGCAGAGGCAAAGGGACGTCCCTCCCTGCTTGTTGAGATACTACATGGTTGTGATATTGTCCGTCTGGACTTGGACCACTTGACCCCAAATGAATGGAGCAAATGCGGTCAGGACTACCAGAACCACTCGGAGCTCCAGCAGGTTGATGTGATATTGGGACTCCTATGAGAACCAGAGCCCGTGGGCTCTGTGCTCCCACAGATGGGCACCCCAACCCATCAGAGAGGCGCTGGTCATCACAGATGACCGCTACTCCAGGGGCGTGACAAACAGGATACCTCTTCCGCAGATGAGCTGGGACGAGCCACCATTAGAGGCCATCCACATCCTCCCTAAGTCACAGAGAGCAGCTGGTCAAGATGACCTGGCGCTGAGACCACTGGCTGACCAGTTCCACTTAAAGGAATGCCCATTGAAACACGCTGGTGCAGGCTGCCATGTAGCCCAGAAGATGCAGGAAATCCCAGGCAGGGCGCAACTGCTGAGCCAGAAATGACTGGGCAAAGGAGGAGAGAACCTCTGCCCTGTCCACCAGGAGTCAGCTCTGGCTCGCAGGAACTCGAGTTCTGCCTCAATGAACTGAATAACTATGTAGGGCATCTAGCACCCCACTTGGCCTCACTGATCAGGGGCCAAGGTCAAAGCAAGTCTTGAGGCCAGATCCCTGGACCACTCCACCTCCAGTCTGTAGGGACCTGCCATCAGCCAGTGATCCAGGAAGGGTACAACCATACCCCGCACTTCAGAAAGCCACCACCACTACCATGTATTTGGTGAAGACTCTGGGGCTGAAGACAGGCCAAAGGGCATGGCTTGGAACTCATAGAGGGTTCCCTCAGTTCGAAGCGGAGGAACTGTCGGTGGATGGATGGATTGGGACATGAAGGAATGCATCCTGAAGATCTAGGGAGCAGAACCACATGTCTTGCTCCAGGGATGGCATGATCTGAGCCAGGGTTACCATCCGGAAGGTGCAGGACTTGAGCAGCTTGTTCAGGTCATGCAGATCTAGAATAGGCACCAGCCCCCATCCGTTTTGTACCAGGAAGTACACGGAAATGAACCCTGGGTCTAAAGGAGGGTCCAGTTACTCTGCACACCACCTCTTGTGGAGGAGCTGAGCTATGTCGTCAAGAGACAACTGAGTGGCTGTGACACTAGATCCGCACAGGGTGCGGGCTCGATATGGAGGGGCCTGCTTGAATTCCAGAGGCAGGCATTGAATGACTACTTCCAGGACCCAACAGTCCATGGTGATAATGGACCAAGCGGAAAGGAAGAGGTTGAGCCGGCCCCACAGGAGGACCCGGGAGGTATGATGGGTGGAGGGAGGCATCCCCCAAACTGTCACTGGGCAGACTTTAAGAAGGAGGACCCGGCCAAGGGGCCACTGGGACCTTTCCCTCCGGCTTCCTGACCGAAGAGGCCACTAATTTGGCCCGAGGTCACCAAGTTTGAGCCTGCTGGCCCTGCTGCTGGGCTGGTCTGGCCACAGGTGGAACAGCGAAGGGCTTATGGTTCCGATGCTTGGGGCCCTTGTCCTTCTGAGCAGATGTCATGGAGTCCAAGGTGGCATTGACTTCTCGATATGTTGGAGGTGGCCTCCACACCGGGCCCGAATAGGTCAATGTCCAAGAAGGGGCATCTGCCAGTTGTGTTGTGTATCAGCGTAAAGTTCGAGATGCGCATCCAAGCCCTGCGGTTCAAGGCCACTGCTGCCGCCACAGAACAGGCACAAGAATCACCAATGTCCAGAGCAGTCTGAGTTATTGCTTTACCACTCTCCTACCCTAGCCCGGACCTGCTTGACCGTGGTCTGGAGGTCTGCTGGAGATGAGGAATCACCTCGTCCAAGGAGCCCAAGAGGGCATGGGAGAAGTGTGCCGTGATCACAGCCGCTAGCCTGGCTAAGGCCAACTGAGGAAGCTCGTAGACCTTTTCCCAGAATGATACAATTGCTTGGATTCCTTGTCCGGGGTGTGTCCACGTCCCCATTATTACCTGAACGCGGAAGATGGAGTTGCCACCAACCCCACTGCCGAGGGGAGCTCCAAGAATCCCAAAGGGACCCAATAGGACCAAGCAGACTTAGGGCCATCCAGGCAGAAGGCATGGGGCAAGATGCAGGACGCCACCACAGATCCAAGGCTGGGCCAACAATGGCCTCAGTCACAGGAAAGGCCTCCACCGGCTATCCCTTTGTCCAGAATCTCTGTTAGGGGATATCTGGCCGTTCTGAACAGGCTCGAGCTCCATTCCCATGGAGTGGAAATGAGTAAAAATGCCCATCAATGAGATGGGCTTGTAGAAAAAGATCCCAAGCAGACTTAACTGATGGAGCGAGAGGCAGCGAGAGTCTTTGGACCTAGAGAGTCCTCGTAAAGCAGTCAACCACCAGTCGTCACCCTTAACCGCCTTAGGCGGTCGGAATAAGAGTGACCTACAACCGATGGGGCAAGCCTTGAACTGACCAAGACTGCTTGACAGAGCCCCAGATTTTGGTTGCTAAGGTGGCGGCTCTGACCGGATCGGTGGAGTTGCCGACTCGTTGAGCGGCACCTCCATGGGATGACGGTGGCCGGCGTCGGTCTCAGGCAAAAAGCCACTTAATGGCTGGGGTAGAAGCTGGAATCGGTTTCACCCAGTCAAGATCAACTGTTGCCACATCAAGTCTTCATAGCACCGACACTTGCGCCAGAGCTCTCCTCATCCAAGGAGGACAAAGATGAGTAGCAGTGCTGCCGCCTACCATGGTGTTGGGATCTAGATCGCTGGTGATGGAGAATCATGTCTGATGCCGAGGTAGAGGAACAGAGACAGAGACCATCAGTGGGGTCGATGGGGAACTTTGGAAGGAGTCTGTGAAACCCGCTGGCTCCTGGTCAGGTTCCTGATCGGCGGGTCCGCCCAGAAGGCTGAGCTGACCCATCCGAGGTTACTGAAGCACCAGTGTCTGAAGCAGTGAGTCATCGGCCAGATCAGGCGACAACCCACCGATCGGCTTGAGAAAAATCTGGGCCACATCAACAGGCATCTCGGCCGACTGGTCTGATAGGAGCACCGTGAAACCAGTGGCCTTGGCATGACTCCGACCAAAGTTGAAAACAAGAGTTCTCAGTGAGCGGGACGGCTCCCGTCCCAAGAGCGTCAATGTTATGACTTCTTCCTTCTTCACTCCTTTCATGTAGAGCAAATGTGTGACCCAGAAGGGTCTTCTCCCTCAGTTGAGAGAGACTGGCACAACTCTTTGAAGGAAGCTGAATAGGAAGATCCCAGTTGGAGTGGAATGAAGGCTGAAGAGGAGCTCGCTGCAGCCTGGGCCACTCCTCCTCGAAGGCCTTGAGCTGTTCCAGCTGTACAGTGGACGCCACAGCCGCGGAGACCACCCAACAGGTATCCTCTGATTTAACCAGCGGTGACGCTTTCCAGTCGCCCCTGCTGAAGTCGGGCAAACGCTCTTCGAGAACCGATGGAGAAAAGGGACGGACAGTGATCGCAGGCCTGCGGATCGTGGTCGTGTCCCCAGACAGTAAATGCATGCGGCGTGCGGAGGGCCAATGCGAGACATCGTCTACCTGCAGGGCACTGGTGAAACCCAGGAACTAATTTTTCTTCCATCGCTAGCAAGGGAAGAAGTGGAAGATAAAACTCAAATGAGTTAAAGTTAGCAAGCAACCAAGATTCAAGAGCCAGGGCCTACTACACACAGGAGCGCTAAGTAGGAACCTGAAACCTTCCAGCGGAAAGGAAAATCTGGCTTCATGGGGTGGAGCCGAAGGTTATACCACCCATGTGGGTGGGAGGAGCCAACCTGAAGACATTCCAGTGACCTTAAAGGGGAAGGCAGACCTGCCAACAAGTGTGTATAGAACAACATATCCACGATTCTAGAACATATTTTTTCAAAATGATTACGATGTTCAACTCCTTCCTGAAGGAGATGAGTAGCCATGCATTTGTCACATTATGGCACCAAACGGTTAACATCAGAAACTGGTCTGACATCTGAAAACTACAAATTTCTAAGAACGTTGTAAATAAACCTCTAAGGTCACAGTGGGAGACCAATAATCACCTAAGAGGACAGAAACCAAAGGCTCCCTTATCCTTGTTAGTGCCATGATAGACAGAATTAGAAAACAAAGTTTAAGTTTAAACTTTCATCACATGTCCAAGGGAACAACTCCCTATGCTAATTTGTCCACAGAGTAGATAACATATGCTCAGACATAGAAACGATTATAGTCCTGAGCAAAACTGCTGACTATGTCCAGCAAGTCCTGCGTTAGTGTTTATTTACTTTTAGAAACATGGAATGCTTACTGCAAAAGTCAGCAACTCTAAGGCAAGTTGGTGTTCAGCCTTACATTAATTCAATCAGGTCTCCTCTTAGCCAGCCCTCTTGATCTAACTGGTCTGATAGTTCCTCTCCATCTCTTCGGTGGAGAGGGTCGCTGGGCCCACTTCAGGGCTTTGTCCGGTCCAAGAAAATATATACCTTTCCTCGTGCAGGATCCTGAGTCCGCTTGAAAGAGCATATTGTGGGTTATCTGTGTCTCATGTAGGAGAGCCCGGACCCCATCATATCTCTTCTTCAAGTGGCATAAGTCAGGTCAGGATATACTTGAATTTGTATTCCCGTGTAACAGCATTTGTTTTCTGGCATGCCAGAGCTAAAACAAACCCCTTTAATCGATGCCAGCCAGAATAGCAACAATTTCTCTAGGTGCTTCTGGACTGTTCGTGCCCCCTAGTAGATACACAGTAAGCCTTCTGTATCTGAATACTTCTATCCAAAAATGCTTGCCCCAACTGTTGCACCAACCATTCTGAGAGAAACAGAGCCAGATGATCCCTCGCACTCGCTCGAGCATCCCGATAATTCAGAGGTTTGCCTGCATGGGTCTGGTTTCGAGTGTCTCGAGCAGGTTCTCAAGAGAGTGTTCTCCTTGAAAAAAGTAACACAG
Source organism: Neoceratodus forsteri (assembly GCA_016271365.2). Taxonomy (NCBI): domain Eukaryota; kingdom Metazoa; phylum Chordata; order Ceratodontiformes; family Ceratodontidae; genus Neoceratodus; species Neoceratodus forsteri. The sequence goes on along the minus strand of CM057455.1, from coordinate 1,149,084,730 downwards.
TGGTAACCAGGGCGAGATTCCGCAATTACTTGCGGGACTCCAATGGAAACAGTTTTTAAGGTATTTACCTCAGATTCCATTGTATTCACCAGGCTGGTCAAAGAATCAAACTTTTCAGATAGCCGGATACTGCAGAATTAGTTTATTAATTTTATGCCCAAGCGTTTAAGTTTCCTCCACGCTTGTGTTGTCTTCTAGAACTGCTTGACCTTGTATCGAACCTAAGTGGCTGGGGATCGGGATTAACTTTGCTTTTATTCCCATCCTGTTGCCCCTTTCCACAGAGGTTCCGATTGCCAAATATATAAAATTTTAAGCATCAAATCCACCAAAAGTATATATTTGCTCATTATTTTCTTTTCTTTATAAGAGCTGTAGTTTCAGCTGTACACATGATGCTCAGGCTCAACAACCACCCCTTTCCATTTTTAAACACAAAATCACGACAGAGCATATGTTTCTTTAAAATAAATGTAGTTCTCAGGTTCATTCAAAGATACACAGACTCAGTTAGAAAACTAAAACCTTTTCCATTAAAAAAAACATTTTCCATTTTATAATGGAGGCAGAAATAAGATCTCTGGCCTAAAGATAGCTGCGATGAAAATATATAGTCTACTTCAAAATTCACTCAACTACAAAGCGTGGATACAATTACACAGCCCAGATGTCCTCTGCTTAATGGAGACCTGAAACACCCTAAGGTCAGAATAATTCTATAGCCCTACAAGGGTACTATACCTTCAGGATGGATAGATCAAGAAAAAAAGATTGGTAGCCTTATTTATGTCAGGACTCATTTCAGGTGGCGTGCTGCTTGCCTCAGAGTAACACTAGTGACCTCTGAGCTGCTACATGTGAGGAAACTTCTTATAAGGGAAACACAGCAGGTCACTCACCATTGCTTCTGTCTACCTTCCCTTACCAAGCCTAAACTGAAGGATTGGCCTGTTTTGGACACAATCCTAAAACTTAAAGGAAATGTCCATGTGCTGCCAGACCACACCTGCAGGTGAAGCAGGGCCCAATTAACAAATGTAGAAATAGAAGCAAATGTTGCACTTACAGTTTATTATTTTGTTTTGATATCTAGTTGATCCTGCACCCTCCACATGCCAATTTTAGGTCTAGAACACCCTCCCGATAAGTACGTGCCAAGCACCCGCGGCCGTCCCGTGATGACATGCCAGGCGGGGGCAACCAAGATGTCTCCATGGGCTTGTCATAGCCTAAGATTGCTGAACAACTCCCATTTGGTGAGCCAGTGTACCCCTCTGTGACATCACGGAGACCAGGTACAGAAAGCTAGTGTGCCTGTTAGTCTGTACCTGGTCTACAGTATTGCAAGAATACCCCGCTGAAGTTAGCTAACTAGAAGAATTCGTGGGGTCCTGACGCCCGTCGGCTTCAGTCCTAATGGTGTTACCTGCTGCAAGAGCTGTATCTCACAAGATCTAATGTAAATCATGCACAGTCAGGATTTAGAGCCAAACACAGTACAGTTACTGCCCTTGCAAAAGTAGCCACTGATCACAAATTGCCCTAGACTCTAAGAAGTATGTGTACGCCCTCTCCTCGACCTGAGTAAGGCATTTGACACCGGGACCATGATATTATGCTTACCACACAGTAATATCGGCCTTGATAAGACTGCCATTAAATGGGTCACCTGTTACCTTACCAACAGGTTACAACAGGTTAAAGCGCCAGGTGAGTTCTAACCATTAAAAACACTTCCACTTAGGTGTCCCAAGGATCCATCCTAGGTCCGATCCTGTTTGGCAATTTATATTAATAACCTTAATGCTCAACTGTGTACAGCTAATGTGCACATATTTGCAGATGATACTGTCCTCTACACTTCTAGCTCATCCTTGGATTCAGCCTTGAGACCTACAGCAAGATTTCATCTCCTCCAGCATAACCTTATCAAACATAAGCTCCTACCAATGCCAAAAAAAAAACAAAGCCATGATCCTCTCACCTAAGGCAGCACTGGGACCAACACATAAGCATATGATTCTACTTGATACTAAGATGAACCCTTGAAATAGTAAGATACCTTCAAATACCTAGGGTTCTGGCTGGATAACAAGCTCAATTTCTTGTGCCACCTAAACAAGGTTTCAAAAAAATTAAAGGCAGCGACTAGGCATGTTCTACGTGACAAGCACCTACTTACCACAGAAGCTAGAAAGAGATTAGTGCAATCTACATTTCTACCCTTACTGGACTATGCTGACTTTCTCTACATTCATTGCCCTGCTGCTGTGCTCAGCAAACTCGACACGCTCTACCACCGGGCCATAAGGTTTATCCTAAACTTGCCCACCACACCCACCACCATTGCATACTGTACCAAGAGTTGGGATGGTCATCTCTCTCTCAAGGAGGAAAAGGCAGCTTTCTCTGGTTCTCTAGAGCCTTGTCCGACAAACTCCCTGCTTACATTTCGAACTTCTTTGAGCGTGCCAAGGGATCTTACAGATTGAGATGTTTTTCCTTACTCTGCTATCACATACCCAGAGAAAAAAACAATCCATAGCGTGGCTATAATCAATTTTTCCCTCCCATTCTTATGGAATGCCATGCAAAGTACATTTAAATTCTCAACCCTTCCCAGTCCTTTCACTCTCAAAGCTCTATTAGCTAAATACCTTAAAGAAATCTGTAACTGCTTTAAGTGACCGGGCACCTGTAGCCCCTTGCATCGTTCCTGCATGTGGCACCACTTCTACCACCCCATTTATCTCCAAGTTTGGGGGTGCCTTGCACTTCATAATCTCTCTCCTTCCTCTGCCCCCGCCTATATACATGTCTTATTTTACCACCAGCATCGCCACGACTCCAATATCACTGCAAACCACCCTAGGTCATCTCCCACAAGGAAGCATCTAGCACATTAGTCTCTCTCTTGCCTTCCCCCTGTCCCTTCTCTGCCCCTTACATTATCCCCTCCTCTCCCCCTTGCACACCTTGCTTAATGTTATAATTGTTACTTACCACTATCTATGTATTATATATTGCCTCTTGAATTCTAATTAAGACTTGACATCGATGTTAGTTGTGTATGTATTACCATACTAGTTACGACCTCGCATTTATATATCCTATGTGTGTTACATATGTATAGGCCTGTATATTCCTCTGAATGTATTATGTATTGGCATACCAGTTATGACCTTGTATTTATGTATCCTATGTGAGTAACATATGAATAGGCCTGAATATCCCTCCTAATGTATTATGTCCATTCCCTGTCTTCCTATTCGGTTTCCCTTGTTCTGTATTTATGTCCAGGACCACCTTGAAAACGAGCTTGCTCAATGGTGTCTCCACGCTTGGTTAAATAAAGATTGATTGATTAAATAAAAATAAAACCTTTTTCCAGTAAAATAACATTTCTTTCCATTTTTATGTTTATTGATTTTACGACAGACATTCAGTAAAAACATTCCTGAGACAGTACATGAGGATTCACACTAAAATTCCATATGAGGGGCCACTCCTATTAATACATGCAGATTAAAATAATAAGATCATACTGAGTCAATTATACATCCTTGGAGGAATATAGTGAATGCTATGTTTTACAAGATAATACTTTAATGTTGCTTGCTGTTTAATAAACCCATGAGCTGCATGGAATATAATGAGCAAAACAGGTTACCACCTGTAACAGTAGTTCTAGGAGTGGTATATGTTGTTCATCCACACTTGTTGGCAGGTCTGCCTCCTCTTCAAGGTTGCTGGAACGCCTTCAAGCTGGCTCCTCCCACCCACCCGGGCGGGTATAACCCTCAGCTCCGCCTACGACACCAGATCTTAGCCTGCTGGAAACCAGGTTTGTGTGTTGCAGCCAGGGAGGTCGGGTGGGTCAGTGTGGATTAACAACATATACCAGTCCTAGAACTACTGTTACAGATGAGTAACCTGTTCTTCTAGGATCGTGGATATATTGTTCTAGCCACACTTGTTGACAGACTCCTAGCAGTTCTCCAGCAGGAGGGAGGCAAGACGCACACCCCCTATTTAGGGAACAGGGACTGGAGAACTGAGGTTCCAAAACTAGCATCCCGGTGTGACTCAAGGTCGATGTGGTAATGGGATATGAAGGTGTGTGCTGACTTCCAGGTTGTAGCCCTGCAGATTTCCTGGATAGGAATGTCCTTAGAAGCAGCCACCGACACAGCAGTATGGCGGGTGGAATGAAACTTAAGCTCTACGGGAGGCTCCCTATCCGCCAACCTATAGCAGAGATCAGTGCAGGAAGTGATCCATTTGCCAGTCGTCCACTTGGCTGCACATTTGCCAGGTGCGGGTTCAGCGTACGTGACAAACAGCTGGGAAACTCACCCCAAACATCCACCGTGACTCTTTGAAGTAGGCGAGTGTTCATCTTAGGTCCAAAGTATGGAGCCCTACTTGGCCTCTGAGGTGTAACTGGGGTAAAACACTGGTAGAGTAATCGCCTGGTTAAGGTGAAACTTGACTCCACCTTCAGAAGGAATTTCGGTGGCAGCACAGGAAAACCTTGTCCCTATGGAAGACTATAGGTAAGGAGACTCAATAGAGAGTGCCTGTAACTCCCAGTCTTTCTGGCTGAGTGATAGCCACCAAGATGGTGGTCTTCCATGACAAATGTGAGATGTCACACTTGTGCATTGGTTCGAATGGCTTGCTCATGAGCTTTGCCAAACCAGCAGTAGATCCCACGGAGGTGAAGGTTCATGCACCGGGAGGATATGTGATCCAGGCCAGACCACTTTCTCCTGCACCACTGACTGCTGACCGGCCCACACCCGGTAATCAGAGATGGCTGCCAGGTGCACCTTTAGGGTCATCGACCGAAGTTCCTGTTGGGAGAGGGACCAGAGATAGTCCAAAATGCTAGCCACTGAACAGGACGATGGGTCCAACCCTTTGCCCTGACACCACATGGAAAATCTCTTCCATCTGAAGGTAGCATTTTCTGGTTGATTCCTTACGGGAGGCCTCAACGACGTTGAGGACCCTGTCAGAGAGACCCAAGGCCTGGAACTCTAGCCACTCAGGAACCAGGCTGTCAGGTGCAGGGACTGAAGGTCTGGATGGAACCTTCCTAATTGATGAAGAACAGGTCCGACGTGCTGGAAGCCACCTCGGGAGCATGGAGTTGAGGCTGAGGAGATCTGGATACCAGAACTGGTGTGGCCAGTCTGGGGCTACCAGGATCACCTGTGCCTTGTCCCTCCTGATCTTGATGAGTGCTTTGTGTATCAAGGGAAGTGGAGGGAAGGACAGAAGGCGGGGCTCAGTCCATGGCCTCGAGAGTGCATCCCCCAGCAAGCCCTGCTGAGGGGAGGAGGGCAGCCTCAGCTGTGCAGTCTCTAGAGGTGAACAGGTACACCTGAGGGGAGCCCCAGTGGGAGAACAGATCTTGCACTACCTCCTGGTGGAGAGACCACTCATGAGGTGCCTCGCCCATCTGGCTGAGGGCATCGGCCAGCAGATTCGAGGCTACTGCCACGTGAATGGCTAGGAGATTAGCCTCCAAGTTGAGCACGAGGGACCATGTGCGGAAAGTTTCCTTGTGCAGAGGCAAGGAGTAAGCCCTCCCTGCTTGTTGAGATACTACATGGTTGTGATATTGTCCGTCTGGACTTGGACCACTTGACCCCAAATGAATGGAGCAAATGCGGTCAGGACTACCAGACCACTCGGAGCTCCAGCAGGTTGATGTGATATTGGGACTCCTTGAGAACCAGAGCCCTGTGGGCTCTGTGCTCCCACAGATGGGCACCCCAACCCATCAGGAGAGGCGCTGGTCACCACAGATGACCGCTACTCCAGGGGCGTGACAAACAGGATACCTCTTCCGCAGATGAGCTGGGACGAGCCACCATTAGAGGCCATCCCACATCCTCTGAGTCACAGAGAGCAGCTGGTCAAGATGACCTGAGCGCTGAGACCACTGGCTGACCAGTTCCCACTTAAAGGAATGCCCATTGAAACACGCTGGTGCAGGCTGCCATGTAGCCCAGAAGATGCAGGAAATCCCAGGCAGGGCGCAACTGCTGAGCCAGAAATGACTGGGCAAAGGAGGAGAGAACCTCTGCCCTGTCCACCAGGAGTCGAGCTCTGGCTCGGCAGGAATCGAGTTCTGCCTCAATGAACTGAATAACTATGTAGGGCATCTAGCACCCCACTTGGCCTCACTGATCAGGGGCCAAGGTCAAAGCAAGTCTTGAGGCAGATCCCTGGACCACTCCACCTCCAGTCTGTAGGGACCTGCCATCAGCCAGTGATCCAGGCAGGGTACAACCATACCCCGCACTTCAGAAAGCCACCACCACTACCATGTATTTGGTGAAGACTCTGGGGCTGAAGACAGGCCAAAGGGCATGGCTTGGAACTCATAGAGGGTTCCTCAGTTCGAAGCGGAGGAACTGTCGGTGGATGGATGGATTGGGACATGAAGGAATGCATCCTGAAGATCTAGGAGCAGAACCACATGTCTTGCTCCAGGGATGGTATGATCTGAGCCAGGGTTACCATCCGGAAGGTGCAGGACTTGAGCAGCTTGTTCAGGTCATGCAGATCTAGAATAGGGCACCAGCCCCCCATCCGTTTTTGTACCAGGAAGTACACGGAAATGAACCCTGGGTCTAAAGGAGGGTCCGTTACTCTGCACACCACCTCTTTGTGGAGGAGCTGAGCTATGTCGTTTCCAAGAGACAACTGGTGGCTGTGACACTAGATCCGCACAGGGTGCGGGCTCGATATGGAGGGCCTGCTTGAATTCCAGAGGCAGGCATTGAATGACTACTTCCAGGACCCAACAGTCCATGGTGATAATGGACCAAGCGGAAAGGAAGAGGCTGAGCCGGCCCCACAGGAGGACCCGGGAGGTATGATGGGTGGAGGGAGGCATCCCCAAACTGTCACTGGGCAGACTTTAAGAAGGAGGACCCGCCAAGGGGCCACTGGGACCTTTCTCCCGGCTTCCTGACCCAAGAGGCCACTAATTTGGCCCGAGGTCACTAAGTTTGAGCCTGCTGGCCCTGCTGCTGGGCTGGTCTGGCCACAGGTGGAACAGCGAAGGGCTTATGGTTCCGATGCTTGGGCCCTTGTCCTTCTGAGCAGATGTCATGGAGTCCAAGGTGGCATTGACTTCTCGAATAGTTGGAGGTGGCCTCCACACCGGGCCCGAATAGGTCAATGTCCAAGAAGGGGCATCTGCCAGTTTGTGTTGTGTATCAGCGTAAAGTTCGAGATGCGCATCCAAGCCCTGCGTGTTCAAGGCCACTGCTGCCGCCACAGAACAGGCACAAGAATCACCAATGTCCAGAGCAGTCTGAGTTATTGCTTTACCACTCTCCTACCCTAGCCCCGGACCTGCTTGACCGTGGTCTGGAGGTCTGCTGGAGATGAGGAATCACCTCGTCCAAGGAGCCCAAGAGGGCATGGGAGAAGTGTGCGTGATCACAGCCAGCTAGCCTGGCTAAGGCCAACTGAGGAAGCTGCGTAGACCTTTTCCCAGAATGATACAATTGCTTGGATTCCTTGTCCGGGGGTGTGTCCACGTCCCCATTATTACCTGAACGCCGGAAGATGGAGTCTGCCACCAACCCCACTGCCGAGGGGTGCTCCAAGAATCCCGAAAGGGACCCAATAGGGACCGCGTACTTGTGGGCCATCCAGGCAGAAGGCATGGGGCAAGATGCAGGACGCTACCACAGATCCAAGGCTGGGCCAACAATGGCCTCAGTCACAGGAAAGGCCTCCACCGGGCTATCCCCTTTGTCCAGAATCTCTGTTAGGGGATATCTGGCCCGTTTCTGAACAGGCTCGAGCTCCATTCCCATGGAGTCGGAAATGAGCTAAAAAATGCCCATCAATGAGATGGGCTTGTCGAAAAAAGATCCCAAGCAGACTTAACCTTGATGGAACGAGAGAGCAGCGAGGAGTCTTTGGACTCCGAGGAGTCCTCGTAAAGCAGTCAGCCACCCGTGTCACTCTCAACCCGCCTTAGGCGGTCGGGAATAAGAGTGACCTACAACCGATGGGGCAAGCCTTGAACTGACCAAGACTGCTTGACAGAGCCCCAGATTTTGGTTGCTAAGGTGGCGGCTCTGACCGGATCGGTGGAGTTGCCGACTTCGGCTGAGCCGGCACCTCCGTGGGGATGACGGTGGCCGACGTCGGTCGCTCAGGCAAAAGCCACTTAATGGCTGGGGTAGAAGCTGGAATCGGTTTCGACCCAGTCAAGATCAACTGTTGCCACATCAAGTCTTCATAGCACCGACACACTTGCGCCAGAGCCTCTCCTCATCCAAGGAGGACAAAGATGAGTAGCAGTGCTGCCGCCTACCATGGTGTTGGGATCGAGATCGCTGGTGATGGAGAATCATGTCTGATGCCGAGGTAGAGGAACGAGACAGAGACCATCAGTGGGGTCGATGGGGAACTTTGGAAGGAGTCTGTGAAACCCGCGGCTCCTGGTCAGGCTCCTTGACGGGCGGGTCCGGCCCAGAAGGCTGAGCTGACCCATCCGAGGTTACTGGAAGCACCAGTGTCTGAAGCAAGGAGTCATCGGCCAGATCAGGCGACAACCCACCGATCGGCTTGAGAAAAATCTGGGCCACATCAACAGGCATCTCGGCCGACTGGTCTGATAGGAGCACCGTGAAACCAGTGGCCTTGGCCGTGACTCCGACCAAAGTTGAAACAGGAGTCTCCAGTGAGCGGGACCGCCTCCCGTCCCAAGAGCGCAATGTTATGACTTCTTCCTTCTTCACTCTTCTTTCATGTAGAGCAAATGTGTGACCCAGAAGGTCTTCTCCCTCAGTTGAGAGAGACTGGCACAACTCTTTGAAGGAAGCTGAATAGGAAGATCCCAGTTGGAGTGGAATGAAGGCTGAAGAGGAGCTCGCTGCAGCCTGGGCCACCTCCTCCTCGAAGGCCTTGAGCTGTTCCAGCTGTACAGTGGACGCCACAGCCGCGGAGACCACCCAACAGGTATCCTCTGATTTAACCAGCGGGTGACGCTTTTCCAGTCGCCCCTGCTGAAGTCGGGCAGCACGTTCTTCGAGAACCGATGGAGAAAAGGACGGACAGTGATCGCAGGCCTGCGGATCGTGGTCGTGTCCCAGACAGTAAATGCATGCGGCGTGAGGGCCAATGCGAGACATCGTCTGCCTGCAGGGGCACTGGTGAAACCCAGGAACCAATTTTTCTTCCATCGCGGTAGCAAGGGAAGAAGTGGAAGATAAAACTCAAATGAGTTTTAAAGTTAGTTTTCCAAGCAAATCCGAAGATTCAAGAGCCAGGGCCTACTACACACAGGAGCGCTAAGTAGGGAACCTGAACCTTCCAGCGGAAAGGAAAATCTGGCTTCATGGGGTGGAGCCGAAGGTTATACCACCCATGTGGGTGGGAGGAGCCAACCTGAAGACATTCCAGTGACCTTAAAGGGAAGGCAGACTGCCAACAAGTGTGTATAGAACAACATATCCACGATTCTAGAACATATTTTTTCAAAATGATTACGATGTTCAACTCCTTCCTGAAGGAGATGAGTAGCCATGCATTTGTCACATTATGGCACCAAACGGTTAACATCAGAAACTGGTCTGACATCTGAAAACTACAAATTTCTAAGAACGTTGTAAATAAACCTCTAAGGTCACAGTGGGAGACCAATAATCACCTAAGAGGACAGAAACTAAAGGCTCCCTATCCTTGTTAGTGCCGACGTATAGACAGAATTAGAAAACAAAGTTTAAGTTTAAACTTTCATCACATGTCCAAGGGAACAACTCCCTATGCTAATTTGTCCACAGAGTAGATAACATATGCTCAGACATAGAAACGATTATAGTCCTGAGCCAAAACTGCTGACTATGTCCAGCAAGTCCTGCGTTAGTGTTTATTTACTTTTAGAAACATGGAATGCTTACTGCAAAAGTCAGCAACTCTAAGGCAAGTTGGTGTTCAGCCTTACATTAATTCAATCAGGTCTCCTCTTAGCCAGCCCTTCTTCAATCTAACTGGTCTGATAGTTCCTCTCCATCTCTTCGTGGAGAGGGTCGCTGGGCCCACTTCAGGGCTTTGTCCGGGTCCAAGAAAATATATACCTTTCCCTCGTGCAGGATCCTGAGTCGCGTTGGAAAGAGCATATTGTGGGTTATCTGTGTCTCATGTAGGAGAGCCCGGACCCCATCATATCTCTTCTTCAAGTGGCATAAGTCAGGTCAGGATATACTTGAATTTGTATTCCCACGTGTAACAGCATTTGTTTTCTGGCATGCCAGAGCTAAAACAAAACCCCTTTAAATCGATGCCAGCCAGAATAGCAACAATTTCTCTAGGTGCTTCTGGACTGTTCGGCCGTCCCCTAGTAGATACACAGTAAGCCTTCTGTATCTGAATACTTCTATCCAAAAATGCTTGCCCCAACTGTTGCACCAACCATTCTGAGAGAAACAGAGCCAGATGATCCCCGCACTTCGTTCGAGCATCCCGATAATTCGGAGGTTTGCTGCATGGGTCTGGTTTTCGAGTGTCTCGAGCCGGGTTCTCAGCGAGTGTTTCCTGAAAAAGTAGTCAGTGGTAACTAGGGCAGATTCCGCAATTTGGACTCCAATGAAACAGTTTTTAAGGTATTTACCTCAGATTCCATTGTATTCACCAGGCTGGTCAAAGAATCAAACTTTTCAGATAGCCCGGATACTGCAGAGATTAGTTTATTAATTTTATGCCCCAGCGTTTGCAAGGTTTCCTCACCGCTTGTGTTGTCTTCTAGGGCACAACGGCCTTGTGCAGACCTCGTGGCTGGGGATCCGGGATTAACTTTGCTTTTATTCCCATCCTGTTGCCCCTTTCCACAGAGGTTCCGATTGCCAAATATATAAATTTTAAGCATCAAATCCACCAAAAAAGTATATATTTACTTCGTATTTTCTTTTCTTTATAGAGAGCTGTAGTTTCAGCTGTACATCGTGCTCAGGCTCAACAGCGCCACCCCTTTCCATTTTTTAAACACAAAAATCTACGACAGAGCATATGTTTCTTTAAAATAAATGTAGTTCTCAGGTTCATTCAAAGATACACAGACTCTGTTAGAAAACTAAAACCTTTTTCCATTAAAAAAACATTTTCCATTTTATAATGGAGGGCAGAAATAAGATCTCTGGCCATAAAGCACCTAGTTGTCTGTACCTGGTCTCCGAGATGTCATGGAGGTACACGGCTCCAAACCGAGCTGTTCAGCAATCTTAGGCTATGAACAAGCCTATAGAGAACCCTGGTTGCCCCCGCCCAAGTATGTCATTATGGGGACAGCCGTGGTGCTTGTGGGCACTGCCAGGGAGGATGCTCAGACCTAAAATTCCGGCAGGGAGGGCGCAGGATCAACCAGATATGAATTAAAATAACATAATAAACTGTAAGTGCAACATTTGCTAATCAGGCCCCGCTTCACACATAGGTGGGGCCTGCTGGCACATGGACGTTTCCCTTTAATAGGGGCACCGAGATCATAGTCACTGGTGACTTCAACATAAACTGGAACTGCAAAGCATCTGATCCTATCAATGACCAACCTGCCAGTATGCACCTCACCCAGATGATATCCTAACTTCCCAGAATGAATTATAAGACCAGGAATGGCACTCTCCTTGATTGGATCTTGGATAGTTGCCCTGCCAGAATCAAGAATGCTGTTGTGTTGCCCAGCTGTCTTAGTGATCATTTCCCGGTCACTTGCACATGGGTGAATAAAGAAGACAAAGTCCCTCCAGTTACCATCCATAACAGAATACTAAGGTGAGGGCAGTTAAATGCATTCAAAGAAGCACGATCACTCGTCAACTAGTCTCCCATTGACGAGGCCAAGGATATTGACATAGCTCTGGAATACTTTACCGATAAGTTCAAGGTTATCTGTGATGTCTATCCACCACTAAGGAAAAGGAAAGTCAGGGGAACCACTAATGTGTGGATCACCCGAGACCTCCTTGAGGAAATGAGGGCTAGGGACAATTTGTGGTATGAGGTGAAGAGCTCTGGCAATAGTGTCAACTTTTAGAATTCTAGAGCAGCAAGGAGCAGGTGCACGCACCTAGCCAGGCTTGCTAAAGCTAAATACTATAAAGACAGACTGGACTGGAACTGGGGTAATGGGAAAAGGTTCTGGTAGAACTTAAGGGAATCATGGGAAAAGAAGATAGGAAACACCCCACTATGCTTAACCTGAAAGGATCCCAGACATCAGACCCTCTAGCCATTGCCGAGGCTTTCAATTCAACTTTCACCGATCTCAGAACCGTCCTATCTCCTGACTACTTAGACTCCGCGGTACCAACCCAGCCAGCACCAAGAACTAACCTCAGTCACCCAAAATTCTATTTTAAACATATTTCTGTTAAGGTGGCCAAAAAGTATGTGCTAAGGGTACTCAGTAAAACCAGACAGGGCAGTGACTGTACTGACATGAAGCTGTTGGCTTTGACTCTCAATGAGGTCATCACTCCATTTCCAAAATCTTCAACAAATCCCTTGCCTTGGCAGCATTCCCAACTGCCTGGAAACAGGCATTAGTGACCCCAGTGCATAAATATGGACAGTGATCCAACGTTGCAAACTACCGGCCTATTTCTATTCTATCCCCACTCTCCAAAGCACTTGAAAGAATTGTAGCAGACCAGATTTCTGAGTACCTTCAAAAGTATGATCTTCAATGTCCCCAACAACTAGGCTTCCGGAAGAACCACAGCACCACCACAGCTCTCGTGGATTTCTCCGACTACGTTCACAAGGCCATGGAGGAAGGCAAATTTGTGGAATCTATCTTTATAGACCTCACAAAAGCCTTCAACACTGTCAATCACCCAATTCTTCTGGAACAAATGCTGTCCATGGGACTGTCTGTGGATGCAGTTCACTGGTTCAATGATTACCTGTCGCACAGGACCCAGAGGGTTAAGACAGGCTCCACTACCTCTACATCTAGGGATGTTTCTATTGGAGTACCCCAGGGGTCCATACTGGGGCCTTTATTATTCAGCCTGTTCCTAAATATCTCCCAACAGTCTGCAGCAGTAAAACAATTTATGCAGATGATGCTGTCATACTGGGCAGTAGCATTTATCATGACCAACTTCAAAAGGAACTTCAGTCCACCTTCAACCTTCTTAAGGATTGGTTCAGGGAGCAGAAGCTGCTCCTTAACTACAAGACAAAAACTATGCTGATCTCAAGCCACTAGCTCAAGAAAAAACATCCAGTTCTGACTATCCTCAATAATCGGGGTGCCCTCCTGGAGCAGATGTATTCTTTCAAGTACCTGGAGGTTACTGTCGACGATACTCACTCCTTCACCCAACATACTGATCAGGTGGTAAAAGGGGTCAACATTAAACTGGGTAACCTCCACAGACATAAACAATACCTGATGCCCTCGGCCCTTCATCTATCAGTCTCCAGCTCTATCCTATCTATTATCAATTATGGTTTGGTCGTGTAAGGTTTGGCTTCTGACACTGCCCTTAAACGTGTTGAGACTGCCCTTAACAAAGCTTGCAGACTCACCCTAAGGGCCGACAAATACACTCGCAGCACATGTTCACTCTACAAGCTAACCAATTGGCTTAAACTTAGGAGCAGAATAAAGTATCTGACGTGCTTGTTTGGAAAGAATGCAATGCTTGGTAACATTCCCCCTGTATTACAGGATTACTGGTGACCAAAAATATTGAGTTATTCAACAAGGGGCATGTCTCACAGTCCCTACAGTGTACCCTTCATGAAAACCTCTCTAGGACAGCAGTCTTTTGCATATAGAACACCACTCTGGTTGAATGAGGTCCCAGAACATATATTAAGCATGGGGACACCCCCCCTTTCAAAATCTCACTGAAACACTTTCTCTCTGAAACCAGATCCCCCCGAATGTAATCTAGGGTACTGTTCCAGTTGCCTCTCATAGGTTATCTCTAACCCACCACTCTCCTGTTTCTCTGCATAACCCTGCTGTGCAGCTTAATCACTACTCTTTGCCTAACAACTCAGGCCCCCTCTCCCAAATGTGGCACTTATCTGGATCTTCGACTCTCCCTCTTGTCTCCTGCTCCTCCCCTTAGGAGATGCTTCCTCCTCATCTCTCACCATCTCTTCCCCTCTCACTGTCTTCTCCAACCCTTCCCTACCCCCTTCTCTTTATCCTCCCTTCTGTTCTTAGCCTGGACTCCACCTTTCTCCTTTCCTCCTCCTTTGACAAAGCCTACTCTTATAGGCTGCATTAGTCCAAGTTCTTGTTGCCCATCAGTTTTAAAGGATAAGCTTATTGCAGAATACCAATCTAGGTTTAAGAACATTGTTAACCATACTTGCTTTAATTTAATGAATTGTCAACCTGGTATGATGTCTTAAGCTTGTGGCAGCACCTGGAAATTCCTTGCTGTCCTGCTGTAATTTGTTGCATTTATTGTATATGTTTCTGTACTGTATCCTACTGATGTGTAATCTTTGGAAAAGAGCACTATGTTCAAAGGTCTTTTCTTTTTTTCTACTTTCTATTTTTCTGCGCCTCTACTGTCTCCTAACCTCCACTCCTTCAGGCCACCAAAGTGCTCTGCTTCCTGACCCTACCGACTACCCCAGAGTCTACTCCTAGAGTGCCACACACTTGCGAATCCTCGGGGTCCCTTGATGGCCCGGATTACCCTCGGTGGGCGAGGAGGAAACCTACTAACCTCCTCTATCCTCGAAAGGATCAAGCTAGCATAGCGGAGTCTGCCCTTATTAGTCGGCGTGTGCGAGCAGGCATGGGCGGTCATCATCTAGAGGCTTGGGAGATGTTTTTCCTCCTTTCCTCTAGAGAGCCCGGTGCATGACGTCAATGCACTGGCGTGCAGACGTCTGCCAGCTCTCTCCCCCATGATAATGCCTGCACCTGCCGAACACCCAGCCTCCGCTGGGTGTCACTGCAGTGCGGCGCATATCCCTAACCCACCCCGAAGGAAGGAGAGCTGTCGTAGGGCACTCAATCCTTCCTTTCCCCTGCCAGCCCCCGGTGACCTAAGTCCATCCTTGAACAAGGGTCGCCGATGCGGCGTGAGGTGTGGCGTCCAGCGCCTCTACCCTCTGCGCCACCAGGCCGAAAGGTCTTTTCTGAAGACATAAAGAAATAAATAAAAAATAACAGCAAGAACCCACTCCAGGGCATGGGTTTCTTGAGAAGTAATACACTTCCTGAGTGCACTGAATGTCACTGTGCTGTAGGTCTCGTGCATTTCTGTTCACCTAGAGCGGGAATTAGTTCTTCTGAAACGCATGCCCTGTTGTGGGTTATTGCTTACTGAAACCAATGGCTCATAAGGTTCTTGTATGAGCTGGAAAAGAACAGAGTTCAAAATCCAGAAGGGCATGGTTGCATCACTTGCTAGAGATGATTCAGACCCTTGGAAAACCTTTTGAAAATACTGTTGGAAGCTACAGACTTAGCACTTAGTTTAGCTTTGTAAGCTGAACCAGCAGAAATGTGTACCTTAAAGAAAGATGGCCACAGCCCTTCACAGCACAAAGAACAGTTACATACTTACCATAACGGTAGATCTTTGAGAGAATCTCTTTCATCAGGCCACACCTTTGGAACACATAGCTGCCAGGCACTAGGACCACATGGAAACTTTGGCAAGCAGTCAGCCAGTGGCACTGGGACAGCATCCTTACTCTGGTTGGGGCCCACGATATCCATCTTGTTGCCACTGGTAGTTTGAGTCCTTCCATCTATGTGGGGGGGAAGGGGAGAGCACTTCTTCGATCATGCCCTATGTTGCAGCTGTCAGCAGGGTAAATTTCTGTA
This sequence comes from Neoceratodus forsteri, assembly GCA_016271365.2. NCBI lineage: Eukaryota > Metazoa > Chordata > Ceratodontiformes > Ceratodontidae > Neoceratodus > Neoceratodus forsteri. The sequence continues at coordinate 1,149,068,883 of CM057455.1, read as the reverse complement.
GTCATGCCCCTCAACATAATGATTAAAATCTCTGTTGTAACCACCTTTACCATGCCTGTCCATCATCCCCTCCCACTGAATTTGTCTCTTATAGTCTCCTCCAGGTGGCATTATGCCAGGAAGATATTGTTCCTGCGGGTTTCTGTCATCATAATCATAGTGCCCATTGGACCATCCTGTATCATGAGGAACACCTCTTCTATACGCCATTTTGCAGTGTTCACTTATACAACAACGACCTACTCTTTTTTTCTTCTGCAGAAAAAGAATTTACCTCCCCCCTGCAACCACGCTGAGAACATTACTACCACAGAGATGTGGGACACAGCCTTCTTCTGCTCTCCAACCCCTAGTATTAACATGAACATAGAAACACAGAATTTGCCAGCAGATACGGACCATTTGGACCACCTAGTCTGCCCATTTATCCCTGCCTACAGTATCACTGCAGATCCTACCTGATCTTCAACCCATTCACCCACCCCTTCCCTTCCCCTCAAGACTCCCTTATGCCTATCCCATGCATTCTTGAATCCCACCACTGTTTTCACCCCCACCACCTCCCCTGAAAGACTGTTCCAGAAATCCACCACTCTTTCTGTGAAGAAGTACTTGCTCATATCTCTCCTGAATCTTCCCCCTCCAGCTTCTTATCATGCCCTTGTCCTTGAGCATCTTTTTTACTGCAAAATACTTCCTACTGTATCTCATTTACCCCACAAGGTATTTAAAGGTCTCTATCATATCCCTCCTCTCTTTCAGGGTGTGCATATTTAGGTCCTTAAGTCTCTCCTCACAGGGCTTTTGATGTAGACCCTGTACCATTTTAGTTGCCTTCCTCTGGACCACCTCCACTCTATGTCCTTCCGGAGACATGGTCTCCAGAACTGCACACAGTACTCTGGGTGGGTTTTACCAGCGATCAATACAGAGACAAGACTTTCTCCCTCTTTCTGTTGGGTGATACCCTTCCCTATGCACTCCAGCATCCCACTAGCCCTCTCAACTGCCTTGTCGCACTCTTTTGCCACCTACAGATCATCCGATATGATTACCCCAGGTCTCTTTCATGCTTGGTGGTCGACAGTGTCACTCCTCCCATTCTGTACTACACACTTAGGTTTCTGTGCCCAAGTGAATCAGTCTGCACTTTTTCACACTGATACTCAGCTGCCATAATTTTGACCACTACTCCAGTTTTTCACAGGTCTCTGCTCATCCTTTCTATCCCCCATGGAGTGTCCACCCTATTGCAGATCTTGGTGTCATCCGCAAAGTGGCAGACTTTCCCTTCCAGCTCCTCTGCAATGTTGCTTATATAGACATTAAAGAAGAATGGTCCCAGAACTGATCCCTCAGGCACCCGGCTCCTCACCCTCCCTTCTTCGAAGTGAACTCCATTTACCACTACGCTCTGTTGCCTATCCCCTAAACAATTTCTTACCCAGTTTACCACCTCTGTACCCACTCCTAAGCTACCCAGCTTTCTTACTAGCCTCCTATAAGAAATGGTGTATCACGCATTACAAAATTACTTTTTCTGAATTATGATCGTGTTGCACAAAGTAGGATCGAGTGGTCCATTTATTTATTTATTTGTTTTTGTTTACCAGGTAAGCACACTAGACAACCAGATGCCTATTTTCAGGTGCGACCCGGGAGATTACAGAGATACATACATGGTTATTACAGAGATACATACATGATTACGAGAATACAGTCAGGTACAGCAAGGAAAACCATAAGAGCAGGTACAAGTAAGAGCATCAGACATAAACGAAGTAAGTGAAGCTAAAACCAGGGACCTTAACTACCAGTGGTAGGAAGATAATTGCTTCATACATAGGAGGCCAGCTGCCGTTGTGGAATGTCAGCCAACACGACATCTGGAGGCTGGGATTGAGGCGATATCAAGGAATTTATGAGAGGAGGGAGGAGAGGCAAAAGGAACACTTAGATGGCCTAGCACAGCTTGATCCAGATGAGCAAGGAAGGCTCCTTATTATCTAATACACTGAACCCTATATGTTTTACTGAGGGGAAGGTCCGGATACCCTACACCATAGAGCCGAAGGAACAGTGGGGCAAGCGGCAGGAGTAACTTAAGTGCAGAGGCAGGGAAGGGCAGAATTGAGGAAGCCCCAGAGGGAAGTCTTAAAACAGGAATTGGAGGTGAAGGAGCGAGTGCTAGCAGACAGGGAGTTCCATAGCCTTGGAGCAAGGGTAGAGAAGGCCCGGTCACCCATCTGGGTGCGTGTTTTAGGCACCAGAAGGACATGGGAGTCGCTGGACCTTAGGTGGTAGAAGGAGGAAGGAGGAAGGAGGAATGAGGGAAGCTGCAAGGCCAGGAGGGGTGGCAGTTCTGATGACCTTATCAATGAAGTTGCCTAGTACGAAGGACCGGTATTTTTCCGGAGGAAGCCATTCCAGCTGAGAATAGAGCTGGCAGCGGTGAGTGAGGCGGGGGGCAGAGAGAGCAAAGCGACATATATTATTGTACACCGTATCCCATTTGGAGAGATTGCTTTTTGTGGTGAGGGCAAAGGAGACAAGGCTGTAGGAGAGCGTAGGTAAGAGGATGCCTTTGGCAAGGGCGAGATGTGCCGCCGGGGTGAGGCAACTTTTTGCTCTATACGCAAGGCCCAACTTACTGTTTGAGGCCTTGCAGACATTGCGAATGTGCAGAGTGCAGTCCAGTTGTGGATCTAGAGTTACCCCCAGGTACTTGACGGATTGAGCATCATGTAGGAAGGATCCATCAGCACATGAGATCCTTAGAGGGGAGGGAGCAGTTATTAGTTTGGCTGTGGAACCAAAGAGCATGGTTTGGGTTTTCAGCAGGTTGATAGCAAGCTTGTGTTCAACCAGCCATGTTTGGATCTGCTTGAAGTCAGCATTGAGCTTGTTGTTGATGTCCAAGCTATCCTGGGAGCTGAACAGGATGACTAAGTCATCAGCGTACAGGGTAGAGCGCCCATGGGCCGGGTCGAGGGCAGCTGATTAATAAAGAGGAGAAGAGGAGGGCTTCAGGACAGAGCCCTGAGGTACCCTGCAGTTGACTGGGGCAGGCTTTGACAGGGCCTGTGAAATGAGGTGTACTGCTGTCTGCCCAAGAGGTAGTTGCTGATCCAGGCTAGTGTGGGGTGGGAGAAGCCCAGGGCCTGGAGAGAGGAGCTCAGGAGAGAGTGGTCAACACGATCAAAGGCCTTGGAGAGGTCCACAAAGATGGCTCCAGTCAGTTTGCCTTGATCAGCAGCAGTTCTAATCTCAGAGGAGACAACCGCTAGGGCAGTGGAAGTACTATGCCCTTTCCGGAACCCATGATGGGCAGGGGAGAGTACGTCATAGGCTTGCAGGTAATGGGAGATCTGCAAAGCAACCACCCTTTCGAGTAGCTTACTGATCGCTGACAGTATAGCTATCGGTCGGTAGTTCCTGGGGTCCTTAGAGTCACCCTGTTTGTGAACAGGGATGACTGTGGCCACCTTCCAAGTGTCAGAGATGACGCCCGTCAGAAGGGATCTATTGAAAATATGGGTGATAGGGCGGGCAAGTATGGAGGCCCCAAGTCTGAGTAGGTAAGGCTCAAGGCTGTCATGCCCAGCACCAGTATGAGGGGGGAGTCCATCTAGAAGCTTCTGGGTCTCCAGGACGGAGATGACCCTGAGGTAGAAGGGGGGACGAGGACTTGCCTCAACTGGGGTAGTGTCCCAAGCTTTTGGGACGTGGGAGAGGGAGGAGAGAGCCGGCAGCTCGGTAAACATAGTGTTGAAAGCATTGGCTATCGTATGGGGGTTACTGCAATTTACCCTACCAATGTGCATGTCAGAGACCAGAGCTCTAGCGGACCCACCGACCAGGTTTTTGATGTTCTGCCAGAAGCTCCTCGAGTTTCTAGCAGAGGAGAGTAGGGCAGATTGACAATAATCACTCTTGGCAGAGCGAATTGCTGTTTTGCAAGTGTTTCTCACTCGTCTGTACTCCTGTAGGTCAGCATTGGAGAGGGAGACCTTGTAGCGAGCCCAGCACTTGTCCCTGATCTTCATGAGGGAGAGAAGATCTCCATGAAGCCACTTAGTGACTGTACCCCTTACCCTCCTTTTTGTTAGGGGCGCATGCTTGTCTTGCAGGGGGGTACAGACAGCAAGAAAGTTGTCTAGGGCCACAGAGGGGTCGTTTGTACCCATGACCTGGGATCAATCAGTTTGATGCAGGTCAGAGAGGTAATCTTCTACAACGAGCTTGGAGAAGTCCCTCATCTGGATCATTTTGCTGGGAATTTTGGGAGCAGAGATGCTCCAGATGCAAAAGATGGGAGAATGGTCTGAGATGACATCAGAGAGGGTGCCACTGCAGACTATTCTGTCAGGTCTGTTACTCAACACCCAGTCAATGAGGGACCCCTTGTCACCTATTGAGGGAGCCCTGGGGTCCTTAATGAGTTGGCTGAGGGAGAGACCCGCCAGTATGGGCTCATATTGCTGGGCGTTGTTGCCCACCCAGTTTAGATTGAAGTCCCCCAGAATCAGCAGCTCATTTGAGCCAACGGAGGGACTGAGACTGTTTAGGAGCGAGGAGAGCCCTAGCACGCCACCTTTAGGTGGGTTGTAGGCACATACCAGGTGTATCTTCTTGGTATTGTCAAGCAGGAGTAGAGCATGTAAGATCTCAGCAGTAGAGGGTGGGAGAGAGTTGTGCTCTATAATGGATACATTAAGGTGAGCCTTGTAGTATAGAAGCACCCCGCCCCCCCTTTTGTTCCCGGCTCTGTCCTGCCTGAGGAGGTTGTAGCCCGGGAGGGCACAAGCAGAGTCTGGGATGTGTGGTTTCAGCCAGGTTTCCGAGATCCCCATAATATCAGGGTTGTAATGGGCCACCCACGTTGTCAACTCTGTTATGTTAGGTAGTAAACTTCTAACATTCAGGTGAACCAACTTCATACCTTTGGCAGTTAGCCAGGCAGAAGAGGACTTCAGGGGGGACCTGGTGGCCTGTAGCCCATGTGACTGGACTGAGGCCCCCACGCAACCAGTCAGAGGCGGCATATTTGGCAACCTCAAGCAGGGAGGTTCAACAGTACTGTCCTTAGATCTGCGATACGCACAGGTAGCGGTCACCTAGGAGAAGGGTGGAGTGCCTTAGATTAGTCCTCCCAGGGTAATGACGAGGGGGGTCCAGAGGCAGAGGGAGGTGAGGGGGGCCGAGGAGGCTAAGGGAGGGAGTCTCGTGACTAGTTAGTGGTGACACAGCTGGTACAGAAAGCTCAGATAGGTTACCTGGTGACCACAACAAAGTAGAAAAGCAACAGATAGCTGCATAGCATGACAACATATGAGTACTGTACATATGCACACTGTAGCTTGTAATGCTAGATTTGCATTTGCCAAAAAACAAGTCTAGGGAAGGATAATACACAAATTCCCTAAATTCACAAAACTCCTGTCCCCTTACTGCCCAGCTCGCCCTCTCCACTTCTCCAAGGGAAGCCTACCAGCTGTTCCCAGGGCCAAGCTAAAGACATCAGGGGGCTGCATTTTTGAAGTGGCTGGTCTGGCCCTGTGGAACTCACTTCCCAGATCCTGGAGGGAAGCTCCCTTGGCAGAGGCCTTTATGTTGGGCCTAAACACCTACCTGTTCAGCCAAGTTTTTGATTTGAATAGCCCCACTGGTTTAGTCTGTTAACTATATACTGACTAACTTGTACATTTTAAGTTGGATGTATTTATTAATTTGTGTTTATTTCTATTTTATGATGTACAGCGCTTACAGCCCCAGGGATTGGGTGCTTAATAAACTATTACTACTACTAAGAAATATCACTAGTATAAAATTTAATAAATGATGAGCACTCAAACACCAAGCCTGAAAACATAAGTCATAGAAACACAATATATTTTACACAGGACAATTATATGCACGAAGACATGTATTCATAGAACCAAGATAAGAAAAAACATGCACGCAGATACATGTTTCAGTTCTTTAACAGCACCAGTGTGCACATTTACATTCATAATACACCTCAGTCTCTCGTACATGAAAACAACACAGCAAACTGGATTAAACACAATGAAAATCACACATTTAGCAAAATTTGAAATGAAGAACATTACAGGAGAACAGTGACATTATGATCTTATGACTGTAAGCTGTTACTTCTACCAAGGACGTTTTTTAAAGGAACTGACATTCATGCAACCCTACTTTTTCCAAGACACTGAAGGGATGTTACATGAAGATGTTTACATGTAAAATACTCTATACTGTATACTGCAAATGACAAAGCACACAGTATTTGTGTATTATTTTAAATAATGCACAAATGATGCAAACTGGTAAGACAGAAAAATAATGCTCAGATCGAAATAACTTTACTTACTTTAAATGAGAAACCCATTTTGAATCACTGTGTGTACAAAAGTTTTTAAAGATTAATTCTTGTGTTTGATATTGTCATTAAGCCTTAAAACATACTCCTGACCAATCCTCTATTGCCGGAGTCAATTCAGAAATATTTTTCGGCTTTAAGGAACCACAAGACACTGTTAGCTGTATGACGTGAATGCGAGTTGCATGTGAAATTGCATTCTTAAACCAGTTTCAGGCCCATGTTATAGTTCTGGACAAATAGACAGGAAAAAAAAGAACAAGTACAAAACTGAAACAAGAGAGTAAAGGAAGCAGAAACAGGACATGGCACCTTAACCCTCCTGAAATATCATATATCAAGAAATGTTTATTAACCAATTTCAGTTTATCTTTCCTTTCTTCTTTTTTTCTCTCTTGTACTCCTCTTTTACCTCTCCTGTCCCTTAAACAGGTTCTCCAGACTCACAATTCACATTCAGAACAACTTGACAAAGAGGGCTAGGGTGCAGGTGATAAGTCTGCACCAAGAATGAAGACACCTTGATGATCATTGGATTCAGGAGCATCTATTGTCCTTCATCCCACAAACTATACTGACAGCCACCTCCTATGTTTCCAAATTGCAAGTACCCTCATGCTTACATCCTTATCCAGGTTAACCCAGGGGATGGTGGCCCATAAGGAGTACCAGTGACATTATATCACCTACCAGTAGAAAAATGGACTTTGAATCCCAAGAAACAGAATAATGTATGTTTTATTTAACACTGACATCTTACACAAAGTGGTGTCTGTATATAATTGTATGAAACATTCAATAAAAATGTTATTATAATGACAAACAAAAGAAACAGGACACGGGGGGAGGGGCCATACAGCATAAATAAATACAGCAAAGAGAACACAGAGGTGAAAACAAGAGACTGAGAGACAGACAGACAGAGACACAGTAGGACACTGTGCAAACAGGCAATAAAAAATTAAAGGCTCTATTTTTTTTTTTTTTTCAGTTGTTTAACCAGGACTAGCACACTAAGCTGAAAGCTTTTTTACAGTGCGACCTGGGAGCACGGGGAAGTTAAATGACTTGCTCAGGGTCACACAGTCTGCAAGTGGAAGCTGTGGGATTCAAACCCAGGTCTGGTCTGCTGGGTGTCACCAGATTTGCAGCTCAGAGCCTTAAACAACAGTGCCATACTGCCTCCCTAATTTACCACCAAACATTACATGCTGTGGCCCTTATACTGAAAGCAGGCCATGAGTGCCACATAGATAGTAATGCTATGCGGAAAACAGCGTATGGCTGGCTTGGGAGCTATATTCAGACAGTGTGCCCAGACCAAACCACCCTAGCGGCCTGAATATGGGGCCATGTCAGCACAGCGTATAGTGACTGCGTGCTGAGCTGACACAGGCCTCAACTGGAAATGGTCCACGGAAGCCCAAGAGAGGAAATGTGGCCCAAACAGTATAGCACCAGGGCTCCTGCAAGCTGTGTTCTGCCCTAACATGCTAATAAGCCTAGTGGGCATGTAATGCTCTATAGGCCATTTGCCATCCACAGAACTGTGCAGCCCTCCATTGCCACACCCAGGTACCCTGTACTAAGAGCACAGTACATGTATGTAGGTACAGAATGGCAGCCACAGATCAATGCATGCTACAACACCAGCAACCCACATCACACATATGGAATCGAGCCATATACCACTTAAAGATCACCTATAGATACAAAGAATAGTTACCTACCATAACAGTACAGCATCTAGAGAATCTCTTCCACTGAGCCACACCATGGAACTGTAAGTGGTTGGCATCAGGACCACCTGGAAATGTTTGCTGGCTGGGGCTGCCCAGGCCAATGCGACTCACAGGTGTCAATATAATGTGGGCTTCTCCATCATGCCTCAGTTCACTGATGGAGACAAGCTTAGAGGATCATTGAATCAAAAGGGACTGAAGCGACCAGGACTAAACCAGGCACACAGGAGAGGATATGGAAACCGAGAATAGATGCCATTTGAAGCATCATAACAGAAGCAGCTTGTGAGAGCAGGCAATATTGTCACCTGTCACCCGAATTGGGAGGGGGAAGGGGAGGGGGGAGCTGTGGCTCAATGAAGGAGATTCTCTCCAAGATCTACTGTTATGGTAGGTAACTATTCTATGTTTTTCAAGGATATCTCCCTCCACTGAGCCACATCATAGAACTATTCCCAAGCAGTACCAAGCACAGAGGGAGGACAGCAGGACCTAACAATTCTGAGAAAGGAGGGCTGCAGAGCACTGGAGACCAGAGCAATCACGTCTGGGAGAGACTATGTCCAGACTGTAGTGCGTAGTAAATGTATGAACAGTACTCCAAGTGGCAGCAGCACAATGTCAGCAAAGGACGCAATTTGGAAACAACCCACTAATGTTACCACCAATGGCAGGAATGAGCATGAATGGGACCAGGAAGCTGATGAACACACTTTTAGTAACAAAATGTTATACAACCAGACGGCCATTTGAACAGGCCCTGTTCTGAAATTGGGGAGACAACCATCCTGGGTACAAAAGCTATAAACAGTTGTGAGGATTTTCTACAATCCTTGGTATGATCCAGGTACAAATGCAGTGTCCTTCGAATGTGTATCATATGTAAAATATATTCCCCACTACCCACAGTAGACAAAAAATAAACAGGAAGGTCAACTGTCTGATTTAGTGTTCTCTCAGACATAATCTTCGGAAGGACACAAGGATTAGTACAGTAATGTAACCCTATCCATATTGCAAATCAGATAAGCATCTACCAGACACAGCCACTATGAATAGCATTTTCCAAGAGAGGAAGTGCAGCTCACAAATAGTGGCAGACGTAAAGGGAGGCACTGTCAGCATCTCTAGGACCAAATTAAAATCCCACACCAGAACCAGATTGCAGACCGCGAAGGGTGCAACAGTAGAATATCTCTTAGGAATCTAGGGGGAACCTCCATCTGGGCCACAATCTTGCCTTCTGTGAGGGCATGAAAAGCCACCACAGCGGTCAGGTAGACCTTCATAGACGAATACCCCAGTCTCCAGCTGTTAACGGACAGAAAGTTGCCCAGCGCAGTAGGAACTGAACATGTAAAGGGGTCCAGAATATGGGCAGTATACGAAACAGTAAAACATTTCCATTTATGCATGTATGTGTACTGTGTAGATGGCTTTCTAGCCACCAGTAGAACATCAGCGCTGGCAGTGGAGATCCCAAAAGGGGGAGAGATCTATGTCCTTAGGAGCCAAGCATGGAGGTGCAGGGACTGTAAATCTGGATGCATCAGAGCACCCTGCTCCTGTGTCAGAAGGGTATCACATCAGGATATCAACATCCTGACAGCAAACACCACCACAATGACAAATCTTGCCAGGTCGAGACTGTTCGCTGTGGTGGTCCACTGTGACCCAACACTGCAACTCCCGGTGTCGTGCCCCCACCCCAAACCAACTCCAACACAGAGCTGGTTATTTAAAGATGGGAAGGGTGACTGGGGGCACAGCCCCCCCACAGAAAAACACTTTCTCCTGTCGGAAACAATGCCGACTGTCGGCATTGTTCCCGTTGCTGTCAGGGGGTGTCAATATCTTGACATGGAACCTGTCAGAAGACCTGCTCTCAGGAGGAGTGGGACAGCTGATTCCACTGCAGGTTGCTGGAGCAGAGGAAGTTAAGTAAGAGACTATCAGAATTAAGGCTGGTTTAATACCTCCCGCGGGCACTAAGGTCAAGGGGTCACTTTTTAAAATGTTATCCCTATTGATACTAGTGGCAAAAATTTTTTTTACTCGTGTGTGGCTTTCCACCCAGATTACAACTAAGGAAGCTTGGAGAAAACTGATGTATGAAGTGTATAACCTTGAGAGAATCTCAGCAAAAATGAATAGCCAATGGAGAATTTGATAGCCAATGGAGAATTTGGGTGCTATATCAGTTAGGGCAATATAGGGACTTTGTTCCTTAAATATACAGTCCTAAATTCAAAGGTGTGGGGGGCACCTGAATTTACTGGGAGGGAAGGGGGGAGATAGGATACCTCAGTAGAACTAAATGTGGCTGAGACAGGGCATTACCCCCACTACTGCCATTATTTATATGATAGCTATTAATATATACATTGTAATAAGCCTCACAATAGGAAACTGAATTGGTTATGAGATTACACAGAGCTGGAGATTACTGAATGTATTTGATTATGTCTGCCTCCTATTAACACTATCCTGCATTGTACTGCTTCCGAATGTATTAATGTATTGCACCTGGTATTATAACAACTTGCTAAAACCAATAAAAAATTAAAAAAAATTAAAAAGAATTAAGGCTGGTTTGGTCCACAGCTTGACCAGAACCCTCTGTATCAGCAGAATGGGGACAAAGTGTATAGAACCCTCCCTTTCCAGGACAGAGGCAATGCATCTCACCAAAAGACTCCAGGTCTTGGAGAGAGCAAGCAGAAACGTGGCAGTTTTGCACTATATATGGAGATGCAAGAAGGTTGCCCAGATGATCCCATTTTTTCGACAAGGTCATCCACCACAGAGTCTAAGAGTTCCCATATGTGTGGCACATTGCCCAGAACCAACTGAGACAGTCTGCTAGTGTGTTCAGGGTACCACGCAGGAACATTATGCAGAGAAATATGTCACGTAGCTTACAAACTCTCCAACATCTATACCCCTTCGAACCTAAAGGCCTACTGAACCCCAAAGTCTCCCAACATACCCTTCGTTCCACAAATATCAACCTGCTTGAAATCCCCCAGGTCCAGACCAACCTGGGTAAAAGATCCTTCAGGTACTCTGCCCACTACTACTGGAGTACACTCCCGGTAAATCTAACAACCAGGGTGCAAAATTCCTATACCTTAGGTGCCCCAGGGTAGGCACTTTGTATCAGGACACCTACTGGTCTTCAGTGCCTGCCCCGTGGGGCACCTAAGATATTTCTGCAATTCTTTTTTTTTTTTTTTTTTATGTGCTGTGGCTTTAAATGAGAGTGCAGCCTCCCCCCCTTTTTTTTCCTGTCTGGAGTGGAGACTCGGTGAGCGCAGGTGCAGAGAGCTGACACCGGGACACTATCACGAGGTACACTGAACTGCTTGTCCCGGTGTCAGCTGACACATTAAGATGCTGGCCAAGGAGAGGAGTACATAATTTGTTGGCACGTCCTACAGCCAACCGCGATATAGCGGGGGGTCCGTCTGGCACTGCTGGAAGCGGGTTTCAGTATCTGACACCAATCGCGGACTGTATTTTGTACAGTTTGCCCGCCCCCTCCTTCAGTGTGATGCCAGGACCCTGCTGCAAAGCACGGCACTCTGCACCATAACTTGGACCATCAGGACGTGAGGAGCAGTGTGACCGAGAGCAAATCTCCAAGAGTGCACACACAGCAGTCAGGATTGCAGATTGCGATCAGAGTAATTGCTGTGTGACACTAAGTGTGTTTAAAAAAAAAAACCAACCTAATCAAAAGCTCTTTTAAGAGCTACTGCCTATATACAATATCCACTGTGAATTAGGGGACTTAATTTCGGCGGGAGAGGCGGGTGAGATTGTGAGGTTGTGTGGCGTCAGGGTGGGAGCAAAATAGTCAACCGTGACCAAAGGAAGGAGGAAATATATATATAAAAACGAGCTATTCACTGGCAAAGATCTGGTCTTTTCCTTTCTTTGATTTCTAGGGTGGGGGACAATAGTAAGAAGTAACAATTAGGGAGGGAAGGACTGCGATCTGGAGTGCAGTCAGAGACAGTGAAAGGGATGCTCATTCAGCACAAGAGCTAAAGTTAATTAGCTAACCTAAAGTGCAGTTGCTTAAATTAATAACAGGTGGTCTTCTGTCTGGATTTGAATCTGACTGTACTGCTCTGCAAAAGGCAGGCTGCTGAAAATATTTAGCTACGTGCTGAACTACTAGACTTCAGTAGATAGTCTCCTGGTGTAGGGGCAGGGCCATTTTCACAAACACCTTGCATGCTGCAGCAACAGTCTTTTTTGCCCTCAATTGCTTGCTTAGAGTTTCTTGGGGAACTTTACTGGAAAATTCAGACAGTAAAATCTGTCTTTCGTGTGTCTTGTCTATCAATAAAAGCTGAGACAAGGCCCTGTGTCTGTGTAACTGCCAGTTACTGAGACAGCATAAAAAAGCTAATAAATAATATTGGAGAGGAGGCTAAAACTACACTTTTAAAAAGGAGCTCAGCTAGTACAGCTATTTCCTTTACTCTAGCTGTAAAAATTATAAAAACTTAAAAAGTATCTAACCTAGCTAAAGCTAACCTAAATAAAGGTTGAGAGAGAGAGACTGAGAGGGGGTACTGCTGCCAATCTCTAAAGTTATTTATCATCTCCTCTCTGACCTCTTGTCTATAAGGATGAGATCTTGAATAAAGCCTCCTAATTAAAGTTTAAAGCTTTTTTACATGCTACCCTGACTGTGAAATTTGATTACCTAAAATCTGAATTATACTGTTATAAAAAAAAAAATCTAAGCTTTCTTACACTTACAAGCCACTCTGTGCCGACTACCTTACTTAACCTAAAATCCAAATACTGTTACAAAAAAAAGCAAGCTACTGACTGTTGAATTTGATTACCAGAATACTGTTATAAAATCTGATAGAAGTAGAACAAAACTTGTTTTACAAGCTTCTCTCTTGACGCTCTAAAATCTGAATACTGTTATAAAAAAAAATCTGCTAAGCATTTTCTTTTTTACAAGCCACTCTTAGCGGACTACCTTACCTAACCTAAAATCCAAATACTGTTACAAAAAAAATTTCTACAAGCTACTCTGAGTCTCTGACTTGAATTTGATTACCTAAAATCTGAATACTGTTATAAAAAAATCTGCTAAGCTTTTTTTTTTACAAGCCAGTAAGTAAGTCACTCTGTGTGGAATACCTTACCTAACCTAAAATCCGAATAGTACTGACTGTTATTAAAAAAAAAAAATCTGTTAAGCTTCTTTTACAAGCTATTATGTGGACTTCCTAGTTCCTAACCTAAATTCTGAGTACTGTTCTTGTGAGTAAGAAATAAATCAGACACACACACAGATAGGTTTTCTTGTTGAGTTTATTAAGTAAGACAACACAGACAGTTTTTCTCGGTGTGTTTATTATTATCGAAAGAAAAATTATCACAAAGACAGTCGGACAAGTTAAAGTTCACATAATAAAAATTGTCTTAGTGTATAGCATTATCGTCTTAACCTAACTATTAACAGCCTAGCCACTGAGTAAGTCTGTGCAAGTTCAACTTAGTGCAACTGTGCAAGCCACTTGGTGCCTCTGCCACCAGTCTGCATATAACTGTCCACTACCATAGCCTCGACTCGAGCAGCCAGAGTCAGACTGACACTATGAGTCTTTTCAAATTTGGCTTTAAGAGAAAACGTATTGATGAGAGTGAGATGTTGGGATCTGAGGATTCTCCAGCACCAAGCACTAGCAGTACCACAAGTACTTCAGCTACTATAGTGCCACAACCTACTTACCCAGTCGGTCAAACTGTTGTGACCACTGAGGTTTCAAGTGCTTGTACTGAAAACGCAGTTAAGACCCCAAAAATTAGAAAATTTCAAGAAACATGGAAAAAAGGCAGGCAGTGGCTTACCTATGACACAAATAAATGTGCAATGTTCTGTACGTGGTGTCTGAATTATGATAAAAGCCAAAGCCAAAAATCATTTCAGAACTGGATGCAGTACTTTTAGAGTACACATTATTTCAGCACATGAAGAGCACAAAAATGCTGAGAGGGCATACATAGGCAAACAAAACAAAAGTTGGGGAAAGGCCAATAGAGAAGTCCATACAATTAATGGAACAAAAAGAAATGGAACAAATTAGTAAATTGTTCTGTACTGCATATTACATTGCTAGGACCGGAAGGCCTTTCAGGGATTTTCCTGGGTTGACAGATTTGCAAAGAAGAAATCATGGTGACGATACCATGGGCCACAGTTACAGTAGTGACAAGCAATGTCGTGTTTTCATTCACTGTATTGCTCAAGATAGTCAAAATACTACTGCTAGTCTATTACAAGAGAATTATTACTTTCCTTTTCCTGTTGATTCCTACACAGATAAAATTGTGACAGAGGAGGAGGGCATTTATGTGCGGGTTTTTGAAAAATGGCCTACCTATTACGAGATTTCTTGCAATGAAACCAGTCAATGTTCCTAATTCTGAAAGCATTTTAAATACCATCATAGATGCTTTTAGAGAGTGAAGGTGGTTTAAAGGATGGTGGTTGGAAAAATAAGCTGATCAGTGCAGCATCTGATGGTGCTGCTGTAATGTTAGGGGGCTCTTCAGGTGTCCTTACTCGAATAAAACAAGATTGCCCACATCTAATTAACATACACTGCCGTGCACATCGATTACAGCTTGCTGTAAAGGATTCTTTCAAAGACTGTCCTTTCTACAAATCGGTAGAACAACTTCTACTGAACATTTACTCCTTTTACCACAGGTCTCCAAAAAGTTGACATGGCCTACAGGAAACAGGATCACTTTTAAATATCAACGTGGTCAAACCAGTTAACACTGGTGGCACTAGATGGCTTGCTCAGAGAGAACGGGCTATTTCTGCCCTTGAAAGGAACTGGGCTGCATAACACTTGCATGTGTAAATGATAATCTAACTCAGTACAGCAGTGTTGACTTAACTAATGAAACAAGCAGACACAGATCAGGTTCTCCTTGAGACATTGTAGAAGCCACAATTTCAGATATCAAAAAATTCTTCAGAAAACATCACAACACACTGAATCTCATTTTCAGTCTTTCACAACGAATAAAGTGCTGCTAGCAGCAAGAACTTTAAATTTTCAGTCCTTGCCAACAGCCACAGAGGCACTTGAAACATATGGAGATCAGGCAATTCAAACAATTGCTGATCACTATAAAGTTGTCCTAGAGTCACGTGGAGTTGATATTACTTTGGTACTGCTGGAGTGGCTAGACTTAAAAAAACACATGTACTTCACTTGCTGTCTGTTGAGAACTGTAGGTCTCTGAAATTGTGGCAGAAGTAATTCTTGCAGATATGCAGGATCGACAATTCCAAAATGTGCTAGCAGTTGTCAAGATCATTCTCCTGATTCCCATTCACACTGCTGCTGCAGAACGAGGCTTCTCTCTAATGGGGAGAATAAAAAATGATTGGAGGGTTGGATAACACCTAGACACCCTTCACGACCTAATGTCTATATCTCTCAATGGACCCCAGCTCGGTGACTATAACCCTGAAGGTGCCATATCACTGTGGTGGAAAAATGGTAAAAGAAGGCCCAGTACCAAAGCTTATGGATCCAGAACATTGTCACTGCATGCTGCTTCTGTCAGACCCAGCACTAGTGGTGATGAATCCGATAACGAAAATGCTTGGCCCAGTGAAGACGACATTTAAAATAATGTAAACTAAGGGGCAGCATGTAAATATTTTCCATGGCATGTACTTCTGCTTACTACATGCCCAAGTGGACATGTACTTTTTTCAACAAATCTCATACCCTGCTAACAACCTGCACATCCTTTGAAGGTTTCAAAGTTGGGCTCAAGATGCACATGTTAGAACACTGCCACAGCAGTTGCTACCATTGAACCTATACCCTTGCCCTAAAAGAGTCTATTCTCAATTTACCTACGAGTATTATTTTTCACTAAAGAGACGCTATTGCTAGTTCATGGCACAAATAGGTGTCCTTACTAGTGCGTGTGAACATTTCTTAGCTTATTTGGCGTAGTTTGTCTGCGAGCGAGCCATGAACCCGAGAGCTACTTCCGGGTCATGGGTACACTATAAAGCTAAGCCCTGCAGCGAGCAGGACAAGCTCGGGCAGGGCACGTGCCCAGGTGTGCGGAGACGTGCACAGAGACACGCACGTCTGCGCGTGTTATGCGTGTTACGCAAGGAGCATGAGGCTACAAGGTTCCAGAGTTGGGTAAACACAGTTTACGGAATCTACAATAGGGTAAGCACTTACATCTGCTTTACAATATACTTTTGGGACACCATGGACTTTAACACATTGTTTGAGGGTAAAACAGGGACAAGATGCTCATCCTGTGAGATGTATCTCTTTTCAGAAATACCAGTACTGGATGATCCGTTTGTATGTTTAAAATGTAAACAGAACGACGAAATGTTGGTGGAGATACCAACATTTGGCACCAGATTACAGGCCCTGGAATGCAGCCAACAAAATATGGCTACCAGAATCAATAATAGAGAACTGGGAGACCATCATCCTTTAGTAAACAACAATGAAACTCACAACTATAGGAAAGTTCTTGGGACCCCTATCCCGCTGGTTTTGGGTATAACCCAAGAACAGAATGATAAACATACTAGTATAGATACACAGGTTGCAAACAGAGGCACTCCTTCAAAAGAACGTACTAGATTAGACAAATCTGTCTACAATGGTGATCACTGGGCAGGTTTGGAGGAAGGACCGGCCGAGGGACGTCCTGGGCCTTTCCCTTCCGGCTTCCTGCTGGAGGAAGCTGCAGGCTTGGCTTTGGGGTGCCAAGTGCGAGTCTGCTGGCCCTGATGCTGGTGTTGATGGGCCGGGCGTGCCGCAGGGACAGAAGGCCGAATAGGCTTACGCTGCTGCTGGCGACCTTTGTCCTTCTGGGCAGACGTGACCAAGTCCGAGGTGGCATTGGACTTCTCGATCCTCTGCAAATGACCCTCCACCCCGGGACCGAACAAGTCGGTACCCAGGAAGGGAACGTCTGCCAGCTTGTGCTGGGTATGCGCCTTGAAGGTGGAGATCCGCAGCCAAGCTCTGCGGCGCATGGCCACTGCGGCCACTACTGACCGGGCACAAGAATCTCCAATGTCAAGCGCAGTTTGGAGCTGTTGCTTTGCCACCGCCCTTCCCTGATCCCGCACCTGCTTGACCATAGTCTGGAGGTCAGCCGGGAGATGAGGAATCACCTCATCCAGGGAGCCCAAAAGGGCGTGGGAAAAGAGTGCCATCAGTATGGCCGAACTGGCCTGACGAAGGCCTAAGGAGAACGCAGCGTAGACTTTACACCCAGTGTAGTCCAGTTTCTTGGACTCCTTATCGGGAAGCTTGTCCACGTCCTGAGCATTTCCTGAGCGCCGGAAAACACTGTCGGTCATTAGTACCTCTGCAGAGGGGTGCTCCGAGAATCCGGAGAGTGTGCCGGTGGGAACAGCATACTTCCTGGCCATCCTGGCGGAAGGAGTTGGACAAGAAGCCGGCCGCTGCCATAGCTCCAGGGCTGGGCCAACAATGGCTTCAGCCACAGGAAAGGCCTCCATAGGAGAATCCCCTCAGTCCAGTATCTCCGTGAGGGGATACTTTGCCCACTTTGACACGGGTTCGAGCTTATCCCAGTAGATTCTGAGATGAGCCAAAGCAATCCCATGAACGAGGATGGGCTCTCGTCCACCGACTGTCCCCCAGTGGACTCCAGGTCGAGAGGCCTGGAGAACAGGGAAGAGTCATCGTCAGACTCCAAGGAGTCTGCGAACAGCTGCCAAGGGCCTAAGCCACCCTCCACCTGCTGAGGACGATCGGGAGTGAGGGTGACCGACAACCGATGGGGCAACCCCTGACCTGACCGAGAATCCTTGGTCGGGGCCTCAGTTTTTAGTTGTGGAGGCAGGGGTTCCACCACAATGGGTGGTGCAGCTGGTTTCAGCCAAACAACCAGCGCTGGCTTCGGCTCCTCGATGACAATGAGGGGTCATTTCGGCCGATTAGGTGACAACCACTTAATGGCCTGGGAAGGCGACGGAGTCGGCTTGTTCCTGGTCAAAAGAAGCTGCTGTCACATCAGATCCTCGTAGCGCTGACGCAACTTGCGCCAGAGCCTATCCTCCGAGGAGGACAATGACGAGGATGAGCAGCGCCGCCGCTTCCTTCGGTGCCAAGACCGAGACTGCCGATGTCGGCAGGATCGGCTGGACCGAGAAGAGGTCCGAGACAGAGACCTTCGGTGTTTCCGAGGGTGGGTCTGGGAGGGAGCGGGGGAAACCCATTCCTCCATCAGTTCCGGAACCTTAACTGGGGACTCTGGCACAGGAGGCATAAGCAAATCCTCGGTTTCCACCGGGGGAACCGGTGAAGAAGGGTTGTCGGCTTCTCCAGTCGGCAGCCCGTCCGACGGGTCAAGAAAAATCTCGACTGCGTCGACGGGTGTCTCGGCCCGCTGACCTGACGGGGACACCATGAAGCCAACGGCCTTAGCCGCAACCTCAACCGAAGTCGAGTGTCGACTATCCGGGGAAGGGGACCTCTCCCGCTCCCACGAACGTCGAAGGTGGGACTTACCCTTGGAGTCCTTTTTCTTGGACCGAGAGGAATGTCCTGATGGCCCCTCTCCCTTAGTAGAGAGGCACTGACAAAGCTCCATGAAAGAAGCCATGTAGGAGGAGCCCAAGGAGAGCGGGATAAATGCCGTGACCGAGGAAGAAGAAGATGCAGCCTGGGCTGCCTCCTCCTCGAGGGCAATCATTTGCTCAAGTTGCTCAGCCGAGCCCGACGCCGCGGACACCGCCCAACGGGCCTCCTTCGACTTTACTGGAGCAATAAGTCTCTCGGGGCACCCAAGTTGAAGTCTGGCAGCACGGTCTTCAAGAACGTTGACCGAGAAGGACTTGCACAATTCGCAGGCCTGCGGATTGTGATCGAGCCCAAGGCAGTAAACGCACGTGGAGTGCGGATCGGTCCGAGACATCTTCTGCCCACAAGGGCACCGCCGAAATCCGGGAGACGATTTGTCCATCGCAGCCGCGAAGGAAGAAAAAGACCAAAGTCTAGTAAATTTAAGTATGAGTTTCGGGTTAACCGACGAGTTTGGATCCATGCCTAAAATGCAGAGCGCAAAGGAGGGAACCTGAGCTTCCAAGCGGTAAGGAAGATCTGGTGTCATGGGGTGGAGCCGAGAGTTTTACCACCCAGGTGGGTGGGAGGAGCCAGCTTGAAGACCTTCCGGCAAGATTTAAAGCGGCAAGGAACCTGCCAGTAAGTGTGGATTGAACAACATATCCATGTCCCTAGAAATACCCATTTGGGCAACCCCATATATACTACAGCTGTTAAAAAAGAAAAGAAGAGGATATCATGCATCAGTTACATGTAATAATCAATATAATAAAAACAACTATAAGGAAATATTAAAAAAGTGTAAAAATGCTATAAGAAGGGAAAAAAAGAAACTGGAATTTACATTAGCACATATAAAAGATGGGGGCAAGAGCTTCTATTCATACATAAACAATAAAAAACAAACCACCAGAACTACTGGTCCATTAGTAGTGAAGAATAAGATTTTGGAATCTCCTCAAGAAATGGCAGAAGAATTGAATACATATTTCTGCTCCATCTTGAACCCAATTTCAGACACTAAACAAGATACTGACTATACAAATAATCAAACAGATGATGATATTATGGCAATTAGTAGATCTGAAATTTAAAAAAAGCTGGAAGAGATCAATATCAATAAATCTCCTTGACCAGATAGTCTTCATCCACGTTTATTAAACGAAATAGCACACTGGTTAATCGAACCACTACATAAAATGTTTAATTTATCATTATCATCAGGAAAAGTACCAAATGACTGAAAAAATGCACTGATAACACCTATATTCAAAAAGAGAAACAAGAACGAATTATCTAATTATAGACCAATTAGCCTGACCAGCATATTGGGTAAAATCTTTGAAGCAATTTTAAAAACAAGAATCGAGGATGAATTAATAAAAAAAAACCAAAAAAAAACTAGTAGACCCCAATCAGCACAGCTTCAAGAACAAAAGATCTTGTCTCACTAATAATCTAGTTTTCTATGAAAATGTCAGTAGATATAGCTAACGTAGTAGAAGACCTAAAGAGTTTAGAGAAATAGGCAAAAATAAATGATATGAGTTACAATATAAACAAATGCATGATTATGCACTTGGGGATACAAATATAAAAAAAACAATTCAACTTAAATGGTATTCCATTGACACCAATAACAGAAGAAAAAGAACTGGGAGTTATTATCAAATCCGATTTCACTTTTAGTACCCTCTGCAACCACCTTAGAAAGCAGGCAAACAGGTTGATAGGATGCATCAAAAGATCTTTTGTTACCAGGAACAGAGAATGCATTCTACCACTATACAGAGTATATGTACGGCCCCACCTGGATTACTGTTCTCCTCTCTGGAGCCCCTATGTTAGAAGGGACATCAACGCTTTGGAGGGGGTTCAGCATAGAATTACTAAGATAATAGATAAAATGCAAAACAAAAGCTATGAAGAAAGATTAAGGTAATTAGGCCTATACTCATTGGAGAAAAGAAGAAAAAGGTGTGACCTTCTATTGATGTTTAAACTTTCTAAAGATGCTGAGCTCATGGCACAACTTGGTTTGGTCTTCAACATTAGGCAATGTAACCTGAGAAGTCATAAATGTCAGATATCATTAACCTATCCAAGGACAGACATCAGACGTTATTTCTACACTCAGAGAATTATTCCCCTATGGAATGCCCTACCTAAGTTTATTTTAGAAACAAATAACCCTGACACATTTAAAACAAATCATGATGAATATTTACTTAATCAAGCATAAATATTTCCAGTATTCTGGAGATGTACTTATATGGGCTACGGCCTTCTGCACATCTATAATTCCTAGTATGAGTTCACTTAACTTGTCTTTACCCACAATTAGCCCACATGGGCATCTGCAGATTTCCCCTTCAATCATGCTATAATCTGATATGAGACTTGTTGTAACTAACTGGTACTGTACTATGTGACCATGGTTCCTCTTATCTGTTGTGCTGTATATTACTTGAATGTGTGTATTCTGTACTGTGCCTGCTGTACTGTATAAGCTGTATGTTATTGCGCCTGCTGTCCTTCATAATAGGTTCATAGGTGAGTACGAGTTCAAGGGACTAGCCCATTGTGAACTCGCCATCCTTAACCTGGGTGGAAATTATATTTGGAGTCTCCCAAATATACAGTGCCTTCAGAAAGTATTCACCCCCCTTGGATTTTGTCACATTTTGTTGTGTTACTACCAGAATTTTTAATGCATTAAAATGATTTTTCTTCCCCTTTGTTTCACACAGCATACTCAACAATTTAAAGGGGCAAAAATATTTTTATTGTGTAACAAAAATTCATGAAACATTAAAAACTGAAATATCTTGTTTACGTAAGTATTCACCCCCCTGAGTCAATACCTTGTAGAAGCGCCTTTGGCAGCAATTACAGTTTTGAGTCTTCTTGGGTATGTCTGTGTAACCCCTAGATGGCGCTATCCCAGGGGCTACTACCCCTGCCTGATTTGCCACCAACAGGTTGAGGGCCTGGATCCAATGGCGGGTGCTTCCACCCAGAGGTCAGGGTTTGCAATAGTTAAACTAACTTGGTCACAGCCCTCTGGGACACTGCAACCCCCTTTCTTCCCACTAGTGGCCCACAAATATATCAGAATTACCTTCACAGTATACACTTACCCCAGGTCTGGTTCGGCACTGGGACCTCCTGTGAAATGAGATACAGTGCAACAATCACAGTACAGTACTTTAACATAGACAAATACCTCAGGCAGTATAACTTTGCTGAAACAAGCAGCTCTGATTTATTTAGGGGATATAACAAGGACAGGGAAATCAGGTTAATTAGCTTATCACTCTAATAATCTACCTATGGCTCTGTGCACAGGCCTATCCTATCAGTTACTGTCCCTGGGTACCCAAGCCCTAGTGGCTAGTCAAACCCGTGGCAGCTGGTAGGGCCCTTTCACACAGAAAAGGAGAATTAAACAGTCAGCAGTACAGTAATTCCATTTGGATTTAATGTGGAATTCAACGAGGAGGCGACCCTGAATTAGTACTCACGACCTCCAAATAAGATAGGGTCCTTCAATGTCAGCAGGGCTCACTTGAGGTACACAAACCTCTTCACACATCCATATAAAAGAAAGCACTATACCAGGCAGGCTGCATCTGTATCGATCGCAATTACTGCACAATACCCAGGAGAACACACAGCAGATTCAGTTCCTGACAGACCGAGTGTAATTTTCAGCAATTCCTCCAGTCTTCTACAGGGTGAGCCTGGTTTCTACTCTTCAGAGATCCTTTGATTCTTTCACAGGGCGGATTCAGTCCTAACAAGCTGCAGACCGGAACTCTGGGCCTTGCACACGTTTTTGACTAAAACTGCACACTGAAAAAGTACAGGGCTCCTTCCTTCTTCACTGCCAAAGCTCAACTGAACTCCAACCGACAAAAACCGGGCACTTCCTTTGAGTTCCTCCCAGTTCTTGACTGGATTGGCTGTCACTCACAATAGACTGCTGCTGTTGGTCCAAAAGGCACTGAAGTCTAAACTACATCTCCCAGAGTCACTGCCCATACAATCCTCTTGTGGCTGGCTCAGATTATGAGTCCAAGTTCTGATTCATCCAAGGCACCATTTTAGAGCTAGCTTACCCCACACTGATTGGTCCAGTTCAGCAGTTCAAAACTAGAATGGGGAACTAGCAGACACAGTTCTGACTGCAAGAAAGCAGGTTAGACAAACTGTAATTTCATTATTACTCTAAATAATTTCTGGTAAACAGTTACATCTTTCAGATAGGTTCCTTTGCACTCCTAGTGACTGCAAAAATTAAGTGAATTGGCAGCAGCTCGAGTGGTACTCAGAGAAGCACACAGTCCCCCATACAAACTAATTATGTCTGCAAGCAGACAGCTCTTAAAGACAGTACCAGAGGCTCTAAAACACTCACTGATAAATGGCTTAAATGCAAACACCATTCAGGCTTGAAGCATTCAAGCAAGCTCCTGGAAGTCTTTTGGGAACCCCATTTGCAGGGGTTACACCTTCTAGCCTGGGAAAGCTTGGCGTCCGGCGTCAAGCAAGTACCCATAGTTTCAACTGCAACCATACTCATTTGCATTGGCTCACATACGTAATCATCAGTCAATATATCATTTTACCAAGAACACATTTCTGAAACATTGCATACGTCACTCTTTACACAGTATTACATACACATTGTACCATAACTCAAGTTATTACCTCTTGTACATGAAACCTGAAGAGAGGGCCCTTCCCTATCAGTTACCTTGGGGCTGGATGGGGCAAGGGCACCATACTAGAGGGCAACACAAGTAACTTGGAGTTAGCACTGATGCTCAGTTTGGGCAGTGAGCTCGGGGACACATACACTCCTTTATGGACAACATTGAGAGGCAAGTCCACAGACCCCCAAGGAATCATAACTGAGGTGCACCACAGGCTTTACAGCCGACCAGTCTTTCTAGGGGAACTGTTATAGTCTCTGCACTCTGAGCCTCATTTTCAGCATTGTCCTCACTTGTCAGGGAGTCTCCATGGGGGGAGAGGCTAGGAACTTGGGGCACTTTCAGCTCCAGGAGTTACAGTTTCTGAGTCCACAACATTTGGCTCGCATGGAGAGCTTTCGGACACTGGCAGTGGACTGTCAGGGCACTCAAAATACTCTTCTTGTTGGTGTATCACCAGTCTGCCCAATCTATCATTTTCCTCCCTAAAGCTCAAACAGTTCAACCATGCACAATGATTCCATTTCATCTGATCTGATGCTTTGCACTTCACTTTCTGGGAGCATTGGCTCCAGGGATGAAGCTGGGGCTTAGACAGTCCAGAAGGCCCAGCTTTGTCTCCAGTATTGACTAGGGATTGCCCGAAACAATTGACTCAGTTCGTAAGAAGGATAGTATTCAAAGTCACTCTACTTTCTTCGATATGGACTGACAGTCATGCTCAACTGGGACTTGTGGAGGGAACACTTTAACTTTGCTTCTGTAGGTGCAGACTTTCTTGATCTTTTCTTAGCAGCAGCTCTACTCACTGGTCCAGAGGGGCATCTTCTAGGGCTCAGACTCAATTAAGATTTGTCCAATGGGCAGTAAATGATTTCTATGTATTGTTTTACATCTTTTGAATTATTCTCAGGCCTTACTTTGTACACTGGCAGATCATCTAGTTTGCCCACTACAATGTGAGGGAGATGGTGCCATCGGGTCAGCAATCTTGTGCTTGCCATGCAGTCCCAGATTTCTTAGCAATACCCGATCTCCCTCCTGGAGTTCCTGTGCTTTCACCTTTTATCATGCCTTTCTTTGTTGCCAGATTTCTTTTGGCAGCCATGGTTTGAGCCAGTTGGTGCATGAGTTAGCTGGGCCTTTAACTTTTGCACATACTGTAAATAGTTGTCAGCTTGAACCCCATCAGGAGAGACCCCAAAACACACATCTACTGGTAGTGAGCTTCTCTTCCAAACATCAGGCGTAGGGGAGAATCCAGTGGCATCACTTTTGTGCAGTTATAAGCATGTACCAGAGTGCTAATTTGTTGGCTCCATCTAGGCTTGTCCTTTGGGTGCAGGGTGCCTAGCATATCTAGCAAAGTCGGTTGAAACGTTCAGGCTGTGGGTCCCCTGGGGTGTGGTAAGGAGTGGTTCTGGACTTCGCACTCCCCACAGAGCAAGCATCTCTTTGATCAGGCGACTCTCAAAGTCTCTCCTTGATCAGAATGGATTCTTTGTGGAGCCCATAGTGAACAAAAGTTTTCTACAAGTACTTTGGCCACAGTGGATGCTTTCTGGTCTTTCGGGGGAAAGCTTGGGCATATCTCGTGAAATGGTCAGTGACCACCAGCACATTACTGATATTTCTTTGATCTGACTCAAACTCAGAAAATCAATACAGACCAGCTCCATGGGTTGCACTGGTGGTGATGTTAACAAGGGGGCAGCCCTCTGGGGCAAAGCTTTCCTCTTAAGCAGCGACCACAAGTTCGAATGTGTTGCTCCACATCAGCCCCCATCTTAGGCCAATAGAATCTGGATCTCACCAAGTCAAGTGTTCTGTCTATACCAAGGTGCCCCATGTGGTTGTGCAAGGACCTCAGTACTGAGTCTCGAAAGGCAGTGGGCAGCACTAGTTGTTGTTTGTCTACTTGTCCCCTCTGTCTACTGTTTCTCTGTATAACAGTTTATTGATCAGTTTCAACTTAGGACCTTCTTTGTATAACAGTGCAGTTCTCAAATCAGTGGGCGTAATTTGGACACATCTTTTCCTGCATAGAGGCTTCTAAAGCTGCTTTGATCATGGGATCGCGGGATTGAGCCCGCGAATACTGTCATTGTCCAGCTGAGGCAGTGCACCAATGTCTATTGCAGAAAAGTGGCATAAGCAGCAGGTATGCAATTCTCAGAGGGTCCCAAGCAATCCACCATGCAGTCCACTGCGTCCGTGGACATTTGTTCCTCCCTGTCAAACTTCCGGCAGAGTGCCCGAATGTCAGGTTCTGCCAATCGGACCCAATCATTCTGGAACAGGCCTCCGGAGAGAGCATCAGCATCTATGTGGTTCAGACCTGCTCGGTATTCGAAGCATAGTCATATGTAGATAATGCAAGAAAGCCACCTATGGCCAGTGGCATCCAACTTAGCTGAGGTCTGCACATAGGTCAAAGGATTATTGTCAGTTTTACTAGTATTTTAGCCCCATACAAGTACTCATGGAATTGGTCAACAATAGCCCACTTCAAAGCTAGGAACTCTAACTTATGTACAGGATAGTTCTTTTCGGATGGGGTCAGGCTTCTACTGGCAAAGGCCACTGGTCTCAGGCCATTCTGTGCTCTTGGTACAACACAGCCCCCAACCCTTGCAAGCTAGCATCAGTGTGCAGGGCGTAAGGTTTTCTTGGATCGGCATAGGCCAGCACTGGAGCATGGGTAAGTTGATATATGATCTCATGAAAAGCAGTCTCACAATCAGGAGTCCAGCGGGCCCCAAATACTTCACTCAGATGAAAATACACTCTTTCAGTCTTGAGGGCGCTGACTTTGGTATTTTTGTGGGTTGGGGATACCCTTGAGTAAGGTTAAGTAAAGGGCGGATCACTCTTGAATAGTCCTTGATGAAGCGCCGATAATAACCACAGAATCCCAGGAATCTTTGCAGTTCTTTAGATTTTGGGCTGTGGCCAGGTGGTCAAGGCCTCAACTTTACTTGAGTGGTCTCTATTCCCTCGGTGGATACTATGTGTCCCACATACTTTACTGATGTTTGAAAGAATTGACACTTATCAATGGACAGTTTAAGGCCAAAGTCCTCCAGTCGGTCCAATACCTTAAATAATCTGCTCTCATGTTCCTCCAGTGAGCTGCCAAACACAATAACATCATCTAGGTATACCAGGCACTCTAGTAAGTTCATGTCCCCACTGCCGCTCCATCAATCGTTGAAAAGTGGCTGGGGCACCTGAAATCCTTGAGGCATCCTCATGAATTCATAGAAGCAGCGGACAGATAAAGGCCGTCTTCTCACGGTCCTCTGGGGCCATCGGGATCTGGTAGTACCCACTGCGGAGATCCAGCACAGAGAACCACTTGCTCCGTTTAGGCAGTCAAAGCATCCTGAATGCGGGGCATTGTGTACTGATCAGGGATAGTCCACGGTTTAAGGTGCGATAATCACACACATCCTTACTGTTCCATTCTTTTCCTCACTACCACAATGGGGGAAGCATAAGGGCTTCTGGATTCTTGTATTACACCAGCAGCTAACATCTCTTGCAGATGCCGTCTCCACATCATCTATGTCAGCAGGTGCCAGGCGTCGAGACCTCTTCACGAAATGGTCTTTCGTCATGCAGCGGATATTGTGCTCAGCTCCTTGCACGCATCCTACATCCCATTCCTTAAAGAAAACACCTGGTCTCTCTGGGCAAGCTTCTCACTGATCCTCACTTTCCATTCAGCTGGCAGCGGGAGTCGCGAAATCAAACAAGTCAGGCGTTACTCTGTCATTCTTCCTTGAACTCTTGCTGCTGGGTAGCACTGCAGTGTCTGCACAATGCACATTAGCCAGGATGCAACCTCTGTTTACTCGAATGTCTCTTTCAGACACATTATGAACTTGGACCATTACCCTTCTGGCATAAGCATGGGCTCTAGCGGGCAAAATACTAGGCTTGACCAGCAGTCCTCTGGCAATTTTCCATCGCCTGGTGCATCCAACATTAATATTTTATTCTTAACATCCTTTCTGATACGGACCTCTCCTGTAAGGTACACTGGGCATTTGCGCCAGGATCAGAGACTCAGGATCCTTCTTCCATACAATTCCGACCGGTTCCTCTGGTTCTGTTTTTCAGCATCTCTCTGCCTCATAGGCCTTCTTAATTAAAGCCGGAACTCTTAAAGCTCTACTAGTCTTTGACCCTGTTTTCATAACACAACTGTGCCAGCCTTCCGAACATATGAGCATTTGTTCCAATCAACAAAGGGACACCATCATACAGTCCAGTGGGGGACACACTAAGGCTAGGGTCTCTACTTGTTCGGCCACTCCAGCCACGGAGGTGGGGAAAGACAGCCAAATTCGGATATACCCGGAATAGGGGTAGGCCTTCTCACTTAACCCCCATACATGCAGTCCTTCTAATGGTTGTAAGGGTACTTCTGACAAATGCTTCTGATACCAATCCTGGAACATAATTGTCACTTGGAGCCACTGTCTAATACAGCTCTTGTAGACACTCCATTCACCTTACAGTGGTCTCCATGGAGGGACCCACTATTCTGGACCAGTCTGGAGGAGGTAGTGGGGGCCTGGGCAACTGACCTTGCCACAAAGGACGTGAATTAGCATTTTGGTGCCTCACTGGGATCATGTCGGCACCTCTTAACCACTGATTTCTTCTCCGAAGCTCTCCTTGTAGCCTATATGCAACTTTGTCAGTGTCTTTTGGGACTGGCATTCCCTTTTCATGTGCCCATCTTTCCCACAATTATAGCAAAACATACTTTCTGGAGTTTGAGCTGGCGGCGCCACTGGCAGCCAGGGCGGAGGTATTACTAACTGGAAACCTGGGTGCCATCTCTGTCTGCGGCGTGATAAGCATTTGGAGACATCTCGTCAGTTTCTGCACTTCCATGGTCAAGGAATTGAGTTTGGAGCTGTTATCAGCAGGAGATACATGGGTGGTACCCCCACCCCATAGCAGATGCAGTCGGATATAGGTCAGGGCCCAGTACTTGCAGGCGTGGCCTTCATAAAGGGACTGTTTTGAATTCCCGGATCTCTCTCAACAGTTACTTCATTGTGGCATATCTTTTCCTTGTCAGAGCACTCATTGACTGTCAACCTCTGCCCCTGAACTTCACTTGATGGGTCACCTCAGTCACTCGGATTACGTAGCCACAGCTGTTGGTGCAGGTACCTCCGAGTGCCTTTCTCAACTCTCTAATTCTCTCATTAACTCATCATAGGAGGGTGGGATTCCAGTCGATTTGCAAGGTAACTGAAGCAACAGCAGTTCTGAGAGGGCAGACTTAGAGATTCTGTCCAGTCTGGTTCGGTCTAGTTCAATCGCTGGCAAACTACCCTTCTGAGGCATTCTTGCAACAATTTTTCCAGCAGAGACATACACAGACAACAACTCCCTTGGTACTGTTGTGCATTTACTCTCCACCATAGGTCCTCATCAGAATCTGGGCTCCCATACACATTCTCCAAGGCCTCAAGATAGGCCTGTGCAGTCACTTCAGGGTTACTGGCCCGTTTAGCACGGATGGTAGCCAGGGCAGGACCTCGGGCTCTCACTAACCCTCTTCGCTTTTCGCCTTCCGAGCATTGCCATTCTAGCACTTGGGGGCAACATAGTCTATCCAGGTCTCCCAGTCATCCTCCCTGGGGGTGGGGAGGTGCCAGAGAGATCCCTCAACCTTGGTAAGAGTCGTGACTAATGGCAGGTGCAGAAATAGGAGTCTGCATTGGTTCAGCCACCATTACGGGCACTGGAGCAGGAGAGGGTGTTGGGAGGAACACCCCAGGTGGCAAGAATAGTTTCTTCAAGTCCTCCACAGTTTTCCCCTCTCCCAGCAACCATTCAGCAAATTCTCCTCAAAAGTTTCAGATAGTGGTGGGGCTGATTCCCCGGGTCTTTACTGTCCTTAGTTATCACTCTCAAGCAGTGAGGGCTCCCTCTGGGGTAATGGTCTGTGGCACTTTGGAGCTATCTATGGGATCCTTAAACTCTACTAGGGCCAGGAAAGTGTGGGTGAGCAGATTAGCATGCCGACCCACCACCACAGGGTTTTGTAAACCTTCCACCTTGGAAAGTACTCCTGCACAGTGTCATTATTGATGCCCAGGGGATGTCCAGGATAAAGCATAGCATTTTGGAGTGCGATCTCTCCCCAGTACACCACTCCACCAGGCGGTGCACAGCCACTTCTGTCGGGTACCCATTTTTTCTTAACAGTGGTTCGTAAATATGGCCACTAGAGGACACACAATCCCAGCGGTGAGCCTCAAGATGTAACCCCTAGATGGCGCTATCCCAGGGGCTACTACCCCTGCCTGATTTGCCACTAACAGGTTGAGGGCCTGGATCCAATGGCGGTGCCTCCACCCAGAGGTCAGGGTTTGCAATAGTTAAACTAACTTGGTCACAGCCCTCTGGGACACTGCAACCCCTTTCTTCCCACTAGTGGCCCACACAATATATCAGAATTACCTTCACAGTATACACTTACCCCAGGTCTGGTTCCGCACTGGGACCTCCTGTGAAATGAGATACAGTGCAACAATCACAGTACAGTACTTTAACATAGACAAAACTCTCAGGCAGTATAACTTTGCTGAAACAAGCAGCTCTGATTTATTTAGGGGGATATAACAAGGACAGGGAAATCAGGTTAATTAGCTTATCACTCTAATAATCTACCTTCATGGCTCTGTGCACAGGCCTATCCTATCAGTTACTGTCCCTGGGTGCCCAAGCCCTAGTGGCTAGTCCAAACCGTGGCAGCTGGTAGGGGCCCTTTCACAGAGAAAGGAGAATTAAACAGTCAGCAGTACAGTAATTCCATTTGGATTTAATGTGGCAATTCAACAGGGGGCGACCTGAATTGTACTCACGACCTCCAAATAAGATAGGGTCCTTCAATGTCAGCAGGGCTCACTTGAGGTACACAAACCTCTTCACACATCCATATAAAGAAAGCACTATACCAGGCAGGCTGCATCTGTATCCGATCGCAATTACTGCACAATACCCAGGAGAACACACAGCAGATTCAGTTCCTGACAGACCGAGTGTAATTTTCAGCATTCCTCCAGTCTCTACAGGGTGAGCCTGGTTTCTACCTTCAGAGATCCTTTGATTCTTTTCACAGGACCTGATTCAGTCCCAACAAGCTGCAGACCGGAACTCTGGGCCTTACACGTTTTTTAAAACTGCACACTGAAAAAGTACAGGGCTCCTTCCTCTTCACTGCCAAAGCTCAACTGAACTCCAACCGACAAAACCTGGCACTTCCTTGAGTTCCTCCTAGTTCTTGACTGGATTGGCTTCACTCACAATAGACTGCTGCTGTTGGTCCAAAAGGCACTGAAGTCTCAACTACATCTCCCAGAGTCACTGCCCATACAATCCTCTTGTGGCTGGCTCAGATTATGAGTCCAAGTTCTGATTCGTCTAAGGCACCATTTTAGAGCTAGCTTACCCCACACTGATTGGTCCAGTTCAGCAGTTCAAACTAGAATGGGGAACTAGCAGACACAGTTCTGACTGCAAAGAAAGCAGGTTAGACAAACTGTAATTTCATTATTACTCTAAATAATTTCTGGTAAACAGTTACATCTTTCAGATAGGTTCCCTTTGCACTCTAGTGACTGCAAAAATTAGTGAATTGGCAGCAGCTCAGTGGTACTCAGAGAAGCACACAGTCCCCCATACAAACTAATTATGTCTGCAAGCAGACAGCTCTTAAAGAACAGTACCAGGGCTCTAAAACACTCACTGATAAATGGCTTAAATGCCAAACACCATTCAGGCTTGAAGCATTCAAGCAAGCTCCTGGAAGTCTTTTGGGAACCCCCATTTGCAGGGGGTTACATCTGTATCAGCTTTGCACATCTGGATTTGGGGATTTTCGCCCATTCTTCCTTGCAGATTTGCTCAAACTCTGTCAAGTTGGATGGGGAGAGTCGGTGAACCGCAATCTTTAAGTCTTTCCACAGATTCTCAATGGGATTCAAGTCTGGGCTTTGGCTGGGCCACTCAAGGACATTCACCTTCTTGTTCTGAAGCCACTCCACTGTTGCTTTGGCTGTATGCTTGGGGTCGTTGTCCTGTTGGAATGTAAATATTCGCCCCAATCCAAGGTCTATTGCAGACTGATGCAGGTTCTCATTAAGGATGTGCCTGTATTTGGCTCCATTCATTGTTCCCTGTATCCTGACAAGTGCCCCAGTCCCTGCCGCTGAAAAGCATCCCCATAACATGATGCTGCCACCACCATGCTTCATGGTAGGGATGGTGTTACACGGGTGATGAGCTGTGTTCGGTTTGCATGCATAGCGCTTTGCATTCAGGCCAAAGAGTTCAATTTTTGTTTCATCAGACCAGAGAATCTTTTGCCACATGGTCTCAGAGTCTGCCACGTGCCTTCTTGCAAACTCCAGGCATGCTATTATGTGGCCTTTTCTCAGGAGTGGCTTCCATCTAGCCACTCTCCCATAGAGGCTACATCTGTGAAGTGCTGCAGAGACTGTTGTCCTCTGGACAGGTTCTCCCATCTCAGCCATGGAACTCTGTAGTTCTGTCAGGGTGGTCACTGGGTTCTTGGTCACTTCCCTGACCATGGTCCTTCTTGCCCGGTTGCTCAGTTTGGGAGGACAGCCTGCTCTAGGAAGAGTCTGGGTGGTTCTGTAATCTTTTCATTTCCTAATGATGGACTTGACTGTGCTCCTGGGAACTTTCAACACCCTAGAAATGTTTTTATACCCCTCCCCAGATCGATGCCTCCTCACAATTCTATCACAGAATTCTACGGACAGCCAGCAGCGGCTCTAGACACAAATGGTTACCAGGGCACAGCTGGGGCACAACAGATTGCAGCCAGGGCACTGATATATTGTTACAATGGGGGAAGCTCTGCAGCATATGGGGCACCAACTGGGGCACAGCATTTTTTTTTACTGGGGCACGTGCCCTGGCGGGCCCTGGTGTAGAGCCGCCACTGCGGACAGCTCCTTGATCTTCATGGTAGAGTTTCTGCTCTGACATGCATTGTCAACAGTGGGACCTTATATAGACAGGTATATTTCCTCTGAAATCATGTCAACCATTTGAACTGACCACAGGTGGACTTCATTCAAATTTTAGAGTGATCTCACAAGGAAATTGGATGCACCTGAGCTCAATTTGGAGTGTCATAGCAAAGGGGGTGAATACTTATCAAATCAAGACATTTCAGGTTTTTATTTTAAATTACATGTACAAAAAATTCCAGAAGTTTCATTCCACCTTGACATTATAGAGTAATTTGTGTAGATACATGACAAAAAATCCCATATAAATGTATTTTAATTTGAGTTTGCAACATCACAAAATGTGACAAAATCCAAGGGGGGTGAATACTTTCTGAAGGCACTGTAGGTCTAAATTCTGTTTGAATTGCTGCAAGTTAGCACTTTGCACCACATCCTGTGGTAAGGAGTTCCAAATTGGAACTATTCTCTGTGTGAAGAAACAATTTCTTTTAACAGTCTTGTTTATATTTGATCTTAACTTTAGTTTGTAGGACCGGGTATTACTTACAGAGGGGTGCCAGTCCACACATATGGTCTCAAATAAGGCCATATTTCTTGTTGCTTTGTAAATCATACATGATAAGTCATCTCTTAAAGAGTGATATTCAAGGGAAAAAAGGCTCAGTTTTTTTAATCTATTTTCATATGAAAATGTATTCAAATTAATGATGTGTCTGGTAAATCTCCACTGAACCTTTTCTATGGACAACTTATCCTGAACTTATATTGGAGCACCGAAGGATAAGCAATAATCAAAATGAGATCTAACTATACTGCAATATATAGGTATTAACACTTCTGGCTCCTGACTCTTAATATTTTTCAAGATACAGTTTATTAATCTATGACATTTTTTAACTGTTTTATTTGTATGTTCGGAAAATTTCAGATTATTTCTAATATAGACTCACAAATCCTTCTCAGAGGTAACCTTACTTAATAGAGTATTGTTCATAAAGTAATCAACTAACCTGTTTTTGCCGAAATGCATCACTTTGCACTTAGGAAGAGTAAAGGTTAATTTATTCACATTTGCCCAGATGGATATGTTATTCAAATTAACCTGTAGCATATGTGCCGAAGTAGTGTCATTAACAATGCACCCCAATTTGGCATCTTCAGCATATTTATTCAGCCACACTCCCTGTAGGGTAGTCATACTAGAAATAAGAATATTAAACAGAATTGGGCCCAACACTGAACCCTGATGCACCCCGCTAGTGACCCCACTCCAGGAGGACCTGTATCCCCTTATGCTGACTTGTTGCTTTCTGTCTGTCAACCATGATGAAATCCACATTATAATATTTTTGTGAAGCTTTATGTAAGCTGTATGTAACTACTTTTGGGTCACCCCTGAAAAAGGGACCTCCGATCTCAGTGGGTTTACCCAGTTATCAAAATGCTATAAATAAATAAGTGCCAAACTCTCATCGCTTCTCTGAAGACTACACGAATGTACTCTGTCCTGTCGGCTGCTGTAATATGTCACTGAAATATTGTCTGTATGGAGCAACACCCAGGTCTCTGGAGGGAGGTCAGCGAAGGCCTGTAGACCATGCAGAACTGCACTTATCTCAAGAGTGTTGCTGTGCAGAACCATATCCAGAGGGGTCCACTGGCCATGAGTACTAAAGGGACCCAGATGGGCACCACAATCTGAACCAGAGGTATCCACAGTCATCACCAGGAGGAGGATGGCTGGAGGAATAGGGCCCCCATCTCTAGGCTGGAGCAGTCCAACCACCAGAGCAGGGAGCAATGCAGTGGGGGAGTCATTTGTATAAAACACTCTTACTCATCAGAATGCTCTGGCCACTACGTCCTGAGGAACCACTGAGGGATCCTCATATAGAGGCAAGCTAGCAGAACAGTCAGTATAGCAGTTGCCATCAGGTCTACTAACCTAAGAAGGCATCTAGCTGAGATGTGGTCACTGGATGAAACCAGCTGTGCCTAGACCATCAGCGCTGTAGTATGGTGGAGGGCAGAAGTGCCCCCAGACCTTTGCGCAGAACTGCCCCAAAGTGTTGGAGCCTCTGGCAAGGGGTAAGGACTGACTTCAGTTCGCTGACCAGTATAACCAGCTGGTCAAACAACTGACGGAATCCAAAATAGTTTGTAGACTAAACTTCCCAAGACAGAGCTCTCAACAGCCAGTCATCTATGCAGGAGAAGACAGATGCCCTCACTGTGGAGGGCAGTTGCTACCACGGCAAAACCTTTGGTAAATACATGCGTGGCGGAGCATAAACCAAAGGTAAGACATGAAATTGGTAGTGTGAGCCCTGGAGCAAGAAACACAGGTACTTTCTGTGCAACATGCGCATCTTGACATGTAGATATGTGTCCTTCATATCCAGAGCAACCATCCAACCCACTTTTTGGAAGAGAGGGAAAGGGGACTGCAGAGAAACCATTTGAAATTTTTTGTACACAATGAATAGATTCAGTCTTCGAAGGTCTACTGCTGGCCTTAGATCCCTGGTCCATTTTGGGACCACAAAGTACCTGGAATAACAGCCCAGGTTCTGTTCTGAAATTGGGACAAGTTTCACAACCCTCCTGTGGAGGAGAGTTTGAATCTCCTCCAGCAGGAGGGCAAGATGTCCTGGAGGATATCTGCTTGGCAATGGTGGGGAGACTGGAAGAGCAGTACGTAGCTCTAGGGCGTTTTCCTTACTGAAACACCTCCAAAATCCAGGCATCCATAGTGATTTCCCTCCACTTCTGTAGCAAGACAGACAGTCGGCCACACACCAAACCTTCCTGAGTCAGTGAAGCTGGAGGAGGAAGAGGAGGGGAATCAGAAAGTGCCAGGAGCAGTAGGGGTGCCGGTAATGGTCTGACCTTCTGAAACTCTGAAATGGGCACTGGGAGGGAGATTTACAGCTTGGGAAGTGGAAGGCTGAGGTCTCTGGGAAACATGTCCAGGGCCTCTTGAATAACCATGGCCTGGATGGGCACAGGTGTACCCAACTTTCTAGTTCTGACAGAGACCTGTTTAAACAGTACAGTCACAAACCAATCCCTGTCACTACCATCTTATTCCCTTTTTTCGGCTGACAGGGCTACCTGAGGTGGCTGGGTGGCTATCTATATACATGAGAAGTTTTCCATCACTATCACTGATGCCACCTCAAAACCAAAGGAATTCAAATGCTTAGCTTTAAAAATACTTATTGATGCTGTAGAATCTTTAAACATATTTGGATGTTACAGACCACCTTCTGCAGGCATGGACATCCTGACCCACCTACAACTCCTTTCTGACACCAATACTAATGAAATCATTATTCTAGGAGCTATGAATATTAATTGGCTAAGTGATAAATCGGCTCCCCTCAAAAACGTATGCGATGACCTGGGTCTGGTCCAGATAATTACCAAAATCACCAGACCATGTCGAAAAAATCACCTACTAGGCTTACTTATAGAGGTAATCATGACCAACAGACAACACAAAATTCAGTACAAGGCAGTCTGGCATAATGTTCTAAGTGTCCACAATATATTGGCATGCGTTAGAAACCTACCTAAGTCTTCAAATGTCACTAAGTTAATAACAGAAAGATCATTCAGGAAATTCAACTCGGCAAACTTCCTAATGGACCTTAGTGCAATAAAATAAACTGGTAACAGTTCTACTTAGCCCCATACAATAAATGAAGCACTAACCATCTTCAATTCTACCATCATTGGCATCATTAATAATCACACACCCATAATTAAATGTAGAGTGAAAAAAGCTTCCTGACCCTGGTTCAATGGGGAAATCAAAAGGGTGTTGTTAAAAAGGGACGAACTATGGACTACTGCAAGATGTACCAAATCCCCTGTAGACTGGACAGCTTTTAGGACTATTCGAAACGCCTGCACAAAACTAGTCAGAAAAGTTAGAGAGAGCTATTACCTAAATATCATTGAAGCAACCAATGGTAATCCTGCAAATATCTGGCTCACATTCAAGCTTGTGGAAAGGAGTAAAACTCCACTGACCCTTCCAAACACTAGTCCATCAAGGCATCTCCATAAGGACACCATAATTGATAAACTCGATGACTATTTCACAACAGCAGGTCTTGCCTCTGACTCCTCCCAATCAGCCACCATCCAACTCATCAGCCCCCATTCAGCTACACTCTCACACACCCCACTGTACGCTCCCTTCTCCTTCTCGATCATTACAAAGAGGTGGAGGATCTACTGTTAAACTGGACATAAAAAAAGAGCACAGGAGCAGACAAGATCCCTTTTCTCTTAAGCTTGGCTACCATTTTTTCACTGCCCCAATTACTCATTTATTTAATCTATCGCTGGCAGAAGCCACAGTACCTCAGTACTGGAAAGCAGCTCATCTACTGCCACTCTTTAAACCAGGTAATCCATGTGATCTAAATAATTACAGACCAATATCAATCTTGACAACCCTCTCAAAACACTTCAGAAAGCTGGTCAGCATGCAAGTCAGATCTTTCCTTGAAAACCAGCAATTGTTAAGTCCACTACAATCTGGATTCAGACCGCAACATAGTACTATATCAGCTCTAACCAAAGACATCAATGATTGGCTTGAATCTATGGACAACCAACAGATTACAGGAGCAGTATTTTTGGACCTTGGAAAAGCCTTCGATACAGTGGATCACCTTCTTCTGCTTGATAGTCTTAAAATACTAGGTCTAGATGACACTGCTACAAACTGGTTTAACAGCTATCTGGAAAACAGACAACAACGTGTCAAGATTAATGGTGCCTTCTCTTTGCTACGCCCCCTATTAAGAGGTGCTCCCCAGGGTTCTATTTTGGGCCCCCTGCTGTTCCTGACTTACGTAAACAAACTGAGTAAAGATATCACTGACTCCATTATATACCTTTTCGAGGATGACACAGTCCTCTATGTATCTAAACCATCTCTCAGACAAGTATGCTCTACTTTGCAGACTAATTAAAAAAAAACTTCAGCACAACCTAAATCTATCTAAATTACTGAATGCTAAAAAAAACAAAATAATGTTTTTCTCAATGCCAGACTCTTATGGTACCTGTCCACTACACTCCTAGGTGATACACTTAAGGTGGTAGATATTTTCAAATATTTATAATTCATTCTCGACTCTCACTTATCCTTTTCCACTCATGTTGACGCATTGACCAAATAACTAAAATCTCGTTTAGGGTTCTTCTTTAGAAATAAATCTCTCTTCTCCTGGGACTCTAGGTCTAGGCTAGTACAGGCCACCTTCACGTCCCTCCTGGTCTATGCCGATGTCATATATAACAACTGTGTAATCACTTACCTTTGAAAATTGGACATTCTTTACCACTGTGCCATCAGTTTCATCACAAATGCCCCAAATAGGACTCACCACTGCACCTTGTATAATAAGTAAATTGGATCTCGCTGGCTACTAGGAGATTAATTCACACTTATTTCTGGATATACAAAGCTCTTCTACATAAACTGCCACCATACATTACCTCTATTTTCCATCGATTACAGAGTTCCTGTACACTTAGGAGATGTGCATATATTTTGTTGGCTATACCCAGAACTTGCACACAACATGGTAGGGCAGCCAGGAGATATGCCCTCCCCACTGTGTGGAATAAGCTCCAAACTACACTAAAGTTGCAGACCTTAATCCGCCTAAATAAATTCAAATGGATGATCAATTATGCTATTTATGAATCCTGCCATTGTTTCCAAATCACTCTCCTAGGCCTATACGTCCTCTTCTATTTTCTCCAGTATCCCTTCCTTGGGCTGCCCTTGTATCACACAGCCTGCACTTATACTATATTGTTGTAAATATTGGGTTTTGTGTAATCAGTTATATTTTTGTTTTATTAGCTACATACAGCATTCTTTGTCAAGATAGCAACTCACATGTACGTTAGAACATTAGCAGTCGTTATTACTCATACAATGTACCCTTACTTTGTATTCCCATGTACCACTGTGGCTCGTTATGTTTTAGAATTATGTCTCTCCCTAAGTTTGTTTTATAACAGACATTTCTGCAAATGAGCTTGCTCAATGGATTCTTTCCCTTCAGAATAAACTGAACCTAAGAGGACCATCAAAAGAATCTCTACCCCTGCCCTGGGACTTAGGGTTCAAAGAATGCAGGGACCTTAGAGTCGTTTTTGAGAATTGTAAATCCCTCCATGCATCATCTACATCACTGGCAAGTAATTTCTTCCTTTTAAAGGGAGTATTTATCACTGATTTCTGTACATCAGAGGCAGAACCAGTCACCCTTAGCCAAGAGGGGTGGTGAAGGCAGATTCCAGAGAAAGCAGCCCTGGCAGCAGCACCTGAGGCATAAAACGCAGACCTGAGCAGATGCATTACAGCCACCTAGCCATTAGCGATAGTCTGCTGGGCCAATATTTTGTCCTGGCCTTCTGGCTTTTTTTTCAGCCAGGGAGGCCACAGTATATCAGAGTCATGGCTTAGTGGGTAGCACACTTGCCTCTGGGACTGGAAGATCACGTGGCTGTGAGTTCTAGCCCCACAACACGCACTTAATTTAATTCCCATAACTGACAATGTAGTGTGCCCTTGACTGTCCCCTCCGCACACACTACTGTACCCTTTACCAATCCCTGTCCCTCCTCTCCTTAGAGGACAGGCGGCACACCCACTATGCCAGCTTCTTGGCTAAATTCTGGTCCCAGTCCCTGCCATCCTACCTCTCCTCACTTCTCTCATTCGCTCAGAAACTCTGACCATTTCACCTTACCTGTCCCCCACTCTATAATGTAGGTCAGGCTGCCTTTTCCTACAGGTTTCCCAAGCTATGGAACTCCCACCCACACTCCTCAGGCTCGCAATTCCCTCATTAAAAAACACTTCCACACCTCCTGCACCTGCTTCTAATTCCCCTAGCACCACAGCTACACCCATCCTACTCCCTCTTGTCTGTCACTTAAGTTCCCATGGCGCATCCTGCCCTGCTTGGTTGCTGCTGTTTGCATCCTGCATTTGGCCTGTAAAAAATCTTGTAAATTATAATTCTGTACATTCTGTACATAAGATTTAAACTTTTAAGTTATATTTCTGTGAATTCCCTGCAGTATTGTTTGGTTATATTTGTATTTTATTACTTGTGATATATTCTCTACATTATCTACTCACTGCTACATTAGTACTGTATTCCTAATCTGCTATTCTGTGTACAGGTACTTCTGTATTGGACACATCACTATTGTACTCTTACTGTTACACTGTTTACAGGTACTATTGTCTGAACTCACTGCATGTTGTTCCACCTCCCCCAGGACTCATCTGGAAACAAGCACTTGCTGCTCAGTATGCTTTTCCTGGTGAAACTTTTAAATAAATTAATACTTTACCACCGTGAAGCCCAAGAAAACAGAAGCAGAAGTCTTCATTCCCATCACATCCAGCTTCCTCAACTCCTTATCAGGAGGAAGAGAACTCATAGGTCTAGGCACTATGAATCTATCATAAGCAGCCATAACCACCAATTAATTTGTTTCAGGCTGTGACGAATAATAGGGCTTTGCAGTTGGGGCTGGATATTGTTTGTCAGCCTTTCGGGGAACTGCAGGCGATTAAGCTGGCCTACGCTAGGCAGGCATCCTCTAATACAGAATGCACAGAAGGAAAAATAACAGTGAGGGAGGCAGAGGCTTCCAATTTCTCTTGAAGAATCCTCCCCAGCTTGAATCCCCTATTTAGCCTGTATCTGTTTAAAGAAGGCCTGAATGGAGGCATTTTATTTATTTTATTTTTTATTTATTTATTTATGCAATTCTCGGATTGCAACCTTTGAGTTGAGACCTAGTTTCCAAAGGTTTCACATCAAACATACAATTGAGCAATACAAAGGCTACATCAAGTAGCAAACATTGGAAATCAAGCAAGTTACACAAGGTTACAACAGGATTACAAGAAATTAACATTTTTATTTATTTATTTATTTCTTATCTTGGAATTAGAATACCTATGTTTTTAGAGACTCATATACACAAGTCCACGTCAGAATATAAAACAGTGCACAGACATACAAAAATACATAAGTATATAGAAGAAAGAAAAAAAATTTAGAAAGATTTCCAGGAGGAGGTAGTAACAAGTAACAAGTACGGTATGTTGCAAGGAATAAGTAGAAGTTTATATCGGTAGATAGAAAAGTGAGCAAAACCAGTTGTTAAACAAAATACCATAGTAAGGGACGCTAATGTGGACTACAGGCTTGGGGGGCAGCCAGAGGAAGCTTTGTCCACTAGGATGAGTCAGACTGGGGTAGGCTTCATCTCAAATAGATACTGTAGGTGAGCCTTGGTCTTTAGATAGGATGGGTAGGGAAGGGAAGGGAATGGAGGCCAGGGGGGTAGGCTAGGGAGGGAGACTTGTGAGGGGCAGAGGATAGGTACGAGGGGGGTTGGTAAGAGAGGTTAATCGGGGGCTAGGCAGGGCAGTCACATTGGCTGCATGCAACAAGGTGTTTTCTCAGAAGATTCTTGAAGGGCCCCAGAGTGGGTACATCTAGAGTACTGGTTGGAAGTACATTCAGCCAACTGAGAGCACAGCAGCTAATGGATATTTGGGCTTGGGTGGTCCAACAGAAAGGGACTTGAAATTCATGATTAGTTACAATCCTGGTAGAGTGTGAGCTAGAGGGGCATGTGAGCAGGTGTTGGAAGTTTGGAGGAGTTAGGCCCAGGTGGATTTTCTTCCCGTACAGGCAGGTGTGGTGTTTGATCCTATCACTGAGGTTCAGTTAGTTAGCCCGCATATAGGTCACACATGTGCATCCGGTTATGTGTGCCCAAAACCAGTGGACATGCTTTATTTAGGGCAATACAAACTCTTTCAAGGGTCATGTTAGCGGCCGCGACATAGATGATTAGACCATAGTCCACTATAGAAAGAATGGAGCTAGTGACCGCAGTTGGAAGAGCATCTTGGGTCATGCAGTGTTTGTGGAGGATCCCTAACCTGCAGTGACAAGGCACTGTCAAGGGTGATATTGAGGCACTTAAAGGTCTGAACCTGCTCGACTGGGGCACTTTAACTGTTGAGTATATTGAGCATTGAGGATTTAAGTCTGTTATGGGGTTGGCGAAGAGCATGGCCTTAGTTTTTTTATAGTTCTTGACCAGTTTGTGTTTTCTGAACCAATCTTCAGCTGCTGTGAAGTTAATTTGAAGGGTGCGGGTTAAGGCTCGAGAGTCCAGGTGACTGGCGAATAAAACTACATCCTCCACATATAGGAGTAGGTCACCTGGGCAGGCCAGAAGTAGGGAGTTAAGGAAGAGGCTGAATAACAGGGGGCCAAGAATGGACCCTTGGGGACCCACAGGAGGACAGGTGCACTGAGGGGATAGTATATCAGATATTTTTACCTTTTGGGAACTACCCTCAATGTAACTTTTAAACCAGCACACTGTATCTTCAGAGGCACCCATGGTAATGAGGGAATCGTGTAGGAGGGAGTGATTAACTGTATCGAAGGCCTTAGTGAGGTCAATGTACACTGACCCCACTAGTACCTCTGATCCAGGACTTTGTGGATAAAGGAGGTGTATTCTAATAGGGCAGAGGCAGTGCTATGGCTTTTTCTGAAGCCGTGTTGCTCCAGGCATTGGATGTTGTATTTTGTCAGAAACTCCGATAGCTGATCTGCTACAATCCTTTCCAAGGCTTTCGAGAGAGGAGGGAGGATGGAGATGGGGCGATAATTGGAGTAAAGAGCCCGGTCACCGCTCTTATGGATTGGGGTCACTACTGCAGTTTTCCACTGAGATGGGAATTGTCCAAGGCAGAGTGACTTGTTTAGTATCTTTGTGAGGAGCAGAAGGACCTCGTCTAATGTCACATGTAGCAGCTTTAGGTCAAGCAAGTCACTGCTATAGTGCAACTTACCAAGGATCTTAAACAGGTATTTTTTGGCCGAGCCTGGGGAGACTGATTTAAAGTAGAAGGGTGGGTGAGCTGAAACAGGGGCTGCCCGGTCGGGTTGAATGAGGGTGTAATGGGGTCAAAAAAGTCCTGCAGGAGCACACCACTGAGGTCGGTAAAAGCAGTGTTGAAGATCCTGGCTATCTCCAGAGGATCTTGGGTGGCAGTCCCATCGACACACAGCATGGTGGTGTGGTTTTACTGGGCTTGCCTATAAGTTCTTTTATGTTGTCCCAGAATTTCCTGCTGTCACGCCAGGAACTAATAATAATTTTTATTTATAAGGTGCCTTTCAATTACCAAGGCGCCATACATAAATAACAAATCAGAACAATAAAAGAAAAATCATTAAAACATACAATTAAAACAAAACAGTCATAACGATCAATATTATAAAATGCAGTTTCCCATAAAAAGTCTTCAGACCTCTTTAAGCCCTCCACAGAAGTGCACTCCGTAGCAATGAGGTGGAAGTTCAAAGGTGGGGGCTACATAAGCAAATGCCGAGCAACCGAAGATTTCAAATTTACCCTTGGAACCTCTAGCAACCCCTCGTCGTCCCAGCGGAGTGATCAATTCAGGTCATAAGGAACCAGAAGTTCTTGCAGATAGCCTGGGCCCAACTCGTGTAGAGCTTTGAAAGTCAGCAAGCCGACTTTAAAGGTGATCCGCCACCGAATTGGCAGCCAGTGCAGTTCGTGCAGCACTGGAGTAATATGACAGGATCTGCTTGAACCCATCAAAAGCCGGGCTGCAGTGTTCTGCACTAGCTGCAGGCAATGGATTTCAACCCCAGAAAGCCCTAGGTAAAGGGAGAGAATGCATCTTTTAAAGAGGCCATTTTGGCTTGCCTGATTGCTTGGGCGAAGGAGTTTCTGGCAGCTCTGTATTGCTGCCAATGCGTTGGGTTGCCTGTGGCCCAAGCTATATGCCAAAGGTGGTCTCTATTGGCCAGCTGGATCAGAAGGGAGGGAGATCCAGGGGGTTATTCAGCGCCTAATGTCGCAGCTTTTTTCTAGGGG
Source organism: Neoceratodus forsteri (assembly GCA_016271365.2). Classification (NCBI taxonomy): domain Eukaryota; kingdom Metazoa; phylum Chordata; order Ceratodontiformes; family Ceratodontidae; genus Neoceratodus; species Neoceratodus forsteri. The sequence continues at coordinate 1,149,025,359 of CM057455.1, read as the reverse complement.
TAAAGATGTCACAGACAGCACTGAACTTTTTTATAAAGTAGTCCAGAGTGAGGTCCACACAAGGTGCAGAGTCCAATTTAGATCAGTTCTGGCTGATTAGGTGTGCTTTAAATTGATTTAGTTGCCCTTTCTTGAGGACGCAACGGTACGCTGTCCTAGTTGGGGGCTTGGTGCACTTATTAAGACCAGAGGCAGGTGACACAGGAGTGGTCACTAAGGGAGTTGGAGAGAATATCAGCACCAGGAATTCTATCAGGCCTGTTTGTGAAAATGAGGTCAAGCATGGTATGTCAGGTAGGTGAAGACACTACCTGGGTCAGGTTTAAGGCTGCGGCTGCATCTCGGTAGATGCCAGAGACAGGTGCTAGCGTTTACACTGAAATCCCCGAGGAGCACCATATCCATCATGGGGGGAGGGTCGAGAGATGGTTGATTAAAGCTGTGAACCCTATGGAGTGCTCACAAGGAGGGACGTACTTGACTATGATGGTGAGTATTTCGCCATAGCGCCCAAGTACCAACTTAACTGTGAGTGCTTGGAGTAACAACCGGTGTCAAATGGGGTAGAATGTGCCCTTGGAGGGAGGCTTTAAGGTAGATGGTGCAGCCCCCTCCCCTCTTCCCAATCCTGTCATTTCTAAAGAAAGAATATCCCTCTAGTTGGATGGCATTGTCTGGCACCTTGTTGGAGAGCCATGTCTCGACCACAGCTAAAACGTCGGGCTTGTGTTGGGTAACCCAGACCTGAAGGAGATTGATTTTTTGGTGGAGACTCCTAATGCTAATGGACAGCAGTTTGAATTCTCCATGATTAATGCTACTGGTCTGTGGAAACCACAAAGGTCTGAGGTTGGGGTGGATATTGCCGGACAGTAGTAGTACTGCTGTAGCAGAATGAGGCTCCGTTCGATAAAGAACTTAAGTGTCTTTGTAGGGGATACAGGTTTGTGATTTCTGGGTTTACGGATGATAGTGATAGTGGGGGGACAAGGGAGGTCAGGCAGGGCTAGGCAGAGGAGGATGGAGGGATTTATGGGATAATGGGGAGATAAGGGGGGGGTAGTGGTGGCTAGTGTGATCCAGTTAGTTTCAGAAGCCACTGGACTTCCCCGTGCAGGCGATAGTTGGGGGATCGAGTCAGGTTGGATGACATTAAGATAGGTGGCTCAAATTTTTCAATTCCATGAGGAATTCAGGGCACTGTAAGAAGCTTACTGCCAAGACTGGCTGTGCACTAGCTTTACATGGATTGAGAGTTACTAGGAGAACAATTTCTAGGGTCACTCCCCTTTAAGAGACAGAGCACTTACCGGACTGGTGAGGAGGTGGTACACTAGTCATGGCAGAGGATTTAATAAAGTTTAGGGGTTGGCATGAAAATCAAGTAGAAAACAGGCAGGGGCAGTAAATAGCAATGAAATTCAGCAGCTGGCTAAGCAATCATAGAGGAAGTTGTTCTAAAAACAAATTACAGGCAAAAACACAGGCTGGGGCAGAACTTTAACACATTAAAGAGGGAAGCTGGGCTTAGTAATCTAAAGTTGAAACTTCCCTAAAAGTTTCACAGTCCCTGTTAGGGAGTGAGCACCTCAAAACCAGCCAGAAATGGCGTCAAGTTTGAATTCAACAGTCGCTCCTGAGTACCTTCCTATTTGGCATCCTCAAGTAGAGCCCTATTAGTGTTTTTCACACTCTCCTCTGAGTAGGAAGAAAGAGGAGAGCTTGAGCCTGCTACATCAATTGCTTCCTCTTCTTCATCAATGGCCTCCTCTTCTTCTATGTACTCTGGATTATATTACAGTTCATCATCAATGCTGATCATCACTGGCTAGGGGTCCACGGGATGAGGAGACAATGGAGGAGGAGCTGTCAACCGGAATCCCATTGACAGAGATTGTTGAGAGCGCAACCGGGACAGACAGCTGAAATATCAATGGTAAGAAAGAACTGGAAGGGGCCAGGATCAGTTGTGTTCCAGGACAGTAGCTGCTGCTGTTGTTTTCACAGGGTTCTTGTGGATTTTACTTGGTAGGTTAGTTCTTTTCTTTCTTACTTCTAAGGGGCTAGCAGGGTATTGTTTTGGGGACTGCTGGATGTTTGTAAACTGATTTGGTGGCTGTAAGTGGGGCTCATTTTGTGGATGTTTCACTGTGTAACAGGCTGCGCTGGTAGAGGCCTATTTCTTCTGATTTAAAACCTATTTGGCGGGATTTGCTTGGAGATGGTTATTTGAATTGGAGACCTATATCTGTTAATTTCAAGCCTGTTTTGATGTGTTGTTAGTGAAGCTGATTAAATTGGAGACCTGTTTCCTTTGGCAGCAAACATATTTTGGGGGTCTGACTTGAATTTTGATTCCTTGTGCTGACTCCATTAGCTGTAAAGGTTAGTACATAGTGGGGGAAGGGTGTTAATGGTCTGGCCAGGTCTCACTCAGCCAATTGACTGGAGGCAGAGCTGAATCAGGTTGAGGTGTTAGCTGCTTTGTTTCCTCAGAAAAGAACTGGAAGGGGACAGGATCAGTTGTGTTCCAGGACAGTAGCTGCTGCTGTTGTTTTCACAGGGTTCTTGTGGATTTTACTTGGTAGGTTAGTTCTTTTCTTTCTTACTTCTAAGGGGCTAGCAGGGTATTGTTTTGGGGGATGCTGGATGTTTGTAAACTGATTTGGTGGCTGTAAGTGGGGCTCATTTTGTGGATGTTTCACTGTGTAACAGGTTGCGCTGGTAGAGGCCTATTTCTTCTGATTTAAAACCTATTTGGTGGGATTTGCTTGGGCCTGGTTCTTTGGCTGCTGGGCTTGGAGGGAGACACAGGGCTGATACACTCTCTCTCGAGTCAGGTGTCTGCCCAGGACCACCTCCCAGAAGTCTCTTAATTTATAGGGGAACACCTGCCCTGGAGTGGAGGAAAGGCTGCAGGTGCAGCTCATGTAGTTCTAGCCACTGGGGGTTGGATTTAAAGGCTGGGAGAGAGGAGCTTAGGGAGCTGTTCATTTCCCTTATAAGTTTAATGTGTTGTACTGCACCTAGTAACAGGGTTACAGGTGTACAGTGGGACTGTCTCTAAGATTAGTGGGTGACCTAATTGGCAGTAGAGGTATCTTGGACTAGGAGACCCTGGTGGCTCACCCAAGAAAACCTATTTGGAAGAGGATGGAACCACCGTCATTGGGCCGGCATCTTGGGGAGGGTGGTGGGGTGCACAGGATGTGGAGCAGCCATGATACTGGACTGGAGCTTGGAAGTTGGGTGGTTTGCCCAGTGTGCTACCAGCTAGCACAGCTTAGGGAGGAGGTTGCGGGGATTAGGAGAAAGCTGGGGAAGGGGGTGGTAAGGTTGGGGAAGGGGCGGGAGTCTCCACAGGGTTGCACCAAGCACTGGGGGGTGGGGCATAGGGAAAGGTGCAGGAGAATACTCAGGGTCACATAGGAACCCTGGCAGAGGGGTCCAAAAGGACACTACCAAGGAAGCAGGCAGGTAACTGGGGACCCTCACAAAGGGGACGGAGGGACAACATTCTCAGGAAGTAGGCAGATGGCCAGGGCTGGACAGAAGGAAGCAGGTGGATCAGACCTTACACAGTAACTTCTTCAATTCTCTTCTTCTGCTCAAGGATGAGGGGGTGATGCAGCCAGACAGGGGTGGTTACAGGCGGAAAGGGAGTGGGAATGGGAGGCAGGGGCCAGATAGCAGGAAGAGCAGGGGGACCTGGAATGCAGGAGAATGGGGGAGCAGTGAATCAGAGCAGGAGGGGCAGGGGAAGAGGGAGGAAAGCGCAGGAGAAGGACCAAGTTGGGAGGAAAGGTAAGGAGAAGGACCAGAAGTACAAGGAGGATTCAGTAAAGGAGCTGAGGGTTTAGGCCAGGGAGCATGGCGAGCAAGGAGGAACTAAATGGAGACAGGAAGGAAGGAGGACCAGCCAGGCTAGTTTAGTAGATGGGGGAGAAGGACCAGTTCTGACAGTGAGGGGGAATTAGCAGGTACAGAAGGATACTCCAGGAGGAGGAGAGAGGCATAGGATTGGAGGGAGGGGTGGCCATGGTAAATAAGGAGGGTGGCATGGCACCCAGATAGGGGAGGAACAAGGAGACGGCTGGGTGGAGGGGCTGGTAGAAAGGATGAGGGACATGGAAGGGGGGGGAATGGAGGAAAAGGAGTGGTCAGAGTGCTCCTGCTGGGGGGATTCTATGATCAATGGTATCAAATGGGATAGGGAGGGAGAAGCCTGGCCAGTTAGAACAAGATGCTTCCCTGGACTAACGGTGCACAGGGCTAAGCACGAGGTATATCAGCTGGCAAAGGATTGTGGGGGTTCCCCAGACATACTGGTCCACCTGGGTACAAATGACATTGAGGGAAATAGCGAGCTAGAGATACAGGCAAGATTCAGGGAGCTCGCCAGGGTCTGTCATGACATAGGATGCACAGTTCCTTCTCAGAAATCCTGCCAGTGCCAAGGGCTGAGTGGGGGAATACAAAGGAAAATTAGGTAGATAAACCAGTGGCTCAGAGGTGGTGTGGGGCCAGAGGTATAGGTTGATGGGGAATTGGGGGAGACCTGGGAGGATGAGGAGCTGTATGCTAGAGATAGACTACATCTCAATTTGGAGGAGGAATCCTAAGTTGAAAATGAGGGGTTCATTGGTGAAAAGTGGGGTTTAAACTTGTGAAGGGGTGGGATGGGAGAAAAGGCTGTCAAGGGGTGCCGATAAAGGAGGACTCTGTCTCACCCCCCTAGAGACCAGGAGGATTGCAGGAAAAGGCCAACTGGCAAAGCGCAGACCAGGAAACAGAATCCCCATGGGAACACGAGCAGGGAAAGGGAATTATAGGAAAGGTGGAAGGTGGTCCTGCAAATGCCAGAGCTTGGGCAATAAAATGCCTGAGCTCCAGGCGCAAGCAACTGAGGAGCAGTGGATGGCAGCGGTCACTGAGACTTGGGCCACTGCAAGACATGACTGGGACCTGAACCTGGAGGGTTACACTATGTTCAGGAAGGACAGGGAGGGAAGGGAGGAGGGGAGCAATGATAGTCAAAACTGCATTGGCATAGGGGGAGAGAGGAGGCGGAGGGAACCGTGGAGGCGATTGGGTCACCCTGATAACAAGGGGGGCAGAGAGTAAAAATAGGAGTGGTGTATAGACCCTGCCCTGGCGGAGGAGCTGGAGGACAGTCTGGTGGCAGATGTTAGAGACACTGCAGACTGGGCAGAGGAACGGTGGTGGTGTTGGGGGACTTAAACATGCCAGGAACAGACTGGGAGACTATGACATCCTCTGTGACCAGGGAACAGAGGGTTGTTGGATGTCTTTCAAGATGGTTCCCTAACTCAGCAGGCGAGGAACCGACCAGGGAGGCATGGGTACTGGATGTGGTCCTGGCAGACAGTGACCAGATTGGGGGCCTGGAGGTAAGGGACCCATTGGAGGGGAGTGACCATGCCACAGTCTGGTTCTGCCTGGAACCTAGGAGGGGTAGAAGGCTGCACAAAGACAGAAGTAACCGACTTCAGGGGAGGATTTAAGGAAATGGGAAGGATCCTTAAGAGCATTTGGATGGGATTGGGTCAGACATGGGCTGATAGTAGGTGGGAAATCATCAGGAGAGGGTGCAGGATACTACCAGCACCTGTGCAAAGTAAAGGCGAAATCTTGGTGGGCCAAAACTCTGTTGGTGGATAGGAGGTCCAGGAGGTGATGCGGGAAAGAAAGCAGCTATAAGCAATTCAAGTGCTCAAGGATGAAAGGGATCAGGAGATGCTGAGCTGATGGCTAGAAGGGCCACTAAAGTAGGCGGGCTGGCTAAGGCAAGGAAGGAGCAGAACCTGGCCAGGGAAATTAGGAGAGAGAACAAGGGTTCTTTAGATACATTGGGGAAAAGCGAAGGGTGAAGGAGCAGATTAGCAGGATTAAATCAGGAGATGGGCACAAGACCGGGCAGGCTGAGGTACTAAATGAGTACTTCACCTCAGTTTCACCAGGAAAATGGGGTGCTGCATCATACATGGGACGAGACAGAGATACTGAGGAGGGGACCCTTACCGAGTCAGGGGTCTGGGAGAGGGAAGCATCACTGGCAGGTGGGGAGGGCTAAGCAGGAGAAGAGGTACGGAAGTGGAAATCACAGCACAGAGAGTGAGAGAAGCCTCAGCTCCCTTAAGACGGAGAAAGCACCGGGGCGGATAAATTACATCCCAGAGTGCTGAAGGAACTTGCAGATGTCCTGGTGAAACCCTGGCAGAGCTTTCACCATCTCTCTGAGGACAGGTGGGTGCCCCAAGACTGGAAGGTGGCGCATATAGTGCCTATCCACAAGGGGGATCAAGGGAGGTGGCAGGAACTACAGGCCTGTCAGCCTGACATCGGTGGTGGGCAAGGTGATGGAGGGCATTGTCAAGGAGGCTGGGGGGACCTGGATAAGTCAGGGTGCCTGGACGATGGACAGCATGGATTCATCCGGAGAAATCGTGTCAGACAAACCTGGTGGAGTTCTATGACTGGGTGACAAGTGCCTTGGACCTGGGTCAGACCAGTGGATGTCTCTTTCTAGACTTCAGCAAGGCATTTGACTCTGTTTCTCATGTGGAGGCCTGTTGGATAAGCTGGGAGAAATGGGGTGGGGAACAGAGATGATCAGATGGATAGGCAATTGAGCTCAGGACCCGGACCCAGAGGTCGTGAGTTAGTGAATAGTCTCATCCCCAAGGAGGTCATTAGTGGGGTCCCACAGGATCGAGTCCTTGGGCCCCTTCTGTTCAACGCCTCATGATCTGACATAAGGACAGGAATCAGGGTGAGATGAGTCTCTTTGCAGATGACTCAAAACTGGGGGCGGTGGTGGATGGGGAGGAGGGGAGGGTGGCCCTACAGGGGGACCTGGAGGTTCTGGAAAGATGGTCTAGAAAGTGGAAGCTGAGGTTCAATGCAGAGAAATGCAAGGTACTCCACCTGGGGGCCAGAAACCCAGGCCAAGTGTACACCCTGAGGAATGCTACAAGTCTCGATGGCTGAGAGGGACCTGGGGGTGGTGGTGGATGTCAAGATGAACAACTCTGAGACTTGTAGGAGGGCAGCAGCCAAGGCCAACAGGATGTTGGGATGCATCGCTAGGATCACCTCCAGAAGGAGAAGTGATACTCCCTCTGTATAACTGCTTGGTGAGGCCGCCTTTGAGTACGCGTGCAGTTTTGGAGGCCACACTTAAAGAGGGACATTAACCTCCTGGAGAGGGTCCAGAGGAGGCAACCAAAATGATTTGGGGCTTAGGGACAGGACCTATGAGGAGAGGCTCAAGAGCTAAATATGTACACATTGGAAGAGAGAGGGACCGGGGACATGATAGAGGTCTTCAGGTACATGAAGAGGGTAAATAGGGAGGAACAGTCAGGGTGCTTGAAGGAAGGAGGAAGGGGCCACTAGGGGCATGGGTGGAAGCTGGAGGGAAGATTCAGGGAGAAAGGAGGAGGCTACTTTACTGAGGAGGTGGTGGAGCCATGGAATGCACTCGCCTAGGGGGCTGGTGGAGGCAGAGACAGTGGAGGGTTCAAGAGGGTGGAACAGGTACAGGGGAAGGGTTCTGGAAGCAAAATCCAATGCAGCAAGAATATCCGGAACTGGGAAGGGAGAAGCCAGAGAAGGCAAGGGGGACAGCAAGGTCAGCACCCAGGGTGGGGGCTGACCAAACGAGCAGACACGAAAGACCGTTGGGCCTATTCTGCTGGCATTTTAGTATGTTAGTAAGGTTGATGATGGCACAGCCAAAATCACCAACTGCAGCGGCAATAGGCACTGAAAAAGCTCCAACATCGTCTGGTTAAGGAGCTGTGAGCAACTATCCCCAAAGGGGTCATCGACAGGTGAACAATTAATGGGACCATGCCTGACAACAGAATGGCCTGCAAATCCACTGGTGTGGGAGGCAAGCCAGCACCAGACCTCAACCTCAGCCTCATCGTCTGAGAGACTGTCAGGGGGGCAGGACCTAGAGCTGGAGCTTGGAACCCATCTTCTTCAACTGACTTACTTCTTCCTCCCCCTCCCAACATATTTTTTCCTCGCTGTCACTGGTGGGCTCCTCCTTCTGCCCCACAAATTCCTATTCCCATTTGCTGAGACCCCACCACTCACCTGACCAGGCCTTCAGGCCCACCCACGACACACTGCTGTGCTGAACCCTCTGGCTTGCCCCCAGGGCTCGGGTTGCCTTTCCACAGTGGCTTTCTTCTCCGCTGTCAATCTGGCCATCTGCAGTGGAGGTGAAGACCTGGAGGATCCCTGGCCAGTGGTGGTGTGGGTCCAGTGGTAAACGTGGTGGGCAGTGGGCAAGGGCTTCATCTGCCCTCATCCAGTCCAAGAATTTTCCGTTTTTGTCCTGCCCTCCTCTCCAGAGATGCCATGTCATTGGATGCCAGCAAACTGACACATCCCACAACCCGATGCCTGCTCCAGACTCCCTGTTCAGACACTCTCTCCTGCACCACCACCCATGGTCACTCAGTTGACTATAAAGCAGCGGAGCAGTGAGTCCTCCCTCCCCAGAGAAGGGAGAGCACCCTCCGGGATGCTCAATCCTCCTCTCCCCAGCCAGCCCTTTGATGGCCCTGGCTCGTTCTCAAAGTCAGTACGTCAGCGCCACAAGCAATAGCTCTACTTCTGCACCAGCAGGCCAGCAACTTACCTCTTCTTTAAGGTAAATGGGAACAAGCTAAGGAAACGGCTTTATCCTTACGCTGCTTCTCTTTCTCAGCATGATGGTGTTTCTCCACCGAGTCTGAGGACTTGTCCGTTTTCTTCAATGAGTCAGGGACGGACACTGTCGACCTCAGGGAACAGTGGGTCAACAGGGAATTGGGAATAAAAAGCAGTTGATGATGGTGAAGCCACCTGTGCCACAACCTGTTTCTCTATTTCTTTTAGCTTTAGGCGCAATTCCACAGCTTTCTTGCAATGTCTCCTGGACTCCTGGTTAAACTTCTGGCAAACTGAGCAGGTTTTAACATTGTGGTCTATACTGAGGTAACAGATAAAAATGAAAAGGTCATAGTGTTTATAAATTTTAATATCGCCACAGCAGCAATGGTGGGAAAAACTTTCTTTTTCTGTCGGCAGCAGCATCAAAAAAGAGTTTAAAATGACAAACCGGAATGAGCAGCAACAACAAAACTTTCTAAGTCTGACAGCGTTCCTCAGCAGCAGTGGACAGTGGGAGAAAGAATTGAGGCATGCTGGGGATGCCCACATTATACAGGCACTGACAAGCTCCGCTGACATGGGCAGCTCCTGTCAGCCAAAATGTCCAGGTGATCCTGATGCCAGCGGCTTACAGTTCCATGATGTGGCTCAAGGAAAAGAGATATCCTGGAAGATCGAGAGTGATATGCTCTTGCTCTCAGAGCAAGAAGTTTGCTCTTGCTGTCAGAGAAAAAGGCAGCTGACTGAGTCATCTAGAACTTTTTTGCTGAAACATTTCAAACTAGAGGGATAGTTAAGAAGAAAAAATTACTCACCTTAGTAATGTTGTTTCTTCTAATGGAGTCTTGCTATATTATGACAATTGCAGTATGACTGCAGGTTAGAACTGCTCCGGAGGTGAAATAGTTAACTTCCATGCAAGGCATGGAATCTTGAGTGCGAGCTCGGTTAAGGAAGCTCTGTCTGCTTGCTTTCAAACCCAAACCGTCAGATCTTTACGAGCTAAAACTCACTAATGTTCTGTGTGGAAGCTGTAAACCTACACTAGCCAACTGACTACTACCCTAACAAACACACTTGTTTGTCTCGAAAAAAGACTCAAGTCAAGAGACCCAATAATGAAATAAAAACACACTCACCCTAGGGAGGGTGAAACAAAACAACAAAGTGGCAAGATAAACAGAGTGCCAACACTGTGATGCCCACCCATAGCGCAAAAACGAGGTTCTGAGAGGGGCAGGCAGGGAGGGAGGTCATAATATAGCAAGACTCCATTAGAAGAAACAACATTACTAAGGTGAGTAATTTTTCTTCAAACAACATGAAGTCTTGCTATATTATGACAATTACAGACTACACAGCAGTACCCCCATGGAGGAGGACAGAACCTACTTAGGAAAAGGCTCTGAAGGACAGCTGTGCCAAACCGAGCATCACTCCTAGCTTGGATGTCAGGAATAATGCTTGTAAAAGAGTGAACCGTTTCCAGGTAGCTGCTTGACATATCTCTAGAATGGGGATGTCTCTGGCAGCAGCAGAGAAGCAGCTGTACCTCTGGTGGAGTGAGCCCTCCAGGCCTGAGGGGGAGTCTTACCAACTTTTCATAACAGAATTGGATACAAGAGACAATCCACCTGGCAATGGATCTTTTAGTGGCAGGTTCCCTTCCCAACCTCACCATAAGTGAGGAACAGTTGGAGGGAGTTAAACCTGTGACCCTTAGTGCGCTCTATGTGTAGCTAAGGGCCCTCTTTACATCTAAGCTGCTGACCTTCTCTCACCAGAGGAAGAATGGTCGCGAAGTAAACAGGGAGAGAAATAGACTGATTAAGGTGGAAATCAAACCACCTTAGGCAGGAACTTTCTATTAGTCGAGGACTACCTTATCTCTGTGAAAGGAAATAAAGTCTGGCTCCACTGACAATGCTTGTAATTCACTTATGCGTCTGGCAGAGGTGATAGCCACCAAAAACACAGTTTTCCAAGTCAGGAACTAAGCTCAGCTGAAGATAAGGGCTCGAAAGGAGGTTGCATGAGCTGAGCAATGCAAACATTGAGGTCCCAGGCAGGGGCAGGGTCCCTGAATGGAGGGTTAGTGTGAAGCAAACCCTTAAAAAACCTGGTAAACACAGGGTGAGATGAAGAAAGAGAGGTTTACCTGCTGAAAGAAAGCAGAGACAGCTGCCAAATGTACCTTCAGAGTAGCTGGTCTCAGCCCTAAAGTGTTTAGATGGACCATATAATCTAGGACTGTGGGTAAATCAGCAGTGTCTGGGGAATATTCTTTTCCGAGGCACCATATGGAAAATCTTTCCATTTGGAGTTATAAGTAGCCCTGGTAGAAGGCTTCCTAGAAGCCCTGAGTATATCATTACACCTTGAGGAGGTGTAGGCCCATAAATTCTAGCTCTTCAAGAACCAGGCCTTGAGATTGAGAGACTTGAGATTTGGGTACAAACCCTCCTGGGCACATGTTAACAGATTGTGATTCTTGGGAAGGCACAGGGAGGATGGACTGCTAAGGACAGGAGGAGAGAGGATACCAGGGTTGCCTGGCCCAATCCGGGGCAATCAGAATGACCCTGCAGGATTGGGCTCTGATTCTACTAGCACTTTGAACAGGAGAGGGAAAGGAGAATGCATAGGAACTTCCTTCCCAGCTGAGGGCTAAGGCATCCAGAGGAGTTGAGCCCAAGACTGGAGGCCTGCAGCAAAAGAGAGGAAGTTGATGATTGTCTGGAGCTGCAAAGAGATCTATTCTTGAGGTGCCCCATTTTGCAATACCACTCTCCCAGAACCAAGGGATCCAGGGACCCTCGTGATGGCCCTAGAGATCCTGCTGAGAGCATCTGCCAAGACATTGTCTTTGCCTGGGAGGTGAACTGCGAAGGGAGGTGTTCAGAAGTCGCCAGAGACCACAACTTCATGGCTTGATTGCACAAGGCCGTGGGCCAAGGTGCCCCTGTTGTTGATGTACCACATTGTAGTGGTGTTGTCTGTTCTGACCTGCACAGTCTTGTTCTGAACAGATTCTAGAAAGCTGAAGTGCTAGAAAACTGCTCTGAGCTCCAACAGGTTGATGTGAGCAGAGATTCCTGTGGGGACCACAATCCCTGGGTAGTGAGGTCTCCCATGTGGGCCCCCACCCCAAGAGGGATGCATCTGTAGTAAGGATTAATGAGTGAGGCTGAATGACAAAGGGAACTCCTTGTCTCAGATTGCTCTGATCCTGAAACCACTGAAGGGCTTGGATCAGGGTTCGAGTAACTGGGATCAGTTTGGTAAGAGGATCCTTTCTTTGAGACCAAAAGGCCCTCAGATGGAACTGAATGTCTCTCATTTGAAACCTTGTTTCTTGCACTACTGCTGTGGAAGCAGCCATGTGCCCTAGGAGCTGCAGAAAATGCCTTGCTGGTCGAGAGACCTGCAGGGTGAATGAAGAGGCCAGGGAGACAAGGGCGTTTGCCCTGTCTAGAGGGAGGAAGGCCCTGGCTTCCTGGGTATTCAACTCTGCGCCTATGAAGGTTAGGAGCTGGACAGGCTCCAGTACTGACTTTGAGAGATTCAGAAGGAAACCTAGTGGCGTAAGCAGTTGCTGGGTTATCTGAAGATGTGAGTTGACCTGATCTGAGATTGACCTACAATGAGCCAATCGTCCAAATAAGGAAAGATGGAAATCTTTTGCTTCTTAGGCAAGTTACATGCTACTGCTAGGCACTTGGTAAATACCTTGGAGCCGAAGTGAGTTGAAGGGCATTGCCCTGAACTGGTAATGGCCTGAGGGCAGCTGAAACCTGAGGTACTTTCGTGGGAGCTTCTGATGAGAATATGAAGTAGGCATCCTTGAGGTCAGGGATGCTAGCCAGTCCCTAGCCATAGGAAGGTAAATGATTGCCAGAGTCACCATTTTGAACTTTGGTTTTAAAGGTGCTTGTTTAGGTATCTGAGATCCAGGATGGGCGCCATTCTCCTGTCTTTTGGGGTAGAAGTACCTGGGTACAACCCTTTGCCCTGGTGTGAGGGTGGAACCCTTTCCATGACTCTGAGGAGAGGAGGGTGGACACCTCTGACTCTAAGCAGTGCCTCCGATGGAGATGCAGGAGGAAAAGATCTGGTCCTTAGCTCGGAAATTTTTGAAGCTGGGGACCAGTCCCTATTACTACTTCCAGGACCCACCTCTGATGTGAGAGACTTTCGGTCCTGGACAAAGTAAGCAGCCTGCCACGGTGGGAGAAGCGGCCTGGCTACCCCATCAGGGTGCCTGCTTGGCAGGGGCTTTGGGCTGAGGGTGGAAGCAGGCCTGCTTGAACCCCTCCTGCCCCTTCCTCTAAAGATCCCCTCTGAGTATGGGAGGAAGAGGCTTGAGCCTGATAAAAGGCCTATGAAAAGGCTGCCTCTGCCCCTGGGGGCTGCTTCTGAGGAGTGGCCTGCCTTTCCTTGGCCTGTGCACTTCGATAGGTGGTCCTGTATTCATCCATTTTCTTCATATAATTCTCTGTTTGCTCCCAAACAAAGAATTGCCAATCACAGGAAAGTCAATGGCTTTGACTGGGTATCCTGTGACAATGTGGTGCATCTGAGCCAGGCCATTCTGCGAACAGCCACAGAAGTAGCCATAACTCTAGAAGATACATCATTAGAGTCCACAGCAGCATGAAATTGCATTTTTGATGCCTCGTTACCATCTAAAGCTACCTGTTCCAGATCCTAGCAAACTTGTCAGGGAGTTGTTTGACACAAACCAGCACAGTATCCCATCTGGATTTCTCGGTATCTGGCAGCATAAGCCATGTAATTTGCTTGTCTGAGTCCCAAGGATGCTGCCATGTACTGTTTCTTTGCCATAGCATCAATCTTCCTGGAGTCCTTTTCAGGAGGATGTGAAGCTAGGGGGATATTTGCCTTGTCACAGGCTGCAGCCTGCACCACACCCACATGGCTGCATTGCTGTGTGAGAAATTCTATGTCAGAACCTGATAAAGTATACCTTCTGTCCATCCTTTTATCCACAGGAGGTATAGAATGAGGAGTTTGTAAAACTTTTACTGTCTGTTTCCTGAAAGATTTATGAAGGAATAGACAGTCTCTTAGATTCTGGAATATCCATCATTTCCACATAATCAGGCTCTTCCTGATCATCCACAGCTTCCTCAACAGGAAGCTGAAGAGTTCAACAACCTTCTTGTAAAGATGAAATGAGCAGGGGACTCAGAAAGCCTGGGAGGAAACCCTAAAGGTCTGTCTGGAGAGGTATCTGGCTCAATAGGCGTCCAGATCTTCAGACCATAATTACTCTCTTCATACTCTCCTCCCCACCACGGTTCACAAAATTCCTCAAATCATAATCCTGAACCCGATGGGACCTATGAACGAACGTCTCCCAGATGGGGACGGTTCAGGAACGAGAAAGAGACTGGACAATTTGGATTTCTTTGGCTATCTCCTCTGCTGTTGGGGAAAGGACTTTTTCCACAGCAGCAGACTTTCTAGTCCTTTTTGCAGGAACTGGCTCCTCAAAGCCAGCTCTTCGTTTGCCCAAGGAAGTATGGCCCTGGTCAGAGGGCACTCCCTCAGGTTCGGTTGGCACTGAACCGGGCCAGCCATCCGGGTCAGCGGACTTTTTGGCCTCTCTTTCCCTGAGCCTACCAACTCTCTTTTCAACGGTGGCAGCAGGGAAATTCTTGCAAATCTGGCAGTCTGAATCAGGTGTGGTCAAACCCAGGCAATAAACACAGGTGGTGTGAGGGTCAGCCTTGGCAAGAGCTTCCCACAGACATCCAGAGTGCTGAAACCCAGTGGGCCCGTTTTTTCTTTGGGTTTCTCAGACATTATGCCAGCCTAACCAAAACTTGCCCGTTTATGGCAATCCGACAAGCAAGACCCTCCTATCGGTTCCCAACCATGTCACGGGCCGTGGAAAAAACCGTAATGAAATCCGTTTTTTTTAGAACCGATAGGAACCGGGAACCGCACTCTAAAAAAGGACTAGCAATTGAAAAAGCAACCTAATCAGTTCAAACCGAACCAATAAATGTTTTACAAGTTCCACACAGAATTCGTATGTAAAACCTATGTATTACTTACGTTACCACAGACAGAGCTTGAACCGAACGGTTGCGGTTAAATTAAGACGAATTTACTTTTTAAAACTGTTTTAAACTGCGAAAATGAACTGAGCAAAAGGAGACATCTCCGGAGCGACTGTTCAGTGAGGCGGAGTAAAGAATCTGACAGTTTGGGTTTGAAAGCAAGCAGACAGAGCTTCCTTAACCGAGCTCGCGCTCAAGATTCCATGCCTTGCATGGAAGTTAACTATTTCACCTCCGGAGCAGTTCTAACCTGCGGTCATACTGCAATTGTCATAATATAGCAAGACTTCATGTTGTTTGAAAGAAAGATGCTTCATTAGATTCCATCAATTGTTAAAAGATGCATCATCTGGGGGCTCAATTCAAATAATTTTTTAACAAACACTGAATATTAAAATGCTGTTAAGCAGTCCATGAGCTGCTTGGTGCTATATTACGCAACAGTCATTTATCAAAGTCTCCAGATTCTGACCCTACCAGAGGGTCAAGAGATATATACACCATGCTTCATCTCAGTATATATGCACCTGAATGGTGCTTAACAGTAAAACAAATGCTCTACCAAGTGAGTGGCGCCCTCCTGGTCTTTATTATGTACTAATGTTATACTGAATGTTAGTAACAGTAACTATATGTTTGCTGCAAAATAATAAAGTTAAAAAAAAAAAGATGCTTCATTAGATGTGTTGGGTCTGCAAGGTAAAGTGTGAGATCAGCCAGAGAGGGTGAGTAGAACACAGTAGGAATGGAACAGCTGAAGTGACTGGTGTGTTAGGTGTCGGCAGGCACACAGGTAACTCTGACAATTCAGTAACATAAGGTACAGTACCTGTGTACTTGCTACTGCTTGTGGAGAAAGTACTTGAGATGGGGAAATGGGCTAACAGCAGGCAGATAAAGATCCTTGCAAACAGCAAGTACCTGTTGTGTTGGAAAAGAGAAAACACCATATCTATGTTAGGAGCACGTAACTGTTAATGAAATGCAAGGGGAAGGTTAAGTAGAAGGAAGTCAGAGGGGTACAAGAGGTGAAATATAAAAACAAGCTAGGGGTAAAACAAATGAAAAGAGGAAAACAAGAAACAACCTATTTAGGGTAGCGTGGCAAGATAATTACCAGTAGAATGTGTAGGCAGAAAAGGTCTAAAGCAACATGAAGGGGGTAATAGGGCACAGTCACTAATAGCACAGACTGAAATATAAAGGCAGTTATGGGAGTGGCATAGAGTAATGGGTGTGGAGCTGCTGTTTTGTGAGAAACATTCTGAAGATTGAGGTGCTGCCCCATCAGAACACACCTCTCAGGGCTGCCAAAGGAGGTCACTGGTCTCCGGGCCAAGTTGACTAGGATATGAAGGACCTCTTCCCCCACCCAGGACCACGGAGTCTACCACTGTTTCTCCAGAGGATGCCTGGGAGGAGGAGCACAGGCTGGAATATGGTAGGCTCTTGAAGGGTTGGGTGGAGGGTCAGGTTGCATTCCTTAGTCTGTACCACTACAAAATTTATCTGCCACTCTGGTGGGATGGGACTGCTGGGAGGAGACCCCTGTGGTGGTGGTCAGGGAGAATGGGGAGGTCCTCCATATGGGAGGTTCCCAACGTGGGAGGTAGAGGACCCTGGCAGAGGATGAAGTAACTTCTGGTGGGGGACCTGATTGTGAAAGGGGTTATTGAGGAACAGGAATGAAGGGAAAGAGGGAGATAAGGTGCCTACCTGGTGCTACAGCTTGGCAAGATGGAAAGCAGATCCTAAGGATCACAAGGACAGCAGGACAAAGGGAGGGGCAGGATGTCATTGTCCACCTGGGGACTAATGACCAAACTACGGATGGGGCTGGGATTGTCCAAGGAGACTTCAGGGAACTGGGAAGGTGTCTCAGGAAATTAGCATGCATGGCAGATTTCACTACCTGTCTATGTGGGGGGGGGGTTGGAAGACAGGGTTCTCCGCACCAGGAGCTTCAACTCATGGTTGAAGGAATGGTGTAGAGAAGATGGGTTTGGCTACAATGGGGACTAGGGACCAACCTGGAAGGATATCATAGGTCAGACACAAGCAGGTACACTGCTGGAGCCTTTATACTACTCGCCTTTATTACCAATGGATATGGGACTATACAGAGGTGATGGCCTGCATCCATCTGGGGGGGAACTGCAGTCCTCAGTGGACAGTTTAAATGTTACTTTGATGACCATTTAAATTAGCTGAGAGGGGTGCTGGAGGAAGGGGAGCACTGATGTAGCAATAGAGGAGGAAAAGAGAGTGAAGGCGGGGCTGCTAGCACTGAAGGTGAACAAATTACCAGGCCTGGACAGCGTACACCCAAAGGTACAGAGGGAACTGGCAGAGGAGCTTGCAGGGCCACTGGCGGGCCTGCTCAATAGTTCACTGGAGTCAGCATGGTACCTCAGGACTGGAGAATGGCACATGTGGTACCCCTCCACGAGACTGGTGCCAAGGATGACCCAGGGAACTACAGACTGGTCACTCTGACCTCAATTGTGTGCAAGCTCAGGAAGATCATAGTTAAGGAAAAGCTGTTAGAATATCTAGAAAAGTATGTTCTCTAGGATGTGAGGCAGCATGGGTTCATGGGAGAGAGAGATCATGCCAAACGAATCTGATCGACTTCTTTGATTAGGTCACTAAGGCAGTAGACAGAGGCCAAGCGGTAGACATCCTATATTTGGACTTCCGCAACGCCTTTGTCTCTGTACTCCACAAAAGTGTGATCAGGAAGTTGGCGGATCTCGGGGTTGGGGAGAAGAGGACGAGATGGATAGAAAACTGGCTGAGGGACACGACACAGAGGGTGGTAGTGGGGGTAGAGTTATCAGGCACCAGTGAGGTCACCAGTGGGGTCCCACAGGGCTCAGTGCTGAGACCAGTGTTGTCTAATGTCTTACTTAACAATAATGGGGATGGCATTAATGGCAAACTGTGCCTCTTCGCAGATGACACCAAGCTCCATGAAAGGATGGACAGAGCCAAGAAAGGACACAGGACCTATCGGACAATAGCACAGTTACATAACAGTAGATCGTTGAGAAAATCTCTTTCATCAGGCCACACCTATGGAACTAAAGCCGCCAGGCACTAGGACCACACAGAAACTTTCTTGCTAACAATCTTCTAGGGGCCACCCATGACAATGTCATGCGCTGATGTCCTCAGCATATAAACGCAGGCAGCCCTGCGCCCTCCTCAGTTCCCCTGACAGAGACCACATACAATGGATCTTCCTCCTGGGGAACCGAGGGAGAGCCAGAGGTTTCCTCCACTAAGAAAAGTGAAACAGAAGTAGACCATCCTGGAAAAAGAGAGAGAGAGAGAGAGAGAGGAACAGAGACATCCTAAGGCCAAGGGGGATGGAAGGTGGAATGGCATGGCTTGATGAAAGAGACTCTCTCAAAGATCTACTACGGCAAGTTCTTGTGCAACTGTACTATCTTCTTCGAGGATAGCTCTTTCATCAGGCCACATCTATGGAACGAATCCCAAGCAGTTCTGAAAAAGATCCAGTCTGGGTGGCTGAAAGCTATAGGCCTAAGAAAGGAGACCTTGAGGCACAGCCAGACAGAAGCCTGACCATTTTTCTAGAGGCAATGTCCAGACTGAAATGTTTAGAGAAAGTGTGGATAGTACTCCATGTCATTGCAGCACAAATTTCTGCAGCTGACACATTCCTGAAACAGGCAACAGAAGTGGCCATGCCTCTGGTGGAACAGACACACACAACCCCTGGAAGTTCCTTCCTGTACTTCTTGTAACAAAAGGTAACACACAGCTGACCAACCACGTGGACAGGCACAGTTTAGAAACTGGCATGACCTCTTTCCCAGGGGCAAACAAAATGAAAAGCTGTGAGGACTTTCTGCAGTCCCTTGTGAGGTAAACATAATATCTGAATATTCTATGTACATCTATGCAT
This sequence comes from Neoceratodus forsteri, assembly GCA_016271365.2. Taxonomy (NCBI): domain Eukaryota; kingdom Metazoa; phylum Chordata; order Ceratodontiformes; family Ceratodontidae; genus Neoceratodus; species Neoceratodus forsteri. The sequence continues at coordinate 1,149,006,645 of CM057455.1, read as the reverse complement.
CCCCTGGACTGGCATGCTCCAGGGAATAAACAAGCAAGTGGATCGTCTGATTCCGGGTAAACTCAGACACCACCTTTGGTAAGAACTTACGGTTTGTAAGCAAAGACACCCTGTCTTTGGCTTACACGTAAGAGCCTGAAGCTCGGAGATCCTTCAAGCAGAAGTAATAGCAACTAAAAGTAACACTTTCCACAACTGAAAACAGCTCAAAAGTCACGGCCAGCTCAAAAGCACCCAAGGTAAGCTTCTCGAGCACAAAATTCAAGTCCCAAGCCAGGACTGGATTGTGGAAGGCAGGCTTCAAATGAAGGATGTCTCTGAAGAATGTAAAGCACACCTCCGGTCGGGCCACCATATGGCCATTAACGGGCAAACTAGAAGCTGAAAAGGGAGCCAGGTGTATCTTAATGGAAGAGTATTACAGTCTGGAGTCTGAGAGGGACAGCAAGTGCCCCAGAATCTGATTTGCTGGACAAGTAAAAGGAACCAAGTGATGGGAAATGGCCCACTGAACAAAGTGCTTCCACTTAAGGGAACAACTCGCCCTGGTGGAGGGCTTCCTAGCAGCCACCAGAACATCAGCCATGTTTTGGGATACCCCACACCTAGCCATGGTGACATGTTCAGGAGCCCGGCAGGAAGATGGAGTGACTTGAGGTCTGGATGGACCAGGTTGCCCTGCTCCAGTGATAGCACGCCTTTGCACGGGATCAGGGGTACTGGAGGTTCCACTGCCAGAACCAGATATGACGAGGTCAGAACAGGCAAGGATGATCAGAGTGGCACTTTTAAGCCAGCACTTGATCAGCACTCTCTGGAGCAGAAGGAAGGGAGGAAAGGCATAGAGAAACCTCCCCTTCCAAGAGAGCGACAATGCAACTCACCAGAAAATCCCACGCCCTGGAGCAAGCGAGCAAGAATGCATCAGTTTTGCACTGAATGAGAACGAAAAAAAGGTCCAGCTCTGGACAACCCACCTGTTAAACAGGACTTCTACAGCTGAGGTCAGCAGCTCCCATTTGTGCATCTCAGACTGTGACCAGCTGAGCCTGTCTGCCAGGATGTTTTGGGTGCCCGTAACATGGATGGCCAACAGGTCTAGACCGTGTTCTAGAGCCCGTACCAGACCCTCACTACTTCCTGACTCTGAGGGTACGAATGGGTCCCCACAAGTTTGTTGATATACTGCACTACAAAGATGCTGTCCATCTGCACTAGCAGATGGCCAGAGGACAGATGGGTCTGGAAGGCTTATAAAGCATAAAGAATGGTCTGCATCTCTAGGACATTGATGTGGAGAGCAATCTCCACTCTGGACCACATCCCTTAAGTCTGATAAGACCCCAGACAAGCCCCCCACCAGCCCAAACCTGAACAGTCTGTGGTGTGAATCTGCTGAGGGAAACCCCTGTCAACAGGTTGCTGGGATCCACCCACCATAGCAGCCCTTTCTTGACCAAAAAGGAGACTAGAACCTTCTGGTTTAGATTGCTGGGGCGTGGAGCCCACTGGACTCTGAAGGTCCCGGGAGGGGGGGGTCGCTGGGACTGCCCCGCCAGGGAAACATTGACAAAGGTGCCATAAAGCCCAGCGACTGTAGTAATGACCTGGCTGAGACATACCAGTGGCCTGGAAGGCAACAGGGCCAGGGGACATCAGGCATTCGCCCTGTCTGGACACAAGAAAGTCGCCCAGTAGGACTCCTATATACTGAAGACACAAACAAGGAGCTAAGACTGGCTTAAGCAGACTAATCACGAATTCCGGGGCATAAAGCAGTGGTTCAAGACTTGCTAGGGTGTAGGACAGGTGCTCCTCCAACTGAACTTTGAGCAACCAGAGGTCAAGATGGGGGAAGAACATGTTGCCTCCCTAGTGTTGGGTAAGTTACTTTTTCTATTACTTTCTATTTCTTTTGAAAACTTGTTCCGCCGGCCCGGTGGCGCTGAGGGTTGAGGAACTGGACGCCACACCTCGCACCATGCCGGCGACCGGGGGTCGGCTGGGGAGGAGAAGAATGAAGCGCCCAATGGCTGCTCTTCTTCTCCAGGGGCGGGGGATCGCTGCAAGCTCCCGTCGCTATACCTCCATCTAGGGAAGCCTGATGGGTAGGTGTGGTAGTGGAGCAGCAGCATGGGCATTGAGCAGACGTCGGCAGGGGGCGGAGCCTTCCAGCTCACTGGCCCCCATTCAACGTCGACGTCTAGGGAGAACAAGGGAAAAGCCCTTCGGTCTCTCCCAGGCGATGACACCTCCCTGCTTGTCTCAGGCTCGCAACGGCAGACCCTGCTGTACAGGATCCGCATCTCAGCATGTTGGCTTTGGGGAGGTGAGTATGGGGGAGTGCCTCCTCACCCTACCCGGGGGGTTATCCGGGTGCCTTGGTTACTGTGTGGATCTGTAGTACTCTAGGGGCAGACTGTGGCGAGACCAGGGAGAACAGTTCAGAGGATGTCTGAGAGTGAGGAGAGATGAGGTAGTCAGGAGCATAAATACTAGGGTTAAAAAAAAAAAAAAATATTGTTCCAGGAAGCTCTGTGCAGTCACTAGCAAGAATGGAGAAGTACTAGAAAAAATAATACACCTTACAGTTACAGTTATGTATTTCATGCCATACAAAAACAATACAAAAGTAATAAAAAACTATAGCAGATTAAATTTTTTGAGAGTAATAGGTTAGTTACTAGTTACTTTCAAATAAATGTAATCAGTTACAGTTACGTATTACTTTTGTATAAAAAGACATAAGTAACTGTAACTGTAAGGTGTGTTACTTGTTCTTGTACTTCATCCTTGCTAATGACTGCACAGAGCTTCCTGGAACAAGTTTTCAAAAGTAATAGAAAAAGTAACTTACCCAACACTGTGCCTCCTTCCTGAGGCTGCTGTCACCATGGCTAAACATGTGGGAAAGACCTGTGGTGGGAAATGGCAAGCCAAAAGGCAATACCCAAAAGCAGAAGTGTTCTCATGGAGCAAACATGGGAAATGTCACCCATAGAGGGGACAACCTTAGATTGGTAGGAACAGTCACCAGCATAGCCAGGGAGCCTATCCAGTCCCCAGGTGCAAAAAATGACTGCAGACCTGCCAAGGTGACCCGTCAGAACTGGCACCACAGGATGAAGGGGTCTCGAAACCAGAACAGGCCCCAAAGTCCCAGCAGAGCTGGGGATAAGCACGGAAGGAGAAAAAGCCCAGGCTGCCCCTGACACCTAGGCATACGCTGAATGACCTTTGCTAGCTGCAATAGTTGCACATCCCCTAACAGCACCGGTTCGCAAAGCCAGAGAGGCACTGAGTGTTGAAGAAGGTCAGGGGACAATATCAGAAGCGCCCCAGCTTGGCCCTGTGGCAGGAAAGGCATGAGGCAAGCGAAGGCAAGGGGGACCTCCACCACTGCACTAAGTGGGGGGAAGTGGCCCTCTACCCACCTCCAGACCTAAGCAGGTGAGGGGGACCAGGAAGGAGTCGAGCTGAAGCAGAACCCACAGGCAGAGCAGTACCATCACCCCAGGTGACCCCCTGGAGCATGCTCTGGTGGTGTGAGGCCAGCCAGGCAGACCCTACTGTGCTGTAGCCTGGGCTCCCTGACTGTCCATGTGGATTCAGACCTGCAAGGGGTGCAGCCCACTGACAAGCTCCTGCACACCAGCCCCCAATGAACTGATGTTGCCAGTATAAAGGCAGAATGGACAGCCCGAATAAAACATCCCCCCCCCAGGTCTGGGGCCTGTGAAGGGAGATACCAGCTGCAGGCACTCAGCATAGCACAGTGTATGCCCACATCAGCGTCAGGCACGGGGAGAAGGGAGTATATCCCTGAGGAAGCCCTGCAAACTCCCCTTATCCCAGTAGAGCTGAGTAAGAGTGAAAAGCTGGGAAAGGAGCTCTGTACCGCAGTCTAGACCCTGACCTTACTGTCAGAGGGCCCAAGAACCACAGCAACGTCCACGATCTGAGGAAGGACGAACAGAGGTATACACTACCCACTGCACTAGGATGTCAACCCAGGGTGCTGGGAGATGGGCTGCTGGTGTGAGGGACCATGGGGATGTTGACAGGTTGTAATGGTCCCGATGACTGCAGGGCAAGGAAACCCCCTCATGCCATTGGCTGTTCTGGTGTTGGAGGTGTACAGGGGAAGAACCAGATGCCTCATGTAGGCCAAGGCTGCCAAGTCAATGAGGAGGGTACACTAGGCAACGTCAATGGGATGACGATCAAAGCAAGCCCCCAAACAGGACCACAGCCAAGGAGGCACCACGAGATGAGGAGCTGAAGGGCCCAGAAAACACCACTGACATCCCAGAGCTAAAGAGGGATGAGCTGGGAAATACACCGCGCCCATTGCACCATGGTGGCAAAACCGGGTGCGGAAGGGCAGCCCGTCAATGAGAAAGGAGATCCACAGTGCTGTTCATGGGGTAAGGAGCATGGACTGCCAGGCTAGAGGATCCCTTAGTACTTACGGCTGCCCCAATGAAGGGAGCAGAAAGAGGGGGGCCCAGGTACTACAGCAGGTCAGGGGCACCACGTCGATGGGATACAGGCTCAGAAGGCCTGGCCCAAACGGGACCAGGGCCAGAGAGGCATTGCTTGACTTTGACAGTGGTACCGTCGATGGGCTGCAAGGCTCAACTGATGGGGAAGGCAATGGGCGCCACTGTCAGGGCCAACAATCCAGGCGCCACAGAGCAATGGAGGAGAGGCGTCAGCGGGGAAGGCAAAGGCGCCACCGCTGACAGGCCTAGGGTAGAGAAGAGAGTCTTCTGAAGGCCTATGCAAGGAGACAGGAAAGGCACGGGTATCACCATCCAAAAAGCGCCCGAGCCGCAAAGACCAGCCCCAGATCTCCTGCCTACAATGAGCAGCAGGGAGGGGACTGGCGCTGGCCCAGGTGCATGTCCTGAGGAGAAGGCCCTGTTACTGAAAGGGTCTCCAGGGAGGGTAATTATTCCAAGAGATCAGAAGATCCAGCAGGTTTGCACAAGAGCCAGGCTGCCACTGGTGGGAAGACCTCCTCTAACGGTCCATGAAGCAGGTGCGACAGGCCCAAGGAAAGGTACAGAGTCAGGACCACGTCATGGAAGGAAACCAAATGGTCGAACCAGGAGACCTCCAGCACCACTCTGAGAACCGACATTATTGGGTGAGGGGGCCTACCAGGCAGGACAGACCAATGGCGGGAGAAACACCCACCCGCCAAAACAGTCACAGAGTTGGCGGAGACCGTGAGCTGCTGTCGCGGACTCGAGAGGAGAAGTGCCATTCTGGAAAGAAAAAAACAGAACTGCCAGCAGAGGGAATCCAACACTGAGACTTCTGAAAGAAAATAAAAGAAACTGAGAGGCAAGACTCGGTAGAGTTTCCACAGTGATCTGACAAGCACAGATCGACAGAGGAAAAAGAACTGAGGAAGGTCGGGGCTGCCCACGCTTATATAGGGATTCCGACATCAGATGTCACTGTGGGCAGCCCCTAGTGGTACTGCTCAGAAAAGTTTCCGTGTAGTCCTACAGCCTGACAGCTTATGTTCCATAGGTGTGGCCTGATGCAAGGGATATTCTCTAAGAAGCTATCTGGGTTTCTTAATATTTAGGAGACCTTCCCGAATAAGGGGTCATCCAAATTCGGGGAAAATCTATTTAACAATTTAATTTAACAAAAAAAAAAATTCCCTACCCCTGCTTATTTTTAAATGTCCCACCCTCCTCACCCTGCCCAAGCACAATAAATATTGCTATCCCATCCCCCTACTTGCTGTCTGCAACCTGATCCCACCATTCTCCCCCAGCATCCACAATACCTATACTATCAATTGTTTAATACCAAAGTGCACGACAACCATAACCCACCCACCTCTATGGCCGTCTGCCATATTTATTAATTAAAAGCACTTATTTGTGCTAAACAATCTGTCTTCTCTATGCCTCCCCTGTGACAGGGTAGAATAGGACCCTGTCCCATTTGTTATGGAGAAAGTGTTAAATGCAAGGATCTTTCCTTTTCTGTCTCTTCTCTGTCTGGTTGAGCAGCCAAATTTTTCTGTGAGACCTCGGACTTGATCAATCCGAACAGTCTCACGGTTTCTTTGCCTCTCAATGTCTCTCAGTTTTCTCTTGCTGTCTGTTTTTCTCCCTTGCATATCTAGATCTGCTAATATAAAAATATGTGCAAATAATTATATGGAGATGTAACTGATATTGGGATCCTTTTGTTTGAAAAATATATAGTGTTACTGTTGAGATTATATATATATAATTTGAGATGATTGTAAACTCTAGAGGTTACTTGAGTGCAAATGTTGAGCCTTTTGCAAAAGCTGTAGGGGCCTCAAGAAGGACAGTGTATTCTAGCAGCTCCTAAAACTTACAGGGACAGGATGTTTGCTAAGGATGGGGGCTGAAAAGACTTAATACAAAAGCTAAACTGCTACTGCTAGATACAGTACAAGAAAAAGGGACACAGAGACGCAAGGAAGATTTTATTTTGCCTCTGTACATAGTTATTATGAACAAGTTTATATTGTTTTCATGTTACTGCTATTGTAAATAAATGTTTTTGGTGAATTCTACAACTATTCCTGCTTTTCCCTATGCTTTCTGACCTGTGCCTCAACAACCTCTTCATTCCCCCACCTGCAGCTCTTAATCACCCCAGTAACAGATTCTTGTCTTGAAAGGCAACTGGCACAACCCACCCATGGTCAGCTAGGTTTACTACAGTGACACAGCGAGCATGTTCATTCATCAGAAGGCAGCCGGCAGTGAAGAAGGATGGGTTGTGGCACTTGCCCTTCAATGCAAGAGCCCGGTGCTGAGGGGAGAGGAGGGGGAATAATACTGTTGCCAGGGTGGGAGATGGGGGGAGACATAGAGAAGACAGTTTAGCACAAACAAGTGCTTTTATTAAATAAAGATGGCGGCTACCCGTGGAGGTGGGCAGGCTGTGTTTGTCGTCTACAGTTGAACTAATATTACAAATACTGTGGGTGTTGGGGGTGGCAGGAGGGGGATCAGGGTGCAGACAGCAGGTAAGCAGATGGGGGTAACAATATTTACTGCGTTTGAGCAGGATGAGGAGGGTGGGACATTTAAAAATAAGCAGGGGTGGAGGAAAAGTACAGTTACGTAAGAACTTACTATAACAGTAGATCTTCGAGAGAAGCTGTTGCAGCAGGTACTGCAATTAGGACTGACGACACCTGGCGGCGGTTCCAGCAATTTTTAATTCCAGCAGTACCGACGTGGGAATATCCCCTGCCGACGTCAGCTCCACCCCCAGCGTCGCCCTATATAAGGGAGGAGTTCCCCACGTGCTCCAGTTCTTGTACGCCCCCTGTCAGGCAAAAAAGGTAACAGGCAATGGTCAGAAGTATGAAAAAACTGAACAATATTCCCTTGGAGGAGGGAAGACCGCATGCAAAGGACCTGATCCCTGGGGGAAGGAGGGCGGGAAAGACACCTGCTGCAAGAGCTTCTCTCGAAGATCTACTGTTATGGTAAGTTCTTAAGAAACTGTACTATTTTACTTTGAGAGGAAGCTCTTGCAGCAGGTATCACAATTAGGACTGATTCCCAAGCAGTATAAACATATAACAACCCTAGGGAAGGGGAACAGTAAGGAAAGGGACAGCAGGAAATGGAGGATCCTTCAGGAAACCAGGCCTTGCAGAACTGCGAGGCCAAACCCTACTCTGCGTCTGGACACAATGTCAAGGCTGTAATGCCTGATGAAGGTATCAACAGAACTCCAGGCAGCCGCAGCGCAAATATCAGCTGCTGGTACCCACTTCAGTGCTGTGGAAGCAGCAGCAAGAGCTCTAGTAGAATGAGCTCCAACCAGCCCCGGGGTCGACCTGTTGTGCTTCTCATAACAGAAGGAAATGCAATGGACCAACCAGCGGGAAAGCGTCTGTTTGGTGACCAGGTGACGTACGGACCACTGGGCAAAAGACACAAAAAGCTGATCAGATTTCCTGTCCCCCTTGGTCCTAGCCAGGTAACATTGGAGAGCCCTGTGGATGTCCAGGGAGTGAAGCACGGCTTCCCCCCTATTAGAGTGCTCCAGGTAATATACCGGGAGCTGAATGGACTGATTGAGGGTGAGCTCAGAAACTACTTTCGGCAGAAACTTCAGGTTAGTGCGAAGATCAACCCTGTCCGTGTGAAAGACAAGGTAAGGTTCTTTACACATGAGGGCCTGAAGCTCTGAAATGCACCTCGCCGAAGTTATAGCTACCAAAAGTAAAGTCTTCCAAGATAGAAGACGGAGCTCAGACTCCATGGCAGGTTCAAAGGGAGGAAGAGTGAGCTTCTCCAGGACAAAAAGGAGGTCCCGGGGTGGGAGAGACAGCATCCCTGATGGGAGGTCTGATATGAAGAATACCGTGCAAAAAAGCCTTGGAAACCGCCATTTGAGCCACCGTCTTATCCGCAACTGAAAAGTGATAAGCGGAGATGGCGGCCAGGTGCACTTTGATGGAGGAATAGCTGAGACCTTACTCTGACAGAGAAAGCAGGTATTCCAGAACTGAATTAACTGGACAGACCAACGGGTCCACCCTCTTGGCTGTGGCCCACATACAAAAACGTTTCCACTTCACAGCGTAAGTGGCCTTGGTGGCAGGTTTGCGCGCCTCTACCAGCACTTGTGCTATCTGATCGGACACCCTGAATCTGACCTTAGCTAGGTCCTGAGGAGCCAGGCATGCAGGTGAAGAGAACACAGATTCGGGTGTATCAGGGACCCACTGTCCTGCAACAGGAGGTGAGATGATAGTGGAAGAGGCAGCAGAGGTTCTGCCGCTAAACGCTGAAGTAAAGGAAACCAAATCTGACGAGGCCATAGCGGAGTGACCAGAATGAGGGTGGAAGGTTCTGACTGCGCTTTGAGGAGAACCTTCTGTAATAGTCATCCGGAAGTCATCTGCTCGGTTATGCGACTTCAATGCCTATAGGGCTTTATGGAATACTTGTAAAAAGGAAATTTGTCTTGCCAAGAGTACATACTGCAGGAACCTCCTCAGTTCCTCCGCCTCCAACCCTAAACGGTACTGGGCACAAATTAAGGAAAAACAATCAGCCTCTGACCCCTAATGATATGTATATCAATAATACTCACTGCAATCACCCCCTCGCCATTGCTAATGCCTTCAACGCCCTCTTTTCCACTCTTCCCTCCCCCACACCTGCCACGTTCCACTCTGATATGACTGCCTCTTCCCCAGTGGCCACTGCTCCCCCTCCTCTGGAGCTGTCTCCAGTCATGCGTCATGATGTCCTTAAATTACTAAGATCTATTCCTGTCTGTGGTACTGCTGGACCTGACGGAATCCATCCTGGGATTCTCAAACAGTTTGCTGCTCGGTTAGCGGCGCCTGTAACTAGGCTCTTTAACCTCTCTATTTGTTCTGCCTCTGTCCCCTCAGCCTGGAAAATGGCCAGAATTATACCTGTGTTTAAGAAAGATGATACCAAGATCCTGTCTAACTATTGTCCCATATCACTCTTCCCTACGCTCAGTAAGCTGCTTGAGAAACTTGTCCATCGACAGGTCTCTGATTACCTTCTCAAATTTAATCTTCAATCCCCTGTTCAACATGGTTTTAGGGCAGGGCACAGCACAATGGCTGCCCTAACCCAGTTTACAAGTGATGTCAAATGTAATATGGACAGTGGCCTACTCACTGGAACTGTGTTTATAGACTTCTCTAAAGCGTTTGATATTGTACATCACCCACTACTACTGGCTAAGTTACAGGCTTTTGGTGCATCTAACTCTACCCTGTCCTGGATTGCTAGCTATCTTGATAATCGCTTCCAGGCTGTCTCATTCTGTAAGGTTCTCTCCTCTGCTACCCCTATCACCTGTGGGGTCCCGCAGGGATCTATCCTTGGTCCCTTACTCTTTTCTCTTGTCCTTAATGACATCCCTGCTCCTTCACCTCATAGCAGTACACTCCGGTACGCACATGACCTTGTGCTTTACTCTGCCTCCAAGTCTATGGTGGATATAAATCACAATCTTTCCTTGGACTTTCAGGCCCTTCAATCCTAGTTTTCTTCAAACCACCAAATTCTAAATGTAGCTAAGACCCAGGCCATGCTTTTCGGATCAGCTAAAAAAAGTGCCTATAAAGTCCACCAAGCTTTTGGTCTGCTGCTGTAATGGCTCTGGTGTCTCTAATTCCTCAACCTTCAAATACCTCGGGGTTACGCTTGACCCGGCACTTGATTCTGGTGCACATATCAATGAAGTATGCCACTCAGTTAATGCTAAAATTGGGGAGGCCTACAGAGTACGCCACTCACTCACCCCGGCTGCTAGGATCTCTGTAGCTCGTGATGTATTACTTCCTCAACTCCTATATGCCCTCCCTGGTTTTTTTTATGCCATCACTGGAGCTCTCCGCAAGTGGGACAGCTCCTATAATAATATCTGTAGATTTGTTTTATCGGTTCCTCTCCTAACTCACCGCTGCCACCTCTATGATGCCTTACACTGGCTGTCTCCCGCTGCCTGCCGTTCATATGCGCTAGGGTGTTTTATTGACTCCCTTACCAGAACCCCTAGGCCAGTCACTCTGGGTGGCATGTTTACTCCGGTCTCTCACTCCCGAACCCTTAGATCTTTCACCTTCCCAATGCTCGCTGTCCACCACTGTTCTTCTAAAATGGGTGAGCAAGCATTTGCCTATTTTGCTCCTAGGTTTTGGAATTCACTCCCCCATCATATTAAGAATAACTCACCTCACCTCACTTTTAAGCGATCACTGTTTTCTCACCTCTATTCTCTTGGTACCTGTGACTGCTTGTGACCACTGTATAGTCCTCAGCTGTGTTCAAGCTATCTCTGGATAATGCCCTAAAGTATATATTTTGTCTATTTGTGGTTTTCTTTAACCATTTCTCTCCTAGCCAGGCTATTTTGTCTGTTCTAATGCATTTGCCAATATTGTATCCAACCCTAATTGTGTGTTTATGCCTTAATTTTATCTCTGTTTGCATATTTAATTACTGTGATATTGTTGGCCTGAAAGGTATGTCCCTACATGCCTGATTTGTTGAAATTGTTGTACCTTACTGTTTGCTATTATTGTATTGTCATTTTGTACTCCCCCGGGTCATGCCTGAAAATAGGCAGGCTTGTTGCCTAGTGCACTTACCCGGTTACCAAAAGCTAATAAATAAATAAATAGTGGGAAGGGGGGAAATGTGTGGAGAAACCTCCCTTTCCAGCAGAGGGACAACGCGTCTTGCCAAAAAGCTCCCGGCTCCGAACCTAGCAAGCAGAAACTGGGCATTTTTGCGTTGAATCATGACACGACAAGATCCACGTCTGGTGTCCCCCACTGACGAAGATGTGATCTGCGACTTCTTGAAGCAGCTCCCACTCATGAGCTTGCGATGTTGTTGTGCTGAGCGTATCGGCAAGTACGTTTTGTTCCCTGGGAACATGTACTGCTGTCAGAAAGAGTTGGTGCTCCAGAGCCCAGTCCCACACTTGCATGGCTTCCCTGCAGAGGGGGTAAGAGTGTGTGCCACCCTGTTTGTTGATGTAGAACTTCACCGAAGTGTTGTCCGTCTGGACCAAGAGGTGGCAGGCGCTAGACCCGAGACCAGGGCTTGGAGGGCATAAAGGACCGCCCTCGGCTCCAGAACGTTGATATGCAGATCTTCCTCTAATGGGGACCAGGAACCTTGGGTACGATGCGTCCCCAAATGAGCGCCCCACCCCACGGACGACACGTCCGTGGTCAGAATCTGAAACGGTGCCCCTACGTGGAAGGAGATGCCCGCCAGCAGATTTTTGGACAACATCCACCTGCGCAATTCCCGGCGGACTGGCTCTGAGATCCTGATCGAGGCATCCAGACTGTCTGATCCCACTGGACCCTTATGGACCATTGGATGTTTTTCATGCGCAGGCACGCCAGAGGAACCGAAACTATGGCAGCGGCCATATGTCCCAACAGCCTGAGCAGGAGTCTTGTCGGGACTCTTGAGGCTGAAGAGATCTGAGACGTCAAGACCTGCATGCGACCCACCCTGTTGGAGGGAAGAAAAACCTTCCTGAGAGTGGTATCTAGAAGAGCTCCAATGAACTGGAGAGACTGGGTTGGGAGCAAAAGAGATTTGCCCCTGTTGATGGTGATTCCCAGACGCTGACACAGCGAGATGGAATCCCTGATAGTTTCCAACAGGCGAGACCTGGAACGGGTCAGGAGGAGCCAATCGTCTAGATAGGGGAACATAAAGTGGCCCTGTCTCCGTAGTGCTGCAGCCACCCTGCCAGGTACTTGGTGAAGACTCTGGGGGCTGAAGACAGACCGAAGGGAAGGACTCAAAACTGATAGTCCTTGTCCTCGAACCTGAGCCTTAGGAATCTTCGATAGTTCCTGGTAATCGGGATATGCAGGTATGCGTCCTGCATGTCCAGGGATGACAACCAGTCTCCTGCCGAAATGAGCAGAAGAATAGTGGGAAGGGAGACCATCCTGAATCTCCTGTAGGAGACCCATTGGTTGAGATCGCTGAGGTCCAGAATGGGTCTGAGATCCCCTGACTTTTTCCGAACTAGGAAGAAGTGGGAGAAGAACCCTCTCTCTCTTGTTCAGCTGGAGACACCGGCTCAATGGCCTTTTTGTCCAAAATGGATAAAATCTTCTTTCTGACCAGTGCTCGGTGTTCCCGTGGATAACGGGGTGGGGGCGGTGGTCTGTCCGGTGGAATAGAGTCAAACTCTATGAAGTGCCTGAAATCCACGAGATCAAGTACCCACTGGTCGGAGGTCACTTGACCCCACACATACTCATAAGAGGGAAAAGCGACCTCCGACCGGCTCCCCTGACAGAATGTCTAGGGAAGGAGGGCAGCCTGGATAGTCAGGCGGTGGGAGGGGGAGGAACAGCAGCAGTGGCTGCTTTGGCCTGTCTATAGGCAAAGGCAGAAGATCTTCTGGCTCCTCCTCTGCAACTGAAGCTGCCTCACTGCGAATGCTGTTGGAAGTGAGGCTGCTGAAGCTGATGTCCCCCACGGCCACGAAAACGAGGCCTGTGAGCTCGCCCGTTTCGGGCAGTACATGGACTACACGGATAGCATAGCCCTTCCAGAGTCCTGAAGCCTGGTGATGATACGCTCAGTGTCTTCGCCAAAGAGCACGAAGCCCTTGAAGGGAGCATCCAGTATAGTGGTCTGGACATCTGGCTCGAACCCAGAAACCCGAAACCACGCATGGCGTCGGAGGCAAATGCCAGTGGCGGCTGCCCTAGAAGAGGTGTCCGCAGAGTCATAGGCCGAAAGCAGAATGTGGGTGCCCACGTCTGAGCCGGTCTGTAGCAGTTTGGCAAGCTCTGCCCACTGAGGGCAATTGGGCATGCTCTGCACAATGTCCACTCCCTGTTCCCAAAGGGCGTTCTGGAATTGGACCATATGTGTCAGAAAATTTAGGCTCCTGATACTGCAGGTGGCAGCACAGTACACCTTGCAGCCCACAGAATCCAGCTGCTTTGATTCTCTGTCAGGCGGCTAGGTGCGCAGGTGTTTGGGCCTCTGCGAACGGTCATGAGCCGCCGATATCACCACTGAGTCTGCTGCAGGTGGTTCGGCCAAAAAAGGGTGGTCCGAAGGTGAAAGATGTCGACCATGGGAGGGACGACCACCGGCTTCGGGTCTTTCTGGCGGAGGTATTTAGCCAACCGCAATAGCTCGGGGTCCAGGGCCAAAGTATCCCAACCCATGTTGGACTGAATGTGCCTCATCACCTCTATGAAGCTTGGGTCATCAGGACGGGATTTGGGAAGTCCCTCCGAGTCCCCTAGGTCTGGCTCTATGTCAGAGTCTGGACGTGAGGAGTTCGAATCCACATAGGAGTCTGGTGTGGAAGAGTAAGGGGATCTGTGTCTCTTCCTTTTGCGCCTCCTGTCCAGCGAAGGAGAGGGAGAGGGAGAGCAGGAGGAACTACTGGATCTGGTCCTCCTTAACTTTTTGGAACGCATTTTAGGAGGGGGTTCCTCGTCCACCCCACCCTCCACCAGTTCAACATTAACAGGGTCTGGAACTGGAACCGGCGTGGGAGGGGGTGCACCAGGTGGTAGGTCTTTTTTTAGCTGTGTCCCACCAGTGGGAAAACAGCTCCTTCATTTGGGATAGGTTCAACCTAAGTGAACCAGGCGTGTGAGGAGGAGGAGCACCTGAGCCCGATCCAGCGTCGGTCCCATCGTCGGGGGTACCGGTGTCAGGTCTGCACCCTTATCTACCGGCGTAAGCCTAAGTGGGGGACATCGAGGCGTCAGCATCTCTGTCGTCGGGGGTCCGGCATCAAGCGGACCAGCGACCGAGGCGAAGGGGTGCCAGAGCTGACGTCGGGGGTGCCAGGGTAGCCGGCGTTGGTCGGACAGTGACCGGCGATGGAACAGCCCTTGCCGGGACAGTGGCCGGAAGGGCCGTGGGCAGATGTCGATCCGGCGCCCACTTATCCTTATGAGCCAATGGGTGTCCCTCTGAGGCATGAGCCCTGTGATGGCCGGCTTTGTGACTGTCGGACTTCTCAGCCGAGCACCGGGCTGAAGCCGATGGCGGGCGCCGGTCAGAGTCGTGTTGTTTTGGCAGCAAGGAGGAGGCCCTGCTGCCAGAAGACCCAGAGGCCTTGCTCGACTCCCGGGAGTCGGCCTTCGAGGAGGAAGCCGAGCGGGAAAAGGGTTTACCTGTGTCTGTCACGAAAGCCTTCTCGGTGGGCTGAAGTACCTTCAAGGGCTGAAGAGAGGTACTGGAAGGTTTGGAGACTGCAGCAGAGGGCTTAAGGGCCGTGAGGCGGGAGTTGTGCCCCGGAGACCCGGACTTCGAGCCCGAAGACCTGAGCCTAGAATGCGACCTTCCTCTGTCCTGCTCCCAGTGGCTGTGTGTCTTGCGGGCGGGTGGATGATCGGATTCCCCTAAGGAAGAGGCCCATTCCATGGTGGCAAGTCTGGATTCAGCAAGGCAGGCTGCGAGGGACTTCTGGCGCCTGATCCTAGTATGTGAGTTAAAGACCAGACAATGAGGACAGGCATTGGTATCGTGGTCGGGCCTGAGACAGTAGAGACACGGAATCTGATGCCCACAAGCGCACTTGTTGAGGTGAGTGGAGGGCACAGAAGCAGCGAACAACTCGAAGAATGAATCAGTGGAGAAGAAGTGAACGGTACTACTAACGGAGACCGAATGAACTAACCCTGACTGTGCAGCGGGAAAAGAACTGGAGTACGTGGGGAACTCCTCCCTTATATAGGGCGATGCCGGGGGTGGAGCCGACGTCGGGGGGAGGCGTTCTCACATCGGTACTGCTGGAAGAAAAAAATTGCCAGAACCGCCGCCAGGTGGCATCAGTCTTAATTGTGGTACCTGCTGCAAGAGCTTCCTCTTGAAGTAAGATGCATGTTTATTTTTTTCCTCAAAAAACTGAATACCAATTACCTGAATACTGAAGACCTGAATATTTGGGTGCTGAATACAAAATATTTAGCCGAATGTTCGAGAAAAGGTATTCGCACACCTTTAATATCAATGCTGTGCGGTCAAAAAGCTTCGTTTTTTTAGAGAACACCATTCGCCCCAGAGGTACATGCCTTTATTATATAAAGGTATAAAAAAAGGATTTAGTAAAAATGGGCATTCATGCTACCAACTGTTTTGTAAAATGGTAAAAACAATACCTTGATTGGTTTCCGTAAGTCACCACCACACAAAGCCTGAAGAGGAATTTTAAAGGGCCTCCAGACAGGGTTCAAATTTCTTTTGACAACCTAAAGATAAGAAACAAGAATGTCAAGCAGTACAAAAAAGGAAAACGGTAGTCTTCACACAGTAGCAGCAGGCTTCTCTCCTCTCCCGGAGGGGGTTATCACCCCCCCTCGTAGTTCCGCCCCCACCAGGTGGAGAACCAGTGGGGTAGCATATGTGAGAAGGAGTGGCAGTGCAGATGGGGCTGAACTGACTTCAGGTGTGCATGCGTGCCTCCACATGCACATACGGCCATGTGTCGGGGGCTCGGGTGAGGGAAAGTGGGAGAAAACCTACAGAAAAATCTCCCTCTATATATATACATTATACATACATATAAAAAAAAAAAGAAATTAAAATGCATGTTGTTGAGTCACAGGTGAGGTTGCAGAGGTTTAGCCATAACTTTTTAATAGGCACTCCTCGGTCAAAAGAAGCAAAGTCACTGCCAAATGTGCTGAACTGCTGTAGTCTACTACCATAGAATGTACATAAAAACATATGTGTTGTATCCACAGAAACATCAAACGTGATGACAGAAAAAAGGCTTACTGGCCCATCCAGTCTGTAAAACTACCTATTACTCGTGCGATAGCCATAATCCTTCCTTTTCCTCTCTCTGTTTGCACCTCCCTCCTGCCTCTATCAGGCCTTTGAGCCTATCCCACCCATGTTTCAATCCACTCGCTGTTTTAGCACATTCCACCTGTCCACTGCTCTTCCCATGAAAAAGTACTTGTGGATATCCCTCCTGAACCTTCCCCCAGTCAGCTTTAGTGAATTCCCCTTGTATTTGCAGGGTTTTATTTAACTCTAAAAATTGATTAGCGTTTTGCTCATAAAAGTGCTAAAACATTGTAAAAATGCATAGCACTTGCCTC